>CM047810.1:40692112-41348690 GCA_026214975.1 Gentiana macrophylla
GAAAGGAAAGGCGGATTATGGCGGCGGAAGATTGACAACCCGTCAGACTATTAACCAACCACAATATTTACGTGATGGGTCGCGACGTTGTCGATCTGCCAGTGCTAGTAGATGGACAGCGTTGATAAAATTTCCGCAAGAGTTGGAAGACCAATTATCTCCTGGTACGAACAAGAAGATCCACCCCCAATTGAGATTCCCACGGGCCTCGCATTTGGAGAACCAATGGGAGATCGGGCGGGCAAGGCGTGGTTCGAATGTCTCCATGAGAAGTATAAAGAGTTAGACCGAGAGGTATATTCTTGTGACTTACATTTTCATATATCCCAAATTTTCATATATGTCGATTTCATTATATCTAACTTCTTTTTGCATGCGCACAAAGATATCGATGGGTTCTGGACCTTATACGACGCCAAATGGAAGTATATCCGAATGCTTTGAACCGCATACTGCCATCGCCTTCTCTACGAATTCTCCTCATTTTGCGGTCGTGGTCATATAGATCGAGGAACGACGCCGACAAAACGCTTATTCCAAATCATTTGATTCGATCGTCAAGCAATGGAATGAAAACACAGTGGTGTACATGCCTGGGCTATATATCACAGTCACCGGGAGGCTTGGCGTCGAAGTGTATATTCATTTGGAAGCTTAGAGTGTATGATTGTCGATCGGGGATAACTATAAGGAGAGGGAATATGTGAAGGATTATATAAGAGCATTCGGTGTTTCGTTGAGGAGAGTGTTTGAGATGGATGCTCGTCTACGTAACCTCCCACAAATGCTTGATCCAGCGAAGCCTCCTATTGTGGTCAAAGCAGTGACGGCTAAATACGTACCACAAATGCCAATCCCGTAAGTGTTATAAATTTCAAACCATTTATAATAATATATCGTATACATTATTTTCTTATCATTTGATTAATCAAAATTTACATTATGTACTGAGGGTGATTGTGGGGTATACCTTCATCAAGTTCATCGAGCATTCTTTGCACAAAGAAATTTTTCATTGATCACACGATAATATGTTGTTGTTAAGACATAAAATGTGTGTGCGATTGTTTCATCAAGATACATAGATCTTTAGATATTTATGTATATTTTGGTGAATGTATAAGCACTTGTTGGTGTATAGTAACTTGACATTTTGTTTGTTTTATCTCAACTTATGGAGTTGTAATATTTATATTATAAATTTTGTTAGCTTTTATATTATCAATTTTATTCTGTTGTTTAAGTGGTGGTGAGTTATGACCATCCGGCCTCGATGTAAGTCGGTTTTTTCAGTATATACATATTTATCGAACAAGCGACAATTATGTTTTGTTCGAAGTAACCAGTAAAAACAAACAATTATCATTATCATTATCATTAACTATATTAAAAGAGCCAATGTGTTTCACCTCAAAATAAAAAAAAAACTAGTTGGATTGCATAAGTTAAAAAACAAGTCCGATTGCTCGTCGAAGATCATCCATTACAATTGTTAGAAGAAAGAAACAATAACCAAGAAATCATACAGACTAGAGACAAAGCATTAATTTATGAAAGGACACCACCAGCTATAGACTAGAGACTAGAGACAAAGCATTAATTTATTTTGTTATAATAAAACATCTTCTTAATGAAAGGAAACATATTATCCATTAGCCTAACCCAAGTTGAAATGTTGGCTCCTAAACAAACCAAGGGTGGTCACAAAAGATGATAGGGGAGGTTTCCTGATCAATGTCATCATTGTCATACTCTGGTACGTGAAAATCTCTTGCGAGAGCCGTGATAAGAAATGGATAATAGAGATAACCATCACCAATTATGCTACGGGATATTTTACCAATCCTATCAACGATGTCACGTCCAAAATCAACATCACGTTTCAAAACTGCGTACACAAACGCTTGCGGCTCATTGCTCGGTTGAGCGATGTTGTGTACGGTACAATACACGCTACTAGCAATCCATTCGAAAATAACACGCATCCATTCGTTAGGAAGTTGGCGTCTTTCAATCAGGCGTTGGAATGCCTGAATGTTTGAATTGGTATAATATAAGTGATTGTATGCTTCGACTCGGATACACTATAGTAGCGATTGATCCAATCCGGAGTAAAGCAAACATCTACTCCACGTAATTTGTACACCCACGATCTTTGGTATTATATCATCGGCGATTAATTTTTGACGACAAGTGTGTAGAATTCACGAACAATTGATCGATTCATAGTCGAAGTCTGTGTGGGACTAGTTGCGTGGCGCTCCGATGAAATTCTGCGTAAGAGACTCTTCATCCTGATAGGTAGACTATCCCATTCAATTCTCCTCTCTCCTACAACACTTATATCTTGAAAGTGCCAGATCCAATTGCGACGCTCATGGTCTGTTGTGAACCGATTTAGCGGTGTATACTATCGTACGTGAGCGTGAGGTATCTTGTCTTTGTCTCACTGATATACCATGGTAAGCCTCTCGGAAATATTGAGGTTCATAACGATGTGGTGGTAGTAGTAACCATGGTAAGCCTCTGGAAATACATTTCTAACGGCTCCAATGATGCCTGGCCCTCTGTCTGATATGAAAACCAAGTCACTACGTTCCCCGATTATCGACTTCAAGTGTTCCATGAAATACGTCCACGCATCAAGGCTCTCTCCGTCGGTCACGGCAAAAGCTAACGGAAAGATATGGTCGCCCGCGTCTACACCGACTGCTACTAACAATGTCCCCTCGCATTTTGTTTTCAGATGTGTACCGTCCACAACTAAGATAGGCCGACAATACTTAAACCCCTCGATACTAGAACCCAAAGCCATGACACAATACTTGAACCTGCCAAGCGCATCAGGAACAATATCTGTGATGGTTCTAAAATTTTCTACCGTCAACATGTAAAAGTAGGCATGTAATTTAGAATACGACATTTCTACGTTTCCGCCGATCAATTCCAAGGCTTTCTGTCTACATTGATAGGCACTTTGATAATTAAGGTCTATGTTGAATGTTTTTTTGACCTCCGCTTGTAAAACTTTTGTCGTGAAACCGCTCCCGAGTTTTATGAGGCTATCCCTTATGAAACGACCTATAGGTCCGGGCTTGGCTTGTCTATGATTGTCAGTCAATTGGTCCAATCCACAAGTGTGGGTTTCATTGTACGCGGTTATCACAAAGTTCATGCAACGTTGTCCGTCCCTTGAGTCCACATCCGAATCAACAACCTTCCTACCGACAACCTTCCATTCGCATCGTTCTGAAGTATAACATCATAATTTTAACTTTTCCTTGTCAGACCTAACCAGTTTCCACATGTAGTCATGTTTCAATGCGTGGTAACTCATTTTATCCTTCATATCCTCCTTGTCTCTATACTTTTACCAATAAACAATACATCCGGATTATCGGTGCAAACGTCCCAAAGACGTGGACATGGAGGAATTTGGGGCGGGTCCATTCCAGACCCGAAATGAGCACCTCTATGGCGATTAATACTTGCCATACTAAATGTGTGACCAGTGTCAGGGTTCTGGTGCAAAGGTGTTGTCAAATAACTCATGAAAGATCCCCCGATATTGAGGCCCGTTTGCATCGGTGCTTGCATCGTTGTTTGCATAAAGCTATTGGTTGGTTCCATCTATGTGGAGATTATGACTAGTCCGATCAAAATTATCCCAACATGTCCCACGCTTCAATCAACGGTTCACGCCCCTACCACTAGTTTGTTTGCTATACGGTGTGTGGGTCAAATCGATCTAAATTCTACCGAGACGTTCCAACTTCATTCATAGATGCACACATTCTAGCCATAGGTTGTTCCTTTGTAAGGTATGTGCAATGGTGACTAATCATATTTGCAATAAATCCCCAATCGTAGCCACGTTCACTTGACAAGTCAATTACTTGATCACCGAAAGTTCTATTCGGTTGGATGACAATTTCATGAGGGTGAGACTTGTGGAGATGCGTACATCATGCTCACCGAATTCGATTATAATAAAGTTCGGGTGTAAAATCCTCAATCCCTCTATCATTTTCTTCAACTATCGGTTGTTCATTTAAGTCAAATGCGTTGTCGTTTTTTTCTTCCGAGTCATCATCAGCAATAACCGGTTCAGCGTTAACACAAAGTTTGACGGGTTCTAGTCTAAGCAGATCATCAATGTACCCTAGCCATGTCTCATCATCCAAAACATCAATCGGCCCCTCGTATTGTGCGTACAAAAGTTTCATGACCAATGTATTTTTTGATTCATCAATTCCTACTTTCCCACACACTTTCTGCTTCACTTCATCCAATGTCATATCAGTTTTTACACGAATCAAATAAAATTTTCCTTTTCTATAAGACCATTTGTCGCATCCTTGCTTGTATATCCACTCTCCACCAAATTCAAACTTAACGGACACAATGCTGTTATCTGTGAAAGAATTATAGATTTACACCAGTATACAGTGGAGATATGAATATAAAATAATATATAAACAATTAATATATTGTCATCATATTGTCAGTGTAATACACATATATATGTAATAACTACAAGTGCATATATGTAATAAGTGTGTTTTTACCAACGTCATAGAGTACTTGATGATAGCGAGGAGAACGGATGCGGACGGAGCCGCGCGTAACATAACTTATATTTTCAATCTAAGGGTGCCTCACTTCCGGTGAGGATTTGCAGTCTTTGGAGGCAGGAAAAGATGCTCTGTTGAGCGGACTCTAATGAAATTTTCTACGAGCTACCTACCGGGAGCCCCAATACAAAGCCTGGATATTAGGCATGACACGTGGATCGAAGGAATCGAAAACACCCTAGGAAAGCATGCAATTCTAAGAACCTCATCAGTCGAGGCGTACCATGGAATTCGATTCGAAATATTCGTTCTTGTATTTTCAAAGCGACATTAATTTGTCGTTTGTTTCAATTTTTTAAATCACATTCTTGTTACCCATAATTTCAAAGGATGTTCTCATACTATCACAAAATACGTAATTCAAATACCATATATTTGAATTTAATTTTCATCTTCCACTACAACAACTACACAATCAACTTTGTACCAAACCAATAAAACAGATTCGGTAAACAAACAAGTTTTATTATTACAAGCGATCACATTGACATCAACCAAAATATATTTGTATTGTTATCCAAATATTTCATCACAATATATCAATCAAAATAAAATGTATCATTGACTACCCTAATTATCCAACGAATGTCAATTCCATTATCGAAATATATAATCAAAATTAATCATTTTCTAGCACGAAAATGCATAATTTACACTACGCTAAAAATCAAAAATTTATAACATTAACAATATTAATAAAAATCGAAAATTAATAACATTAATAAAAAATCGAAATTTTTTAACATTAATAAAAATCGAAACATTAACAATCGAAAATGCACATACTACACTATGCTAAAAATCGAAAATTTATAACATTAATGAAAATCGAAAATTCATGTGAACAAATAACAATAAAAACAAACACAATAAATACATTTATTCAAACTTAAATAAATGCTTACCCATTTTGTTTAAAAATACAACTCCGGTGAAATAAAACAACGCAGCTCAAAAAAACAAATATGGTTTGTTTATTATTATTATTATTTTTTTTTTGGGTATCAATTGTGTAGCAATGGTGATTTTTTTGGAACCAATGGTGAATTTTTTGTGTGATGAAACGGTGAAGACAAGAGTAGGTGAAGAGAGTAAATAAGACATTGATAAGGGTTTGAAAATGTACGTTACCGTCCAAATTGGGGCGAAAACCGTCCAAATATGGACGGTGCTTCCTTTTTTTGGACGAAGAGACCATGTGATAGCGTCCAAATTGGGATGGTTTCAGATATTTGGACAAAATGGACGTAAACCGTCCAAATGTTGGACGCACCGTCAAAAAATGGACGGAATTCGCCCCAATTTGGACGGTGAATCCAACATTTTGACGGTTTACGTCCATTTTGTCAATTCAATTAATTAGGACGAAATGCATCCAAATTTGGAGGGTTTTGACTGTATTTCGACGATTTCATCCAAATTTGGACGGTGAACCTGAAAAAAAATGTCAGAATCTGTCGAAACTGAAAATAAATGTCAGAGGTTAAGAGGGCCTGATTTTCCAATTTCTCGTCAAAAGGCACCCACTTTTAGTATTGACAACCATTTTTTGATTTTTTTTATGAATGAAACGTCAGTGGCACTAACATTGATAATGCACACCAACGTCAGCTAACAACAATTGAAGGAAGGTAATTTTCATTAATGTTTAGCAATTACAATGGTAGTACTTATAGTAGGAGTACAATGAGAATGCAATAAATGCTGAGATTACAAAATCATTACAAATTGATTACGAAGATATTTCTTGATCTTGTAGAATATTCTCAACACGCCCCCGCAATCCCATGGGAATGGAATGAACATGGAGATTGGCTCGTAATGCAGTAATCTTGCTTCCTTCACATGGTGCATGCAACAACCTTACTCTCGTATCAATCGGCAACAACTGTTTCATATCAATCTGCTTGTTTGAATTTGCAATGGATGACTCAATTTTTGTGAAGAGCTAATCATAAAAGTAGTGATAGAGATGAATAAATATTTTGTGGGAATATCATCCTTAAGAGGATTTGATACCCTAAAAAAATTATAGCTGAATTTTTTTTTGATGTGTGGTCACATTTGTGATCAACACATGGAGGGTTGTACCCTAATTTAGAAAAAAATTGAAATGAAGGATGGTAAAGCCCATAATAAAATTTGGAATTGAGGGTTGTTGTTGTACGAACCCTAATAGACGAAAGGGGAAGAAGCAATTGGTGGAGGCAAGAGAGGTGTAAATAGCAAGATGATGGAAGAGAAGAGGTAGAATAAAGAGAAACACATAAATTTGGATTGAAAAAGTAGAGGTTTAGTTGCACGTTACCATTGAACTGAAAAGAAAAATCGCCATGGCCTGCAGAAGCGTTTATGGGGTTCGCAATTTCGGACATCATAAACAATTTATTCAGAACAGCTATAAGAGTGAAATCAACAGGAAAAACAACCAAGGATATGCTGATCCACTTGGGAAGCATGAAATAAGCTTATGGATGCCAAAAAACATCATAATTTATTTAGATCAACTTAAAAAGAAAAAATAAATAAATATAAAAGATGAGGAGGGTGAGGGTTCGTTTGGATGAATGCTACAAACCCCCACCCAAACATTTTTTTCGTAAAGATTGCTCAGGACCAAATAAACGTTAGTCAGAAAGCTCCGATACCATAACAACAATTGAAGGAAGGTAATTTTCATTGATGTTTAGCAATTACAATGGTAGTACTTATAGTAGGAGTACAATGAGAATGCAATAAATGCTGAGATTACAAAATCATTACAAATTGATTACGAAGATATTTCTTGATCTTGTAGAATATTCTCAACATCAGCGTTATTCAAAAAAGGAAGTCAGTTGACTGACGTTTCTAAGTTGTGACACTTTTATAACGTAAACGTCGGTGTCACTGACATCAATGTTTGAGTCACTGTTTTCAATAGTAATTTATGACAAAGGTGGAGTATTTCTATTGATCGGTCATGTCATATAGGCCCGCGTGAGTGCCACTGACGTTCTGTTCATTAAAAATAACCATGATGTTGGAGTAATTTTTTGTGGTACCGGAAGTAATGTGGTTACCGGAAGTAAAATAGGAATGCCTCTAGAACCCCTTAAATTATGCAAGAAATAAATGCTCCATGCCGTGGTTTTTAGCATGCCGTGGTTTTTTATTTTTATTTTTATTTTTATTTTTTTAGGAGATCTTTTATTAACCAAACGGGTCAAAGAGACCTAAGTCTTACAATAAAGAAATATCGACATAGATAAAACTAACTTGAGTCAATGGCCCAGGCCAATCTCAAGTCCCTAGAACGTGTAACTGCTATAGAAAGAAAAACATGTGGAGGGGGGCGAATACAATCCGAGGAGTGCGCAACTCTATTGTGCCATAACCATATCCTATAAATTATCTCGCGGAAGAGATAAGGCCAACATTTACCCAACTCTTGATTACGCGGAGCTTGCTGGATGTTTCCAAAACCCAATCTTGAATTTCTGAATTAGTGAAGAAGGTCTCCCAAAGGTTATGATGTGGCGAAGCATGTCTGACAAACGGAAGAGCTCGATATGTGGCGAAGTGCGAGGAGACTATTAACGGGTATGCGATCATGATGATTTGCCACAAGCGAAGTTATATCTCATCGGTCCTTTAAGGCTCCAAATGCGGCTCCAGTCGAAGTTACTATGAAGGGCATTCTAATTCTCAAGCTAGTACAGATAAGCACTGTGCACGGCATACTTACCATCGCCCCATCGCCAGAAGGAGCCCACTTGACCGTATCATTTTCCGCCGTAATGCCTGCCTCAAAATTTTTGGCCGCACGACAGATATTTCGCCATTGAACATAGCAGCCCGTCTTCCGGATCGACAAAAGGGTTCCCGTACTTATCAACTAGCGAGAGACCAAGGAGAGGTATCATCAACGAGAATGTGCCGGACAAGTTTACGCAAGAAAGCGAAATTCATCTCCGTGGTTTTCAATCCTTAAAAACATGGGGTTTTCATAGAAGTAATCGAGCAATCAACGCAAACAATGTAGGATTTTTTTATATATCTTTTATGTATTTATTTTGTATATCTACTCTTATTATAGCTATTTAAGTGATAATCAATTACCTGTCTTTGTATGTTTCTGTAATAGTGAATGGTGATTATCTTTGATTTGTATTGGTATTCTTTTTCATTATTCTCTTTTCTTGAATATTGAAATTGGATCAAAATAGATTTTTCTTTTAAATTTAACTTTTTATAATTGATATAACTATTTATTTAGAACAATATTTTACTTAATTTGTATTAAAACTGATTGAATCACAATCGAAAACTCATGTGTAAATGAAATATATTGAAACGATATCTTTTAAGTTTGGTCATGCGATATGTGGAGTAAAAAATAATGACACTAGGTTGCTGAAAGGATTATGCTAAGGAATGACACAATAAAAAAAAAATTGTTAAAAGTTGGATTGGATACTATTAATTAAACATGTATATAGCGATTCTTGAAAGTTCTGTTTTGTCGTCTTTTGCTCTACTCAATAAGAAAAGAACATCATTTGAGTGTTTCGGTTCATAGGGGTTAGAATGATTTTTTCATTAAAGTTTAGACTTTTAATAAAACTTACGGCTAGCCGCTCACCCGAATTTTATTTTCTGGTTCCGTTCCTTTATATTTTTATTAAGTTGAATATTAAGAAAAATGATATTACACTTTTTTCATTGTTTATACGGTTAGTTACGTCTTTTATAATAGTTAATAAATGTCATTTTAATAATTTAAAAAGATAAATAATAATTTATCATTGAAATGGGCAAGGATAAATAGTAGTAATAGGAAAATGTTTCCGCGCATTTGCTAGCGAAAGAAAGTTTGAATTTAATTAGATGTGTCGAATGAGGTTCGTCCCTCTTTCATGTAATGATATCTTGTATCGCTGAACGCGTTTAATAAAATAACTTTTACCTTTCAAAAAAGTAATAGGTAAAAGAACATGTATTAAGGGAAAGTTGATCTTGAAAAGCGTGGGCTATTCCGTGAAAAAAAACCAATGAAGAAAAGATGTGGGTCTTTGTTGTAATTTCTCTTGCAGGAAGGGTATACTAACACAATATTAAAAGTGTCATTAAAGTTTAGACTTTTAATAAAACTTACGGTTAGCCGCTCACCCGAATTTTATTTCTGGTTCCGTTCCTTTATATTTTTATTAAGTTGAATATTAAGAAAAATGATATTACACTTTTTTCATTGTTTATACGGTTAGTTACGTCTTTTATAATAGTTAATAAATGTCATTTTAATAATTTGAAAAGATAAATAATAATTTATCATTGAAAGGGGCAAGGATAAATAGTAGTAATAGGAAAATGTTCCCGCGCATTTGCTAGCAAAAGAAAGTTTGAATTTAATTGGATGTGTCGAATGAGGTTCGTCCCTCTTTCATGTAATGATATCTTGTATCGCTGAACGCGTTTAATAAAATAACTTTTACCATTCAAAAAAGTAATAGGTAAAAGAACATGTATTAAGGGAAAGTTGATCATGAAAAGCGTGGGCTATTCCGTGAAAAAAAACCAAAAAAGAAAAGATGTGGGTCTTTGTTGTAATTTCTCTTGCAGGAAGGGTATACTAACACAATATTAAAAGTGTCAAAATTTGTTCCGACAGGAAGTTATTTGCCTTGGCATTACTGACCGCCTTTGGGTTATGGCTGAACATTTTTTTTTCTTTCCCAAAAGCAAACTCAGCCGCTAAACGACTTGCGACATTTGATGTTAAGTGATTGATAAATTCAATAAAGAAGTCAAACACATTTATAAGAGCACTTCTGATGATAGCCGATCCGAATTACATCACGTGTCATCCTTGTAAGTCGGGTAATAAATGACTAGCCTCTGAATTTAAGGGCCAGTAGCACCAAAGATATATCTAAGGGTATGTCCCTAACTCCAGGTGGGAGATCGACAAAAACTTCTCCTCAGCCACCGCAGATCGGTCAAGGCTTGACGAAGAGGACCTGCCCAGTTCGGCCATAGTGGTCTCGGGGGCTCAGCGCGGGACGCTCAGAGCAACCCCGGTTGTTATTCCACGTGATGGGTAACTAAAGATAAATAGGAAAAGAATCATAAGTCATAAAGACTGTGATCTTGGCATTCAAATATGTCCATAATTATCCCTAAATTATAGGGATTGATGCGTGTATATCCTTAGGGAAATAATAATATTAATAATACTGTAATTCCTTGCAGGACAAGGAAAGGGATAAATCATCCCCTATATAAACAACCCTACGGAACTACGAAAGACTTGATTCAAATTCAGTTATTGGATACGTAGGCAACTCACGGGAAATAACTCGAGAGCTCAGTCTAAAATACACCAAAAACACCTCCCCATTATACAGTCTAGGGTTCCTCTGATTTAGGATCGTTGTCACAAAGGTCAATTGGCTCGGATTAATTAACAGACGAAACCAGTATCGTCAATTGGCGCTAGAATGAGGGTCTCTTTCTGACAAATCGATCAACAAATCCCAGAACCTTAATTTGCAACAACAATGCTTAAGAACACCGGCAAGAAAACTACAGATCCGATGGATCCGACTCAACAGGGTGGAACAACTGCAGCCACCCAGGGAGAAGGCCAGGCTATGGCTGCTCAGAAGAAAGCAAACGTTGCTGAAGGTCAAACTCATCAGCCTAATCCGGCCCTTCAGGATCCAGCCAACCAGGCGTTGGTTGAAGCCCTGAAAAACATAGATAATATCACCCTTAAGGCCATACTAGATGAAACCCTCAAAGGAATGGATCCTCCAGAAGTTTCAGAAACCGATCTCCAAAAAGAAGCTCATAAAAAGCAGGAGGTCGTGGAATCTAGCACTCATACGGAGCACAGAAACATGCATCAACCCAATGACACGGTGATAAGTTCATAAAAAGTCGAATAATTCTAGATGTTTTGGACTCAATTTGGTGTCATGTGTTGTTATTTTGTGATGTTTTTATCCTTTTTGGGCTAGATTACTGCGTATGATTGAATTATTGCAGGATGATTCGAGATTAGAAGAAAAATGCCCAAAAACGGAGCTAAAGTGGAAGAATTCAAAAACCAGCCTCTGTCACACCCAGGGTGTGACAGTTTCCAGAAATATGATCCTGGCCAACGAAATGTTCTGATTGGTGGAAACTTTCACCAACGTGTTTTCTTTGATAATGGCGTGTTTTTCAATGCAAAAGAGGAGTCCACATACTACAAGAGTCCAAGATTGATAGATATTTGATTTTTAAAGATTTTCTTGATTAAATTAATTATGGAAATTTATTATATGATGTAATTATCCCATTTTTATTCTTTTAAGTCGTACAAATCATCATACACGCCTCCAACATCAGATTTTAGTCCACTATTTTCCCCTCATCATCATCATCATCATCATCTCCCATCCCCAAGAACAAGGATTTTTAGGTTCAAGAAATTCAAGAACGAGGCTTTTTCGAGGTTTGATTATTTACGCAATACTTTGACGGTTTTTTTTTTCCATCTCCTTTCTCCTTTATTCTTTTTATTTATTTTTCTTGTCAAAATATGAATTATATGGTTGAATCTTGGAATCTTGATATGTTACGAGAGTAAATATTGATTTCTTGGATTAGGAAAAGCCCGGCGATGATTATATAGTTTTAAAGATACAATCTTTTCATTGATAGGATTTTTGTCATGTTTTTGAATTTGATCTTGTATGCTTATTCATGTAATTTTCCGGAAATAATATCTTGAAGGAGTGAATGACCGTAGGATTGCATGAGAAACTCCTTTCGATTAATTGATGACAGAAAAAGTATTAATTAATAGATAACCTAGAAACCAAGATCGAATCTTTAGGGATTTTTTGAATGAAAATTAGGTTAAACCTAAAGTGGCCCTTTAATTATGGTAATTCAATGGACCTAATTTTATTCATCATTGTAGGAAACTGAATGTTGGATAAAACTAGGTACAATCACGATAATAGTTCGAAAGAATGTTTACGTGTAATATTTGATAATTGGTCTTCATAAATGGAAGATTCATATTGATAGAAAGATTGTTGAAATTCTATGTAAACAACGCCGTGGTGGATCCGGAATCCAAGAAATGCCTCTAAACCTTGAATCCTATTACCTAAATCTTGAAGTTCTTGGCTATTAATTAGATTTTCTTTATTTTCTTTAATTTTAGGATTTTTAGATAAAAACCTCCAAAAATTTGATTTGTCTAGCTAATATAAATCGGGAATTGTTTGGTGATTGACTACAAGTCCCTGTGGGATCGACATCCTAAGTACTACTCGATAAGCTGTGCGCTTGCGGTAGGATTTAGTGATTATATTGAAAATCACACATCAAATTTTCTGGCGCCGTTGCCGGGGACTTCGGTGTCAACATCGAACCCGTTCTTGATTTTGTTAGACAAGATTTTTTTTCTCACCCTAGCAAGCTGTACCTTGCCACGGTGAGACCTTTTTGCTTTTGATTTTTTTTCTTTTCTTGTGCAGAAATTTGAAGTGCCAAGCTTTCATGGATTCATTTTTCTCAAGATTCAATGCTCAAGTGACACCAACTGCTGATAGGACGTATGGACATGAGCTTAACCAATTTAAAGTGAGATGTTCATATTGTGGTGACAACCATTATGATGCTCAGTGCAATGTAGGTTATTCATCTCACCAGTGGAGTAACAATGTTGGATCTGGTGCAAGTTATGGGGATCAATATCAATATAACCACAAATCTAATGCACCATCATACAATGGTGAGAGGAGTAACTATCCTTATTCTCCGTGGGGTCAAGGTCAAAGAAATTGGCAACAAGAACCGTTCCCTCAATTAGAACTTGAGTCTAGACTTGAGGTTAGAATGGAGAGTTCCATACAAGAATGGGATCGGTTCAAAGAAAGATCAAATGATTCACACCCCATTTCTTCTACTAATAAGAGAGAGCTAACAATTGGAGAATTGATTGCACAGAATCGCCATGTTATTGAAGAGACTGGAAAGGATAAGCATATGATGGAGATTCAAGACCATAATGCCGTCCTTGAAAGTTGTGGGGATGAAATAGACTATGATCCTTATGAAATCCCTCAATGTCTTGATATGAATGTTTTCGGTGATTCTTTCTCAAAGATTGCTGAGTGTTTAGGCCTTCGAATTAACAAGAGTGGAGCCGCATGGAAATTTGAACCATCTTCACAAAATAATGGTGCAATAATCCAGAATTCAACATTGATGAGCCAAGAAGAAAGTGAAAAGGGAGGTAACAATATTGCGTTTGATTTAAATGCATTTGATAATGACAATCCCCCTTCATTGTATAATGATGTTGAACTTGAGCATGTTGAGCATGTCGAAAATATTGATGTGTCACCTCTAGTAGTCCATGATTCTCTTAGGTTCATTGTGAGCATTGATAAAGAGATGTATAATTTGCTAGGAGGCACTTCTTTCTTTAGAGCTAAAATGATTAATCACTTTTTAAGAAGACATGATTATAGGCTCCCAATGCTATATCTAAAAATACTTGTTAATATCTTTGATATGTGGAGAAAGATGCAGAGGGATGCCCTTGTTTGTTTTAGTGCTCCTTGAGAATGATGCTTAAAGATAGTCCAACTGAAGACTATAAATTGAGAATGTATTTTTTTTTATATTCTTTTTTCTTGTTTAATGAATAAATAAAGGAAGAGAGTTGCCTTCTCGGTCCTTTGGTCTTGGTTTGTTTTGTTTTTGTGTCTATTTTGCAGAGAGAAAGATGTGCACGAGTGGTATTTAAAGGTCATCGCATGCGGAGGAAAAAAAGAAAAAAAGTCTTGAAGGATGGAAATAACACCTATGATGTGGTTAAGGACAATGAGTGTGAGATTGGAAAAAAAATCAAAAAAACAGCCCTTGTCACACCCATGGTGTGATGGAGACTGTTTTTCTAAAAAAAAAATAAAAAATAAAAATAAAATCCCGGTGACTTTGCCGCCAAGGAGAGGACCACCACACAATTCTGGTGACTTCGTCGGCGGTCCGATTAAGGGCTAAAAGACGATTCTTCCGGACTACGATATTCAAAGCGTTATATATGCACACAAGGAGCCCGCCCGTTGCATCTTGTGAGTTTTCTTTTTCCCTCCACTGTTTTAATTTAATCACATTGGGGACAATGCAACCTTTACGTGTGGGGGAGCGACACTTGTGAAAATCTTTCTTCTATGGAATTTACAGTCTTAGTCATTGTCAGGCGAGTCAGTTGTGTCGTTTTGTCTTGATGGTTTTGATGATCACACATAGCTACTTTAGATGAGCTCTGCAATGGATGAAAATTGATATAGTTTGTTCTGACAAGAGAAATGCATGACATGGAGTGAAAAATCCTTTTTAGACTATCATGTATAAAAGTGCCATTATTTTCTTTAGGAAGCAATAGAGTCTGAGTGAATAGACAAATAACCCGGTGAGATATTGTTCCGGCCATATGACCGACCACTTCGGTCTCACCCTAAATTTGTGTGTATTTTCTCTTCCTTGGACTTGTTCCTTTAGAACTTGTGTTGAGTCTTGTTGATGTTGCCTTGGTATGTGCAAACACGTAGAAATGATTGAGGCATTCGTTTCTACCTTCCACCACATTATATACCTTTCGAACCTTGATCTTTATTACACTTTTTTCCCACTTTACCTTACTTCACTACACCATACATTGAACAACCCGAAAAGAGGTAGCCCAATTCCTTTCAACCAACCTTAGGACTAACTGGGGCATGTGGCTATCAAATTTTTTGTACTTAGTATGTAATGATCAAGCTTGGGGGAAATCCATATTGTTACCATTTGTCTGTTTCTTAGTTTGAAAAAAAAATGACAAAAAAAAGAAGAAGAAAACTATATGAAAAAAAAGAGAAAAAAATCAATAAAGGAGGCAATCAAAAAAAAAAAAAAAACCTCCTAAATATTATTTGTTCTATTTGTTAGTAATAAAGAGGGAGTTGTATCATTATCCTCCCAAAAGTAGAGAAATTATCCTTTGTATTTTCTTTTGTTTGGAAATAAAGCGTTGGGCCCCCTTGCACTTGTATGACGTTGAAGTTTGTTAGTCATGTGTTTTGCTAGTTCTAATGGTTTTTGCCATCTCTTATACCTTTTCCTACACCTATCACCGTTTTTTTTTTTTTTTTTCTACTTGGGCTATTCTCACTTACCGTCCTTCTTCCCAAAGACCTTATGATTTATGTGTTGCACAATGCCTTGGTGATTGATATGAGACGATATACAAGCATATAGTAGGACATTTTCAATGGAATGAGCTTGAGAGTTTAGTCACCTCACAAATATTGAGCGTTGAGTGATTTATCCCGTGAGGGTCTATCTTCTTGGTCTATGTTCTTCAACTTTAGCTCCGTTTTTGGGCATTTTTCTTCTAATCTCGAATCATCCTCTGTGCGTCTCCCTCCATGGAGTACATCGACAGCTATCCCCGACCAACGGGGTATAAGATTCCTAAAATCGAGTCTTACGATGGATCTAAGGATCCTTATGATCATATGCATCAATATATCTCGCATATGAACTTGTACAATGCACCAGATGAGATGAAGTGCAAGACTTTTCCTGCACTGCTAACATGAAGAGCTAGAGAGTGGTTCAACAAAATTCCTCTTAGGTCGATCTCCGACTTCCTTTGACTCGGAAGTTTGTCCATGCCTTCATCGCAGCTCGTCCTTTCCAGAGAAATCAGACTCATCTTCTAACCTTGAAGCAGAAGCACGATGAGTCCGTTCTTTACTTTATAAAATGCGTCAATGAAGAGTCCGCACAGGTGCGGGATACGGATGATCGACTGCTGGTCGCCTCTTTTGTGGCAGGTCTGTGAGAGGGACGGCTGCATGCCAAGTTGAACAACAAACTTCCTCAGACAATGGAAGAGTGCTTAGATGTGGCCTATAAACACTGCCAAGGAGAAGAAGCAAATAGGCTCAAAAGAGAGATGGAAAGAGGTGATGCGAAGAAGAATACATCTGAAGATAAGTCACATAAGAAAACGAAGTCGGTTTGGGATAGAGTAACAACACCCATCTCAGATCGGCTGGGTAAGAAGGGGGCTCTGTAGGACAGAGACTTCATCCCTCTGAACAGATCTCGCGAGTAGGTCCTCGCAATTATAGAAAGAAAGAGGATAGCAAAGGTCCCCCCCACCAATGAGAGGATCCAGGGAAAAGAGAGATCCTAACAAGTTTTGCAAGTACCACAAAGACATTGGTCATGACTCAGAGCAATGTCGGGATCTGATCAGAGATATTGATGCAGCGGTGATGGAAGGAAAACTGGACGAGGTCGAAAATCGGTCCCATCAGGCCGAACCATGTGGTCGGCATGAGTTTAAACGCAGGAATAACTACAATGAAAGAGATAACAGAGATGAGTTTCGATGAAGGAGAGACCACTCACCAGACCCTGATGGTCAGTTGGATAATCGCCGTGTAAACACAATCAATGCGATCTCAGGGGGGCCGAACAACACAAGCAGAACTGAGAGTGAGGGCAGTGGCAGGTCTGCTGCTTCTACTCAATCAGGAAAAGACAAAGGCTGATGGGGGAAGTAACTTATGGTCCTAAGGACTCACTCCCCCTGGTGATAAATAACGAAGGATTGGTCAATCTGACAAAGAGGATTTGTGTGGACACAGGCAGTGCTGTGAATGTTCTCTACTATAATATTTCAAAGCTACGGGTTTGAAAGATGCCGAACTCACCCCCGTATCTGCTCATTTGTTCGGCTTTGCTGGACCACCAGTACACCCACTGGCATGATCAGGCTCTTAACTACTTTTGGGGAAGGAACCAAGGGCAAAACCCTAATGGTAAATTATGTGGTGGTAAAAGCACCCTCAGCATACAATGTAATCATGGGAAGACCAGCTCTTATTGACCTTTGAGCTGTAATCTCACCAGCTCTTGTTAGTATGAAGTTCCTTATAGAAGAGGGCTCTGTAGAAATCAAAGGCGATGTGGAAACAGCCAGGAGCTGTTACACCGCAACAGTAAATGGAAAATGATGGTTCAACAAGTAAGCATTGAAGAGTTACTTCTAGAAGATGAAGAGAAGTGGTCATCTGAGGACCAGACAAAGGCTGTTTGTCTATGGGACGATCAAGGTGACTCAACAGTAAATATGGGGGCATGGATACCAGCCTTACAGAAGGAATCTCTGATAAATCTTCTGAAAGAATTTATGGATGTATTTGCAAGGAAAGCAGAAGATATGCCAGGCTTATCTCCAGATCTAGCAGTTCACAGGTTGAATATAGACCTGAACAGGAAACCTGTTCGGCAAAAGAAAAGGCACTTTGCCTCTAAGCACATCTCGGCAATTAAGCAAGAAGTGACCAAATTGTTGCAGGCCAACATCATTAAAAAAGTCATATATCCAGAATGGCTAGCGAACCCAGTGCTGGTCAAGAAACCAAATGGGAGCTGGAGGACGTGCGTTGACTTTACTGATCTCAACAAAGCATGTCCGAAAGATTGTTATGCTTTACCCAAGATTGATCGTCTAGTGGACTCAACAGTGGGGTATGAAGTGTTTGCATTCTTAGTTGCATATAAAGGGTGTCATCAGATTGCCATGGATCCCCAAGATACGGAGAAGACTGCCTTCATAACAGAGTTTGGGACGTACTACTACGTCATTATGCCCTTTGGCCTGAAGAACGCTGGAGCGACGTATCAAAGTGCTGAAAAAACAATTTTTGCCGAACAGATCGGGCGATGCATGGAGGTGTACGTGGTCGACCTCTTAATCAAGAGCAGGACTCTTGATCAGTATTTAGCAGATGTCAGAGAGGTATTTGAGGTACTAAGGCAAACTCAAATGAAACTTAATCCCAAAAAATGCACATTCGGGGTCAGATCGGGAAAATTCCTAGGATACATGATATCCAATGACAGAATTAGAGCAAATCCAGATAAGATCGATGCGTTGAAGACTATGTCACCACCGAAAAATATCAAAGAGGTACAACGGCTAATGACAAGGATATTGTGCAGATCGAACCATTTCTCTCTCGGATCGGCCTTCGCATGCCTTACCTTTGTTCAGAATTTTGAGAAGACCAAGTCCTTTTCAATAGGACGAGGAAAGCCAGAAGGCCTTTGAAGAACTGAAGTTATACTTGGCCGAACTGCCTACACTCACAGCTCCTCAGGAAGGAGAGTCTTTATATGTCTACTTGGCAATGGTTGAAGAAGCGCTCAGCGCTGTACTGGTTAAAGAACAAGATGGACAACAGATTCCAGTTTTGTTTGTAGTAAAGCACTTCATGGACAAGAGGTCAGATATACAAATGCGGAGAAACTAGCCTTAGCATTGGTCCATGCCTTTAGGAAGTTAAGGCCTTACTTCCAGGCACACCCGATAACTGTGATCACAGATTAGCCTCTCCGGCAAATTTTGGGACGACCTGAAACCTCAGGGAGGTTAGCAAAGTGGGTCATCGAATTGGCAGAATATGATATCGATTTTCGCCCTCGAACTGCCATCAAAGCACAAGCCTTTACAGACTTCTTAGTTGAAGGAATAGCTGTTCTCCTAGAGGACGATCAACCGAGACAAGAAGAAAATAAATAGAAACTATACGTGGATAGTACAGCAAGCAAAGAAGGGGCAGGGGCATGTCTCCTACTCATCAGTCCAAAATGGGAAGAATTCCCCTACGCTTTACGGTTTGGGTTTCATGCCACTAATAACGAAGCTGAGTATGAAGCCTTAATTACAGGGCTCAAGTTAGCGAGCAAGCTTGGAGCAGATAGTCTGCAAGTTTTCAGCGATTCACAACTTATTGTAAACCATATAAATGGAGAATATGAGGCTAAAGAGGAGCCCATAAAGAAGTATTTAGCAGTGGCTCGAACTCTATTAGAAAAGTTTCAACAGGTTCAGGACGACCGGATACCCTGAACGAGAGAATAGAAGAAGCGAGATGTTTTATCAAAATTAGCATCAAACTTCGTGGTCGATAGAAACTATTGGTGAAACTCCTCAAAGAAAGGAGCTATGATCAAAAGATCGTTCAGCCGATCAGACAAGCCAGTACGTGGATGGATCCTATTGTGTCCTATCTCAAAGACAAAATCCTGCCTCAAGATAAGATTCAGGCCAGAAAGATGAAACTCTTAGCGACCAGATACTCATTGTTCGAGAACGTCCTCTATCGCAGGTCGTATATTGCACCTTGGCTTAGATGCACAACAAGTGAAGAAGGGAACTACCTTCTCAGAGAAATACACTTGGGAATTTGCAGAAATCATCCCGAGGCTCGGACCCTAGCAAGAAAGTGCAGGCTGTTCAGCTATTATTGGCCTACAATGCAGCAAGATGCCAAAGATTTGGTGGAAAAATGCAAGTCATTCCAGGTGCATGATAATCTGTCACATCAACCATCTCAAGACATGGTCCCTGTAGTTTACCCATGGCTCTTCGATCAGTGGGGGGTGGATCTAGTGGGACCAGTTCCACGAGCCCCCGGCAAAGTCCGATTTCTAATTGTAGCTGTGGACTATTTCACCAAGTGGGTTGAGGCCGAACCACTGACTACCATAACTGGGAAGCAAATATAAAATTTTTTATGAAAAAACGTAGTGTGCAGATATGGAATCCCAAAGACTTTAATTTTAGACAATGGAACTCAGTTCGAAGACAAGACTGTCAAAGAATAGTGTGCCGAACTGCACATTACTCAACACTTCACATCTTTTGGGTATCCTCAAGCTAATGGGTAGGTCGAACATACCAACAGACAGATTAAAACTGGGCTAAAGAAACACCTGGAAGAAGAAGGAGAGAATTGGACCGAGCACTTACCGAATATCTTGTGGGCATACAGAACAACGCCAAACTCGGCCAATGGAGAAACTCCATTCAGCTTAGCATACGGGTGTGAGGCAGTAATTCCGGCTGAGATTGGCCTACCATCGTCACGAGCAGCGCTTTATTCTAAAGAACATCAAGTAACCGAGCTCAGGCACTCAAAATATGTCCTAGAAGAAGCTCGGAATGTGTCCTTCATTAGAATGACCAGGTATAAACAACGTATATCTCAGTACTACAACTCTCGGGTAAAACACGCGTATTTTAAAGTAGGAGATCTGGTACTTAGAAAGAATGAGGTCAGCAGACAAGGACCTCACGGAAAACTTGACCCGAATTGGGAAGGCCCCTACAAGGTGGTCAATGTCATGGAAAATGAGCATATCAGCTGGTTGATGCAAATGGTAGGACCATACCACGCAGTTGGAATGCCTCCAATCTAAGGAAATTTTATGTCTAGGACAGGTTCCAGACTTTACTTATGCATTATTTATATTTCAATAAGATGTAATTGAACTTCTGTCATTATAATAAATTCTTGTTCTGCACATGTGCAATATTCATTTTATGTGATGTATAAAAGTTTGCCAAGGACAAACTCAACAAGTCTTCAGGACAGACGAACATAACTGAGCCGCAGTGCGGACTAAGAAAAGTTTGCCAAGGACAAACTCAACAAGTCTATAGGACAGACGAACATAAGCGAGCGCGATGCGGATTTCGGAAAAGTTTGCCAAGGACAAACTCAGACGAACATAAAGCGAGCGCGATGCGGACTCGGAAAAGTTTGCTAAGGACAAACTCAACAAGTCTGCGGCAGATGAGACAACATAAGCCGAGCGCGATGCGGCGGACTCGTAAAAGTTTGCAACAGAAAAACTCAATAAGTCTGCAGGACAGACGATCAGAACTGACAAATGCTCAGAACTACAATACATTATAAACTTAGAATGTTTTGATAATCAAACTTTCTAAGTCTGCAGGACAGACGATCAGAGACATAACTAAAGTACATTATTCAAAAGGCAAAGCCTATAAATGATGTACTTCAGGGGGCAAAGGACCCTGAGTTATGGAATACAAAAGGCTAAAACAAAGCCAAAAGAAATAATAGCATAACAAGTGTTTAAAAGGTATGTATTGTCAAAAACAAAAGGCAATGGAAAAAGTCGGAGATTAATACAAATTTTTCAAAAGAAAAAATAAAATTACAAGCCTAAGACTCAGCAGAAGGTTCTTGTTGAGAAGGCTGATCGGAGGAAGCACCAAAGGGCTGAATTGAAGATGCATTTGTTTGACGAGCAGCATGTCTGCTGTAGTACTTAGCCGCCAGATCTTCACCAGCCTGAAACTCTCTAAGTCTAGCTTCATAGACCCTGTTGCTTCCAGGTTTGTGAAGTCCTCCGTGGGGAAGAGTCTCAATGACCAGCTCAGGACACTGTGCCTTGGCTTCGTCCACACACAGAGTGTATCCATGGCCCAAGATTGGGGCAAGTAAAGTCTTTAAGGTACCAGTAAAGGGATCGGAGCTCTTGTACTCATGAATAGCTTGGGTGATCTGTGCAGGCATCGCAGCTTTGAGCCCTTCATTCTCAGCTCGGAGTTGTGCCAAGGCCTCTTCCTGCTCCAGTCTATGCCTGTCATGATCAGCGCTGGTAGCCCTTAGTTCTTGCAGCTCGGCCTGATGGGCCATAATGATCTTATTCAGATCAGCGATCTGCTGATCCTTGGCCATTGAAGCGTCCGCATGTTTTTGATGGCTTTCCGAAAGATCGGCGATCCGTTTCTCCGAGCACTTCTTCTGGGAAGAGAAGCTGTTAAGCCTCGTCAGAACTTTCTTCCCAGCTTTGACAACCTGACAGAACATCAAGAAGGTCAGTACGGTAAAAATATAGTGACAAAAAAAAAAAGCAAAAGTAAAGGCAAAGCATACTATAGTGGCCAGATCCTTGTCTGGTAGCTCCGACATGAAATCGGCGTGGGGAATTGAGCCCTCCTCCAAATCAGAAATATCTTGATCACCAAGATCATGCCTGCTCCTCTTTCTCCCAGATCGAGAGAGCACTTGAAGTTGACCCTCTGCCTCAATAGGCTCGGGATCATCTAAGACGATCAAGCTCTCTATCCTCTATTTTGTATGCTGCATAGGGACAGTCAGATCATACTGTTAGAGACCTTTCTCAGTGCGAAGACCCTCAGGGTTAGCTTCAGGATTCACCAAAGCAGGCTTCAAGTCGCCACCCGTCCCAGAAACATCTGGATTTATGACCTGTTCGTTGTGCTCAGGCATAACCTCTTCCTCAAAGGCTTCGTAAAAAATAGCTACAAAGTCGGCCACGGAAAAGACAGAAAAGAACATCGTCAGTACATAAAGATTGTAAAAGAAATAAACACACACGAAGAAAGGCTTAAAAGAAATAAAAGTAAGGATAAATTCCTACAGTTGTCATACTTCACTTGAGTGAGCCGTAGAAAGGGATCCGGCCCTGAATCAGCTAGGCGAGCATCCTCAATCAGCTCTGGGGCCACTCTGGAAAATCTAAAAGGACATTGACATTGCCAATGTCCTCCAACAACTGAGCATCAACCCCAGTGGGGCACATATCAGCCGGAAGTTGGCTGTAGTTCCATCTGTTCAGCTCGGGGTGCCCTCCGTGTCGGATGAAAACGAAGTGGTTTTTCCATTCATGGATAGAGGACTTCCCCATTTAAAGAATGGGGACTCCCATTCGATGGTCAGTTCGGCAGGGAAATTAGTACCACCTGCTGTGATTTCTAACCTTCTTGTGTTGGTAGAAGGTCCTAAATAAGTCTTCGGAGAACGCAGTGTCAATACATTTACACCAGATCACGAACCCGATGCTCATCCTAACTCCGTTAGGGGCGATCTAGGCAGATCACAAATGGTAGTGTTGAAGAACGGCCAGAAAAGACAGACAGAAGGGGACACTAAGGCCACAGACGAACCGCTCATTGTACACAGTACAGTACCCCATAGGGGGTTGATGAGCATATAAGTTCGCACCCCCGGGGAGACGGGGAGAATACTGGTCCATATCTATGTTATATTGGTTACAGATCTAGAGGATATCATCCTGTTTAAGTTTGGATCTTACCCCAAAACAGCCTATGACTGACCTAGCAGTCATGTGGGCTCTAATACTTTGATTCAAAGAAGTAAAACTGAAAACGGAAGGGGCCCTAGAAGGATTTACAGACTGGGGATCTACAGCTAACTGCTCGGTTTCACTATGATCAAGAATAGGGTTAGAAAAAGGGATCTCTAACTGAACCCTAGACTGATGAACCTCTACCTCAGACTCGGATTGGGATTCAAATTCCCTTTCGATTGAACTACTAGATGCAATTCTATCCCGCATTAACTGGGAAAAATAGAGAATGAAGACGTAGAGAAGAAGAGAAAT
The DNA here is from genome assembly GCA_026214975.1 of Gentiana macrophylla. Classification (NCBI taxonomy): domain Eukaryota; kingdom Viridiplantae; phylum Streptophyta; class Magnoliopsida; order Gentianales; family Gentianaceae; genus Gentiana; species Gentiana macrophylla. The sequence continues at coordinate 40,716,043 of CM047810.1, forward strand.
GCAGACTCGGAGGGAAAAGAAATTGCTTACTTGTGAAAACGCAAAGTGTCTCGTGGATTTGGAGTCTTCAATTTAATGGCAAAAATGTGAAGTGGGATCGTCTGAATGAAAAGACGTGGGTTATAAACCCCAAGACGTGTAAACGACGTCAGTTACGGGAAAGAGGGAAAGATACCTCGGTTCCCGGGAAAGCAATTATGACCTATTTAATAGGCTACCACCTAGCAGTTAGTGAATTCAAAACGTGAGGTCGGACAAGTTCGGGGGAACAACACTGGCGCGGATCTGACCAACCGAAAGCAAGATCAAATCTGGGGGGCTTATGATGATAGCCGAGCCGAACTACGCCACGTGTCATCCTTGTAAGTCTGGTAATAAATGACTAGCCTCTGAATTTAAGGGCCAGTAGCCCCAAAGATATGTCTAAGGGTGAGTTCCTAACCCCAGGTAAGAGATTGGCAAAAGCTCCTCCTCCAGCCACCGTAGATCGGTCAAGGCCTGGCGAAGAGGAGCTGCCCTGTTCGACCATAGTGGCATCGGGGGCTCGGCCAGCAGGGGCTTTCGAGCAACCCGATTTGTTATTCCACGTGATGGGTAACTAAATATAAATAGGGAAAGAATCATAAGTCATAAAGACTATGATCTTGGCATTCAAATATGTCAATAATTATCCCTAAATTATAGGGATTGGGGCGTGTATATCCTTAGGGAAATAATAATATTAATAATAATGTAATTCCTTGCAGGACAAGGAAAGGGATAAATCATCCCCTATATAAACAACCCTAAGGAACTACGAAAGACTTGATTCCAATTCAGATATTGGATACGTAGGCAACTCACGGGAAATAACTAGAGAGCTCAGTCTAAAATACACCAAAAACACCTCCCTATTTATACAATCTAGGGTTCCTCGGATTTAGGATCATTGTCACAAAGGTCAATTGGCCCGGATTAATTAACAGACGAATCGTCAACTTGCATCCGTGTATTTTAATAGATTCATTATTTACTACTTGACACCATTTTTCTGTTTTATAGAATCTTTATAAATGGTCAACTGTATCAGTATCTCTACTTACTGATTCTATATCTAGGACAACTCCATCAGAATCTATATTTAAAGATTTTCTATTAATTTTCTCAACTATTATCATTAAATTAGTGTAATATTTGTAGCAATTATATATAATAGTGCGATTGAGAAAACTTTTTTTTTTCCCTTTTCGATTGAGTAAAAATTAAGCCATTATTTACTCGGTTTCTAATTTTGTTATTACGGAGTAATGTCATTCCATTTTTATTGAGATTTCTAATTTTTATTATCATATTTTCGTTAATTAATTAATTCATATACAAGAAAGAGTTGTTATGCCCCTATTTTTAGCATTTAAAATAGTTGTTGTTCTATAAAAATAGTTATTGTTATAGAGAAAATCATCATACTTGCATCATAAGAAACAATGACATGTTGTTAGCAATTTTTCTAAATCATGATCCATTATATGAGCAAAATAAAGTTACTTTGAATAAGGAAACCCATATTATATGAAAATCATTCGCTTGTCAAACATTGAAAGTTGAAACCATATTACATTCCATGATCACATAATAAAACAACTAAGGTTTTAGCACCTAGATGACATTCATTTGCCTTGCCAAAAAAACTTGCAGCACCATGGTTTTACAACCTACATGACACATTCATTTTCCCGTACAAAAAAAAAATTGCAACACTAATCATTCAACATCAAAGATATACTTTAATAAGGTTTCACAATATCAAACGTGATTTCTACTCTGGACATCATCTAAATTGTTCAGGTCAATTGTTATGATTCTTAACTCTTCATCCCTCTTTCCCATCACCATCTTCTCATGTTCTATTTTCATTTTATCATCATGCATCTTTTGCTTTTTCACCTTCCAGTCAGAGATTATACTACCAAGAGGATTGTCATCTTCATGTTTTTGCTTTTTCGGTTTTTTTAACTTTTCATTCGCTATAGCCACCTTCTTCCCAAGCGGCCTTTCAAAATCAATGAAGTTGCCTCATTGTCTAAGTCAACCGCGAAGGCGTTGTTGGAGAATCCTTACTTCTGATTACCCTTCCAGTTTTCTTCTTTCTTCCAGCTACCCCTTCAGTTTCCTTCCATTTTTGGTTCCTCGATATTTTTCAACAATGCTCACACCTAAATGGATCCTTGTGCAGCTTTTTGAACATAGACTTTGCCTTCTGAATCAGCATTAACAAATCAAAACATTACCTTCATGAATGCGTAAAATCAGCAATAAAATATCAATGATCACTATAAAATCATATATGACATCTTAAATAATCAGGCGAGAAAAACAAAAAAAGAACCACAAATAACCCCCAGTTTTATTCTTGGATCCCAGCTGGAAAAATAAGTTAATATGCATGTACTTTATCTAGTTCATGGTATCCTGAACAATTTGTAGAATTATCAAGTTGAGTAACAACCCCAATGAATTTATTCACAACCTTTTGAATATCTGTAAACCGACAATTCAATGAGCGACTCGTTCGCTCAATCTTTGTAATGTCCCGAAATTTCTTAGTAATCTCAGCCCAAAATGAATTTGATTTTTAGTTAGTCCATTTTTTTTGGACTCATCGACAATGAAGTTACCTAATTTTTTTTCCCTTTCTCTTGAGTTAGTTGTGCTTCTGTTATGCCTTGTGACAATTCATCAGCATCAACCGTATGTGGGCAAGCTTGGTGAAGATTGATCCATGTGCTTGTCATATTGAGTCATATTACTCCCTAATAATACAGTGAATGCCGAATCATCAACGTTGTTGATGACGGTCAAATTATACCCGTAAAGGTCATCAACGTTGTCCTTAAATCGAGCTCAATAATATATATATATTTTTTATTAAATCACATGTTTTTATTGATTATTTAATGTTATGTGATTTATAGGATATAATTTGGTATTTATCTGTTTTTATTATTTAAATATGATTTACTGTGTGATAAATATTGATTTTATAGATTATGATGAATTGGAGGATATCTACTAACGGAGGAAGTAAATCTCAAGATAAATCAAGGCAGAATCGGATTGCATTAAAGATAAAGACCGAAGCAGCACGAAAAGTGGAGTAAGGAACAAGAAAAGCCAGCGAGCCAATCAGAAGCAAGCAGGCTCACTGGCAGTGAGCTGAGGATTCACTGGGAGCGAGTTGACCAAAACTCGAGGATCGGATCAGAGTTATCTCTATGCGTTTTAGGGTTTTCAAATCTATCTTTAGGTCGGCCTAAGCCTCTATATAAAGGAGCAGCCACGAATTTTATCAGACACACTCTAGAAACACAATATTACAATAATTTTAGTTCATCAATATAGTTCTTCTTATTTTATATTATGTTTCTTCATCACGGAGGTGATGGATTCATCGATTAGAGTGATGATGTTGGAATTCACCTACAGATCCGAATAACCTCTAGGACGATTCGAACAAGAACAAAGACAATGGGGATCGTGATTTGTGTAAGATTAAGACTGAGCCTAAGAGTTAGTTTCTCTCAAGTTGTCTACGTATCCAATGGAGAAATTGGAATCAAGTCATTCGTAGTTCCTTAGGGCTGATTATATAGGGAGGCGTCTCACCTCTTTCCTTGTCAAACAAGTCGTAGAATCCTTAAACCCTAAGGATCATCACGTGTTTATCTCTGACAAGAGATAATTATGATTATATTCGAATTATAGGATTTCCTTCCGGTGATCCAGGGATTCTCCTATAATATAGGCACATGTGTTATTTACCACTTAAGGAAAGAGCCAGTCGGCTTTTGGTGGGCTCCTCAGGTCGTCTCGACCTGAGTCACGAGTCCTACCTCTCGACCTAGCTGAGCTGCGCTGCAGTGCGATAGCTAGACAGGTGATGGGCATACCTCCCTCCTGGGGTAAGGTCCTAATATTGTAGGGCTCCTGGCCCTTCAAGCTTCCCTCCTATCTTTCTTCATTAACCTTGGGATGTTGTAAAGGTGACACGTGTCCAGGTCTATTAATACCATCGTCATAAGCCCCCCAGGTCTGGCCAGACTACCTAGGAGCTGGGTGGACCTGAGACCAATCCTGGATGTTCCAAGATGACAGGCCTGTCCTGACACGTGTCTCTACCACCGTTTAGGTTGTCACGGCAAGTGCGAGAAACGAGGCATTTTTAACGTAATAATGGGGCGGTTTCTCCAAGACTTATCTTTGGGTTTATAACTCCCCAGTCTCATCACGTCCTTTCAGTTATCACTTCTTTAAATCAAGCGTGAAGCCGGGACGATTGCCATTCCATTCTTCCATTTCTCCGATCTCTTTTTTCAAGTAAGCTCTCTCTCTTCTCTTACTCTTCTAAGTCTTTTCTGTTGTTAATGAGCGAACCTATAATCCTTACTGATAGTTCCATTGAGCCCTTATTTGAATCGGAGCCGGAATTAGAGGAAGAAAGTTACCGGAGTCAATCTCGAGAGGCCTGCCCTTTCTTTTTTCAATCCTCCCCCTTCTTCCTCATCTTCTAGATTCGTCCTTACCCTTAAAGCATTCATGGCTTTAAAATCACAGGCGGCCTGCCATGGCATTGATACCAAGCTAACCACAGCGGATTTGACCCGTATTTGTAAGCAATACAACCTAACAAATCCCCTTTTCAAACCCACTGTCCCTGCTCCCGGTGTTTATGCCTATCAAGCCCCCGGCCGGGTACTGTGCCGTCTACAGAGAGCAGCTTTTATGTGGTTTAAGGTTTCCGATTTGCCCGGCCGTTTTAGCCGTCCCGAGCATTATGATCAAGGTTGGCCCGAGATCGTGCCTAATGGAATAAGAGGCGATAGTGGGCTTCACCATTTAGTGCGAGATGTACTGCATCCCTTCAAAGTCCAAACATTTATTTGTTCTTTCAACGTAAGCAGTGCCAGGCGGTGGGTACTCGCTTCCTCGTCGGGGACTTCATGCCTGACGTTCGATTCGAGCCGGGGGAGACTTCGTACAAAGGCTGGAAAACCAGATTCTTCTTTATCTATCCTGAGGTGACTCAGAACCTGGGTAGGTGGAACTCCTCGGATCACGGGCGATCCTCGCCAAGCCCGACGTGGATAGGAAACTTTTAGACGACATTCGCAAAAGCGGAGTGTACATCAAGGAGAAAAAGTATTCTTCCGAGTTGATTTTGGCTGCCCAGTTGCCCACTGCGGGCCCTGACCCATATAGGGAGTTAGATAAGGAGGAGTACAAGATATGTAGGGCTTTAATACTTGCTTTGTGCCATGCTTTACTATCTGTAAAATATTTTCTAACACTTCTTGTTGTTTACTCTGGCAGTGTCTTCCTTTGCTGACCTTTTGGAGGACGTGAATGATGATGTGGTTCCTCCGGTCAACCCTGAAGAGCCTAATCAGGAGACTGAGCTGCAGGAAAACATAGAGCCGGAACACCTCTGAGCTGCTGGGACTGTCCTGACCCCCACCTCGGCCCAACTCTTATCCGGACAACCAGATGACTCCTCTGGGGACGTGGAGCGGATAGATGTGGATGGAGACCAGGAAGGAAGAGAAAAGCGCAATCGAGCCCGACCCGGAAGAAGAAGGTAGTCACCCCTCGACTAAGAAGGGCCGGTCAAAGAAAAGGAAGACGGCTCGCCAGACCATAGAGAACGTCGAAGATTCTCCTGAGGAGCAACCTTCCCCAGGGCATAACCGATTGTACGAGTTGTCGGACCAGGATCTCGCCGCTGTGGTAAGTTCTTGAATAAATATGTCTGTCATTCTTATTTGTCTTGCCTCCTCTTTACCTTTTCTTTGTCTTTTCTAGGGAGCTCAGGTCGGTCAGGAGTTCCTGGATCGCCTAGCTGAGTCTGCGGCGAGTAAGGAGGCTCTACAGGGAACGATTGAGGAGCTCCGAGCGAGTCGTGATAGGCACAGAGAAGCCTCCAAGACTAAGGACCAGGAGATTGCGGCTCTGAAGAAGGAACTGGTCGAGACTCGGACCAAGTGCACTGCTGAACTCCAGGCCAAGCACGATGAGTTTGTGGCGGAGAACTCTGAGCTCGGGCAGGCGCTGGCCAAGGTCCGGGCTGAACTCACTACTCTGGAAGCTTCTCTTCCTGCTCAGGATGCCCGAGTTGTGCATGAGTATAAGTCCTCCGATCATCTAGCCGGAGCTCTGAAGGTCTTGCTGAACCCTGTCATGCAACATGGGTATACGACGAATGTGGACGAGGCAAAGGAACAACGTCCTGAGCTGATTCTCTCTGACCTTATGCATTATCGTTCCATGTACAAGGAAGGAGTAGGTCAGATCTATGATGACCGGTTGAGAGAGTTTAAGGCAGGTGAAGACATCGGGGTCAAGTATGCCAGACGTCGTCCTGCCTCTCAGAATGCTGCACCGACTCCGTCTTCAACGGGGCACACTCCGGGAACCCAGACTTGATCGCCACTCTTTATATTGTTGGGAAATTTTTGAAACTTTTTATTCAAGTTCTTGTATTTGAAACTTTTTGTTCAAGTTCTTGTATCTGGTTTGTACTTTTCTGCCCATATACTTTGGCTTTATTCGGTTTATTTTGGATTTAGATCTTCGAATACTCTCTTATGGATGTCCCCTTTCCCCCAGTATGGCATGCATTACTGACGGTTTGGATGACATACTAAGTTTTAATAAAACCATGCCCTGGCTTGAGGACTCGAGAAGCTTGTGGTATTCAAGCTTTCTGGGTCTGACCTGCAGGACTCAGTTGAATTCCGGCCTGACCTGCAGACTTAGGAGGTTTGACTTTTGCAAACCTTCTTAGTATAACCTGACTCAGTTAAAACCCTGTCCTGGCTTGAGGACTCGGGAAGCTTGTGGTATTCAAGCTTTACGAGTCCGACTGCCGGACTTCGATTAAAATTTAGCTTTGACTGCGGACTTAGGAGGTTTGACTTTTGCAAACCTTACGAGTATAACTGACTCGATTAAAACCACGTCACGGCGAGGACTCGGGAAGCTTGTGGTATTCAAGCTTTACGAGTCGACTGCGAGACTCGATTAAAAATTTAGCCTGACCTGCGACTTAGGAGGTTTGACTTTTGCAAACCTTACGAGTATAACGACTCGATTAAAACCCCTGTCCGGCGAGGACTCGGGAAGCTTGTGGTATTCAAGCTTTCGAGTCGACTCTGAGACTCGATTAAAAATTTAGCCTGACTGCGGACTTAGGAGGTTTGACTTTTGCAAACCTTACGAGTATAACGACTCGATTAAACCTCAGATGCGGCTTGAGGACCCTGGAAGCTTGTGGTATTCAAGCTTTCGAGTCGACTGCAGGACTCGATTAAAAATTGCTTTGACGACTGCAGACTTAGGAGGTTTGACTTTTGCAAACCTTCCGAGTATAACGACTTCGATTAAAAGGAAATAATCGCATTATAGAGTATAACAATATATAACACGAAGGAATCATATTTTATTAGAAATCAAAGGTGTTTGTAACACTTTTATTGAAAAAGACAACATAAAATGAAAAGATAGAATCAGGCCTGGATTCGTCTCAGGCATAAAATTTTCTAAGGTTCTTTGGCATTCCGGCTTCGTGTACTGGTCGACCACTCGCATTAGCTATTTGGTAGGCACCCTTGCCGTGAACTTTACTACCCCCATGCGGGCCTTCCCGATTCGGGTTAAGCTTCCCCAGGGACCACGCTTGCTCGACCTCGTTCTTCTACGACACCAAATCTCCTTCTTTGAAGTCTGAATGCTTAACCTTAGAGTTGTAATCTTTGGGATATTCTCTGCTTATACTTTGCCATCCGGATATAGGGCCACTTCCCCGGCCTCTTCCAAATTGTCCTTGGTGTGTGCGAGCTCGATGTCACGATCAGTGCTTGTATGGAGCTCGGTCCTCGGGGAGGAGCCCTATTTCGGCCGGAATGACCGCTTCACGACCATAGGCTAAGGCAAAAGGAGTTTCTCCGGTAGCCGAGTTAAGAGTCGATTCTGTATGCCCAAAGGATGTTAGGCAAATGTTAGACCCATGCTTGTCCCTCTTCTTCCAATCTCTTTTCAACCCAACCTTGGTGCCTGTTTATGCGCTCTACCGGCCGTTGGCACTGGGGGTAACCGAGAGAGAGGTGAAATGTTGGACTATACCATTTCGGCGCACCATGACTGTTGTCCTATCCTCAAATTGCGTTCCATTGTCTGACACCAGGATCTTGGGTATCCCAAAACGACAGACGATATTTTTCCACAAAAATTAATGTATGGCTTTCGCGGTGATGGTGGTCAAAGCCTCGGCCTCCACCCACTTAGTAAAGTAATCAATGGCCACGACAAGAAAGCGTAAGTTACCCGGAGCTCGGGAAGGGTCCAACCGGATCTACCCCCACCGATAAAAGGCGAAGGAGAGACCAAAGGAATCATGTTCTGCGCTGGCTGGTGGGACAAGTTATCATGCACTTGGCATGACTTGCACCTCATGACTAGCTCATTTTCATCGCTTTGCATGGTTGGCCAGTAATATCCAAACAAGCGGCATTTACGAGCCAATGTCCGGGCTCCTGCGTGGTTTCCACAAATGCTGAGGTGGATTTCCCTGAGTAGATAGTTTCCTTCCTCCTGGGTAGCACACCTCACGCCATGGTGATATAAATGATAAATCGTATAGGATTTCATCAAAAGAGCATACGCTTGCTTGTAGCTTGATCTTCCTGGACTGAGCCTTGTCAGTTGGTAAAATACCATGTTTTAGATAGGAAGTTATGGGGTCCATCCAGGTGGCCTGTTGGCTAATCGGTTGAACTTCATTTAAGACATAACTTCGTTCGGCCAGCTGTTCTACCAGAACTTTCTTATCTGAAAAGAAATTGGATGCCAACTTGGAGAGGGCATCAGCTTTTTTGTTCTTAGATCGAGAGACCTGCTCTATATGAATCGACTGAAGTTTTTCAAAGCTTTGTCTTTCTTTGTCGGATATTTCTTCATTGATTCCTCCTTTGCTTCATACTCACCCTTGACATGATTGACTACCATCTGGGAGTCACTGAATACATGTAGATTATCTGCTCCGAGCTTGGTGGCTAGCCGGAGCCCGGTAATTAAAGCTTCATATTCCGCCTCGTTGTTTGTAGCTGTGAAATTGAAGCGCAATGCATACGGGAATTCCTCCCCTTTTGGACTGAGGAGCAAAAGGCCTGCCCCTGCTCCTTCTTTCCCAGATGCTCCGTCAACGAAAAGGGTCCAGGTATCGACCTGCCCAGCTGGCTGTTCTTTATCTGTCTCGACCTGAATTCCCTCAGCCAAGAAGTCGGCTAAAGCCTGGGCTTTGACGGCAGTCCGGGGTTGGTGTCCAGGTCATACTCTGCCAGCTCGATCACCCATCTGGCTAGTATGCCCGAGGTGTCTGTCGTGCCAAGATTTGACGCAGGGGTTGGTCTGTGACCACAGTGATGGAATGTGCTTGGAAGTATGGTCGTAACTTTCTAGAGGCGTGTACCAGAGCCAAAGCTAGTTTTTCCGCGTTCGTGTACCTGAGTTCCGGTCCATGTAAAGCCCGGCTTACATAAAACACGGGTGTTTGTATGTGTCCTTCTTATATGATTAGGACCACACTGATTGCCTCGTCAACCACTGCCAAGTATAAAAGCAGAGTTTCTCCTTCCTGAGGAGACGTCAGGGTTGGTAACTCAGCCAAATACTCCTTCAGATCGTCAAATGCCTTCTGACTGTCCTCATTCCACTGGAAGGGACTTGCTTTCCTCAGGATTTTAAAGAACGGTAAAGCACGCTGTGCCGACTTGGATAGGAACCTACTCAGGGCAGCCATGCGGCCGGTTAGCCTTTGCACCTCCTTGATGCTTCTGGGTGGTGGCATCATTCTTAAGGCCTCGACCTTATCCGAGTTGGCCTTAATTCCTTCTTTCGAAATCATGTAACCCAGGAATTTACCTGACTTGACCCCAAACGTGCACTTTTTAGGGTTGAGTTTCATTTGGGTCTGCCTGAGTACCCCGAACACTTCTCGGATGTCGGTCATGTATCTTGATCGAGAGACCGCTCTTGATCAAGAGATCATCCACGTAGACTTCCATGCATTTCCGATTTGCTTCTCGAAGATTTTATTCCTTTGCTCTTTGATAAGTGGCACCGGCGTTCTTTAATCGAATGGCATAGTAACATAGCGAAAGTTCTTCTTACATTATGAATGTTTTTTTCTGCATCGTCTGGGTCCATAGCAATTTGATGGTAACCCTTATATGCGTCTAGAAATGCGAAAACTTCAAACCCATTGTCGAGTCAACTAACTTCCATCAATTTTAGGCGGTAGGTAACAATCCTTGGGGCGAGGCCTTGTTCAGTCGGTAAAATCTACGCACATTCGCTTACACTAACATCCGCTTCTTTACCAGGATCGGGTTAGCGAGCGGTCGGGTAAAACACCTCTCGTATAATCCCGGCCTGAGTAACTAACTTAACTTCTTTCCGAATGGCCTCCATTCGATCTTTTTCGAATTGTCTTTTCTTACACGCTGATCGGTTTCGGTGGGTCAACATGTAGCTTGTGCGGGGGCCACCGGAGGATAAGCCTGGCATGTCATCTCATTTTCCATGAAAATACGTCTCGAACTCCCTTAAGATCTTAACAAGTTACGCGCTTAAAAAAGGCGATCACGGGATCCATGATCCTATGTTGACCGACAAGCCTTCTGCTCTTTCCCCAAATTTACTACATCGATTTTATCATCCGATGACCGACTTTCTTCTTCCTCACAGGAGCAACTCTTCCACAGATACTGTTGTACCATCATTCTTCCGTTCATGAGTGGCGTGTAACAACTCCTGGCTGTGTTTAAGCGTCACCTTTGACTTCTGCCGTCCCCTTCCCAAGTCGGGAACTTCAAAGCGATGTGGTGGGGAGATTCTTCGCTTCATGAGATCTATTAGGGCAAGTTGCCCCATAATAACATTGTAGGCCGATGGGGCCGTGACCACCACATAACTCACCATAAGGATCCTGTCCCGAGGTGCTTTTCCAAATGTGGTTGGTAAGCTGATCATACCCATGGGGTGGACCGGTGGTCCCGCAAATCCGAATAACGGAGATGACACAGGTGCTAGCTCTGCATCCTTTAATTTCATTGACTGAAAGACATTGTAGTATAGCACATTGACTGCACTTCCGGTGTCTACACAGATACGCTTCACCGTGTGTTTGTTGATTACTGCCTCGATAACCAAGCCTTCGTTGTTGACAATAAGGGGGAGAGGGTCCCGTGGACCGTAAACTACCTCCCCGTACAACCTCTGTCTCTTTCCTGAATCTACACTGGTAGGCGCCCGGTTGCCACTTTGCTCCTCAGGTCGGGACGATGTACTCGGACCGCCTGAGATGGTATTAATGGTATTGATAGGGCGATTATCTGGCTGCCCCTCAGGTCCTGGGGGCGGCTCCCTCCTTCGTCTGTAATCATCCTTTCGGTCATGACCGAAATCTCTCCTCTTGTATTCCCGTCTTCCCCGGGGTTATGGGTTACGGGACCTATCTATGACCTCATCAAGTTTCCCTTCCATAACAGCAGCGTCGATCTCTCTCTGTAAATCCCGGCACTGCTCTGAGTCGTGACCAATGTCTTCATGAAACTTACAGTATTTGGTCTGATCCCTTTTTTCCCGGGGACCCTTCATAGGAGGTGGAGTGCGGGCAATGCCTTTTCTTTGCATTATGGCGAGAACACCTTTCGCGTGATGCATTTAAAGGGATAAAATCCCTTTCCTGAAGGGCGCCTTTCTTCCCAAGCCGGTCTGTTACAGGTGCAGCCACTCGGTCCCATACTGGTTTACGCTTTCTTTCAGACCTGTCATCCGACCTATCTTTCTTGGGAGCTTCCGACTCCCTCTTTAGGCGGTTGGCCTCCTCACCCTGACAATGTTTGTAGGCCAGATCTATGCATTCATCCATTGATTTCGGAAGTCGACCATTGAGTTTTGCATACAATCTACCTTCTCGTAGACCTGCTACGAAAGAGGTGATCAGGAGGTGTTCCTCTGCATTTCCGACCTGCCTAGATTCCTCGTTGAATCTTTTCAGGTACTGCAGCACTGTTTCTTCTTTTTTCTGACGAATGGTGAGGAGGTACGTGACATTCCTCTGGAAAGGTTTGGCTGTGACAAAAGCTTGCAGAAATCTTCTTGCCAGGGTTTCAAAATTCTCGATGGACCGAGGTGGTAATTTCCGGAACCACTCACGAGCCCTGCCCGTAAGTAAGGCCGGGAAGGCTTTGTACTTCATCTCCTCGGGTGCACAGTCTAAATTCATGTGCGTTATATACTGAAAAAGGTGGTCCTGGGGTCTTTCGTTCCGTCATATGCTTTAGTTTTGGGATCTTAAATCTCTGCGGGCGTGGGTAGTTCAAAAATCTGCTCGAGAACGGTGATCCGATAGAGATCGCCCGTTTTCTTTCCAGGATCCCGTCTAGTTCCGCCTGGCACCTCACCGGGCTGAGCCTTAACACATCGTCTTTGTGTATGAGAGGTGGAGGAGAGAGTTTCTCCTCTATCCTCCTTATTTGCCAGAGTTATCCTTTGGGTCAATATTTTCTGGAGCTTCCTCTTCTCGCCCTTTTAGGGCTAAACCTAGTACACTCTTAAACGCTGGGACATCCAAATTCACGTAGCGTCCGGCCAAGGCTGCTTGTCTTTGGATCCGCCAATGTTTCCTCCGGGTTGGTTTGGGGTTGGCTAGTAGTAGCAGTTGGGTCTACTTCCCCAGCGTCTCTAGCTGCCGCCGTTTGGGTCCTTTTTCCGGTATTTTTTGGTGGTGCCATCCCAGTTTCTTGATCGAATCGTTAACACAAGAGGCCCTCCTTCTAGCGCCAATTGATGATGTTGGAATTCACCTACAGATCCGAATAACCTCTAGGACGATTCGAACAAGAACAAAGACAATGGGGATCGTGATTTGTGTAAGATTAAGACTGAGCCTGAGAGTTAGTTTCTCTCAAGTTGCCTACGTATCCAATGGAGAAATTGGAATCAAGTCATTCGTAGTTCCTTAAGGCTGATTATATAGGGAGGCATCTCACCTCTTTTCTTGTCAAACAAGTCGTAGAATCCTTAAACCCTAAGGATCATCACGTGTTTATCTCTGACAAGAGATAATTATGATTATATTCGAATTATAGGATTTCCTTCCGGTGATCCAGGGATTCTCCTATAATATAGGCACATGTGTTATTTACCACTTAAGGAAAGAGCCAGTCGGCTTTTGGTGGGCTCCTCAGGTCGTCTCGACCTGAGTCACGAGTCCTACCTCTCGACCTGGCTGAGCTGCGCTGCAGTGCGATAGCTAGACATATGATGGGCAGACCTCCCTCCTGGGGTAAGGTCCTAATATTGTAGGGCTCCTGGCCCTTCAAGCTTCCCTCCTATCTTTCTTCATCAACCTTGGGATGTTGTAAAGGTGACACGTGGCCAGGTCTATTAATACCATTGTAATAGAGATTTCATTGAAGGATCGGAGGACCCTCCGTCTACGAGGGTAATGTCTATCCAAATATGTCGTTTTTATTCGTAGATCTATTTTATTTCGTTATGGAGTAGTCATTTCTGTATTGATTTCATGATGTAGTTAATTAACACACCCACATTCATGTAGATCTAAGCCGTACGAAGGCGTTTTACGAGAAAATTCTAGCGTCACCGGTCTAGATCTACCATGGTCTATATGGTTAGATCTAGCCATCAAGATTCTAGTAATTTACTGTGAAAGACTTCGGCTACGTCGTGCTTTCTGTTTTTCATATAAACATGTAATAGATCTGGCCAATTTGTTACATCGTTCTCGTAAATTAATATGATATATTATGAAAATTATCATGTTACTAGGACATTAGTTAGCCGATCGTTTAGGAGGTGTGCTAACCCGTCCACGGTGGTGTTAGGTGTAGTGCCCGAAAGACAATTTGTGTAATTGTTTTTAATAATGAATGACAGAACTTATCTCACCTTATTACTTGCTTTGTGCTTGTAAAGTAATACACTGCTGCAAACCCTAAGTATATCTGTATGTAACCACTTAACTCAGTGTATGGATTACACGTGAGGATTGAGTTAGTGGTGGTATACTTAAACTATTAGTCCGTTGTGAACTTAATCAGAGTTTAGGGTCTCTTGATTAAAACACCAATAATGCGCCCAGAACACCTTAGGGTGTGATAGTCTTATCCGGTTTGTCGGTGAGAGGTACCTACGTGGGGCATTTATATATGATGGCATTCATATAGATTTGGACCGATTTAATGTGAATTTCTCGATATAATTCCGTAATCGAGGAATCTTATTAAATCATTAGATGATCATATATGGATCAACCTTAATCTGAGGTGATCGAGAGTCTTTGCTTGTCCCAGGGTAGTGTTTGATGTGTTGAATTCGGTTCACTTAGATATGTGTTCCAAGCCACTTCTCATTGGCACTATCTCCAGATGAGTGAGTAGTTCTGATTTTCACAGACATGGAATCCATTCCTTTCTGCGGGAAGTAGAGAGACAATCCCCTTATTTGTTAGCCTTAAGAAAGTGATTGATTCCGGGAGTTCATATTAGACTAATTGATCACTAGTCAGATATGTGAACTAATTGATCATCATGGGGTTGATGGTAAATAAGGATAAGATATTCTGAGTCGGGTTCATGGAGACTTCCACTCGAGAATGGGCGATCTATGGAGGGTTAATCCGTATGTAGTGATTATATCAATGGGACGCTTATTCACTCTGGCATGGGTTGAGTATAAGTATACATCTATAATCGGTAGAGTTCGATTCGGGTTTATGGTGGCGTAATCCCGAATTAATAATTAATGTACTTATTCGCATTCGATGAATAATTAATTATTGGAGCTACTGGTTATAGCTCCATGGTCCCCGATGTGGCTTCTGTAATTCGGACTAATAATCTTGTTATTTGGGCCTTAGTGATAATTAATTGCATTTGGCTAATTAATTGATATGCATGTATATTATTTAGTTGGGCTAAATAATATAATACACATAAAAGACATTTTATGTGGGCTTTTTGACCCTAAAGGTGGCGCCAATAATGTTGAATAATTAGAGGGAAATTAGTTTTCTTGGATAATTATTTGACATGTGATTTATTTTATTTGTTAAATGATAATTCATGGAATATTAGATAATAATATGATTTATCCTAATTTGTTTGGGATAATTATTTTATTTATCTTTTATTTGGAAAAAGGATTAATGTAATAATTATCTCTTAATTATTTAATCCTTGGAGGACAAGGATTACTCTCCTATATAAAGAGAGTTCTCCCAAGCCTTAATTGATTGTCAAATTTCGACCACCTTAGAAAAAAGAGAGAAATAATTAGTTTTCTTGTCTTGGGTTTTAGAAGAAGAAAAACTCTAAGTTTTTCTTGGTGTTGCATATCGAGGAGGTTCGTGTATCAAGAAGGGTGTCCACCAACCGCCGTTTGGAGAACACATTGGAAGATCTTGGCTTCTCTTCCTACTATTGGTAACATGATCTTAACCCCCTTGTAGTAGTTTAAGTCCTTTAATTATGTGTTGTGATATATAAATCGTGATCCATCCGCTACGCGTAGATCTAATTCGTTTAGATCTAAGAACCTACATCCTTTCGTTGATATCCGTTCGTTCTTCGCAAAGAAGGCGATGTAATGTAAAAACGCAGGATTTCACGAAACCCTACCTGTGACTTCCTCGAATTTCTGGGAGAGTTTGGACCGTTGAAACGCAAATCCAACCGGTCAGATCGAAAAATATGGAGTTCTAGACGTGGGATAAAAATTTCAGGTCGATCGGGATTAATCTCGATTCCCAATCAGCCTCGGGAAGTCATTGATGCGCTGCTGGAAAAGTCAGATTCAGCAGCAAGTTGGGCGGCTCACTGGAGAAAATTGACAAGTCAAACCTCCGATCCAACCGTCCATCTAGAAGCCCAAGGAGTGAGGAACAGATCTGGAAAGTTGCGTCGCGATCCGAGTTCGTTTGGTTTGCCGATCGTCGACGATTTTGAACAGCTGCAGATTATGTTAGAAAGAAGTAAACCCTAGTTAGGGTTTTGGTTATTTATTTTCTAATAGATTAGATACGGGGGTGCCAACGGTCCATCTCGGTGTTTATTTTCCGCACTAGAATACATGTTTAGATTGTATGTGTAGAACCGGAAAATTGCCATGACATGCATCATATCATGAATTCCACTCCATATGCATACATGTAGAAATTAATTCGAGGAATTAGTTAGGCATATATAAAACACGCAATTAGTTTAAATTAATTGTTTGATATTAATTAGAAACTAATTAGGGTAAAAACCGAGGAACACCGGTTTTTTCAATCGTCGAGGTTGGGTGATGGATTCTCGGTGAATCCCACTATGCGAAAGCATAAGGAGTAAAATCCCGAAACCTCGTGGTTAAGGTGTTGGATTCTCGGTGAATTCCACCTTACCTAGACGAGATTACGTTTTTGTTCCGTAGTGTCTACGTGAAAGTTTGATGTTTAAGGATTGGATGATCACGGGCAAACATGGTTCGAAAGTGGTTTAACCACGGTTGGGTGGTCAACAGTAGCTACGGCTCGATCGACTTCACCCTCCACGTGTGGTGTTTGCGAAGTGCAGCAAGGGTGAGCCATCCGAAGAGCCACTACGGATCAAGCGGAGCTCCCTAGTCTTGACCCGTCCAACGGCCACATATGTTCCAACGAATAGGTCGGGTGGGCTAGCCCACGTAACCGACAACATTCAGGCCTATGATTTATTGTTCCTTAATGTAACATCAAGTCCAAAAAGCGTGATCGAGAAACCCACCACTTTTTCAAAATATTGAGTGGGAGCGGAGAGGCGACGGCCGACCCCACGGCCTCTCTTTGTTGACACAAGCAACGTGAGAGAATGGTGACGCCTCGTGCCGGCTTTGATTTCGCCCCCTAAGGAAGGCCTTCACCGCTATCAAAATTCAAGGCTTGGTCTCCGAAAGGATAGGATTTTGGGTACTGTCGGGTCACCGACCGACCCTAAAGCGACACACTCGGGGTCTACCTAAAAATCTGAGACAGTGAGGTCACACTCATAAAAGGTATTTTTGGTACTACCTTGGTGAAAAAGGAAAGGTGATTGACGATCACAAATGAGATGTTCGATTCTCAATTTGATCTTCAATATTAATCGAAACCTCTTTGACCTACCCTAAGCGCACTTTGAGGCATTAGATTAAATCCTTGGAACGGTAGGATAGACTATAAGTACTTAGTTTATAGTTCCTAAAATTTATTAGTAGTGTATGATTTGGATTTATTTTCTATCAATTTTATTTACAACTATTTATATATCTCTCTAGGGTGCTAGACTGCTAGTGTAAAATTGACTAGTAATGACTTCGTTGAAAAGTGGTAAGTAACTAGAACATTGTACTTATTGATCTTACATACGATTAATTTTTCGGAAGAGATATTTCTCTTGAGCCTTCAAGACTTAAGTGACGTAAATAAGTATGTCACTGCTGTCACTCGTGTTGAACGAGAGACAACCATAGTTAGTTTGAAAGATGATTGGGACGATAAAATTCTTCTAGTGAATTTTAATTGTGTAGTGTCTACACGAGAAATTTTCTAATAGAAAAATTGGAGAATCATCAATTAAAGTGTCGCTAGTTAGACGGTATTTGGAACCGATAAACTAGTGGGAGCTTTTATCTTATGTTTTTCTGATTTATTAGAAAATAAGTCCCACAAGGTAACACTTTCATTAGACATCCCACAGTTCACGAGTAGTGTCTACTCAAACGAACTGCTAGTTCAAGACTATTTCCTTTTAAGGAAAGTTAAGAATGGGAAAGAATGTCTATAAGTGTTAATCATCTTAACTAAAGTTTTGAGGCCAAACCGAAACATTAAGAAAGTATAGGATAAGGAAAGTGATTTAGGATCACTAACCAATGAATCCTTAGCAACTTCTTAACCGAGTAACTCGACTCGGGAGCTAAGTTCTTTGGAAGAACAAGAGAGCTTTGCATTAACGATTAATAGAGTAACAATGGGCAGTAATTTCAGGTAGAATAGTGGGAGTAATATAAGGAGATGAGTTTCGGATTCTGTCCTTGAATATGACCGAAAAATTTATTTTTCTGTTTACAGATTCGTTGAAACAAATGGATTCACTTTCAACTCGATATATTGTTGCCTCATAGAAAGTGAAGATGACATTTGTAGTACGAATCTGAGACTCGGACTTTTGTTTGATAAAGTCAGAACCACTAAGAAATGCTGAAAAGGTATGTGTATCACATCTAAAACTATTAAAGGTAAAAGGTTTCCGTATTAAGATAAACGACCCTTCAATATCTATTAATTAGTGCATATATCCTAGAGATAAGACCTGACGACTGGCTAAGGGTGATTCCTATCTCCCAGTCTAGGAACACTATCTCAAAAGAACAATAACTAAGTTTCCTTTCAATCAGGAGAGGGTAATAGATTTGAAGGGGTAACATAGCTTGTTCATCATGACCTTCGGGGTCTAGTGAGAGATACAAGCTAGTGGGAGTTTTTGAGTGGTGACATTTTGTCTCATAACTACTCGAAACGTGATTAAGTTTATCAAAAGAATACGAGGAGGAGTCTCTGATTTTAGCAGAGAATAGAGTATTTCATGCTCATAAGTAGGCTATAGCATAGTCTTGGGACTGATGCTCAGCCTGCCTCTTAGTGGAATGTTTCTCATTGAGAAAGAAACCATAGACTTGCCCTATATAGTTATTGATGTACTACAATACACTGCTAAACTCGATTAAGATAATTGGTTGCAAAATAACGGTTAACATTATTATGTAAACCGAGAAGTCTACCTAGAAGATGCTAGTGAATTTATGGATAAAGAGTGAATTCGGTTCACACCACTTCCGTAAATGTAGGCATTTAGCATTTAATGCTTGAAGGTAGACTGGAGATTTTGCGATACGTTCGCATTTTGACCGTGAAATACCTTAATGAGACGAGTGAAGGTTGGTTGTAAGATTCTTGAGATCGAAAGTGACAGTTGGATCACAAGGCTTCCGATAGAATCTATAAATATGACCTTAGACCTTGAGTCACGGTTACCCAAAGGAAGTTACTATCCGATTTAATCGGACCACGCCCAACATCGGTTGTTGGTGATTACATCGATAAATACTACTAGATCGAATGTCAATCCACCCGTAAGCGCGGTGGGAGTATGGTTTAACCATTGACCCATTATGGTTGTGTGGACTTTATAGTCTGCTGGGGTGATTGATAACCTGTGGCTCTTTGTGGGCTGTATAGGATTCTGATCAGAGAGGTTGGTTCGAAAACCTTATCCCTGTGAATGGAGTTTTGGTACTCCAGTTCTGTTCAGCCTCTTGTAGAACCACCTGAGTGTCTCAGGCCCAGTGGGAGTAATTGGTTCTACGCCGAAAAGAGTCGAATGAATAGGAAAGTTTAACTTTCAGCACAAATCTGAGTGGTCTAGGGGTGATTCCCTAAAAAGTAGAGAGTTAACCAGACCTTGAACTCTCTCACCACTCAGTCTTGCTAGATTTCGTTAGAAAGCGGAAAATAGGGGTGATTCCCTGAGACTTTCTTGCCGTAAAACGGAGTCTGGATTCATTCGGAACAGAAGGGTCTTGGTTAGAACAAATGGCAGGTTGACTGCCGGGACTTATGTCCTTTGTGGATGTAAGAGAGCCTTTCGGTCATTAAAAGACGCATGTTTTAAAATATGTGGACTTGACCATTATAATGATAAGTCTTTTGTAGACTGGGTATCAGTATTGGTAAAATAGTAGTATTAGTGTTCGCGAAAGGTAACACTGAAACTGTTGAAAACAACATGAGTGTGTTATCTGAAGTCAGAAACTGACACGCCAAGATTCTCTGGATGAGAGAATTGGACTATATTCTAAGAATTTAATTCGGTCAAATTCACAGGAATGAGTCACAGGCTATCCCATCCATCTTATTGAATAAGATGATAATGCATATACGGTTGCAGCATTCATCGAGAGTAGTCCTACCCTACCTCTCAGGAATGGTTCTCCAAATCTTTGGATAAAGAGAATGGGATAGAGTCTCTCTTGGATAACGGCAAGTCAGGTTATAACAAGTCAATAGTAATCGAATCTTGGATTCGAGCAATAAGTAGCGGTTTAGTACGTCCTCAAGTATCTTTAGAGAACGAGGAATCATATGCTTGCATATTCAGGTGAAAACTTGAATATGGTTGACTACACTGATTCTGACTTGTAGTCCGATTAAGGATGATCATTAAGTTGATCTCGGGCTCAGTGTTTACTCATAGTGCTTAAAATTTCCTTCCTGATCTGGGAGTAATTCCTGGTCTAGTGAGCCGATATCACTTCATTGTGAAAACAGTGAAGAGATAGCTTAGAAGGATCTTCTCGATCACTAGGAGGCAAAAACCATAGAAATTACCACTGATTAGATGGACCGGCGACGTTTTGATCCTAAAGATCGTCTCGAGTCGACAACCTAACTAGTCAGTGTACCAAGTCGAATACTTGGAGGGTACGGTATTGAGGGATATATCTCATCTGCTTTTAGAGCAAGTGGGAGAGTGTTGTGAATAAGATGAGAAAGGGTGTGCTCTAAAAACAATCGTTGCTTGTCATTTCGTGCAAGTGGGAGATTGTTAGGTGTAGTGCCCGAAAGACAATTTGTGTAATTTTTTTAATAATGAATGACAGAACTTATCTCACCTTATTACTTGCTTTGTGCTTGTAAAGTAATACACTGCTGCAAACCCTAAGTATATCTGTATGTAACCACTTAACTCAGTGTATGGATTACACGTGAGGATTGAGTTAGTGGTGGTATACTTAAACTGTTAGTCCGTGGTGAACTTAATCAGAGTTTAAGGTCTCACGATTAAAACACCAATAATGCGCCCGAACACCTTAGGGTGTGATAGTCTTATATCGGATTGTCGGTAGAGGGTACCACGTGGGGCATTTATATATGATGGCATTCATATAGATTGGACCGATTTAATGTGAATTTCTCGATATAATTCCGTAATCGAGGAATCTTATTAAATCATTAGATGATCATATATGGATCAACCTTAAATCGAGGTGATCACAGTCTTTGCTTGTCCCGGGGTAGTGTTTGATGTGTTGAATTACGGTTCACTTAGATATGTGTTCCAAGCCACTTCTCATTGGCACTATCTCCGGATGAGTGAGTAGTTCGATTTTCACGGACATGGAATCCATTCCTTTCTCGGGAAGTAGAGACAATCCCTTATTTGTTAGCCTTAAGAAAGTGATCGATCCCGGAGTTCATATTAGACTAATTGATCACTAGTCGGATATGTGAACTAATTGATCATCATGGGGTTGATGGTAAATAAGGATAAGATATTACGAGTCGGGTTCAGCGGAGACTTCCCACTCGAGAATGGGGCGATCTATGGAGGGTTAATCCGTATGTAGTGATTATATCAATGGACGCTTATTCACTATATGGGTTGAGTATAAGTATACATCTATAATCGGTAGAGTTCAGTTTCGGGTTTATGGTGGCGTAATCCCGGAATTAATAATTAATGTACTTATTCATTCGATGAATAATTAATTATTGGAGCTCACGGTTATAGTCCATGGTCCCCGATGTGTGAAAGCCACGTAATTCGGACTAATAATCTTGTTATTTGGGCCTCAGTGATAATTAATTGATATGCATGTATATTATTTAGTTGGGCTAAATAATATAATACACATAAAAGACATTTTATGTGGGCTTTTGACCCTAAAGGTGGCGCCAATAATGTTGAATAATTAGAGGGAAATTAGTTTTCTTGTATAATTATTTGACATGTGATTTATCTTTTATTTGTTAAATGATAATTCATGGAATATTAGATAATAATATGATTTATCCTAATTTGTTTGGGATAATTATTTTATTTATCTTTTATTTGGAAAAAGGATTAATGTAATAATTATCTCTTAATTATTTAATCCTTGGAGGACAAGGATTACTCTCCTATATAAAGAGAGTTCTCCCAAGCCTTAATTGATTGGCAAATTTCGACCACCTTAGAAAAAAGAGAAATAATTAGTTTTCTTGTCTTGGGTTTTAGAAGAAGAAAAACTCTAAGTTTTTCTTGGTGTTGCATATCGAGGAGGTTCGTGTATCAAGAAGGGTGTCCACCAACCGCCGTTTGGAGAACACATCGGAAGATCTTGGCTTCTCTTCCTACTATTGGTAACATGATCTTAACTCCCTTGTAGTAGGTTAAGTCCTTTAATTATGTGTTGTGATATATAAATCGTGATCCATCCGCTGCGCGTAGATCTAATTCGTTTAGATCTAAGAACCTGCATCCTTCAGGTGGTTGCCTAGACGAGGTGACGATTTTAGATCGGCATCCCTAGTTTAGTATAGCATGCTTGTTATATGATGTTCTATCCTGTCCAAGGAAGGATTCGTAATTAAGCATAGGGATCTTCTATCCGTTCACGAATTAGATCCAGTTTAGGGGATGGCTCCCGTAGCCACAATATAATCAACCTTAATGTCTTTTCTGTCTCGGCTTAGATATACATATATGGGGGAGTAATTACTACTAGCGTAATCATTACCGTTTGTTAGAGTCTTTTTAACCCATAAAAATACGTGTTTAGTGTCTTGTGTCGTATTGTTAGTTTTTCGTGTTTTCTATCGTGTCAACCTTTATCTCTACGTTATAGTTGGTCGAGACGCGCTTTTAATGTATTTTTAGTTTAATAACGTTGTACTTGTTTAAGCCGAGTCTCTGTGGGATCGACCTCGACTCTATCTAGCTATACTACGATTGAACCTAGTTCTCTTGCTAGTTGGTTATTTAGGTATCGAGTATTTTATTACTTGACCTGACATCAAGTTTTTGGCACCGTTGCCGGGGACTCGT
Source organism: Gentiana macrophylla (assembly GCA_026214975.1). Taxonomy (NCBI): domain Eukaryota; kingdom Viridiplantae; phylum Streptophyta; class Magnoliopsida; order Gentianales; family Gentianaceae; genus Gentiana; species Gentiana macrophylla. The sequence continues at coordinate 40,739,025 of CM047810.1, forward strand.
GTCATTAAATTAAGTATAGATTATTTTATTAAAAGTAGATTCATAAATAGTGTAAATAGTGTCTGTTTAATAAGTTTATATAACATAGAATTAACCTGTAAGAGTCGTAAAACAAATCAAGCGATTCCCGAGAATCAAGCGAGGCTCATTGGCGGCAAATGAGTAGTCGATTCTTTGAGGAGCCACCCGCTTTTTTCAGGCGATTTACATTGCTTTGTTTTGTTTTACTGATTCGACTTGTGTTTTTGTATTTTTAAGTATTTTTAGAGTCTGTTTTAGTTTAGTTTTTATTTATTGAGTCTAGTTAAAGGATTAACCTTTAAGGTTTTTAATTGTTTAATTATTCTGTTTCATATAGAGTCAGTTTTATTTTTGTTTATTTTATAGTCTCGCCAAAGGCAGTAGGCTTGGCGTATTTTAATTGTTTATTGTTGTTTTTATCTTGCAAAATAATAATAATAATAATAATAAGAACGAGCTGCCCGGATTTCTGAGGATCCAATCGAAGAGCAAGGCGAGGAAAAATCTGAAGAAACACAACATTCCGATCAATTTGACTCAGACATGGAAGGATTACTGAATGAAGCCAACCAGGTAAATGGAAATAATTTTAATAATGCAAATTTTGTTAACCAAACTGTGGCTGCATGGGAAATGCATACTTTGCAAAGCTATGCAACGCCTACCATTGAACAATTCATTCCTGCTATCGTAGTGCCTGAAAATGCTGCTGACGTTTATCACCCGAAACCTAATGTCATTCAAATGGTAGCAAATTATTCCACTTTTCATGGTATCCTGAATGAAGATCCTGGCATTCACGTGATGAATTTCTTAAAGATCATTAGAACCGTGAAACCAGAACTGGTTCTTGAGGATAACATTAAGCTAAAACTTTTCCCTTTCACTTTGAAAGATAAAGCTAAGCAATGACTTTTCTCTTTATAGGCTAGATCAATCACGACCTGGGAAGAACTACTGCAAAAGTTCATGAATAAGTACTTCCCTATAGGAAAGACCTTTAAGTTACGCCAAGATATCTTGGGTTCAAGCAGCAACTTGGGGAGAGTTTTGATCAAGCTTGGGAACATTTTAAGGAGTCCATGAGGAAGTGCCCTCATCATGATATCCCTCTATGGATTTTAATGCAAACCTTCTACCATGGATTGAGAGATACGAAGAAGATAAGAGTAGACGCCTCCATCAATGGAGCATTTGTTCTTTTATATCCTAAGGAGGCACAAGGAAAAATGGAGCAAATTGCAATGAATAGCCAATGGGGAGGTGGTGAAATAGCAACTGTGAAGATGGCCGATAATCTATTTGAGGAGGATGTATCGCATAAGATTCTAAATACTCTATTGCTCATAAATGATAAGGTGGATGGTATGCATGAGAGGATTGTACGAGTAGAGACTGGAAAAGGGACGGAAACGACTAGGCCATTAGAGAATGCGGGTACTAAATAAGCCAATTACATTGGGAGACATGGTAATCAATATGACGGTCACAGACCAAATCATGACCAACCTGAATTCCGATGGAGTGATCCAAATGAAGGGGTAAAACCACACAACACTTATGTACCTCAGAAAGCTCAAACTTACGGTTGGGAAGTTGCGCTTGAAAAGATGAGTAGCACAATGTCCGACACTGTGACTCAATTAGCAGAATCCATTACTGACTTGGCTACAAACTTTCACCAATACTTTCAAATAATGATGCCAAAGTCACCAACCAAGAAGCCTTAGTCCGGAATCTCTCTCATCAAATAGGACAATTAGTTGAACAACTATCAACTAGACCTCCTGGGGGATTTCCGAGCAACACTGATAGGAACCCTAGGGATGTGAATGCAATAATGACTAGAATTGGAAAGGAGCTTACTCCACCAATCCTAAAGAACAAGGAAAATATAGAAGATGTTAGGGATGATGAGAAAGAGCCTGATGAGGCATTCACACCCTACTTAGAAAAGCCCTCCGACGAGCAATTATCCTCCAATTTAGGGAATAGTGATTGCGCCGCAGTATCTTCGCAAGGTGAGGTTGTTAAGGATGAGAAAAAACAACCATGGTTTGAAGATTATGTGAATTATTTATCCAGGAGATATTTGGACCCAGAATTGAACCAGCAGCAAAAGAAGAAGTTCTTTGCGGACCTTAAACACTACTATTGGGATGAACCATATCTTTTCAAGCGATGCTCAGACAACATCTTTAGAAGATGTGTTCCTGAGAGTGAATTCCTCGATATACTTAAACATTGCCATACTTATGAAGCAGGAGGACACTATGGAGGGGACAAGACTGCTGCTAAAGTTCTCCAATATGGTTTTTACTGGCCCAATCTCAAAACTGCGCACAAATATGCTAGATCCTGTCATTCATGCCAAATGACGGGCAATATCTCGAGGAGACATGAAATGCCACTGGGAAGTATCCTAGAACCAGAACTCTTTGATGTATGGGGAATTGATTTTGTGGGACCTTTCACTTCGTCTGTTTCAAACCGCTATATTTTGGTGGCGGTCGACTATGTGTCTAAATGGGTTGAGGCTATTGCTTCACCTACCAATGATGCAAAGGTTGTACTGCGGTTTTTAAAGAAAAATATCTTCACGCGGTTTGGAATCCTCGTGCCATCATTAGTGATAATGGGAGGCATTTACGTAATAAGCCGTTTGAGAAGTTAATGGGCCAAGTACGGGGTGAGACATAAGTTAGCTACCGCTTATCATCCCCAAACAAGTGGTCAAGTTGAGGTCACGAATCGAGAGATTAAGCGTATCTTGGAAAAAACTGTGAACCCAACAAGGAAAGATTGGTCGTTGAAGTTAGATGACGCTTTATAGGCTTATCGGACTGCGTATAAGACTTCCATAGGTATGTCCCCGTACCAGATTGTTTTTGGGAAAGCGTGTCATCTACCGGTTGAACTTGAGCACCGTGCCTTATGGGCTACTCGTATGTTGAATTTAGATGAAAGTTTAGCCGGAGAAAAGAGATTGTTGGAATTGACTCGGCTAGAAGAGTTTCGCATTGAAGCTTACGAGAATGCTCAAATCTATAAAGAGCGCACTAAGAGATTTCATGATAAAAAGATCCTTGACCACACCTTTAAGGTGGGTGATTTGGTTCTTGTTTACAATTAGCGCTTGAAACCCTTCCCGGGCAAGTTAAAATCAAGATGGTTTGGTCCTTATAAAGTGAGTAAAGTATTTCCTTCCGGAGCTGCAAAGGTAAGTCACCTGGATGATCGAAAAACTTTTATGGTCAATGGTCACCGATTAAAGCATTACCTCGGGAATCATTTTGATAGAGAGGAAGAAGTACTTACTCTAGGAAATCCTAGTTACAACTAGACCATCATGTGAGTACAGTCGAGCTAACGACTATAACCATAGAACTATTTCTTAAAACTATATTTTAGATTTATTTGTGTTTTTGCTTTTAATAAAGTAGCATGAGACTGTTAAGGTGTTTTTCATCTCGCCATGTTCCGAGTCTCAGTTCGGAATAAACGAGGTTTTTTCCTTGATAGCCGCCATGTGAATTTTGTAGTTTTAACTCTTTGGTTTTCCTTGTCATTGGTTGTATGAAATAAATTGGCTTAATTTGTTTTTGGATATTCTATATCTAATCACTGCCACGTTATTTTATAACTTCCATTGACACGTTATTAACGGTTTCGTGGAGTTTCTGTTTGGTTTGCTTAAACAGGTTTTCGTTTGCTTCTCCACGACGTGCTTGGACTACTACTATATTCTGCATTTACTTGAGAGCCGTTTCCAGAGCTAAGTCTTTTTCTTAAATTCTCCTTTTTCTTTGTCATTGGGGACAATGCCAAGTTTAAGTGGGGGGTAGGAGACTTAGCTATGATGTGTTATAATTGAAAATTGAATGAAAGGGTGAAAAATTGAAAAAATTGAACAAATGCCAAATTAAGTATCTTGTACCCTTAGAATTGTGAGTTCTTAAACAATGAATTGATAGGAAAGGAACCAAGTTGCATGAGTACTTGATCATTTTATACTTATGTGAATGTAAATTTAAGGATATTCATGCCGATCATTTGCAAGTAGTTGTTTATTATTCGATTACTCAATTTGAATCGGCGTTTACGCATACAATTATAATAAGCGAAAGAATTGTGTGTACATTGCATAGATGATTGGTTATGTAAACTTAGTGTCGGTATTTATCTCATTGATGTATTCCTATCTTACAGCCATCAAAGCGGAGTAATAAGCTTGAGAATTATCGTGTTTTGACAATCGTTAAACTTGGGCTTGTAGTAACGTTACCAAAGTAGCCTCGCTTGTGGTAATATTCAATGCTATTGACTAATCTGTGAGAGGGGGATTCTTGCAATGCATACTTTACCTTTAAAGCAAGCTTCTTTCTTGAGAGGTGTTAATGCTTGAAATTATGAAAATGCAAAGAAATTCAACTTTTTAAGAGGCTTTGAGTATTTTCTCGGTCTCCGAGTCCAAAAACCTTATGGATCAAACTCTTGCTTATTGCACCATGTCTTTACCCATTGTGACGCTTAAGAAGTGGGAATACTGATGTTGGTAGGTTAAGACTGTGAAGTTAGCATAAACTTTAATCTTGCCACGAATATATAAAACTGAATGCACATGCACACATCACTTCGATTCATAGCGAGTAGTGAATAATGGTTACCTTATGAGCATGAATGGTATGAGTTGACTTGAGTTTCTTGTGTAAGTATGATTTAACCATGGAAAATGTTGTCCTAGGGAATGACTTATTGATGCTTTGTTCGGGACGATCAAAGTCTAAGTGGGGGGTAGTTGATGACGGTCAAATTATACCCGTAAAGATCATCAACGTTGTCTTTAAATCGAGCTCAATAATATATATATTATATTAAATCACATGTTTATATTGATTATTTAATGTTATGTGATTTATAGGATATAATTTGGTATTTATCTGTTTTTATTATTTAAATATGATTTATTGTGTGATAAATATTGATTTTATAGATTATGATGAATCGGAGGATATCTACTAACGGAGGAAGTAAATCTCAAGATAAATCATGGCAGAATCGGATTGCATTAAAGATAAATACCGAAGCAGCACGAAAAGTGGAGTAAGGAACAAGAAAAGTCAGTGAGCCAATCAGAAGCAAGCAGGCTCGCTGGTAGGGAGCTGAGGATTTGTTGGGAGCGAGTTGACCAAAACTCGAGGATCGTCTCGGAGTTATCTCTACGCGTTTTAGGGTTTTCAAATCTATCTTTAGGTCGGCCTAAGCCTCTATATAAAGGAGCAGCCACGAATTTTATTAGACACACTCTAGAAACACAATATTACAATACTTTTAGTTCATAAATATAGTTCTTCTTATTTTATATTATGTTTCTTCATCACGGAGGTGATGGATTCATCGATTAGAGATTGCATTGAAGGATCGGAGGACCCTCCGTCTACGAGGGTAATGTCTATCCAAATATGTCGTTTTTATTCGTAGATCTATTTTATTTAGTAATGGAGTAGTCGTTTGTGTATTGATTTCGTGATGTAGTTAATTAACACACCCATATTCATATAGATCTAAGCCGTACAAAGGCGTTTTACGAGAAAATTCTAGCATCACCGGTCTAGATCTACCATGGTCTATATGGTTAATTAGATCTAGCCATCAAGATTCTAGTAATTTACTGTGAACGACTTCGGCTACGTCGTGCTTTCTGTTTTTCATATAAACATGTAATAGATCTGGCCAATTTGTTACATCGTTCTCGTAAATTAATATGATATATTGTGAAAATTATCACGTTACTAGGACATTAGTTAGCCGATCGTTACTAGGCATCCCTAGTTTAGTATAGCATGCTTGTTATATGATGTTCTATCCCGTCCAAGGAAGGATTCGTAATTAAGCATAGGGATCTTCTATCCGTTCACGAATTAGATCCAGTTTAGGGGATGGCTCCCGTAGCCAGAATATAATCAACCTTAATGTCTTTTTTGTCTAGGCTTAGATATACATTTATGGGGGAGTAATTACTACTAGCGTAATCAATACCGTTTGTTAGAGTCTTTTTAACCCATAAAAATACGTGTTTAGTGTCTTGTGTCGTATTGTTAGTTTCTGTGTTTTCTATCGTGTCAACCTTTATCTCTACGTTATAGTTAGTCGTAGACCGCCCTTTAATCTATTTTTAGTTTAATAACGTTGTACTTGTTTAAGCCGAGTCTCTGTGGGATCGACCTCGACTCTATCTAGCTATACTACGATTGAACCTAGTTATCTTGCTAGTTGGTTATTTAGGTATCGAGTATTTTATTACTTGACCTGACATCAGTTGTCCATTGTAGTTTTATACGTACTCTGTGAGAAACACAACGATAGTGACATACACATAATGATATTAGGCAAGACACAAGAAAGAAAATACAATTGAGTTAATGTTGGATTGCTAAATAAGACAATTTCTCACTCTCAAAGGTCTAGAAAAAGCACATAAGTTTACACAAGGCAATCCGAATCCAAGGCTAGCTATACTGAAAAAAAATTAAAACACAAAACCGAAGGTATACAAAAGCCACATCTTCAGTACTATAACCGAAAATGCCCTCGTGCTCTTGAAGATGTAAAGAAAAAACCTACCGCAAAAGAAGTATTGATCACAACCTCAACAACTTTGGAAGATATGAAAATTATCACAACAGCTTCCTCAGCTAAGGAAATACAGAGCTCAAAGTGGAGCCAAAACAGAAAATGAAAGTTTGAGAAAAGAAGAAAAAGCATCCAATAAAGCCTGTGATAATCACCAAAGAAACAAGATCAAGTAAGCATCATTCAACAACATACCAAAAGCCATAGATCTTACCTTTAAATATGACATCTATTCTTGTAATCCAAAACCCACAAAACAACTAGCATTAAGAGGTTTCATAACCATCAGAATAATATTATCCTTAATAGAAGAAACATCAAAGCAACAAAACTACAAATCGAACTGAAAAAAAGAACATTTGAAAGAAAATGGTACTCTGAATGCTTTCAAAGGTTACACTTGCACAAGTGAACATGCCAAGTAAAAAAAATCCCAAACGTAAACTGAAGAGATACATGACATGGTTACAACAAGTACATTTTTTTATGACATGGTATCTGGATTTTTGTATGACTTGCTTCAAAAAGAGCTTATTACATAGAGGAAGACTTGTGAGGCTAAAGATAGTCCATTGAATAAAAAGAAGAAGAAATCAAGATGCTTAGTAAGAAGATTGAGACTTAAAACAAATAGAAGTGGAACAAAATAAAATGAAAAGTGAAGTAATGTGACACAAGAAAAGGATTTCAATCCCTGTATGACAAAATTAGAAACTTAAACTCAACCAAAAGGAATGGATTTACTCTCCAAAGTTGCATTGAATGCAGGAATGGGTAATCACGTATACGATGTCTACCGCCACGCCAATGCCCTTACGTATACAATGTCTACATCCAAGCCAATGCCACAACTATTAGCGCTCCTTTTTCCATCGTTTAAGACAACTATGTCCTCGCATTTTCTCTTTCTAATTATAATCTTCTACACATTTTTTATATGTACACAATTGTAAAAATCAAACAGATGATATTTTTGTCACTTCACTAATATAAGGCCACAGCTGATTTGGTCAATATTTGGGAACCTCGTAGCGCTTAGCATACTTGAGTATGCTTCAATGTTAAATTCAAGTTCATATAGATTTTAAGCCCCTAATGTTTATTTTGATTACTTTCTAGGCATGAAACACACAACAACAACAACATTTGCAGCAAAAATCATTCACACTCCCAAGCGAATTCGTAAAGATGCCCTAAATTAATCAAGCAGATTAAAAAAAAAAAAAAATCAGATTTTGCCCTAAATTGAAAATATATGGAATAAGTTTAGCAGGTTACCTGAAAGTAGAATCTTCAATTATCTAATTTGCATCCCACAAGAACCGCAAAGAGTGAATCACCGAATATGCTCTATTGCATAATTCTTCAATAGAAAGCCATTTTTAACAAAGAAAAAAATGCAAATCTTCAATCGGAATTCTTGAAAAACGATTTTGCTATTCTACATCCTGTAATTTTTTTGTTCGACAGGAGTATAAAGATGAAAAAAATAGTACAAAGGATGAAAAAGAGCGTGAGAGAAATTGATGACGAGGGAGAAACGCGGGAAGGGGGGCTAGGAGGATCTGGAGTTTTGTTCAATTTTGCGGTAGATGTACCGTCTGTTAGGAAATCTACGCGGGAACGCAGCGGAATTTATAATTTTTTTTTTTTAACCATGATCGACTTCGTTTAAACAACAAGCATAAAAGAAGTAGACAAGAGAATGTCTTGGATGATCTAAAATAGATCGTCGATTTGTCTACGGTTGTAGTTTCTGCACGAAGCCGCCCAAGTGTTCGGCCTCTACCGTTGATCCACACGAACAACCCGCCGGAATCCGCCATTGGATTGCTACCTGAAAAAGTCAGCTGCTAGGCCACCTTTTTCTCGCTCCCAAAACTCTCTCCTAAGAAGCTCTCTTTTTATCTTACTAAAATATTGCAAGAATATTGTGTTGTGAAAGAGTTGGCATAACTCCCTTTTATCCCATCTCTCATTCCCAATCCTATAGGATAGAGGAGAAAGAAAACCAATTTCTAATAAAATAAGGAAAATAGATATTCTAGATTTATCTCATTAATATTCAATATCTTTTATTAAATATTTTCCAAGATATAGATTGTCAATATCTAATATTAAATATATCTTTATTATATTACCATAAATCAATTTACACATGTGTATATATCACATATATATATTACACATATAAATCTATATACATTATATCTAAATATTAATACATAATATAATAATGTGATCAATCAATTTGAAAATTCACGTATATGACATATACATATAGGCACACCATATACATATGTATGTATGTATGTATATATATATATATATATATATATATATATATATATATATATATATATATATATATATATATATATATATATATATAATTAATCAACATAATTAATATCTTGTATTATATTTATTCATAATGAATAAATACCACCATATTAATTTATCACTCTAACACTTTATAGTCGAGATAAAACTTTCCTTATTTGGTTATCACTATAACCGCATTTTAATCGGCTAGATGTTCTTATGTGTGTGACCCGATAGGCTTCGAATATGTTGGCCTTAGGCACAAAGTGCAATTACTTAAAATCGAACGATCACGGAATAGCGTCTAGCAACACACCATGACTCCCAATCCTCGGAAGAGTCAAATGCAGTGACTACTACATTTCATGTGAAACAGTTACCGTATAAATAGAATCATATTGCTGTTACAATATCCATACGATCGTACGACGAGTGTCAAGTATCAACGACCGTATCTTATAATCTGGATATCATGCACTCTCGAAGTAACTCATTTACTTCCACTTTGCAAAGATTCACGAGGGTAAGACATTCCTTATAAGAAGGCCCTTCAGATATTTACTCCTAATCATAGGATACGCGATTTTCGGATGAATAAACATGTATCCTACGCATGCTTCAATATCATACCCAATCACTACCGCATGATCACCCCGTGGCTAGAGGAAACCTCAATAGTGTCAAAGCATGACAATCCACACCGTGATGCCATAAAGACTCCGGTCTTAGGATAATTACACAACCGCCACATAGTGCGACACTTAATAAAATAAGTGGGTCAGTCTAACGTACGCATTCTTTAATACACGTCCACGTACAGTCCAAGTGTCTCAACACTTTGATAAACGAGATCTATCCCTATCTTCAATAAGATAGAAGACATATAATACATGCTAGTCTAATCGTACTATTAATGTCATGTTTAATAGCACACACGACTAGAGACATTTAAGTATCAAACCTTTTAAAGTGAGTCGAGATATCATCAACCATAATCACTATTATGATTTCTCTCTCACAGTTTGACACTAGGGACGTTATCATATATACAATCACAAATTGGTTTATATAGATAAATGATATATAATAACTTTAAAGCCATTTATCATATGTATAAACATAAAGAAATAGTAGAAATGATCGACCCGATCGGATCCGGTCCAACTCGATTGAGTTTAGGACACTATTTCAACAGTATTGGGTTAAAAATATGATATTTGATTGGGTCGATGTGATATCTGCTGCAGTGTAATTTATATGGATCTTAAGTGTTCGGGATCGTAAAATACTGACTTTACCATCATTTACATTTTTCACTCATGAGTGCTCTGCAAGAGCACTCGTGATCGATACTCTTAACAAATTCTCTATTTTACAGTTTTAAACACAAATTTTTCTAGTTTACAGAATCTCTTTCCAAGATGAAATGTATCAGATTCTTTATTTTACATAATGCAATAGACATAAAGTAAAAATGAAATAACCTGTAAGAATGCGGTAGATGTAAAGGAAATTTTACAGAATCTGTAGTATACAAAAAAAATTATAGTAACTACTGCGGTGCTATTTCCCCTGTTGAAAACTCTAAAATAAGTTTTTAAATGATTTACAGTATATACTGCAAGTGCTCTAATAAAGCAAACATTCGGGGATGGGGGAAGGAAATTTTTACGTACACCCTCTAAATGCGAGGATATATAATGTGGTGTCATGTATACCGTCAATTTTTAGAATAGATTTAAATTGTGTGGTTCAGATTAATTTAACGGTTAGGTCTCCACATGAAAGTTAGTAGGTAAAAATTTCCTACGCGTGGGAGAACTTTTGGTGACATTTGGAGTAACTACCTCCGTCCCAAAATGTAAGTCCATTTGGGGTTTTTCACACAGAATAAGAAAGTTGGTTAACTTTGTTATATGTCATTAATTTTGGTGAAAAAGTCTAAAATGACCCTTGGCTATTATTAATGGAGAGTAGTGAAAAGTGGGTGGGTAGATAATAAATGAGGGGTAAAAGAAGAAAAATATAATAAATGTTTCGTTGGTTATTTAAATGGACTTATATTATGACACAAAACAAAAAAGCTAAATGAACTTTTATTTTGGGACGGAGGTAGTATAATATTAATAATATAATCAATCAAATACACCCTAAAAAAATACATATATATAATCAATCAAATAGATGCCGCTAGTTTTTTTTTTATTTTAGCAAGATGTCTCTAGTTTCAACCAATTTATCTCTTTTGAAGCAACTATCCACAATCAATACCATTACATTTTTGTGTTATTTATTTATAAGGACGTGTTTTGGACTTAATTGGTACTTAGAACACATTAAAAGATCATTAGTTATAATGATGGATTTCATTTATGTTTCCAATTTTGCCACTTTAGTGCATTTACCGCTGTCGACTGACCAATGATCAATCGAACAAGCGCTTGTGAGCTAAAGCCTCGCCATCTTCTTCCTCCTCTCCTCTCTCTCTCGTCGAGTGACCATTTCCACAATTCCTCCCGAAAACATCGAGAGAAAAACCAAAAAAATGACGGAAATCTTGCACATTCAAGGAGGATAATGTGGAAATCAAATCGGATCCAAATTCTGGGAGGTAATCTGCGATGAGCATGGCGTCGATGCTACCGGTCGTTACAAAGGAGACATTGCCAATGATCTTCAACTCGAGCATATCAACGTTTACTTCAATGAGGCTTCCGGTGGCCGTTATGTTCCTTGTGCTGTGCTCATGGATCTGGAGCCTAGAACCATGGACAACATTAGATCCAGTACATATGGTCAGATCTTCAGGCCTGATAACTTTGTCTTTGGTCAGTCTGGCGCTGGTAACAATTGGGCGAAAGGACATTACACCGAGGGTGCTGATTTGATCGATTCTGTTCTCGATTTCATGCGCAAAGAAGCTGAGAATTGTGATTGTTTGCAAGAAGCAGTTGAGGATAAAAGGTGATTTCCCTTTCTAGAAGTTATATATCCAAAATGAGCACACTCTAAAAGATCCAATTGTTTTAAACAGAAAGAAAAAATCAGGAAGAATGATGCTTGTAGATTTGGCCGGGTTTGAGAAAGTTGAGAAAACAAGAGCTGAAGGTAGAGTTCTTAATGAAGCCAAAACCATAAACAAGTCACTCTCAGCCCTTGGTAATGTGATAAATGCTCTGACTGGCACTCCACAAGAAAAATCAAACCATGTTCCATTTCAAGATTCAATACTCACCCGGATCCTTCAAGATGCTCTTGTTAGTTTCTTTCTCAACACCCACCTTCTATCTTTGAGTTCTTGGCCTTTGCATTGAACTAATTCCATTTTACAGAGAGGCAACTCCTAAACGGCTTTGCTATGTTGTTGTTCCCCGAGCCCAAGGCTCTGGTTATGATTGTGGCTACTTGATTTACATCGTGTGATCTTTTTTCTCTTTCTTGCAATGGAGGAGCACAACTTTGGTGGTGTTGACCATATTTTCCATCTGGCAGCTCGTTTCAGAGGAGATCTAAGCTTTGGATGATATTTTATTTTTTCCTTTCTTTTTTTTGAGTAATGATCGGGACACACCCGTTGTGACACAATGAGTGACACATCGTGTATCGACACCGTTGATCATGATGTAATAATGATCAGTTAGTTTAACGTGCATCACCTTGAAACAAAGAAAGAAAAGCTATACGTTGATGGTGGGTTTGTGTATGATTTGAAATAAGATGCGGTGATATTGATGTCACTGCATTTACAGTTAGAGAATTGATGCAGTGACATTGATGTCACTGCATATACAATTTACAAAGTTTTTGTTTTTGCAATTTGGATTTTGATGTCACTTCATAAAATGTTGGTGTTATTGTGTGTCACTGCATAAGGTGTCATTTCACAAAATGAGATATTAGAATAAAGAGGATGAAAAAATATGAATTATAGTGAGAGAATTATGTTGATCGGAGTTTTATATCAAAAGATATAGCCGTTTGAAGTCGAATTTATAAAGAAAAAAAATCGATTTTCTGAAATTAATTTGGAAAATATCAAATGAGATATCAAAATAAAGAGGATGAAAAAAATATGAATTAGGGTAAAATAATTATGTTGATCGGAGTTTTATATCAAAAAATATAGCCGTTTGAAGTCGAATTTATAAAGAAAAAATCGATTTTCTGAAATTAAGTCGGAAAAATATCAATTGTATCGTGGTGTCGCATCATCAAATGTCACTGCATCGGGGGTGGTCACTGCATCGCGGTGGTCACCGCATATCTGATTGCCGATGTCACTGCATAAAAGGTTGATGTCACTGAATATCTGATTGCCAATGTCACTGCATAAATTGTTGATGTCATGAATATATGATTGCCGATGTCACTGCGTATATGATTGTTGGTGTCACTGCATATATGATTGCCGATGTCATTGCATATATGATTGCCGATGTCAATGCATTGGGGTGGTCAATGAATTGCGGTGGTCAATGCATTGGGGTGGTCACTGCATCGTGGTGGTTAATGCATCGGGGTGAGGAATGCCTCGCGGTGGTCATTGCATTGCGGTGGTTAATGCATCGGGGGTGGTCACTGCAGCGCGGGTGGTCAATGCATCACGGTGGTCACATCATCAAATGTCACTACATCGGGGTGGTCAATGCATCACGGTGGTCACTGCATTGCGGTGGTCAATGCATCGGGGTGGTCACTGCATCTCGATGGTCACTGCACCGGGATGGTCAATCCATTGCGGTGGTCCAGAGAGGGGAAAAAAAAAACCTCTTTCAACGTCCAGAATAAAAAAAAGAAAAAAAAAATCTCTTTAAACATCCAGGAAAAAAAAATAAAAAGTAAAAAAATAAAACAAAACACAACAACAACACAGTGCCTGTTCCCCTTTTTTAAATTTTCTTTTTCTTCATTAAGGGTATTTTGGTCTCTCTATCTAATTTATTGCCTTATAACTAAGTATTTGTTTTATGTGTCTTTTTTACGTAATTAAGTCCAATAAGTGTCTTTTTGGATAATTGTCCCTAAATTTTTTTCTCCACAAATGTGTTTGGACACCATAGTATACTCCAATACAAAAAATAAAATATTAAAAAATTGAAAAATACTCCAATTTGTTTTACTTAACCATAAGGTTTTGAAACCGCCAAAATTCATTACATTTTCTCATGACTTTCTTGTACAAATTAAGAATCTCGGTGGTATATTGGAGGCGGTAGTGCTACATCCACTACAACTACCTCCACAACATCATCCACAACATTATCCACACCACACATTTAGTTAGGACCCATAAAAAAAAAAATATTTCTCTCTCCAATCTGTGGACAGAATCATCCACAACATCATCCACTACACTTTTGTGTAGTGGACATAGCATTTTCCTATTGGAGGCATGCTTCGTGTTGTTTTCTCTGCATAATTTGTCCATAGACAAATGTGAAAAAAAAAAAAACAATATAAAGATGAAAATAGACATTTAGTATATTCGGGAAAAAAAATTGGGTCAAAAATACCATCCAAATTCCACTCGTAATAAATATTAGATTTGTCTTATCATTCAATTTTATTCGACCGTGCTCAATTTTATACCTTTTGGATTTATCATTTATTCTCACATCTCCTAAAAAAAGACCTCCATAAAATGGAAGCTACCATCATATTCATAGTGTAATAAAAAAATAGGTCTTCACGGCGGCGAAAACTTATTAACCGGCATAAGCCTATCTGCCGTCCTCACGCTTTGTAAATGCTGGTCAAATTAACAAAATTCAAAGTAAAAATAATACTAACTTAAGGTTATTTAATTTATTTCTATCTACAGTAGACAAATGGCTCATATGTCTATTTTGCAATGTCTGCCTATCACGATAGTAATTTTCAAATGACATAGAAATAATTTTCTCAAGCCTGAGTAACCTGGTGGGTGGTTCCAGAAAACCGAAGTTGGTGGAGGCACCGAAAAAGTTAAAGGAGTCACGGAGGATTTAATATATATATATATATATATATATATATATATATATATATATATATATATATATATAGTTGAAGTTAAGCACTGCGTGCGATGCACGGGATGCCCACTCATTATTTCATTTTTTTGGTGTGTTTATTAGGTTTTTCTTTAGTATGCATGTCAAGTATATATAACATTTGTTTTTCCCGCTAAAAAAATTGTTTTAAATGTAGCATAAGAGAAATCAAGTAATAAGGAAAGCTAATTGCAATTTTCTATCCAAAAAAACTATCAATACATCTTGCTGGATGATAGATCATATAAATAGAACTCAAACACATTACTCTATTGGAACTTTAATACATAAAACGACCAACTCCTGCATAATCTTTTGGAACTAACGTCCTTATCATTTTGAGTGGAGTTGTATCTCTTACAATTCTTGATGGAAGTCATAAACACAATTGACATTCTGCATTGAGGAAATAAAAGTTGTTACTTTTACAATGACTAATTGCTTCGAATGAGAATTTCAAAAAGTTTCACATCAGATATTCAATTTACTTCATATCAACCGGTACAAAGGATCGGTTGCAAGCAAAAACAGGACACGATGCAGTTGTGTATGTCGCTTTGACATTACCTCTATTGTAAGTAAACATTTTCCCATCATAATCCCCCAAGAAGCAAGGCAACTTGAATTGATACCAAATTGACTAAGTCGGAAAATTTAGAAACGAGATGTCATGTATTATGCCTACAAAATACTAAACGGACAAAACTGGAATTGCCTTAACTAAGAAGACAAATTTAGTAAAAGCAAGGTTAATAAAGACTAATTTTTTCCTTTGTTATTATTACGTATCAAAATGAGGCAACTGACCTTATTAAATGAGTATACAAGGTAAAGGCCATCATTTCCTCACCTAATTTAGTGCCAAAACCAAGAAATTGAAATGATCAGATTCAAACATATTTCATGGTGAACTAACAACAAATTAATGAGGCTTGGAACAATGTCTCTAAACAGTTTGTAGGATACATACAAAGGCTTGGAGCAGCGTTTTTTTCACAACTTCTTTTACAGTTAGATTTTCAGCCATGTTATTTGAAGATTCTTTACAAGAAGACTATCCAAACTCCAAAGGATTTATTCGCTGAAGGCAATGATCAACTTGTTCTATATTTGATCCTGTGTACGGCGCCGCTTGCTTTTTTAGCTGATCCATCCATCAAAGCATACAAACTTGGGCGTTTTTTTTTTCATTTTTATCCATACAGTTGATATTGGTACGCCGTACGCATTTAATAATATCTTTACACCTCTTTTTGTTTAATGTATGGCAACCTTTAACCAGAAGCCTGGCCGGTAGAAACTTATGAGTTGAAACGCAAAAATTACCAGTGAAGTCAGTTATAAAAAACGCATTAAAGAAAGACAAGAATATAATTAAATAGCAGACAAACTATCACAGTAAGCAAGGGGAAATCAACAAAACATAAGAACTATATTTGAAGGAAAACAATGGAACATAGCTGAAAAATGAACCTGAAACACACCATGACACATGCTCAATTCTGGCAATAAATGCTGTTGTTAGCGACTTTGTTCTGCCAACTTGCTAACAAAGCCATTATCTCTTTCTCGCTTTTCTAGATTAACAACAATTTTCCTTTTATTATTTTCAACTTTCTTCATGATTAGTCAAGCGTCAAACTTTCACTTTCTTATCCTCACCATTCCAAGCTTTAACGATTTCTCATCTTCCTCAAAGAATTATTAGATTTCGTTTCTCTGAGAAAATCATCAAACAAATCAACCAAAATTGACTACACATGTTTTCGATGAGATCGAATAAAATCAAATGATCAAAGCGAGATCACAAAACTCACAAAGAAACAACATCGAAACATCCGGGTTTGCGCCACTTGCGACCACCACCACTTTAATCTCTTCTCTTTCTGGCGATGATGTTTTCAATCGAGGAGGAGAAGCCTAAAAACAAATCACAGAGAATTTAATAAAAATAAAAATAATAAAAAGTAAGCAATAAAGATGAAAAATTGAAGGTAGTATCTAGTTTCTTCCTCATCCACACACCTCAAGATCTATCAGGCATTTTTCTTCCCTTTGGGTAACAGCATCAGGCAAGGCTGAATTTCTGAAAATGACAATGTAGAAAAAGAGCAAGAACTAAACTTTAATGAAACCTAAAAAATTGAATCCATAAATTATTGGATCTTCAAGTGGTTTACCCTTTGGACACTGAAGACAAAGCTGTCGCAGTCACACCCTTATCCTCACGACTATTCTTATCCACTGCTGGCTCTACAGGGGATTCTCTCTTCGGTGAACTGAACACTTCCTTCTTGGAAATCACATCAGGGCTTCCGATCCCTAATCCTTCAGCCTGGCTATGACTCCGACTCCTTCCCCGTTGCCATCGGCAATAAGCCATCTGGGTTGAGGTTGACTATGCAAGCACTTCCATTGAGAATATGCAAAGATTGTGTGGGAATAGGCAACAGAAAACTCCATTATACGCAGCTCTTCGTGTCGGCGAAGCAATGGTGGTGGAATAAAAAAATAGTGTAAGTAATCACAGGTGTCATTGCCGATGGGAAGAGTGGTACGCGTGGATCAATGAACAGTAAACATGAATTGACTTCAGGAACAAACGAAGGAAAGGAATGGTCTAGAAAAAGGACTTGTATGAAATTTATATATATTAATATTATTGAGAGGGACTTATAGGCAATTTTTCAGTAGAATTCAAAACACGGCGTTTTTTTTTTTTAAAGTGGGAGGACGACGAAATGGGAGGACGACGAAAGTCCAAGATGCAAATTTAATAGTTACTACATAGTATGATAACTATATCAATTTAACATAAATCAAATTCAAAGTTCCGTGGGGCATGTGCCCACATGTGGCTTTTTCACTATACACATATAGGGTAATATTACGAGAATAACCATTCAGCAATAAGTCACGCAACATATTTTTTTAATATTGATTATAATATAAAATTATGATCAATGAGTCTTATATGATGTAGAAATAATGTAACGCCCCCAGACCCCGGGTCTGGTAGTGCTAAATGAGTCATAAATGTCCGGTCAACTACTTAGACCGCCGTCCTCGCTTGGTCTAAAAGGGCTAACCCGAGTTGACAAGACCTTTATGTCTCACACTTATATGGGGGTGAGCATTCTCTTATTTTACCGATGTGGGACTTTACATTCTCCCCCCTTATAAGGGACTGGCGTCCTCGCCAGGACGGCCAAGACTGTTCCTGGATCGTCCCTACCAGAGGTAACTAGAGGCCATCCTTACACCGTCTTCTTGTACGGTGCAGCGCATAGTTTCGCCTCGATAGTCGGCTCGAATACCATTTCATAACGCCCCGACCCGGGCCTCAGTAACGCTTAAATGAGTCATAAATGTCCGGTCAATCGCTAGACCGCCATCCTCGCTTGCAGTAAAAGGGCTAACCGATTTGACAAGACCTTTATGTCTCACACTTATATGGAGGTGAGCATTCTCTTATTTTACCGATGTGAGACTTTACAAATAGAATGTTTAAGTTTTTGTGACATTCCGTACCAAGAATCGAGCCCTTTTCCGGAAACGAGCGTCGGCACATGATAATTAACTAACTTCATCAATTACCACGCAAGCTGTCATCCATATATCACAGGCTAAAATGACGGAAGAAATAAAGATAAATAATCGACTCGACAAAAGAATTACTAAAACTCAAACAACCACAGCTGCAATGTAAAATCCCAAATCAAAAGGTGACATCCCGATGTATACATGATAAAGTTTAATAAAATGAAAAAGAAATAACACTATGGCATGAAGTAACTTATTATCTACTCGAAATAAAGACAAAATCATCAAGCATTCACTTCAGGTTATTCTTGCTCCTCAAAGTATTCCTCAGCACTTTCCTCTTCATAAACCTCATTTCCTGTAAATATTCTTATTCCACAAAATAAAATGGTGAGAGTATTCAAGACTCAGTAAAAAGTAAGAATCATCAATTGAACAAACATTTATATTTTATTAGGAAGAAATGTACATGCTTACAGATTATAAATAAACAATTGAACTTGAAACTATACTTTAAACATTCTGACATGCTTTATCTAGAAAATACATTTAAACTAGATTTACTTTGTTTAATGCATAAAACATGATTATTATTACATCTTCCATTCATTCTCTTCTTTAGCCTTAATCTTATTATATTCGTTCATTTCATTTTGTTCCATTTCACAAATAAACTAAGGATACCACACATGGTGTTGCACACCATGAACACTTCAATTAAGGTGCAATCAACGTACGGTACGCTTAGATCCAATATTTGGGAGAAATAAACCATAGCTCCAACATTTTGGAGCATTGCGATGTTCCCAGTATTTAATCAAGGCTTATATACGTGTCCTCATTGTTCTTCTACTTATTCTTAACACCCATTAATTTAGGTGGTCTCTCATCAACCTAAATCCGGTCTACATTCATTCATGGAAAAAGCTTTATACTACCATACACTTCATTCATATCTTCAATCTAATATGCATAACACGATAAAATAGTTATACTGCTAATACAATACATAATATGCATCGGTTATATAAAAATTACATACTGACATTACACAATTCACAAAACTAAAATCACTGTAACAATTACCCAGTATACCAAGACTACATATAGAGAAAACCACCAAATAATATAAAAAGGATAATTATGTCATACATTATTTAATGTCACAATAGCATCTTATACATGTGCAGATCTAACAACCTCAACAACAATTAGCCAAGTGTCCCACATATATCTTACTAGCAAGCCTAGTATTGTAAGACTACATTTAGGTCTTCATATTCTAACATCTCCCCTCAAATCGAATGAGGTATCAACAACATTGAATACTCTGAAAAAAGTGAACATGGCAGGACTAAGTGAACACGACAGGGCTAAGTGGTTTAGTGAGTGAATCAACAACTTGATCAAAAGAGGGCTTAAAGAGATTTCTTAAGGGCTTAAAGGGCTGTTAAGTCTAAGATATCATTAAACCCTTTTTGGTAAATTACCCTTTACCAATTGGAGACCCTAATATTTTCTATATAAAGAAGCTTTCATAAGATGAAACCTAATCAATCCTATTACACAAATTGGGGCGTCACTTTCAAGAGGAAATTATGTTCTTAATTTATTCATAGATATTTAGAATATTCATCAACCTGAAAGAAAGATAGGATCTTTCTTGGCAAAAATGAATTGGATTCTTGGAGATGTTTTGGATAGGATATCACCACCTTGCGTTGAAGAGATCTTGCTGAAAGACTATGCATATCATTCTCTCATCATCATCATCATCTTCTACATCAAGTGTTGGTATAATCTTTAAACACCCTTATGCATTAGATCTTTATCTTATTTAGTTTATACAAGCTTTTATGTACAGTTACAAGTTGTTATAATTTCGTTTCGATTCTTTGCGATGAAAGCAGTTTCATCCGAGAATGACTCGTAAACATATTTGTAAAATCTGGAGCTGAAAAGGCCATGGCTGCGGTGAGGTAACTCATGTTGTGGCTTGTCCGGGTTTGGTTTTCGCGTTGGTCCAGGATGGTTCAGGATCGGGTCATTTTGTTTCAAACAGTATTGACATGTGTCTCTTAGCTTGTGCATATTTTGATCAAAAGGAAAGAATTATTCCCTTGTATGCGGAATTCACAATTCATAGATGAACAAATAAAGAAATATTCCCTTAGATTTTGTCCACTGTTCTTCTTCTTATTACTATGCATTTGTTAACTTAAATTTTTACCTTAACCAATAATTAGTGTGATTGATCGACTTCGTTTAAGCAATAAACAAATAAGTAGTAGATGGTGAATACCTTGCTTGATCTAAAATATCGACGCTTCGACCGTCTACGGAAAGTAGTGGTGCACGGAGCCCCCCAAGCGTTCGGTCTCTACCGCTAGTCCACACGAACAACCCGCCGGAATCCCACCTTGGATTGCTACCAGAAAAACTCGGTTGCTAGACCGACCTTTTTTCTCTCTCAAATATCTCTCTAAGAAACTCTCTATTTTCACAAGAAACTATTAGTCTCTTGGAATTGTGATGTACCAAAGAGCTAGTCAATCCCTCTCTTAAATAGTAGAAGTGGCGCCCCTTTATTGTCCCAATTTGATTGGGAAAGCTTCCTAGTAGATTGAGAAGAGAGAAAACATTTTTCTAATAAAATAAGAAAAATATATTTGATTGATTTATCTCATTAATATTCAATATCTTATATTAAATATTTTTCCAAGATATATATTGACAATATCTCATATTGAATATATCTTATGTTGGAGGGATTTTGCATCATTAAACAAAAGAAAATTTATAAACCCTAACTACCACGCAAAACTAACTCTAACCGGCCGAATACCGGGTAATTGATAGTAGAGCGAAGTGAGTAAAGGGTCGATCCACATGAGGAATTGGGATGTTGAATCTAATTTCACTAATTCCTTTCAATTGTTACTTAGGAAAAGCGAATAAACGAAAGAACAAATAAAATAAAACGAAAGAGCAATTAAAATAAATCTAACCTACTTAAATAAAATAACACAACCTAAACTAAACTAAAGATACATGGGATCAAAAAAAGATTGCACAAACCAAGTGATTTCAATCCTAGTTCATCTCATGATTTTAATTCAAATTGTGGTTTCACCTTTACACGAGATACAAATCCCTAATTCCTTAGTGAATTTAATCTCAAGCTATGGATTCCTAATTCCTTAGTGAGTCCAATTTATCAATCTCTCATCTTCCGAATGTTGAGATCGATTTACCAAACAAAACTCGGTGTAGATTCAGGTTAACTCTCGTATTTTAGAATCTAACAACCTAGATAATTAACCAATTAATTTGTCACATAATTAATGATTAAAGATCCTATCTTTCTATGGTGATCTAGTTTACGCAACTCTCGTATATTGTAAACGTATCAATAGCAAACTGATCTCTCGATCTAATTCACATCATAGCATCAAAATCATAGAACGATACAAAATAAATTAAAGATCATAAAAAACGAATAAGGACTGAATAAATTAAATAAATAAACTCACGTAGTTTGGTACATGATTGAATCCATGAATCGAAAACGGAAGAAAAACGACATCCTAATCTAACCCGGATCACCCGAGCACAAGGCTCGGGTGACCGGCCTTGAAGCTCTCAAGTTGCCGCTGCTGCTGTGTTTTTTTTGCCGCAGGAATGAATTGTTGTATGAATTATCCTTAGGGTTCGGCTGCATTCATATATATATATTGGAAAAGAGAGGCGGCTGCTATTAAATCCTTTTCCAATTAGGATTTGGAGTATGTCGGCTGCTACAGTGATTGCCTGGACGCTGGTTCACTGATTCTGAACTCAAACTTCTAAAATTCATATCTTGAGTTGTAGACCTCCAAAAATTATGATCCGAATGTCATAAAAAAGCTCTCGGAAAACTCTACAACTTTCATTAAGGACTCTTCTTCAGAAAACGCCTTTTTGATTAGCCCGTCGTATTACGAGTCGTTTTCGGGATTTTCCCAAGCTTTATTTCATCTTCATCCTCTTGTATCTCTTTCTTTCCATTTTAATCTTCAATCAAACATCATTTAGACCTCTTCCATTCCACATTTGGGCACCTAAAAGATGACAAAACCGAGCAAAACGTAAAACCATACAAAATAGATAATAAAACCACGATATTTACTCGATTTTGCATTTTAACTATTCAAAACGTCATTTGCTCAATTAATCGATTATAAGCTCGAATTCTACGAAAAACATCCATATATGGGGAATATTGATATAAAATATATCCTTATAAAACACTACAAATTGACCCTTAACAACTCCCCCACACTTATCTTTTGCTCGTCCCGAGCAAAACAAAACAAAGTCAAACTCGAGACAAATAAACATCCATACAATTATGAAGTTTATTCAATAACTTAGAAGTTCACCCGTGTAGTGTGTGCATAGCCATAATAAACTTCCACTAAGTTCCACAATTTGAAAGTTATTCAAACCAAAACTAGCCCGGTTTCCCATCTAAGTTAGAAATATTCAAAAATTATAACAGGCACTTTACAAAACATACATATCCCAAAAAGAAATAGTAGAGAATATCTAAAACATTTACGATGGACTCAGAGGATAATCCTACAACATATCCTTGATTTATACTTGGGTATAAGATTAACGATAACTAAGTCCTTACTTATTCATAATAATATATTTCAATATTTTCACTTTTTTTCACACTTTTCTAACACATATCGTAATAAGCTTTTGCCCTCATAGCAGAATAGGACATTTCAAGATAATCCCCTAACTTACTCCAATCATAAGGCAGCTATAAACTGACTGTCGTGAGCTTTTGGTCATCATAGTGGAATAGGACATACGTGGTACACCCTACCTCACCCAAATCATAAACCGACTTCCGACACACACAATTACAATTATGTTTACTTAGAGATTTAATTTGGCGGTGGAAAAGATTATTTTCTAGTAGTATGACCACCGAGCATAACACCTCAAGTAAACAATTTATTACTATTGCAAAGACTTAATCACGTTTCACTTATCACATTCAAACTACTGAGATATTCACGGTATGTCATACTTTAATCCTAGAATACAAACTACTAAACTTTTCAAGAATTGTACATAAGCAAAGAAACATGCTATAATCATCAAAAATCTCCAACTAAAATGGGGTAGGCTTTCAACATTTAGCTCATCATTTACTATGGCATGTGAAAAGAGTGTCGGGTGAAACAACTAAAATTACTAAATATACAGAATATAGCAAAAATGATATAAACTCAAGCAAAGATATGCCTTTGTCTACTCGGGATATAACAAAATTTTTGAAAATTAAGCACTTTTCATAGAAATACTAAAAATATGAGCAAACGAAAGTAGACACATAAATCATCTATCCCTTCCCCCACACTTAGATTGCAACTTGTCCTCAAGTTGTGCAGAAATAATAAATTAGAGAACTTAGCTGATTGGATGCTGGCAGTGCGGAGGAACCAACAAGAACCAGGATTGCTTGCATAGCTCAGTAGACTGTGGAGCATCACAGGACAACTGAATACATCTTTAAAGTGCACAATAGCTATAGAAAATATCCTGCAGACTTGATTAGTGCAAAAAGAGTCTTCGGGGAAAAGAAAAGATTACATATATAAAGCACATGAAGAAAAGGATCATAGAGATTTTTCAACTTAAGCTCAACTAAAGATTGAATACTATACATGAAATACTACAAAGTCGTAGGCTAGGTGCAACTATATGAAAATATACTACAATGCAATCTACATGATATGCAATCCTAAAAATAAAATAAATAAAAAAATAAATTCGACAGGCTCAAGTGAGCAAGTTGACTTCTCGACAACTCTACGGTGACTACGGCCCCCGTGCGAAACAAAATAAAAACGAGGTAGTATTACGAAACCGGCGATTAACTACGCCAAGAAAAATAAAAGAAAAATAGAAAAACAACGCAACTAGATGACATGCAACTAAATGATATGCATCTATATGATATGCAAAAATAAAAGAAAATAAAAGAAAGAAAACTAGCCCCACTCATTTGCAAAAGATGACATGTATATAATAAACGCGTCTACCAAATAATGACGGAGTTACGATAAACGCAGTCTTTGTTCATTACATGATGCGGTGTACGCGTGCCTTAAGACTCATCAAAAGGTGATAGCATTATGGAAACCAACGATTAGCTATACTAAGCAGATATAACTCATATGGATGGACGTAGCATACGGAAAACCGGCGATAGCTACCCATATGAGTTCTGACTAAAAACAAGAAAGCACATAGGTCTCAAAGCTTAAAAGATTCATCACGGTATGTAGCATACGGAAACCGACATTAGCTACTAAATAACAATAAGACCCGATTATAGCACGAGAACCGGCGATGACTATAACTTGCATAGATGAATCATGCATATAAAAATTAATCAGTTATTTAACATGGATCGGTAGATGGAAAGATGTAAACATGCAAGTTCAGATCATCTACGTAAAAACAATTAGCCACAGAAGCTCAAATTAAAGTATCCATATCAAATAAAGCATTAAAAATCAAGTTAAGAGAAATTCTGGAACCTGGACATGCGTTCAACAAAGCAGACGGGCGTTCAATAGTTCAGACGCTCGTTTGCAATAAAAACAGGTCGGACGGGCGTTCAGTGAGTCAGACGCCCGTCTGATTCTTGAAACCAGAGCAGAGTTGATATGTTTTGGGACGGACGAACGTCCAACATACCAGACGTGCGTTCACCTGCAGATTATGAACTGGACGGGCGTTCACTTACCTGAACGCTCATCCAAACAACGAATTTGCACAGTATGCAGGATAAACACAGCAAACCCTAAATCTTATAAACACAACATAGAGCACAGACAACAACCACAGATAAATTTTAGCACAGGGGTTAGACTAGGTAACAACTAAACACAAACTTCACGTAAAACAGATTGAGTAAAAAAACTTTTGCACATTCTTAACCCTACGGTCATCGAAACACGGCAAAATAAAAACTCTCAATCTATTAAACGCTACTTTTATTGAAAACGAAAAATAAAAAAAAAACGTAACAAAATCGAAGAATTAACTCAATTAAATTCAACAAAACACCGATTCCCCGGCAACGGCGCCACTTTTGTTGGAGGGATTTTGCATCATTAAACAAAAGAAAATTTATAAACCCTAACTACCATGCAAAACTAACTCCTAACCGGCCGAATACCGGGTAATTGATAGTAGAGCGAAGTGAGTAAGGGGTCGATCCACAGGGAATTGGGATGTTGAATCTAATTTCACTAATTCCTTTCAATTGTTACTTAGGAAAAACGAATAAACGAAAGAACAAATAAAATAAACGAAAGAGCAATTAAAATAAATCTAACCTACGAAATAAAATAACACAACCTAAACTAAACTAAAGATACATGGGATCAAGCGATTGCACAAACCAAGTGATTTCAATCCTAGTTCATCTCATGATTTTAATTCAAATTGTGGTTTCACCTTTACATGAGATACAAATCCCTAATTCCTTAGTGAATTTAATCTCAAGCTATGGATTCCTAATTCCTTAGTGAGTCCAATTTATCAATCTCTCATCTTCCGAATGTTGAGATCGATTTACCAAACAAAACTCGGTGTAGATTCAGGTTAACTCTCGTATTTTAGAATCTAACAACCTAGATAATTAACCAATTAATTTGTCACATAATTAATGATTAAAGATCCTATCTTTCTATGGTGATCTAGTTTACGCAACTCTCGTATATTGTAAGCGTATCAATAGCAAATCGATCTCTCGATCTAATTCACATCATAGCATCAAAATCATAGAAACGATACAAAATAAATTAAAGATCATAAAAAGCGAATAAGGACTGAATAAATTAAATAAATAAACTCACGTAGTTTGGTACATGATTGAATCCATGAATCGAAAACGGAAGAAAACGACATCCTAATCTAACCTGGATCACCCGAGCACAAGGCTCGGGTGACCGCCTGAAGCTCTCAAGTTGCATTTCTTTCTTTGTGTTTTTGCCTTGAGAATGAATTGTTGTATGAATTATCCTTAGGGTTCGGCTGCATTCATATATATATATATATTGAAAAGAGAGGCGGCTTCTATTAAATCCTTTTCCAATTAGGATTTGGAGTATGTCGGCTGCTACGTTGATTGCCTGGACTATTTGGTTCACCGATTCGAACTCAAACTTCTAAAATTCATATCTTGAGTTGTAGACCTCCAAAAATTATGATCCGAATGTCATAAAAAAGCTCTCGGAAAACTCTACAACTTTCGTTAAGGACTCTTCTTCAGAAAACGCCTTTTTGATTAGCCCGTCGTATTACGAGTCGTTTTCGGGATTTTCCCAAACTTTATTTCATCTTCATCCTCTTGTATCTCTTTCTTTCCATTTTAATCTTCAATCAAACATCATTTAGACCTCTTCCATTCCACATTTGGGCACCTAAAAGATGACAAAACCGAGCAAAACGTAAAACCATACAAAATAGATAATAAAACCACGATATTTACTCGATTTTGCATTTTAACTATTCAAAACGTCATTTACTCAATTAATCGATTATAAGCTCGAATTCTACGAAAAACATCCATATATGGGGAATATTGATATAAAATATATCCTTATAAAACACTACAAATTGACCCTTAACAACTTACTATATTACCATAAATCAATTTACACATGTGTGCAAATATATATACATTACTATCTAATATTAATATATGACAATACTATTAGTTAAATTACACAATCCAAGTGTATCTTATACACTAATAAGTTGCGCCCCATATAGCCTTTTATTGGCTTCCGGAATATTCTTAATTAATATAATGCTATGATTAATTAATTTGCAAAATACATGTGTATGAATATGCATATATATTTCGACATACATATACATTATACGCATATTTAATTAATCAACATAATTAATATATTGTATTATATTTATTCATAATAAATAAATACCACCATATTAATTTACCACTATAACACATTATAGTCGAGTTAAAACTTTCCTTACTTGGTTATCACTATAACCGCATTTTAATCCGGCTAGATGTTCTTATGTGTGTGACCTGATAGGCTTCCGAATATGTTGGCCGTAGACACAAAGTGCAATTACGAAAATGCCCTTCATACCTAACGATCACGGAATAGCGTCTAGCAACACACTGTGACCCCCAATCATCGGAAGAGTAAAATGCAATGACTACTACCTTTCATGTGAAACAGTTACCGTGTAAATAGAATCCTATCGCTGTTATAATATCCATACGGTCGTACGTCGAGTGTCAAACATCAACGACCGTATCTTATAATCTGGATATCCTACTCTCTCGAAGTAACATATTACTTTCGCTTTGCAAAGACTTTTGAGAATAAGACATTCCTTATAAGAAGGCCCTTTCGGATATTCACCCCTACTAATAGGGTATGCGTTTTCCGGATGAACAACATGAATCATATGCATTCTTCATTATCATACCTAATCACTACCGCATGATCGCCTCATGGCTAGAGGAAACCTCAATAGTGTCAAAGTATGACAATCCATACCGTGATGCCATGAAGACTCCGGTCTCAGGATAATTACACAACCGCCACATAGTACGACACTTAATAAAGTAAGTGGGTCAGTCTAACGTACGCATTCTCCAATACACGTCCATGTACAGCCCAAGTGTCTCTACGCTTTGATAGACGAGATCTATCCTACCTTCAATAAGATAGAAGACATCTAGTATGTGCTAGTCTAATCGTACTATCAATGTCTCATTTAATAGCACATACGACTAGAGACATTTAAGTATCAAACCTTTTAAAGTGAGTCGATATCTCATCAACCATAATCACTATCATGGTTTCTCTTTCACTGTTTTACATTGGTTCATATAAATGAACAGAATATATAATAACAGAAAAGACATTTAATATATGTATAAACATAAAGAAATAGTAGAAATAATCCGACCCGGTCGGATCTGGTCCAACCCGATTGGGTTTATGACACTATTTCAATAGGCAGGACAAAGTTAACACGACGGGACTAAGTGGTTTAGTGAGGGAATCAACAACTTGTTCAAAACTGGGCTTAAAAAGCTTTCTTAAAGGGCTTTTAAGTCTAAGATATCATTAAACCCTTTTTGGTAAATTACCCTTTACCAATCGGAGACCCTAATCTTTTCTATATAAGGAAGCTTTCATAAGATGAAACCTAATCAATCCTATTACACAAATTGGGGCGTCACTTTCGAGAGAAAATTAGGTTCTTAGTTTCTTCATAGATATTTAGAATATTCATCAACCTAAAAGAAAGATTGGATCTTTCTTGGCAAAAATGAATTGGATTCTTGGAGATGTTTTGGATAGGATATCACCACCTTGCGTTGAAGAGATCTTGCCGAACGACTATGGATATCATTCTCTCATCATCATCATCTTCTACATCAAGTGTTGGTATAATCTTTAAACACCCTTATTCCTTAGATCTTAATCTTATTTAGTTTATACAAGCTTTTATGTACAGTTACAAGTTGTTATAATTTCGTTTCCGCTGCTGCGATGAAACAGTTTCATCCAGAATGACTCAGAAACATATTTGTAAAATCTAGAGCTAAAAAGGCCATGGCTGCGGTGAGGTCACTCATGTTGCGGCTTGTCCGGGTTTGGTTTTCGGGTTGGTCCAGGATGGTTCTGGGTCGGGTCATTCTGTTTCTAACGGTATTGACATGTGTCTCTTAGCTTGTGCATATTTTGATCAAAAGGAAAGAATTATTCCCTTGTATGCGGAATTCACAATTCATAGATGAACAAATAAAGAAATATTCCCTTAGATTTTGTGCACTGTTCTAATGAATTCACAATGTACAACCTAACCCCTACCCTCTCCCAATCTATCTCCTTTAACTTATCCGCCCCTAAAAAACTACACCCTAAAACACTAAACCCTAAACCACCAAAAACTACACCCTATTAATTAAAACAAAAACTGCCAACATGACATCAGCCCAATGGTAAAGGATGCGGTTATTAACCTGGAGGTTCCGGGATCGAGTCCTAGTGGGGACATAAGTGTGCGTGCGTGTATAAAAAACACAAAAACTACACCTTAGCTAAATCCCTAAAAGTACACAGAGCCCCACGCCCCATCCATCCATCAGTGACCCTACTTATTCTTGCCCTTAAAAATATTACACCTGAAAAAACCTCAAAAATAAAATACCTAAAACAACCCTCAATTTATCCCTAACCCCCAATTCATTCCAAGCCCCATCAAATTTATACCATATCCCTTTCATCAGCACCCTAGAAACCCTGAAATAAATCCAAAAGAACGATACCTTAAGAAAATGATGATCATACTGTTAGGTCCCCATACACTAGAAGTTTTGATGATACCAAAATAGTTGGTTTAGAAACCAGGTATAAGTTTGCTCCGAAGTTTGACATGCGAATTGTATAGGATTAGTCAGACCTGCTTGTATTTATAGAATATAGGTTAGTCTAAGCTTGAAGATTTGAAGACAAGAAGACCAGACGACTAGAAGACCAGACTCTTGTCCATCTATCAAAAAAGACTACTCAAGAAGTATAAGTAGACCAGCAAGCACAACCAAAAGCAGACGAGTAAAGCATCAGAGATTCAGACGAGTAAAAGGATCAGACTAGAGACGAAAAATGTTCTCAAGTGACTAAAAGATATTTGAAGTGATAAATTAAAGGGCATGTATATCTACCCTACGAAGACTATAAAAAAGATGAAGAAGAGCGATGGAAGGCAGAGTTGATCAATACGTTAAGTTCTTGAAAATCTAAAAAGCCATCTCTCAACAAGATCTTCATCTCTAAGCTTACCAATAAAAATCCAGAAATCAAGTAGGTCAAGATCAACTAAGCTTCAGAGAAAGATCAAGTGATCTACTTGATCAAGATAGTTGCAACCGAAACTTCAAAGTCAGATCCATCAAAGCTCTCACCTTTGTATCATTAATTTGATACAACACTCACTCTACTCAACAATCAAGTTCTCAAGAAAACAACGAACCTGTTGAAGCATGCGTGGGGTTTGAAGGAACAATGAAGAAGACATACGAGCTGTTGGAGAAATGAAGTTCTTCAGACTAGCTGTATGCAAATAAACCATTGAAGCATCTACGGGGTTTCAAGGATTGGCTATTTAGAGTGTGAATCATCTGTGGGGTGTCAAGGACACTTACCTATTGTATTAGTCTATAGTACAATAGTGATACCTCCCAAGTCACAGGAGAAGCGGTCAGGTAGGAGATTACGCCACTCCGAAGATCGATAACACTTATTGACTCATTTACTTTCAGTACTTGCATAATTTGCATCACACTACTTAGCATTGAAAACCAAGCTCAAGGGTTATTTTGAACTATATCATTATTCTGCCGCACTTACTTTTTGAAGACAACCAGAACAGTAAAACCAGACGAGCTGCTTGCTAGTCTGTTCTTACAGATCAGACTCCTTCATTAAGTAAGAAACTCCAAAAATGAAAAGAGTTCATTCACCCCCCCCCCCCCCTCTGAACTCTTACAAGCCTTGTATTACAGACCAACAAGTGGTATCACAACATTTCTCCTAAAAACAGACACCTTCGTGTTCTGTGTGTTGGAGTGATCCAAAGCTTGAGTTATCAAAAAGTTTTAAAAATCATTATCTCAGCATGGACTCAAATAGCACTATTTTTAGAGTACCTACCTTTTCTATTTCAAATTTTGATGAATGGAAAATGCGTATGCAGACGCACTTAGCTGCAACTCATGAAGACATGGTCACTGTGATAGAGGATGGCCCAATCACCATCATGAAAGCAAATACGGATGAAGCCACTCAAAGAGATCAACCATACGTAAGAAAGCTGAAGCATGAGTGGAGTCCAAAAGATAAGAAGATCAACAATCTGGATAATGTTGCTAAAGACACTATAATGAAGACCTTGGATGGTAACATGTTCTTAAAAATCAAAGGATGTAAAACTGTAAAAGAAATCTAGAAAACTCTAATCAACTACCGTGAAGGCACTGAAGCTGTCAAAGGCAACAAGCTCGTAGTTGTTGTTCATAAATTTGAAACCTTCCAGATGAAGTCTGGAGAAACTGTTGAAAAGATAGAAGCTCATTTTCATGAGATCTTAAATGAGCTACAAATGCTAAATTGAAAATTACACTCAAAAGGATATATGCATGAAGATTCTGAAAGCTTTTATAGAATCTTGGGATATCATAACCAATGTTCTAGAATCAACAAAAGATCTAACAAAACTAGACACAATGGAGCTTTTTTCTGATATGAAGGAATATGAATTGAGCTGTACAACAAATCTAAGAAGAATATTCAAGAGATACCAGCTCTTATTGCTCCCACTGGAGAGGCATCAAAACCTATGGTTGAAATGGTCAAGCAAAGCCAAATGACCAATTGAAAGATCAAATGGCACTAATAATGAGACATGTCAAAGGTTTGTCTTATTCAAACATAAAGTTTCAACAACAAAATCACAACAGAAGAGATGATAGACGAGACACTCGGAGAGAAGATCGGTGAGATGATCGTAGAGATGATAGAAGGGATAACATGGATGATCAAAATAAAGATGATCAGGCAATAAAGAAACATGATGAAATGTTATGCTACAACTACAACAAATTAGGGCATCTCAAATCAGATTGTTCAGAACCAATCAAGAGAACTAGAGATGAGGATAGATGCGAAAGAGCATACGACATGGGCAGAAACAGACGAGCTTACAAAGCAGACGGTGACTCATCTCATGAGAGTCAAGCAGAGCCCTTATCTGACTTAGATGACAAAACACATTCATGGCTCTAGAGAACAATGATAAGGTAGTATCCCTATTTTCAAACTCAACATCCTCATCCGGTTCATGTTCCAAAGCTGCAATTCCAAATCTTGAGAATACAGATATTCAAGGATTTCTTAAAGATATTAACAGTGAGTTTGAAGAAATTCAAACAAACTGTGATCTAATAAAGAAAGAAAATCAATATCTCAAGACTGAGAATCTGAAACTGAAAGCTGAATTGTTCAATCTAATGAATAACAAACCTTCAATGATAGATGAAAATAGACCTGATCTGAACAAGGTAATCCAAATTCAGATGAAGCATGTCACATCAATCATTCCTGAGTATAAACCAGCCAAAAGACCTAGAGACAAGTCTGGTCTGGGATACTCAGAACAGGCAACACTTGACAAGTCTAACTTGAAGTACAAATCTGAAAACAGTAATCGTTATGAGCCAACTTTCGAATCTGAAAAAAAGTCAAACAGGTCAATCAAGTCAAATTTGTTAAATCTGTGATTGAATGTCAAAAACATGAACGTACAGTTACTTATGAATTCAAAATAATTAACAAATCAATGGATCATAATTTCAGGAGGAATAAGATATTATACCCTTCTGATAATGACGGGAACCTTGGCTTTCCATCTCATAACAGGAAACCCAATGTCAGAATGATAATCCTAAAAGTAGAAATGTGGAACATTCCAGATTTCCTTCTACACACAAAAAGGTTCCTAACAGGACCAAACAAGTGTATAAAAAGAAATCTGAGATAATTTCCAAGCCTACATTTAGGTCCAACCTTACTCAAGCATACAAAGGTAAAGAAAGGATTTCGGATGGGAAAAAGAAGTTCTATGAAATTCCATTTGATTATCCTCAACAGTGGTGTAAACTCCTGAGAGTCCCCTCATTCAAATACAGACTAGGCCTCACATCATTTGACATTAACACTGTTGGACCCAAACATATTTGGGTACCTAAATCGCATTAATCTGTTTTGCATGAGGTCTAGTACATAGACAATGGATGTTCCAGACACATGACAGGCTATAAACACTGCTTGAAGAACTATCAAGATAAAGATGGACCCAAAGTCACCTTTAGAGGAAATGAGAAGCCTAGAATCACAAAAGGAATTGGAAGTCTTATCAAGAACGATCTAGAGATTTGTGATGTCACTTTTGTTGAAGGATTGAAGCACAATCTTCTAAGTGCAAGTCAGTTATGTGACAAAGGATATGAAGTCATATTCAGCAATAAGAAGTGCAAAGTTATCAATGAAGAAACATGACAGACAATATTAACAAAAAAAGAAAGAAGAACATGTATGTAGTAGACTGGTCAACAACAACTTCATAAGTATGTCTACTAGTACAATCAAGACTTGAGATAAGTCGTCGGTGGCACAAGAGATTAAGCCATCTCAATTTCAAAACAATCAATCAGTTGGCAAGAAATGTTCTAGTGAGAGGATTACTAGACATGGTCTACAAAAAAGATAGCATTTGTGACTCCTTTCAAATGGGAAAACAAATCAAAGCATCGTTCAAATAAAAGACAACACCGTCAACAAATAGAATTTTGCAACTTTTACACATGGATTTGTTTGGACCAGTGACCCAATAAGTATGAAAGTCTTTGTGTCGCATTCAACACACTTAAAATCGAAAAGGCCTATTAGTCTTGGGAAGTAAATGTACATTATCCAATGAAAGAAGGATCTGATGATGATCTGAGTGGACACGGGGGAGATGATAGGCCAATGACGATGAAAAACAATTCCACCATTTTTATTGAACAAGGCCTGATCCAACCTTTGTTCGATAGCAGAACTATTATGAATAGAGCTAGACCAAATGAATCTTGATCCTTGAAACGACACTTCGAAACGTTTGTAGTTATCAATAAAACTTCTCGTATGATCAACCGCATTACCACTCACCGGACGGCCTCCTCTTTTGTCAATATCTTTAGCTACTTGATTGAGATCACTAATAATACACCAAAGGGTTGTAATAAAAGTGGAAACTTTTTCAAAGAGCTCTCAAAGTTCCTCCTTGGTTGAGGGGGTTGGTGTTGGACCCTTGTAAAGGCTTTGGACAAGTTTAGAGAGGGGGGTGAATAAACTTGTCACTTAAAATTTTTTCTCTTTCATGTTGTTCTTGTTGAAATATGCTAAACTGAGTTTTGGTGAAACTTAGTTTTGTTCTTGGTGTGAGTTCAATCAGTTTTGCATGCAAGAGATAGATTGCTTGATAAAAACTATAATGTAAACAAACTGAATAAAGTAAGTAAATGCGTAAAGTAAATGTAGAAATAAAAACGCAAGTTCTTATAGTGGTTCTAGGTGGTGTAATCCTGTCAGTCCACTCTTCCCTGTGACGTAGAAGGAAAAATTCCACTAGTCTTCTTGAGGTTACAATGGTTTCAAAAAGCCCTAGTTTATTGTCCTTGACTAATCCCTAGCTTCACAATCTAAACACCTAGAAAACAGGTTGAATTGTTGCTCCTCAAATGCTTCACAGGTCCTTAAAGGGTTGAATTGCCTCTTCACCGGCTCTACCACGAACATAGTATTTCTTACTGCAAACAACTATCCTTGACACCCTAGTGTTGGAAGTAGCACCCGAAATACAATTTATGTAATTGTTTTTAGAATTAATAAATGACAGATTTATTCTCATCTTATTACTTACTTCGTGCTTATAAGTAATACACTACTGAAAACCCTAAGTCGTATCATATGTAGCCATAAAACTTAGTGTGTGACGCACGCGAGGATTAAGTTTTTGGTGATACACTTGAAATGTTAGTCCGTGGTGAACTTAATCAAAGTATGGGGTCTATTGATTAAACAACCATTAATGCGCCCAGAACACTTTATGGTGTGACCGTCTTATCCGGGCCGTCGACATTGGTTGTCTAATTGGGGCATTTATATATGATGAGAGTCATATAGGACTGGACCAATTTAATCTGAGTTTCTCATATAATTCCGTGATTGAGAAATCTTATTAAGTCACAAGATGATTATATATGGATTAACCTTAGTCCTGAAGTGATTACAAACTTCTACTGATTTCAGGAAATGGTTTGATGTGTTCATTAAGGATTGCTAAGAGGCACGGTCCAAATCACTTTCACGTTGGCACTATTCTGGGATGAGTGAGAAGTGTGTGTCTCACAGATATGGAATCCATTCCTTCCTGCGGGAAGTAGAAAGACGATCCGCTTATTTGCTGATCCTAGAAACTGATCGATCTGCGGAGTTCGTATTGGTTATGAACTAATTGATCACTAGTGGGTTAATGGTAAATAAGGATGAGATGTATTGAAGAAGGTTTACGGAAATATTCCTGCTTCATTACGGATAGTCTATGGAGGGTTAGATTATATGTAATGATTATATCAATGGACACTTATCGACTCGACTCGACGTTTTGAGAATAAGTTATATATATAATCGATAGAGTTCAGTTTCGGATTTATGGTGGCGTAATTCCGGAATTAATGAGTTGAGTAGAAATATTATGTTCGATGAATATTTTATTCAATTTATTGTAGCTACTGGTTATAGGTCCATGGTCCCCGGGTTGGCTCCTAATACGTGAGTGTTTTCTCGTTTTATTGAACCTCGAAAATAAATTAAATGGTCTATTTAATGAATATGCAATATTATTTATTTGGTAAATAATATGTAAAATAGAAAAGACATTTTCTATTAAAAAATTGACAAAAGTGGCGCCTCACATTATGGATAAGTTAGGAGAAGAAATTTTCCTAGATTATGTCACATGTGTAATTAATTAATTATCTATTTGTTGGATAATTAATGGAAAAATAAGAGATTGATTTTTTGGGAATTATCTCTTATCTTTTGGCAAATATCTTTTCCTTATGAGAATATGTAATTGTGGTGTGAAAATGATAATTCTCTTGACTAGTTATTTTCCTATATAAAGAGAGTTCCTCCTAACACAATTACAACATGCAAATTGGCACCACTTATTAAATAAAAAGAAGAAAAATTAGTTTCTTGCCTTAGTCATTAAGAGAAGAAAAACCTAGGGTTTTTCTTGTGCTTATTCGAGGAGGTTCTACGGCAAGGATGGACGTCCACCAGTCGTTGCTTGGAGATACAATCCGGAAGATCACGGCTTCTCCCTTGGTCGATTTCCTATTTCTCTCCGGTTGGGGTAAATCTACTATCCTTCTTGTAGATTAATTTATTATGCGAATCATATCATGGTAAAATCGTAAACAAATTTAATTCGTAGCTTCCGCTGTGCATGATCGAGCGTCTCGATCGGTGCTGAGAATCAGATTTTACGATCCAATTATGGATCGGATCCGGATTCGGGTTTCTGTATATCCAGCACCTAGACCGGATGCTTCACGGTCCAAACCTTTGATAAATCAAAGTTGGGTTTGAATCAAGAAAGTGGTTCAAACTTGAAATCTTCAAGTGCTGGTTCTTGATTGATCTTTGAATGCTTGAACACTTAGAAGATTTTCTTGATATAACTTGTAAGCTCAAATTGATAGCAATTACTTAGGTGCGGGACTTAGGCTCAAAACGTATGCAAAAGTTGTAGCAATGTGTCTTTGATCCTTGATGCTAAGTCCTCTATTTATAGGGTGAAATCCAACGTTCAAATTTTGAATTCTTCTGACGTCCATCTTGGATTTCATGGAATATGCTATCAGATTGCCAGACTTGTCAGTGACCGTTCTGACTTGTCAGGCCATCAACCAATCACATAACTTGATTTTCAACATTCTGATTTTTCTTGTAAAACTAATTGGTTGACTTGCTATAGTTAAAACTGAGTATTCCGAGTTTTCACTTTACAACTATTAAGGAGCATTAACTCAGTTTTTACCCTTCTTCATAAACTGAGTACTCCTAGTTCTTCATCTGATCATTATTTGTGAGATCAAAGTACACCATTAAAATCTCATTAACTAAGTTATATTGTCCTTATGTAACTCAGATCTTCTATTCAAGATCTATAAGGTCAGTTCAGGTCACCACAGACTTACCTGAATTCTAACCTTATAGTCTCGGCGTTTAGTCTTCATAAACTGAGTTTGAACCCTCAGTTCTTCAGTCCTTCAAAACTGAGTCTGGTCCCTCAGCCTTCATAATTGAGTTTGTTCCCTCAGCCTTCAGTCTTCAGTTCTAAGATAAGCCAACTCAGTCCGATCCTTCAGCGAAATTACCTCCTTCAATTTTGGATGTCTTTTAGTTTCAGTTTAAAATCCTATCTATTACAATGCTTGTCTGATTTAACATATACAATAATCAGACTCTAGTAAATCCTATACATTCCATTATAGACATCTTTTAGCTTTCACTATAACAACTAGTTCAGCACTTCATCAATGGGTATAACAGATAATCAAACAATAATAGATGAATCATCATCAAAACTTCACTTTTATTTCTAACAGTTGGAGTTGCATATGTTAATGAGATAATCCAGCTAACTTTATCATTCATAATGGCAGCAAGAAAAATGGTCTGATTTGTAGCATATAAAAGACGAAGATTATCAATCATCTTATCCTAAATGAACCAAAGTCCTCCAATAAATCCGGTGGCTTCAACAGCAATGAGATTAGTAAAATTGCAACGAAGAAGGATGCAGTATGATTTTACACTAGAAATCGAGTCTCCATAGTAAAAAGAATGTCCAGACGATAAGTCATCATTGTATCTTTCATATGCCTAAAAAATTAAGGAGCCAGCTCCTCTACAATTCTATGAAAGGACCTTCATTGATTATCGGAGGTAGGGTCCAGATGAGAGTCAACTTTGTTTGCATTTCTTATATGATTTCACCATGTTAATGACTCATTTGAA
Source organism: Gentiana macrophylla (assembly GCA_026214975.1). Taxonomy (NCBI): domain Eukaryota; kingdom Viridiplantae; phylum Streptophyta; class Magnoliopsida; order Gentianales; family Gentianaceae; genus Gentiana; species Gentiana macrophylla. Next base: position 40,777,342 of record CM047810.1, read on the forward strand.
GCACTTTTGGGGTAGTTTCATTGATTTATAATGCATTTTCACCATTACATTCACTATGACGTCAATGACAATTAGTCCGGAAACCTCGTCATTTTTGGTGAATTATTACATATTTCATGGCATATTTTATCTTGTAGGAGTTATGTGCGGTATTGTCGATGATATTTGCAGGATATATATATTGATTGTGATCTTGTAATGAGAGGCATGGTTGATGGAAAATCAATTTTCAGAGGTAGAAGCATGTGCCCGAAGCTAAAGAGTTGAAACAGATCAAGAATCTTCGATGTTTTCACCTTACTGTCACGTAATATACATTTTGGTCTACATTGGAAGCACTTTATGGACTTCTTGTCCTCATCAAAGTTGTAGGTGATTGAATGTGCTTTCTAGTGCAGCTTGAATCACTCAAATCCGAGGTCTACATGCAAAGATATCACCGAATTCTTAAAGACGTGCCAGTGATATTGAATTCAGAAAATTCAAACGCACGCCCCAATGAGTATAGGTGCACGCCCGACGGGAAAAACAAGCAAAATCCGGATTTTAATCGTTTTTTACGATTGAGGGCCCTATTTCTTATAACCTTAAAACATATTCCAACACTCCTTAGTCAACTTTTAGTCCTTAAAACCCTAGGATGGCTATTTCTATTGTTTTCTTTTCAATTTCTCTTAGATAAGTTGAAAGATTATTGTTCTTGGATCAATTCTCCAATGATTTCTTGACAAGTTATCAACAGGGATCATCAAACGGTTCAACTTTTCTTCAATTTTTGCAATTGGTAATCTTTTCTTTTCTATTACAACCATGATGATTTTGATTTGTGTTTAATTTTTGGTTGTTGCTTCAATCATGAGTAGCTAATTTTCGATAGTTGAATATGTGATGTTTATTAAATTGATGCCTTTGTTAGGTGTGATGCCCGAAAGACAATTTTGTAATTGTTTTATTTAATAAATGAATTGACATTATTATTCATATTTATTATTCTCATATTCACCGATGTGACAATAGTATTTACACTCTGAGAAAACCCTAAAGTATATCGTTTATGTAATCACTTAACTCGGTGTATGGTATATACACGGGAGGATTGAGTTAGTGAAGATGTACTTAAAATACAATTAGCCCGTAGTGAAGTTAATCGAGAGTATCGGGTCTCTCCTTTAACGTGCTATTAATGCGCTGAGAACACAATATGTGTGATTGTCTTATCCGGACTTTCGGTTAAGAGAACTAAATGGGGCATTTATATATGATAGATATATCATATAAATTTGGACCGATTTGATTAGAGTTCACGATATAATTCCAAATCGAGAATTCTTATCGAATCAATGGATGATCATATTTATGGATATATCTTAATCCGAGGTGATCACGATCCAAGCGCTTGAATCGGTATGAAGTTTGACTTGACGGTTAAGGATTACACCGAGTGCGTGGTCCGAATTACCCCATCTTGGCATTGTCTTTGGATTGAGTGAGTAGTACGTGTTATCACAGATACGGAATCCATTCCTTCCATTTATGGAAGTAGATAAACGATTCCTTTATTTGTTAATCCTAGAAAGCGATCGATCCATGGAGTTCATATTACAATCGATTAGCTACCGGTGAGTTGTATGAATTAATTGATCACTAGGGGTTAATGGTAAATAAGGAAAAGAGGTTCTAAAAAAGGGTTAACGGTAACTTCCCGATTTAGAATGAGCGATCTATGGAGGATTAATCCATATGTAATGATTATATCAATGGGCGCTTATTATTATTCTCGTGAGGAGATAAATATAATCTCATAATCGGAGGAGTGCGATCACGGGATTATGGTGGCATATTCTGTGATTGATTTATCGAATATAATTATTACATTCGTAAGATAATTATTTATTTGATTTATCGGAGTCACGTGATTATTAGTCCATGGTCCCCGACGTGCCTCCTAATATAGCATAGCTATTCTCGGACGTCGAATCCTAATAATATTAATTTAGTTCTTGTTGGACTTTATTAAAGCGATATGTGAATTGATTGTTTAGTGGACTATTAAATTAGTTGGGCTAAATAATTAAATATGTGGAAAAGACATTTTCCATAATCTTGGCCCAATTATTGTGTTATGGCAAAATTAATATTGACTAGGTCAATGCATATAATTTTAAGCCCCATGCCTTATTTTTGGAACAAGAATTAGTTTCTTGTGGATTAATAAGACATGTGCATAAAATATTTATTGGATAAATATTTATGAAAAGAAATAAAGATAAATGTTATTCTAGATTTGTTCTAGAATATTATGATTATCTTTTATTTAATAGGATTATTATAATTGATTTTGTATTAATTATTAAATCCTTGGAGGCTAAGTTTTACTCTCTCTATATAAAGAGAGTTCTCCCAAGCCTTAACACACAATGTAAATTCGACTTCTCCTCTTAGAGAGGAAGAAGGAAATTTTCGCAAGGTGTAACAAAGGAAAATCTTGGAGATTTTCGGGTAGCATATCGGAAGGATTCGAGAGGCGAGGATTTCCTTCCACCGGGAGTTGCTTGGATCACACGTCACGGAAGATCGTGGTGCTCTTCACATCTTCGTTCTTTCCATTGCGGTTCTCCAACTTGGATTTTGAGATCCAAGAGGTATGTTCTACAACCCCCTTGTAGATGTAGATCTAGTTATTTTATTACGTGTATTTTATAGATCTAGATCTTTAAAATCGTTTCCGCTGCGGATGATATTACTAATAGTGGTATCAGTCGCCAAGGTGATCTATATTTATACGTATAAAATATTAGATATAGGAGTGGAAAACATGTAGTTTTTGTGTCCCAATTTTTTGGTTGGGGCCGATGCATATTTTTTTTATATTTATGTTGTTGCGATTGTTGTGGTTTGAAGAGATGGATTGGGGTTGGCATTGTTTACCCGTTAGATCTATTGTAAACTCGTATAAACGATGAAAATTCGTTCATATGAGTATAGGAAATTATGTAATTTATCTTTATTGCAATTTTAATTTCCAGAAAATAGATCTATTTAGTAGTTGTTTAGTATTTTAGTTTTTCCCGTTGATCGAGCCGTTAAAACGAAGATCCCTCCGGTCAGAATCAAGATCAGAAGATGTTGATTTACTCCACAAATTTTGGCATCGATCAGAGTCCGTTTCGATATCCGTTCGTTGCTGCGAAGACGCTGCTGTAACAGAAAAACGCAGGATTCACAGAAACTCTACCTGTGACTTCCTCGATTTTCTGGGAGAAGTTTGGACCGTTGAAACGCAAATCCGACCGTTCAGATTGATAAAATTGGAGTTCTGGACGTGTGATAAAAATTTTAGGTCGATCGGGATTCATTTTGATTCCCGATCTGCCTCGGGAAGTCTTTGATGCGCTGCAGTCAAAGTCAGATTCAGCATCAAGTTGGGCGGCTAACTGGAGAAAATTGGTAAGTCAAAGCACCGATCCAACCGTCCATATTGAAGATCGAGAGGTGAAGAACATATCTGGAAAGTTTTGTCCCGATCCGAGTCCGTTTGGTATGCCGATCGTCGAAGAGTTCGAACAGCTACAGATTTTGTTAGAAAGTAGTAAACCCTAGTTAGGGTTTTGTTTTTTTTATTTTCTAATAGATTAGGTACGGGGGTGCCAACGATCCATCTCGGTGTTTAAATTTTCCGCAATTTATTTTTTATGTGTTTGATCATAAAATAGATATAAAATCGGAATGGCCATGACATGCATCATATCATAAATCCACTCCATGCATACATGTAGAATTTTAATTTTGGTAATTAAAATAGGCATGTATACAAACTCGTGTAATTAGTTGAAATTTAATTAATACGTGGTAATTAATTAATTTAGTAACTAATTAAAGATCCGAGGACGGGTTATGAAATCGTTAAGCCTTTTGGTGTGTGTTCTCGGTGAACCGCCTTAAAGCCCAAACGAGATCACATTTTCGATTCGTAGTGTCTACGAGATTGAATGATGGTAAAAGAACAATAAATCTTGGATAAAAGCGGTTCGCCTACAAGTTGGGTGGTCAATCGAGCTAGGCTCGACCGACTTAACCCTCCTAGTGTGATGTATGCACGGGGTCCGGCAAGACTAAGCCACACCTGGAGAGCGGAGGGTGATTCCTTCTTATCTCAATAAAATTTGTCTTGACCCGATTTCGTCCGGATTGTCACATATGTTCCAACGAATAGGACGGGTGGGCTTGCCTACGTTACCGACACCATTCGGAATCCTTGATTTGATGTGCTTTTATGTTAACATCAAAAAAGGCGTGGTTAGTTAACCCACCACCACTTCCAAATTATTGAGTGGGGCGCGGGAGGCGACAACCCAACCCCACGGCCTCTACTATAGATACAAGTAAGTGAGAAGGGTGGCGCCTCGCGGCGCTTTGATTTCGTCCCCCTAAGGATGGTGTTCGCCTATCAACATTCATGGCTTGGTCTCCGAAAGGATAGGATTTCCGGTACTCGTCGGGTCACCGACCTATCCTAAGACGGCATACTCGGGGCGTACTTAGAGATCCGATATAGTAGGTCACACTCATCATGGGTATTCTTGATAATATCTAGGCTAAAAAAGGAAGGTAGTCAATGAATAAAGGGATGTTCGATTCTCGTGGGATGTTTGATTCTCACAAGTTATTCATTGATGAGATTGTCTCGATTTAACCGTCATCTCTTTGACCTACCCTAAGGCGGCATTGAGATGCGAGGTTAAAACCTTGGAATGGTAGAGTAGACTTAATTTTAGTTTACAATTCCTAAAATAAATATAGTAGTGTTAACTTGAATTAATATATGTCATTTTATTTACAGCATAATATCCCTTACTAAATTGCTTAAAATTTATAATTGACTAGTATTGACTTCGTTAAAAAGTAGAAAGTAACTAGGACGTTGAACTAGTTAATCGATAATGCAATTATTTTTGAAAGAGATATTTTCTCTTAAGCCTTTTAAAACCAGTGACATCAAGGTATGTCACTAATGTCATTCGTGTCAAGCGGAAGACAAACTTAGTTTGATCAAAGGTGATTTGGACTTTGAAATTCTTAGTGAATTTTGAGTGTGTAGTAATTACACAAGAAATTTTCTAATTGAAAAATCGGAAAATCATGAAGTGTTATTAGTTGGGCGATATTTGGAATCGATGAACTAGTGGGACCTTTATGATTTGTTGTTTTTCTAGAACATTAGAAAAGTATAATAGCGACTACACACGTAACCGTTCTAATTGAAAAACCGGAAAGTCATGAAATGTAAGCTAGTTGGACGATATTTGGAATCGATGAACTAGTGGGAGTTCTATGATTTGTTATTTTTCTGGAAACATTGGAACTATATACGAAAGATTTTCTAATCGAAAAAATCGGAAAATCATAAAAAAAATAAAGCATTGCTCGTTAGGCGGTATTTGGAACCGATAAACTAGTGGGAGCTTTAATATGATTTGTTGTTTTTTCGGTATATTAGAAAATCCGAGAAGTCCCGACGAGTAACACTCGAAATAGACATCCCACGGTTCAAGAGTAGTGTCTACTCAAGCGAACATTTGGTTCAAGACTCTATTCCCATTCACGGAAAGTCAAGAATGGGAGAATATGTCTCAAAGTGTTAGTCATCTAAACCGAGAAAACTTTAAAAATTTGAACCGAAAATTAATTAGCGAAAATCATAGGATAAGGGCGGTGATTTTGGATCACCAACCTATGAATCCTTGGCGATTTTCTCGAGCTAAGTTCTTTGGCGAGAACAAGGTAGCGGTGCATTTAACGATTAAAGGAGTAAACAACGGGCGATTAATTTTAGCTAGAATAGTGGGAGTGATATAAGGAAATGAATCTCGGATTCAATCCTTGGATATCGCGGAAAAATTATTTTCTACATTTAAGATTCGTTGGAGCGAATGGATTTACCTTCTATTCGATAATTTGTTTGTCGTATAGAAAGTGAATATACCATTTGTAGTCTGAATCCAAGACTCGGACTTTTGTTTGATAAAGTCAAAAACCACTTAGAAGCTATTTGAAATATGTATATAAAACACATCTTAAGAACTATTAAAAGCAATTGGTTTCTATATTTAGATAAACACTTCTTCATATTCCATAGTTAGTGCATAGTCCCTAAAAGACAAGACCAAGAGGCGGCTCGGGTGATTCCTTTCTCCCAGTCTGGTTATATTGTCTCAAAGGTTCAATGACTAAGTTTCCTTTCAATCGGGAAAGGATAATGGTTGTAAAGAAGTAACATAGCTTGTTCATGACGACCTTCGGGGTCTGATGAAAGATACAAGCTAGTAGGAGCTTCCGAGTGGTGACTTCTTGTCTGATAACTATTCAAACGCTCCGGTAAGTTTATCCAAAATATTTTGAGGTTTCTCTATTTTCAACAGAGATAGAGTATTCTATACTCGGAATAGGCCATTCATAGTCCTAGGGACTGATGCTCGGCCTGCCTCATAGTGAAATGCTTTCACTAAGGGAGAAACCGTTGAATTACTTTACATAGTTGTAGATGTGCTACAATACACTGCTTAACTCAATAAAGATATTGGAAGCGAAATAACGGTTTACATTGAAATGTAAGACCGAGAAGTCTACCTAGAATATGCTTTGGAATTTACGGATAAGGTGTGGATTCGGTTCACCCCACTTCCGTAAATATAAGCATTTAGCACACGGTGCTTGAAGGTAAGACTGGGAATTTCGTGCATACGTTCGGTCAATGACCATTCGTGATATATCTTTTAACCTATTGAGTATAAAGGTTAGATATAGGATTCTTGAAATCGGGAAGGGACAGTTATACTGTTGCATCCTTTCTGATAGAGTCCATAAACAGTAAAACCTTGAACCTTGAAGTACGTTTACTCAAGGTAGTTACTAACTGATTAAAATCAGACCACATCCAACATCGGTTGTTGGTGATAACACTAAATACTACTAAACTAGATCAGAATTTCGATCCACCCAGTAAGTATTGGGAGTATGGTTTATCCATTACCCATTACGGGTTCTGCGGACTTTGTAGTCTGAGGATCGATTGATGACCTATGGCTCTTTTGTGAGCAGTATAGGATTCTGATTATAGAGGTTGGTTTAATAGCCATAACCCTGTGAATGGAGTTCGGTACTCCAGTTCTGTTCATACTCTTGTAGAACCACCTGAGCGTCTCAGGCCCAGTGGGAGTAATTGGATCTACACGGAATAGAGTAGAATAAGTTCGGTATTGCATGATTTCGTTCAAAAGCAGAAAATAGGGGTGATTCCCTGAGATTTTCTTGCCAAACAAACGGAGTCTGGTTTCATTCGGAACAAAAAGGTATTGCCTTATGAACTTATGATGGGATGATTTGTCAAGGCTTATGTCCTTTGTGGATAAAAAGCAAACCTCTCGGTCATTGGAAGTCATATATTTCTACAATATGTGGAGTTGACTAGAATATTGATAAGTCATTTGTAATTTGGATATCAATTTTAGTACTGATAGTGAATATATACATATATTAGTGTTTGTAAAGGATAACCTTGCACAGATTGGAATCAACATGGGTGTGTTATCTCAAGTCGAAATCGACAATGCCACAATTCTCTGCAATGAGATTTGGACAACATTCTTAAGAGTTTGACTCGGTCGAATTCATTAGAATCGATCCTTTGGTTTCCCATCCATCTTATTGGTTAAGATGATGCATATGTGTATGCAACATTCAACGAGGAAGTTCTACCCTATGCCTCGGGAATGACTCTCACAAATCTTTGGATCAAGAGAAATGGGATAGATTCTCTTTCTAGTAAGAGATGGTCGAGGTTATTGAGCGTCAATTTTGATCGAATCTTAGATTCGCGATTAACAAAGCAAGTTTAGTATGTCATTTAGTATCTTGAGAGAACGAGGAATAATATGCGGACATATTCATGTATGAACTTGGATATGTGTGATACACAGATTTTGACTTTAAGTCAGATTGAGGATGATCGTTAAGTCGATCTCGGGCTCGATGTTTACTCGAGAACCACATGATTAGATGGACCGTAACGTTTTGATTCTACGGATCGTCTCGAGCCGACAACTGACTAATCATTAAGACCCATGACATTTAGATGTAGGTGCTCCCGAGTCAGCGACCTATCCTACGACGGCATACTCAGAGTGTACTTTGGAATCTGAAATGGTTATGATATGCTTAATGGGTACTAGAATACGGGATGGGTCTCCATTGCTTTAGAGCAAGTGGGAGATGTAGTTTGTTGTATTTTAAATAATAGGTTGTGCTCTAAAACAATTAATCACATGCTTTCGTGCAAGTGGGAGATTGTTAGGTGTGATGCCCGAAAGACAATTTTGTAATTGTTTTATTTAATAAATGAATTGACATTATTATTCATATTTATTATTCTCATATTCACCGATGTGACAATAGTATTTACACTACAGAAAACCCTAAAGTATATCGTTTATGTAATCACTTAACTCGGTGTATGGTATATACGGGAGGATTGAGTTAGTGAAGATGTACTTAAAATACAATTAGCCCGTAGTGAAGTTAATCGAGAGTATCGGGTCTCTCCTTTAACGTGCTATTAATGAGCCCGAACACAATAGGTGTGATTGTCTTATCGGACTTTCGGTTAAGAGAACCTAATGGGGCATTTATATATGATAGATATATCATATAAATTTGGACCGATTTGATTAGAGTTCACGATATAATTCCGTAATCGAGAATTCTTATCGAATCAATGGATGATCATATTTATGGATATATCTTAATCACGAGGTGATCACGATCCAACCGCTTGAATCGGTATGAAGTTTGACTTGACGGTTAAGGATTACACCGAGTCGTGGTCCGAATTACCCCATCTTGGCATTGTCTTTGGATTGAGTGAGTAGTACGTGTTATCACAGATACGGAATCCATTCCTTCCATTTATGGAAGTAGATAGACGATTCCCTTATTTGTTAATCCTAGAAAGCGATCGATCCATGGAGTTCATATTACACTGATTAGCTACCAGTGAGTTGTATGAATTAATTGATCACTAGGGGTTAATGGTAAATAAGGATAAGAGGTTCTAAATAGAGTTAACGGTAACTTCCCGATTTAGAATGAGCGATCTATGGAGGATTAATCCATATGTAATGATTATATCAATGGGCGCTTATTATTATTCTCGTGAGGAGATAAATATAATCTCATAACCGGAGGAGTGCGATCACGGGATTATGGTGGCATATTCACGTGATTGATTTATCGAATATAATTATTACGTTTCGTAAGATAATTATTTATTTGATTTATCGGAGCCGTGATTATTAGTCCATGGTCCTCGACGTGCCTCCTAATATAGCATAGCTATTCTCGGACGTCGAATCCTAATAATATTAATTTAGTTCTTGTTGGACTTTATTAAAACGATATGTGAATTGATTGTTTAGTGGACTATTAAATTAGTTGGGCTAAATAATTAAATATGTGGAAAAGACATTTTCCATAATCTTGGCCCAATTATTGTGTTATGGCAAAATTAATATTGACTAGGTCAATGCATATAATTTTAAGCCCCATGCCTTATTTTTGGAACAAGAATTAGTTTCTTGTGGATTAATAAGATATGTGCATAAAATATTTATTGGATAAATATTTATGGAAAGAAATAAAGATAAATGTTATTCTAGATTTGTTCTAGAATATTATGGGATTATCTTTTATTTAATAGGATTATTATAATTGATTTTGTATTAATTATTAAATCCTTGGAGGCTAAGTTTTACTCTCCTATATAAAGGGAGTTCTCCCAAGCCTTAACACACAATGTAAAATTCGACTTCTCCTCTTAGAGAGGAAGAAGGAAATTTTTGGCCAAGGGTGTAACAAAGGAAAATCTTGGAGATTTTCCGGGTAGCATATCGGAAGGATTCGAGACGAGGATTTCCTTCCACCGGGAGTTGCTTGGATCACACGTACGGAAGATCGTGGTGCTCTTCACATCTTCGTTCTTTCCATTGCGGTTCTCCAACTTGGATTTTGAGATCCAAGAGGTATGTTCTACAACCCCCTTGTAGATGTAGATCTAGTTATTTTATTACGTGTATTTTATAGATCTAGATCCTTAAAATCGTTTCCGCTGCGGATGATATTACTAACAGCCTTGAACAATGAATTAGGGATAGGTTGTGCGTAATAATAATTGCTTTTGAATGTTTATGTCCCAAAACTAAATCGTAATGCCTTTATTGGTTTAGCTAACCAGTGATTGAATCAACACATGATATTTATAAATGTATGTTGCGAGATAGTGTAGGAAATGGGTTTTGGGATCGCTAGGTAAAAATAGTCGAGTTGTTCGGGTCTTGTTTCTTGAGTGATGTTTTTTAGTAAAGACGTGAATTCGGTGTACACTGAGCATATTTACTTCTTAATCATATTGGTCATTTAAATCCCGATGAGGGGACCGTTGAACAAAGCATTGGGTAATTAGTTTGCGGTATGAGTTCTTGATTGCCACTTTCGGAGATTGCACCCACAAACGCATTCCTTAGCATAATTGGTTGGTCGGGAAAGCCTATTCCTAGCCAACATCCCGTCGAATCCAAATCCGAATGGCTGCACAACAAATATCAGTCAATTGGAGCCAAGAGGAGAGAGACCTCCTCTAGAGAAGTGTGAAAAGATACAAAAAAACTGATCGTCAAGCCTCGTCGTCGGTCTGGCAAGCTACGAGTGGAGTTGACGTCGTAAAAGGGAGGTATGCTGCCTCTACCATTATGCAGAGGACGAAATGGGAGCATACAAAGAAGTAATAGAAAATTTTATCGGGTCAGAAATAGATGAAGATGCCCTGGTCATTCCAATGGAGGAATTCCTTGATCCATGGAACCCCTATAGAAAAGCTCTTATAAACAAGCTTCTAGGTAAATCCATTACGTACAAGTTCATGTGTCAAAGGCTTTCAGAATTATGGAAGCACCAGGGAAGAATTGAGATCACCGACCTAGAACATGAATTTTACGTGGTAAGATTCACGAGGAAGGAAGACTATGAGATTTCCCTGGACAATGGCCCATGGGTGATAATGGGGCACTACCTAGCTGTTCGAAAATGGAGACATTTTTTTCAACCGGAGAAGGAGACCATCAATACCACTCTTGCTTGGGTCCGATTTTCCAGCCTGCCACTTGAAATCTTCAAGGACCACCTCTTGATGAAATTGGGTAACATTGTAGGATGAGCTGTCCGAATCGATCCTAAAACTGCATTCAACAAAAGAGGACAATTTGCGAGAATATGTGTTGAGGTGAATCTCAAAAAGAGACTAAAATCCTCAGTGGTGATTAATGGGAGGAGGTTCAAGATAGAGTATGAAGGCCTCCATCAAATTTGTTATAAGCTGTAGAAATTCGGGCACAATAAGGAGACATGACCTTCTCGTCTTGCAGAGGAACGACAAGATGGTGGGCCTGCTTCAGAGGGAAATCAGCAGCAAAAAAATCAAGGGCCTACACCAGAGAATCCGTATGGCCCGTGGATGATCGCAGCTTGGCGAAGAAAATGGACCCCGGACAAAGGTAAAACTGGTAGACGACTCATGTCATTGAAAATGGCAAAGAAAAAGTTAACGAATCCTTTGAAGTCATACAAGAGGATACCGTCGAAACCCAACAACAGGTTGAGAGCCACCAAACTGCTGTGACTGCAAAGCTTCAAGTTTCTGAGTCAAGATTTGAAGTCCTTATGGATGACGATGAGGAAATAATAGGCATACCAGATGTGGTACAGAAATTAAGGGAATTTGTTAGGCAGCTGGAGTCACATGGAGATACACCAATAATTAAAGTGGTACATAAATCATCTTCAAGCCGTTTAACTAATAAGGATAAACATGTATTTTTTGGATTTAATGCCAACAAACAAGGGTCAAGAGAAGCTAATGGAGGCAACAAATCGAACCAAAAATATTCCGATCTAGGAAAAGCAAAGGACCAAAGATCGGAGTTGGGAATTCAAGGGCAACAAATGAAGATATCAGCCTCTTCTAAGCAGAAAAATATGTCGAGATCAGTCCTTTCGGATTTCTCGTTTGACACCAACCAACTTGTTGCCAATGTCAAAAGTAAACCTCATGATGCTGGGAAATCCAAAGTGCCTGTGATGAGCAAAGGGTCACTCTAGGCCTTAATCCCCTCTATGAGGTGGTGGTGGTGAATGCCCACCCTCCTAGATAATTTTCTTATGAAGATTTTATCGTGGAATTGTAAGGGAGCTAGTTCCGTATTTGAAATCTTAGATTAGTTTGGAATTTGGATGATTTGAGATAGTCTCGTTTTGATTTTTGTTTTCTCATGTAATTTGTGGACTTCTACTATTTTTTATTAATAAAAGATCAATTTTTTTAAAAAGGTGTCGAGAGTAGTTTACCTGATAAATATTTGGATATTGTTTTATCATCATATTATATCCATTTTCATTATCAGTAGTTATACCATCTTCACCACTATTGTTGAGCTAAACGATCATGCTCGCCATTGTAGTACAACCGACCCGGTACTCTATTGGTGAAAGTTGGTCCACTATAATTTGGCCATCAAGTTTTTTGGCTCCGTTTCTAGGGAATTTATCAATATCTTGTGGTCATTCGAGTATTTAGGATTAGGTCATTCTTTTAGTTGATTTATTATTGCAGAGTCATACCACCTACTGCAGTAGTGGTAGTGATTAGATACCTTGATTGGGTTCTTGTTCTTTTCCCTGAATCGCAGCGTATGAAACCATTTAGCCAAGGATACTCTTTCCCCTACTCATTTGTAAGCTCTGCTTTCTGTGGTATGGGTTTTGGAGCACAACCCTATTACCATTTTAGTCCATACACATCACCATACAACAATGAGTGGGAGAGTCATTCGAGTTCTCAATATCAGCACCTTAATACCAATATGCAGTATGGTCAGCTGCCACAGGTGGCCCCACCACCGGATAGCTCAACTGATGTTTTGTTGGAGCAGGTTATCCAGGAAATGAATGAGATAAAATATCTCACCACAGATTGCAATCCCGGTGAGAAATCTGAAGAACCGGGTAGGGCAGTTGGTTGAGAAGATGATGCTTGAGATGAGTGTTAAAGCTGATGAAGGTTTGTATTGTATTCTCCACCGGTTCTCCCTGAGGTAGTCACCCCCACTGAATGCTTTGAAGAAGGTATGAATCTTGTTTCTATTGCATCATCCATTCCGTTTGCATTTAGCCCTATTGAAATACTGGTAGGGGTGAGTCTTGTTAAGTCTTTTGATGCTCTTTTTGAGCCAATATTTCCGTACATGGTGTATGATTCACTTTTGATTGGCGCTTGATTTCGGGGAAAGTCAATTCCTTTTGTTGCACAATGAATTCCTTGAGCCAATCTTGGTGGAGGGGATTGAGCTCATTGATTTTCTTGCTCCATTTTGAGGGGGTGCTCAATTCTTTCAATTTTTATAGGGAGACGCAACGGTCCGCTCTCTTTTAGTATCATTATCCTTAACATTGTTGTGGGTACAAATTCGAACTAAGGACTTTAAATTTAGAATGTTTTAAGTAGAGGTTTTTTTTTTATTGTCGTTCTTTTGTTGTTTTTCTTGTAGTTTCTTAATATGTCGAGCAGACGGCGTTAAACAAAGGTGCTTGTGGGAGGCAACCTAGAAAAATTGATGGCCAAAATGAAGAGTTCCAACTTTCACCGGTAGGGTATCGAGTCAGTGGTACTACAATGGTGAGCAATGTCATATCCCACAAGGAATTAAACATGTAACTTAGTCACTTTTGTATCTAGTTTAGCTCAACAATAGGGGTGAAGATGGTATAACTACTAATAATAAAAATGGATATAATATGATGAAAAAACAATATCCAAATCATTATCAAGTATACTACTCTCGATACCTCTTTTGAATCACTAGGAATAGGCTTTCTCGATCAACGAACCAATTATGCTAAGGAATGTGTTTGTGAGTGCGATCTCCTAAAATAGTGACTAGGCACTGATACCGCAACCTATCACCCCATGCTCAATTCAACAATCCCCTCATCGGGATTTAACTGACCTAACATGATTAAGAACTAGATATGCTTAGTGTACACCGAATTCACGGCTTAACTGAAAAACCTTACTCAAGAAACAAGACTCGAACAACTTGACTAGTTTTACCTGGTGATCCCAAAACCTATTTTCTCACACTCTATCGCAACATACATTTATAAAGATCGCGTGTTGATTCAATTACTAGTTAGCTAATCCAATAAAGCCTTAAGATTAAGTTTTGGGACACAAACGCTCAAAAGCAATTATTTTTAGGCACAATGTATCCCTAATTCATCGTTCAAGACATCAATTTCATAAACCGTCATATAATTCGACTATATAAAATTAGCTACTTATAATTGAAGCAACAACCAAAGATAATACACATATCAAAATCATCATGGTTGAAATAGAAAAGAAAAGATTACCAATTGCAGGAAATAGAATAAAAGTTGAACATTTTGATGATCCCCATTGATAACTTGTTAAGAAATCGTTGGAGAATTGATCGAAGAACAACAATATTTCAACTGATGTAAGAGAAATTAAAATGAAAACAAAATAAATAGTTATCTAGGGTTCTAAGGGTTAAAAGTCGATGAAGGAGTGTTGAAATATGTTTTTTGCTTGTAAAAATCGTTTATATAGTGCAATCAATCATAAAAAACGATAAAAATCCGGATTTGGCTTGTTTTTCACGTCGGGTGTGCGCCTATACTCCTTGCTGAATGCAACATTGACACATCTTCAATAATTTTGTGATATCATTCCGTGTAGACCTTGGATTTGAGTGATTTAAGTTGCGTTGGAAAGCCCATTAAATTCGCTACAACTTTGATAAAGACAAACAGTCCGGAAAATGCCTCCAATGTGGATAAGAATGCATATTACATGACAGTATGGTGAAAACATCAAAGATTCTTGATCTGTTTCAACTCTTTAGCTTCGGGCACATGATTCTACTTCTCAAAATCGACTTTCCATCAACTATGCCTCTCATTCTGGGATCATAATCAACCTATATCCTATAAATATCAACAACAATACCGTGCATATTTCCCGAAAGAAAAATTATGCCATGAAATCTGCAATAATTCACCAAAAATGACGAGGTTTTCGGACTAATTGTCTTTGACACTGTAGTGAACGTAATGGTGAAAATGCATCATAAATCAATGAAACTTTCCCAAAAGTACATCAAATGAGTCATGAACTGGGTAAAATCAGATAAGAAATGCAAGCAAAGTTGATTTTCATCAGGTTCGTAAATGGCTGTCCAGAGACAACATCATCACATATCATATTTTGTAAACTCAACTCACCATCACTCGGTAATATTCGATCCGGTGGATTCGCTTTCACATAAGCAGAGTCCATATGGTTGCTACTCTACACAACTAAAAGTGTGTCAACCATTCGTTAACTACTGTGTAAATATGCTATGCCGGATTTTCTATTGATTTAGCACTATTTGTGATGTCAATTAGAGGGGCTGGGGCTTATTTGTAGCAGTGAAGAAAAATACCTGATTTGGCAACGTATTTGCTGTAGACATTTCATTAGTGCGAGCTGGTGGAGTCGAAACACGTAATCTACTGGGTTTAGAGGGATTCCTCCTCTGCCACGTGAGCTGCTTCTGTGCCCACCTCAGGCTTCTTGTCAAACAATTGGATTATATCCATGTTGACGTATATTTTGAAAATGCTGCTGCAATGTTTCTGCTGGATATACAGAAAACCAAATCCGGATCTGATCCATAATTGGATCGTCAGATCTGATTCACAGCACCAATCGAGACACTCGATCTAGCACAGCGGAAACTACGAATAAATTCGCATGCGATTTTACCACGATATAATTCACATAAATATTTAATCTACAAGAAGGTTAGTAGATTTACCTCAACGGAAAGAGCTAAGAAATTCGACAAAAGGGAGAAGCCACAATCTTTCGGATTGTATCTCCTAGCGACGACTGATGGACGTCGATCCTCGCCGTAGAACCTCCTCGAATATGCACAAGAAAAATCCTAGATTTTTCTTCTCTTAATGATTAGAACGAGAAACTAATTTTTCTCTTCTTTTTTCTTAAGTGTGGCGCCAATTTTGTTGTGTCAATGTGTTGGGAGGAACTCTCTTTATATAGGAAAATAACTAGTAAAGAGAGAGTTATCATTTTCACACCACAAAAACCTATTCTCATAAGGAAAATATATTTTTCCCACAAAATAAGAGATAATTCCAAAAAAAATCAATCTCTTAATTTTCCATTAATTATCCAACAAATACATAATTAATTAATTACACATATGAGATAATCTAGGAAAATTTATTCTTCTAATTATCCATATTTGGGGCGCCATTACTTTTTTCATTTTTAATAGAAAATGTCTTTTCTATTTTACAAATTATTTACCAAATAAATAATATTGCATATTCATTAAATAGACCAACTATTTAATTTATTCTCGAAGTTCCATAAAACGAGAAAACACTCGCGTGTTAGGAGCCAACCCGGGGACCATGAACCTATATATAACCAGTAGCTACAATAAATTGAATAAAATATTCATTGAACAGAATATTTCTACTCAACTCATTAATTCCGGAATTTCACCACCATAAATCCGAAACTGAACTCTATCGATTATAGATATAACTTATTCTCAAAACGTCGAGTCGAATCGATAAGTGTCCATTGATATAATCATTTCATATAAACTAACCTTCCATAGACTATCCATAATGAAGCGGGATTATATCCTTAAACCTTTTTCAATACATCTCATCCTTATTTACCATTAACCCACTAGTGATCAATTAGTTCATAACCAATACGAACCCCATGGATCGATTAGTTTCTAGGAATAACAAATAAGGGGATTGTCTTTCTACTTTCCGTAGGAATGAATGGATTCCATATCTGTGAGACACACACTACTCACTCATTCCAGAATAGTGCCAACGTGAAAGTGATTCAGACCGCGCTTCTTAGCGATCCTTAACGAACACATCAAATGCTATCCTGAAACAAACAGGAGTCCGTAATCACTTCAGGATTAAGGTTAATCCATATATGATCATCTTGTGATTTAATAAGATTTCTCAATCACGGAATTATATGAGAAACTCAGATTAAATCGGTCCAGTCCTATATGACTCTCATCATATATAAATGCCCCACTTAGACAACCAATGTCGACGGTCCAAGATAGGACGGTCACACCATAAAGTGTTCGGGCGCATTAATGGTGGTTTAATCAATAGACCCCATACTTTGATTAAGTTCACCACGGACTAACAGTTCAAGTGTATCACCATAAACTTAATCCTCGCGTGTGACACACACTAAGTTATATGGCTACATTTGATACGACTTGAGGTTTTCAGTAGTGTATTACTTACAAGCACGAAGCAAGTAATAAGATGAGAATAAATCTGTCATTTATTAATTCTAAAAACAATTACATAAATTGTCTTTCGGGCGCTACTTCCAACAGTTTCCACAAAACTTCTTCCACATCTTCATCATCGTCATCATATAGAACAGAGAATCTGGAACCATTTGTATTACCCTTTGAAGTGTTACCTGGCTCACTAGAGTTACATTAAGGGTGATAGACCACTACTATCTGGTGCTCTAGTTGGTGGTTTGACTGAAAGATTTTGTTTAGTGCTAGTTTTTTGGTTGGTTGATCGTCTCCAACGACTAGGTGCAAGCATCCAAGGTCGAAAGGGATTAGCATCGGTGGGTACATTCATTTTAGTAGCTTTTGATGGGTAGTCTTCCATCTTATGGCCAAAGACGCCACACGCGAAACAGACTATGTGTAATCCTTCATATTCAATTCTGTAGATTTTTTCGTTTAGCATTACAGCCGTTGGCAGAGTTTTGGATAGATGTAGCGCCCCGTTCCCGAATACCAAATTCTTATCCGGAAGAGAATGTACGACACGTATAATATTAAATAAATCCAATATTATACGTATCAAAGTAGAGCAAACGGAAGCTAAAGAGACTTGGCAAAACACCATAATTGCTTCTATGAATAGAAGATCCAACAAACTTAAGATAGAAAGTTTATCTTACAACGACGAAACTCCAAAGTTCTTACAAAAGTACGATTTCTTAAAGTACAAACTTGTCTTACAAAAGTCTAGGAATAAAAGTACAACATTTATCTAGAAATGAAACAACAACAAAGTCTAGTACATCAAATGTAATAAAAGAGAAATTTGAAAACATCATCATGCATCATCATCATCACGTATCATCCTCAACGTGCTCATGGTCAACCTATTCATCTTCTCACCCCACAATGCATACAAAACAAACATGCAAAGGAGGTAAGTACAATGTACTTAGATAAGATGGAGAAGCTAATGAATAATCAAGTTCTACAACGGAAAGGTTTACATTATTATTATTTGGTTGTCTTTATGAGACCGACTCAACTCTAGGGTTCACTTCATGCTCATCAACATGTCAAGACTATTGGTTTCTAGCTTAGCTTATCTTTATTACATTAGCATCCAAGGTCACTATGCATGGTGTATATCCACCTGAAGATATCCTTGCCAACTAATCAGTGGGTTACACCGATAGTCACGGGTTCTCCCCGGTATGCATACATGTTCGGCGAAGTTCCTCCATTGCTACTTAGCCATTTAGAGGCCAACATTGTTGTTCCCCTTCAGAACGCCCACACATCGCCGATATAAATCTGTGCCTTAGCAAGAATTGATTGATGTTTAATCTTTTTACTAAACAAGTATGTAATTTATTATGTGGATAACTAGCCACCTAAGTATTTTCAAGCAAGGCTCCCTCACAACTCCTAATCTCTGACTTAGACCACTAGACACGGACAAGTCCTAGCACGTACACAGACATTGATGAATTCTAATTCACCAAAGCACAAGCCAATCATACTCTTTCGACGGTCCTAGACTTCAACTCTTAAGAAGAATCCATCCGGTGCCGGAACTAAACGCATCAGAAGCTTAATCAAGGCTTGTTAATGTTTGTTTAATGTTATTAGAAAGAAACAACATTAAAACTCAACTTAGGGCTTAAAGACGATCAATGCACAAAACAAAGGTTTTGGCGCGCTCCAAAACCTTCTGAAACATTCAGGATCTTCTGGTTCACTTTTGGCGCGCTTTAAAGCTTTTGGCGCACGCTAAAACCTTTTTGAAACATTCAGGATGGTTCTGTTCCGTTTGGCGTGCTTTAAACGTCCTCGGCGCACGCCAAAGGCCCTAATCTACCCTAAACCAGTCTTTCTCTACACTTTACGAATTCTAACCATGTTCAACATCAATGTGACAGCAAAAACAACAACAAAAAAATTAAAACCCAACTTTAACATACTATAACACATCTCACTAACAACATGTAAACATGAATTCTATCCACAAATCAACACCAAAACTCAACCTTAACGTCATAAACCATAATTAAACAATAGGAAGAGCCTCTTACTTTTCAAGCAAGCAAAACCACAAGAAGAACTGCAGCATTTTCTAAGCTTACTCCAAGAAACCTTTCTCAAGACTTCAATTTTTCTATGTCAAAACGAAGCCCTTCTTCCGTAGATTATTTTTCTATATTTGCTTCTGAAAAACACCGAGAACCTCGTGAGGAATTTGAAGAACTCTCTTGAAGCCTTTCTTTTCCAGTTATGTTCGAACTTTGTCAAGGGAAGAGTTTTTCTGACAACCCCTTGGGTCATGGGGAGTTACTTGTAAAAATTAACTTGCAAGAGTTCATGGAAATAGATTTTCCTTTAATTCCCTTAACTTCCCATTTAAATCCTTTTTCTTTTTCTTTTCCTTTTATTTAGAATATACTTAAAATTCATAGTTAAATAAATTTAATAGACCGAACTTTACAAATTGACACGTCTGTCATATCTCAAAGTTCGGGATATTACAATAGAACAGCCTCCAAATACATTGTTCTTCATTATATGTGATTAAGATGCTTAGGTTTTGAACGAGATCAGGTATCCATGGATATCCGGAGACCCGTGGATAACCGCATGAGGAGAGTATAAGTTTAAAATTTTCTATCTGCATCGGTAATAAGTAGGGTATGGATACAAAAATTTATGATGGGTAGGGTGTGGATAGTGTTAAATAGTAAATACGTATACACTGGTATCCATTGTCATCGTTAGTCTTTATCCCTTGAATAAAAGAATTGGATTTGAATTACTAATTGGATAAATAATTAAATTTGTAGTTTTTGCCTATTGACTATATTTATTACTGGAGAGTTATACCAAGTGGATGTATGTGATTTATCCACCTAACGCTTACACACCTCTATTGTGTGAAAGTGGATGTGTTGGATGCATCTCATACCTCTACTTGATATAACTCACCTAATCATTGATGTATCATAAATTTTCTCATACATTTGATCCACATGAAAAGTAATTAAAAGTAAAAAATATTTAAGAAAGTCGAGTAGGAATGACAAAATAAGATCTGAAAATGGGAAAAAAGAGAAAAAAAAAAAAATAATGGTTGAGAAGAATAAAGCGCGTATTCTACGTGTGGTTGTAGAACGTGTAATACGTAGTAGCAACACCGTGTAGAATATATGTGTTTTGTTTTTCTCAACAACTATTTTTTTTTCTCGTCATTTTTCCTCATTTTAGATAAAAAAACACTACTCCACAACCTTTAACCTAATATTGAATAAAACACGAAAATACTTTTAAAAATACGAGTTATTAGGTTTTAAAATGAAATTACACTTTTTTAAGAAGGAAATTACACATTATCATGGTGAAAATTAGCACCTGCTGACTGCTGGTATTATGGGAGGGTATGAACTGTACACGGTCTGATCAAAAAAAAAAAAACACAACATTTCTCCTTCATGCTCTTCTAGATCTTGCCCATCACCCTTTTTAATCGCCTAAATTAATCACAACAAAGTCAATTCAAGATTGTGATTTTCCCTAAAATCTTGCCTTGCAACCCCAAAAGAAGCTTTACATACAAACCATATTAGCAGGGAAAAAAAATTAAAAAGAGATAAAACAAAAAATAGTTGAGAGACCTGGTAAAAGCAACCGGCTTTCGCTTTTTCGGGTGCAAAACGACGACTCTTTGTTTTGATAAAAAGGTCACTTTCTTTCCTCCTTCCTTTCATCTTCCATTTGCATTGAAATCTTTGTTTTTCTCGTCTTAAATTTCAAATACGGCTGAAGTTGTGATATTCTTTCCTTCTTTATTTTGTTCCATTGCATATGGTTGATGGGCATTTTAATGCATGCGCATAAAGTGACGGGTTTTGTTGATTTTTTCAAGGGGTCTGAGCCGCCTCAGCCGCGTATTTGGTTTATGCTCTGTTTGAATCCTATTTTTGTTTTTTATTTGAACCCTCTGCTTTCTTAATCCTTCAGGATACTCCTCATTCAATCAAGTGAAGATTTTGATTGCTGGTTTTTTCTGGGCTCCGAGTTTTGTTTCGTATTCGTGTCCCACAAGCTGTTAGGGGTTTTCATTTTTGTGTTCTTTTTCGTATACAAAGGAGATTGATCATTGATAGTGAAATTTAAGAGGGTTGCATGGAATTCGTCTGATTCTTAACTTTGTTTACTAGATTTAGGAGGGAATTTTGGCTATAGGATACCGAAAGGGAATATTAGTAAATGGGAAATAACTGTGTGAATGGAAGGTTCATTCAAGCAATTTCCCATACATTTTGGGGGCCTCCAACAAAGGAAAGGCTTGATGATAACAATAGCAAGGAGGTTAGTAGCATAGTGCCTAATTCATTGTCTAAAGAACAAGAAAACACTAGTTCCATTTCAGTACAGAATAGTCCTCCTGAGTTGGTGATAATTGTTAAGGATGTGAATTTTCCTTCTAAGCCGATTCATCATCAAGAATTGACTAAAGTAGCCAAAGAGGAAGAGGAACAATCATCAAAACCCACGCAATGGGAACACGTTGTCAAGGATGCTGGGGCCAATTCTAAACCAGCTCCAGCCACAAGACCGGATCAGGGCACTACAACAAGGAGGGATGATCCAAAACCAGCTCAGGCCATGAGACCGGATCATGGCATTAAGTCTGATAGGGACACTATGAATTCAGCACTAGTGGAAAGGCCAAATCAGGTACTTAAGCCAGTAGTAGAAAGGCCAAAGCCCGTGGAGGCCCATAGAACCAAGACCGCACACAATGTCAAGAGAATGGCGAGTGCAGGCTTACAAGTAGATTCTGTATTAAGAACCAAAACTGGTCATCTTAAAGAGTACTATAACTTGGGAGATAAGCTTGGAAATGGGCAGTTTGGAACTACTTTTCTTTGTGTGGAGAGAGCAACCGGAAAAAAATATGCTTGTAAATCTATCGCGAAAAGGAAATTGTTGACAAAAGACGATGTTGATGATGTCAGGAGAGAAGTTGAGATCATGCATCACTTGTCTGGGTGCCCTAACATAATTTCCATAAAGGATGCGTACGAGGATTCTGTTGCTGTTCATGTTGTCATGCAACTTTGCACTGGAGGTGAATTATTTGATAGGATTGTCAAACGTGGACATTACTCAGAGAGAAAAGCAGCTCAGCTTGCTAGAACTATAGTTGGTGTCATACAGACGTGCCATTCGTTAGGAGTAATGCATCGTGATCTTAAGCCAGAGAATTTCTTATTTGTCAACCAGGATGAGGATTCACCAATTATTGCTATTGATTTTGGATTATCCATCTTCTTCAAGCCAGGTACACTGCTATTTCTTACAATTGCTTCTATACTGTTTTTTTATTTCTTGTTCCACTATAGTTTTCTTAGTGTTTCACTTACTTTTTGCCGTCAGAGTACTTGGTAACTTTATGCTGAATAGCCTGAAGGCATATCCTGCGTTTATAATAATCACTTTGATAGTTATGCACAAGATTCGAATTCCATAAGCCTACTTAGGCATGGCATCTAAAATACTTATTTCTTTCTTAATTTAGGTGCCAAACTAAAAGATAACTTTATAGAAAGGAACTGTTGGGAAGGGTTTCATTCAAAAGTTTGAAGCATACTCTACTGATTTCATAAATGCACATCTATGCTGATAGTTGCTTTTAGTTTTATTATATATACCTATATATTGTGGAATTAGATGCAATGAATATTTGTCACAGAATACTGTAGTTTCTTTTTGTTTTTATTTTTTATTTTTATGGAGTAAGCACAGTATTATTTTAGCATCCTGTAGGGATGCAGAGTAGATGTTGTAATCAAATCAATCCTTTTTATGCAAGTATTTGCCTTCTCATGCAACAAACTTAGCTTATCGCTATCACTATTTGGCTTTGCATAACTTTCTTGTTACTTCAATTTTTTTTTTCTTTTGCAGCTTGTATATATTTTGTTCTTGTTCGAGGACATTTTCTCTATTTTCTTTCTAGAAACAACGTGTTTGGAGATATAGGAAACGCCACAGTTATTGTTCAGATGCATTGATGGCTTTTACGTGTAGAAACTTACTTAAGAAGGTAAAAGTTTTTAGTTTGATCATGAGAAGTAGAAGGGAAATGACAAAGGATGTTACCTTTTAAAGCATGCTTTTTTTTTTTAGTTATGAGAATATGTACTTGGAAAGGAAATGGCAAACTGCGGTGAACTGTAGTATAGATATGAGATTCTTGTGTGACAGCTGACAAATAATGTTACCTATTTTAGCATGTTTTTATGAATTTAACATGGTCTTGGTCATTTACCATTTACATCCTCTGTGGCATTAGCTGGATAAACGTGGTTTAATGTGGACATTTGCTGGTGAACCATTTACGGCTTTGCAGAACATTAGTTGAACTTGTGTTAATATTGGCATCACAAAATCCTATTCAGTTTGTACAATTTGAAATAGCTAGTGAATAATTACATATGTATACTAGTCTTTGCCAAGTCGCATCAATTATTTACCGGTTGTTCTGGACTGCAGGAGACGTATTCACAGACGTTGTTGGAAGCCCGTATTATGTTGCTCCAGAAGTTCTTATGAAACGTTACGGTCCTGGGGCTGACATCTGGAGTGCTGGTGTCATTCTTTACATTCTTCTTAGTGGTGTGCCTCCGTTTTGGGGTGGTAAGATAAAAATCCATTTTTCAAAATCGACCATAATATCGTTTCTTTCGCTGTGTGAACTAACCGTTATTTATTGATTTTGGCATACTTGGAGTAGAAAGTGAGCAAGAAATATTCAAGGAGGTTTTGCAAGGTGGACTTGATTTCTCAACGGACCCGTGGCCTCTAATCTCTGAAAGTGCAAAAGATTTGGTCCGGAGAATGCTTGTACGAGACCCTAAGAAAAGGATAACTGCCCATGAAGTTCTTTGTGAGTTTCTCTGGTGTTTAAATTTATAAATGCCTAAATTACTCATATCCCTAATAGTTTAAGCTTTTTTGGGATAGATGGTAATTCCATCTAAATAACTACTTACTTAAATTCTGTTCTTCTGCAGGTCATCCGTGGGTTCGGGTTGATGGGGTAGCACCTGATAAGCCTTTAGATTCTGCTGTGCTGACTAGATTGACCAAGTTCTCGGCGATGAATAAGTTCAAGAAAATGGCTCTCAGGGTAATGCTTTTCATTTCACCTCTTCAAATCATCTTCTTTTTTCTTATGTTGTACTCCATGTATTCTTCTAGTGAGTTCTTTATGTGCTGTCTTTCAGTTTACTCTAAATTAATGTTTCGAGGATACAAATGTCTTAGTATACTGCGAATATAAAGTATTCTAAGTAAAAGATTATGTGTTTAGGTGATCGCGGAGCGTCTGTCTCAAGAAGAAATTGCAGGGCTTAAAGAGATGTTCTCAATGATTGACACAGACAACAGTGGCCAAATTACTTTCGAAGAACTCAAGGCCGGTCTCAAAAGATTCGGCGCTAACCTTAACGAGTCAGAGATTTATGATTTGATGCGTTCTGTAAGTTACCATTTCATTATTAACTTTCATTTCCATTTCTTGAAATAAAAATCTTATCTTTAAAAACATTATGTCAAAGAAAATATGTTATGGAAGTGTTTTGTTCTGATAAATAATGGGGGGTTGTTGTTGGTGGGTACGTAGGCGGACGTAGACAACAATGGGACGATAGACTATGGAGAGTTCATAGCAGCAACATTGCATATGAACAAGATAGAGAGAGAAGATCATTTGTATGCAGCTTTTTCATATTTTGACAAGGATGGTAGTGGCTATATTACATTAGACGAGCTTCAGAAGGCGTGTGATGAGTTTGGAATACGAGAAAGCCATTTGGAGGATATGATTCGAGAAGCTGATCAAAATAACGTAAGTCTATAACCTTTTCTCTACACACCGTTGAATCATTTTTATGTAGACTTTGTATACACCGATTTATATATGTATATATGTATGAAATGCAGGATGGGAGAATAGACTACAACGAATTTGTAGCGATGATGCACAAAGAAATGGGTGACATGGGATCGAAACCTTTCAGGAACGGGTTGAATCTCGGGTTTAGGGAGTCAATGCAGGTACATTAAGAAACCTGATTGTTAGCATGGGGGTTGCATAAGTAGCAGTCAATTTTGCTAAGTTCTTTTATTCTTTTCATTACTGTAAAAAAATCACTTCAAAAAGTTGAGTTAGGGTTGTTGGTTACTTGGCATCAGTCAGCAGATGCTGCAAAAAAAATAAAAAAATAAAATACTGTTTGTATGTAGCTTTTAGATTTTAATGAATCCTAATACTCTAGATGCCTTGTTAATTAGCATAAAATGACCCTTCCCCCCCCAACCCCATTTTCTTAGAAATGTATTCATTATGTGTTCTTTTATTAATTGATTTCCAGTTCAATATTTTTTCTTCTGAACATATTGAGAATTTTTTTGTAATATTAAAATTGAACAAAATTTTTGGCACATGCTATGAACTCCCGATGTCTTTTTTTGTTGAGACTATCTTTTCACACAAATGTTGTTTTTACACTTACTAAGAAATGAGAGAGTGAGGCCGTTTGGATATTCCACACGCCTCTGCCATTCGACCGTAAATGAGTCAGGAAAATGTATACTATGCTCGGTCAATTCACACAGTGACCATTCGGCCGATTTGAGTCGAATACGATCATTATAATTGATTTTATTCAGTCGAATTTTGAATGTTTTTCATACTCAATCCGGTCGGAAAGACATTCGACTAAAATTGAGTCGAGAATGTCCGAAAATCATCGAGAATCAATAGAAGTGCTTTTATATTGTTGTTGTTATCCTCGACCCAATTTAATGCGAATGTGTAGAGTGTTCCGGACTCAATATTGGTCAGAATGATACTCTGACTATGTATGAGTTTGGAAAACTTCAAACATTCTACCTAAAATATGGTCAGAATCAACCAGTGTGGATTCTCAACACGTATATTCGGACCATATTTTTTATGGATAATGATATCGTATTATTCTCACCAAACTTTGGTCGAGAATGAACGCAGCGTAAAATAAAAAAATAAGGGCGAAATTGGAAAAAAAAATTCTGTGTGGTAAGATAAAAATTTGTGTGAAAAGATATTCCTTTTTTTGTTTTATTGTTGTTATTTAATTAAAGTGATGGGTGTAATAGGAGCCCCATGTTCCTTCTTTTTTGTTGTTAATGAAGAGGAGAACAATGAAGAGGGAGAAGAAGGACGGTGGAAAAGATGAAATGATGATAAATCAGGAGAGAGAAACTGTTGAGTGAGTCAAGTGCCAATTCCATTTGTGCCCCCCGACACAGACGTAGTCTAAGAAAAAAGCTTCCACATTTAAACCACTATTTTGATTTATAAACTTAGAAGCATTTTATTTTGCCTTTGTCAGACTTGAGTGTGTCCAAAACGGATTCGTTACGTTTGCTCTAATTAGTCAAGTTAAATGCCACCTGTGTCGGAAGCCGAGAATGTATCCGTCATACATATAAATTACACCGTATACATATTTGCATCATATCTATATAATAAAGAAATAAGAATCCTTTATTCCCTAGATATGACATAGTGGTAAAGGGCAGGTGTTAGTAATGACAATTTGGGCGAGAATTTGAGTGTGGAGGTTTGAATCCCGTAAAGGGACGACTTCTTTCTGGTTTCTTGATAAAAAGCAGCCTCATTTCTGAATTTGCACAGGTCTCGATTAACATCTCCACTCTTTCTGTGGGATCGGACGAGTGGGGACCCTCAAGGTTAGGGTTTAACCTTTTTAAGAAATAAGAATCCTTCTGGAGGCGAAACTTTGTCTTCTAGCGTAGTTTTCCTATTTAGGAAAAAGTTATTCCTACATTATGTGGTGCGTTAGTCCATTATTGTGGTTGTAAATAGTTATAGTTTGTTCCTTTCAATTGTAATAAAAAAAATGAATTGAAATACAATATTTATAGACTAATTGATGATAGGGATCTACTCAATAAGAACTCTATCTGAACTAAATAATCTATCCTAACAAGCTCTATCATAATTCAAATTCAAACAATATTATCTAAACAAACTATTGACTCTATCTTGTGATTATCTCTAACACGCCTCCGCATTCTCATTGTAACGCAATGAACATGGAGATTGACTTGTAACGAATTAATGTTGTTTCCTTCACATAGTGCCTGCAACAAACTTCTCCATATCAATTGAAAACAACTGATTCAAATCAACCTGCTATTGCTTGAATCTGCAATGGATGACTCAATTTTTTTTTTTGAAGAGAATAGAGAAAGTTATAGAGAGGAGAGGGAAGATCATCCTTAACATGACGAGATTCCCTAAAAAAAAAAAAAAAGAATTTCTAGATTGAGATAAAGTAAATCAAGTGAGTGAAAATATAGCTGTCGATGAAATGAGTGGATTGAGATAGACAATTGATTTTGATTACTAGAAAGAAAAAAGAAAAAAAATAATAATAACAATAAAAGAAAAAAGAAATTGATTTGGAAATAAGTTTAACATTAGATAAACCTGCTTTGAAAAAATATAAGAAAATAAGTGTAGAGAGCATGAAAGCCGGAGAAAAAGAGTTTATATTAGAAGGAATGGGGAAAAATAATATTTTTAGAAATTATCACATTTTAAGTGATTGAATCGTCCATTTTTTAATTTAAGTGATGAACCATGTATTGCTGGGAAATAAGGGATCCCTAAAATAGTAGATAAATTAGGACCGGAAAAAAATTAAAAAATTATTGAAGAGCAGGGTGAGGGTTTGAGGAAATTTGCAGAAGGGTTTATGGGATTGTGGAAGATCATAATGACAAGAGAGTAATTTATTTTAATAACTAAAACAAAATCAATGGAAAAATATATGAAAAAAGACAAAGAAGACTGGTGAGGGTTCGTTTAGACTACGGTAACGAACCCCCACCAAAACGAATTCGTTAAAGGATTGACCATGATCTTAAAATGACATTAGTCAAATAGCTCTGATACCATAATAGAAAAATAAGAATAGTTTGCATTTCATCGATAATAATAATGAATAGGAATACATATTTATATATTAATTGATGATACGATCTATTCAAATAGAACTCTATCTAATCCCAATAATCTATCTAACGACTTTATCGTATTTGAAAATTAAACAATAGTATCTAAACAACTATTGACTCAATATTATCATTATCTCTAACACAATATCCATGTTCATAAATATATCACATACATGTCCAATGCTATTACGCCATGTTTACTTTTGGCCACAATTATCACTCATGGATTACATAAAATAACATAACATAATCGGATTGACCTATCTACACCCATATTCTTGTGTATAACTTGGATCTTACAGCCGGGCTGCTCAATAAACTCGTTAAACGTGTTTTATAGCTTACCAAGGACATCAATATACAAACACATGTAATCATACCATATCGTTGTTGCCTTGTTGGGAATTGAATCTGGATCTAGATCAAACAATTTGATCCGTTACCACCGCCACGGTGGTGCAATTGATTTCTTGGGGTTTGTGTTATAAATCCCATATTCAAAATCACATCATTCGATCATATTGAATATGTGTAGCCGAACGTACAAGCAATATTTAATTAATTCTATGAAATATATATTATATCCGACTTGGTGAGTAGCGATACAACGTAACTCATCTCGTAATATGTTTGAGTCGGATTCATATCAGTAAATAGTATGTTTTTCACCGATTCAACCCGTTAGTTGATATCCTAGCAAGGAAAGTCTTGAATGCAAAAGAAACCGTGCAGCTAAGAAGATACTTAAAGCTTTAGGCCCTCAAGGATTTAGTACACTGGGATGCTTTGAGAAGCATATGGCTCGATTTCTTCTCATGCTTGACTTCCAGTTTGATTGTCTTGACTATCAGGCTGAGAAATGAGAATTGGCACCATACCAATCTTGACTTTAAAACCTTTCAGTCACTTCAGCTTTAAAAAGATAAGATCTTCTATAATACTCTGATTTTTCATGAAAGGGCAAAATGGTCTTTTATAAAATCAGAATATTATGTTTATTTAGTTAAAGGATTTTATTTAATGGAATTGTTTTTTAAAAAGTGCAACTACTTGAAGTTTTATTTATTTTACAAATAAAACTTCCCCACTTCCTGAGAAGTTGTCAGAAAATATTGAGGCAATGTTCGAACTCTGGAACCTCTGAGAAATAGAAAACTAGACAAAGAAATCTTCCAAGTATCTCACCAAGTTCTTACTGGAATTCAGATTCAAGTAGAGTTTTGGATTTAGCGTGACAAGAGGATTGTTTTGATACCAAGAAATTGGAGTTTCAGAAAGGTATGGTTTTTGTCCTAATTCAAAAAACTTGGTGTTTTGATCAAGTTTTTGTATTATAAGTTGTTCAATTCATAGTTCTTGGTGTTTAGAAACCTTTATCCATAATCAATTCAAGATAGAATTGTGTTTCCTTAGGTTTTGAAGAAGGTTTCAAGGTTTTGCTTCAGAACTTTTGAGGGCATTGCTTGGAATTAGGGTAAGAGGGTTTTCATATTGAACTTGGGTTGTGTTAGGATGTTTAGGTGAAGTAATTGTGGTCCTAATTGTTGTGGAATCCATTTTTGAGATTGTTAATAGTTTGTAGAATAACAAAGCCCGTTTTGGTGATTATTTACTGCTGTTTTGGTGTTTATAAGTGTGAAAATTGGTTTGGGAAAGGCTGGGAATCGAATAAGAGAACAAAAAGTGCAGGTAGGCTCCAAGTGTCATGGGCATGAGCCTATCGATATAGAGAGTTCAGGAAATGTTGCAGCATTCCCGGGCACAGACCTGTAAATCATCGGCGCGGGCCTATGGCCCAAAAATGCTTTGTTTCCCCCACTTTTTTTTTTTTTTTTTTTTTTTTGTTTTTGCATATTTTCGAGTTTAAGAAGTTGGGATTAGTTCTTAACCTTCTTATAATGATAAAAACAACTTAAATAAACATTGATTCCAATAGGAAGTCTCTTGTAAGATGGAACACTGTTTGCCTTCCAAAATCTGAGAGGGGCATTGGAATTTTTTATTTGAAGGCTAGGAATCTGGCTCTCTTTTCCACATTCCTATGGAATATGCATACAAAGAATGACTACTTGTGGATAAAATGGATTCATCACTATTACCTTCAAGAAGTTATGGTTTAGAATTATAAGATGAAGATGAAGGATTCTGCACAACTCAAAACTGTGTTTGGTATTAGGGATTCTTTGCTTTTTGAGGCTGGTAATGATTAATTGTTTGTTGTTTCTCTGATGCAGGCTTGGACTTATGGTGGTAATGTCTATATTGGGAAGGCTTATGACTTTTTCAGGGAGAAGGGGGATAAGTTTTGTTGGTGTAATTTTGTTTGGCAATATAAGGATGGCCCTGATCCGGATACCGAGTCCTTAATCGGAAAATGACGCCTGACATGTATATAATTAAAATAAATCGATTATACATGTAAGTCTGATATCATCAACACAAAGGACAAGAAGAAAACAAAAAACATAGACTCGGGAAAACTTAAAAGATCACTACAACGATCGACAAGTAACTCAGGCTGCAACTAAAACAATATCCCAAATAAATATTACCCAGATTGAATATCCATTCAATTACAATCCTTTAAATACAAACCAAAGGTACAACTATCTCAAACTATTAGAAAGGAAAGGGGAGATTCTATACCATTAATACAACAGAAAAAGAAAAACCACTTTCTGGGGTAGGGAACAACATACTAAAAGGGTAAGTGCGAATGTACATAGTAAATGGTAGAAGCACCGAATCTACACCTACTATAACACAAGGATCAACAATAATAATATTAATAATATCACAAGGCAAGTCAAACAAACACAATAACACATACGTTTCACTCGCTCACAACACTCTACTAGTCTCACTAGTAGACTCAACAACATAAGACTTTTGTTACACATTAATCCAATGACACTTTGGGTCAGAATGCACCGAGACATATCCTCAACACCTCTGATGGACATAGTTTCTAACCATGTGGATTATTACATGAGTCCGGTTTGATATCTGATCAGGTGGAGGCATAATAATACCGTGAAGCGATGCATAAATGTACCATACCAAGGACTAACATGTTTAGCTTTTAGACTCATTAAGTTTGTATTTAAGCGTTTAATCTACCACTTGAGTTCATTGCACGTAAAAAGGCTTCTTAAGGATCACTAGACCTTAGACCAACTCTACATTACACTACTTAGCACATTGCACAGAAATATTGGAATCTAATTCAATACCCACAAGGCTGAGAAATAAAGCTTCTGGTGATCTCGAGTATCTCCCCGCAGAGGGTCTCCACAAGGTGCTGAGCCAAATAAAACAAAAACCAAACCCTTAACTTCGTCACGTTACATTTATGACGTTGATCTCAAGTCAGCATCTTATAAGGCTAGTGTAGAGTGTTTCAATGCTCCTATGAGACACGGTACGAAGTCAAAGCCACTAGAACGCATACACCTACCTTTACAACATACCATAAAAGTCTCTAAAATAAGGCATGCTTTGAAACGGGCTTAAAAACATGATTCTACTAAACTAGGCACTTTTCTCGTGCTGACATGCTTTGGCGCACCTGAAGGCCTTTTGACCACAACAGTGCGCGCGCTAACAAGTTTGGCGCACACTAAGATCCTTGATGTAAGTCAACTAGATGGTGCATTTCACGATGTTTTATCCCTATTTCTCATGCGTTTATTGATGTTTTCATATCAGTTCGAGCCATATTTTTCTTAGTTTCATCCTTCCACCTGGAAAAAGGTGGTGAATTGTAAGTGGGTGTTCACCATTAAGACCAATCCGGATGGGTCCTAAGGCACAGTGTGAAGATTGAGGAAAGCATTATATGGCTTAAAACAATCTCCGCGTGCTTGGTTAGGGAAATTTTCTGATGTAGTGAGAACTTTTGGGTTAAAGCAATGTCATACCGATCATTCTGTTTTCTACTTACACACGGCAATTGTATATGTTTTGCTAGTTGTATATGTTGATGATATTATGATTACATGTAGTGATGTGCAATCTATTGACAAGCTTAAGAAGTTCTTACGCAATCGTTTTCAAACGAAATATTTGGGACGCTTAAAGTATTTCCTAGGCATTGAGGTTGCAAGATCTAGCCAAGGCATTATTTTATCTCAGAGGAAGTATGTCATTGATTTGTTAAAAGAAACCGGACAGCTTGGCGGACGGCCAGTTGATACACCTATGGATCCAAATCTCAAGTTGCTTAAAGATGATGTAGAACTCTTTAATTCTCCTAAGAGATATCGAAGACTCGTGGGGAAGTTGAACTACTTGACTATAACCAGGCCAGATATATCATGCGCAGTAAGCATGGTTAGTCAGTTCTTGGATGCACCTAGAGTTCCTCATTGGAACGTTGTGGTCAGGATTTTGAAGTACCTAAAGCAAGCTCCAGGGAAAGGCATTATATCCTGGCCCTCCGGTCATCTCCGAGTTGAAGGGTTTTCAGATGCAGAGTGGGCTAGCTCAAAATCAGATAGGTGGTCCACTATAGAGTATTGTACTTTTATGGGTGGTAATCTTATCACTTGGAAGAGTAAGAAGAAACCGGTTGTGGTCAGGTCGAGCGTAGAAGCAGAGTATCGAGCTATGGCACATGCTACGAGTGAGCTTACATGAATACGACTTTTTATGGATGATATAGGATTTTCAACAAGTCTACCTATGCTGTTACATGGATATAATCAAGCATCTTTTCATATTGCCTCAAATCCGGTCTTTCATGAAATAACGAAGCATATCGAAGTAGGCTGCCACTTCATTCGAGAGAAGATTGTTGATGGACAAATTTGTACTTCCTTTATTCGAACAAGAGATCAATTGGCGGATATATTTACTAAGGCATTTCCTAGCTCACGTATTCATTTCATATGTAACAAGTTGAGCATTTCATATGTAACAAGTTGAGCATATGTGATATCCATGCACCAACTTGAGGGGGAGTTTAACTATAATAAATAAATATAATATAATAAGAGTACATCTAAGTGTAAAGGCGGCTAGGTTAAATCCTTGGAGAATAAGTTGTAGAGTTGTGGATTATTTAACTTTCCTTATTTGTATTGTGTAATTTACTATATAATAAATAATCAAGGGAAGGAACTACACAATGTGATTCCTCTTTTTTCTCAATTACCAAATATCAAAATCCAAGTGTCTTTATCTTGAGTAACATGGAGAAATCTCTATTTAAGTGTATTATATTAAACACTTTATTTATTTGTAAAAGCATATTAATTGTGATACATATAAACAATTAATATGTCAAACTCTAGTTTACTTTATTCATAGACATAGCTTTTAAGCCTCAATTTCAAATTGCAATCCTTGTGGATACCTTACTTGATATTCTAAGTCTATCTCTGGGGATTGTATCTATTTATCTTTGGATCAATGAATAAACTAAGTTGAAGTTTACTCTTGTGTTAACACATTCTCAAACTCTCTTCATGGTATCGTGAGCCATTTGTGTTCTAACTTTTTCCATTTGCAAAACTCATATTTCGAAGAATGTCTTCCACATCCGACATTACTTCAACCTCAAGTGAGACTCAAAGAAATTCTCACCGGTGGGAGAATCTTGACAACTCCTCTTCTTATACAAACCATAGACTTGATGGTAACAACTATATCATTATGGTCAAGGTCTATGAAAATGTACATTTCTGGACAAAGTAAGATGGGATACTTATCGGAACAAAACCTCGCACACTTTTCCAAACCGACCCGGTTTTGAAGCATGGGACACAACAAATAATCAACTCATGACCATCCTCACGAGGTCAATGACAAAAGAGATAAGTGAAAACTTTATGATGTATGATAACGCCAAAGAAATGCAGGATAATGCCGGAGATCTTTACTCAAGAAGGATAATACATCCGAGGTATATGAACTAGAAGCTCAGATTCAAACTTGCTGAGGCAAGGGATATATCTCGTAACTCAATATTTCAATCAACTATCTAAGGCTTGGCAACACTTAGATATGTTAGAAACTCACTCATGGAATGATGTCAAGGATGTTGCTCTTTATAAAGACATCATAGAAAAGAAGAGAGTATTCGAGGTTCCTCCTTGGGTGAATCCTACTCTTGATGATGTTAGAGGAAGAATTCTTGCCACCAAACCTCTTCCAAATCTCAAATCCATGTTTCTTGAGGTCAAACATGAAGAAAGTAGGAGAAAAGTCATGCTTACAAATCCCCTAACGACAACCCTATCAAGGTCTTCGCCTGGCCGTATCGGAGAAGCTCTTGAGGTTCTTTGAGACATACAAGAAGCCTCACTGAGAAAAGCGGAAAAGCGCTACGTGATCACCGCAAACGCACAAATCACACCAAGGACAAGCTATTTGGAAGCTCCATGGCAAGCCTAACTCCTCAAAACCTCAAAACCTATCGGGAAAGTCAAGCGAGACACATCGGTGAGGAGGAGAATGACAACCGGATGAATGCTCGGTTTGTCGCATTCAAAGCCTTCTGAATCAACAAAAGGAAGGTAGTCACTCTCTCTTGATGTTGCTACTCATACTCATACTGAGTAAATTCTACTCTTCCCTTAGCAATGAAACATGGATTGTTGATTAGGGCATCCTCCCATATGGTGGTAATAAAACCTTATAACCAACTATATGCCTTGTCACCAAATTCATAACATTAAAACTGGCATTGATGGATCTATCTCTCGTGCAAAAGGTGTTGGAAATGTTAAACTCACTAATAAGATATGCCTACAGGATGTCTATTTGTTCCAAACTTAGACGCAATCTTATATCATCACATTAGACTCACTAAAGATTTGAATTGAATTTGTTTTTTAAGGAGAATCGAGTGCACATTCCAGGATCCTACTTCACGAGGAAGTGATTGGGAAGGCTAAACCTTCATTTGGATTGTTTTCGTCAACCCTTTGAAGACAGAGGATCAAGACTGACCGCCTCGTGACTGCTCCTGCACTTTAGACAATATCATGTTATGGCATTATAGATTAGGACATCCAAGTTTTGGTTACTTAAAATCTTTAACTCTGAATTGTTTAAAGGATGTAATCTGAATGACCTTCAATGTGATATTTGTCAATTTGCTAAACTTACAAAATCTGTGTATGCTAAGTTACCTCATTTGCATTCCTCACCCTTCACCTTAATACAGTGATGTGTGGGGACCTCTAGGGTGAAAAGTATAACAGGAAAAGGTGGTTTGTCACCTTTATTGATGATCATACCAGAACACTTGGGTTTTTAATGAAAGACAAATCAAGTTGGCCCTATCTTTCAAGAATTTTATCATATGGTCTCCACTCAATTTGATACTAAGGTCAAGATCTTAAAGGCGATAATGCTCTAGAATACTATGAGTCTAATCTCGTACCTTCTTGTGAGATAGAGGAATTGTTCATATCAGAGTTGTGTGGAAACACCTCGTGAGAATGGGGTTCTTGAGAGAAAGAACAGCACTGGAAATGGCGAGATCAATCATGTTCACCACACATGTTCCTAAATATATGTGGGGTGAAGCTATCTGATCGCAACTTATTTAATCAACAGACTTCCCAAAGCAGAGTGTTAGGTTTCAAAACTCCACTCCAAACCCTAATGACCACACACTCCTCGCCATCATCTTGTTTCCCGCTTGCTCCAAAGATCTTTGGTTGTACTTGTGTTTGTGTATATCCATGCTCAACACGTAGTAAACTTGATCCTAAAGCTCACAAGTGCATTTTCCTAGGTTATGCAAAGGACAAAAAAGGTTACAAGTGCTATTCCCTATTGAAAAGAAGTTTTACAATTCTATGGATGTAAAATTCTTTGAAAGGACCCCTTATTACAAACAAACCCTCTTGAGCCATTCATCGATGGAAACCTCGATTGAAATTGACCTAAACCCCTTCCTCGGCAAACTCTTAACCTCAAGAAACCTCATCGATCCTCAAAGAGATCGAACTTGCACCCTACCGACTCTCTACAACCTAATACTCCTCAAAGAACCTCCCGAACAAGAGTCTCATCGACCCAGAGCCTGCGATCCCGAGCCTCATCGACACTCAAAGGCAATCTCAGATCCTCAAAGACTGCGACATTGATGATAGGCCTATTGCTCTTAGGAAGGAAAGAGATCATGCACTCGATCATTCTATTCATTCTTATTTATCTTATGATAAGTTATCTCCCCGCTTTGCCATGTTTTCACAGACACTGGACTCTCACTCTATTCCTAAAAATATTCAGTGAGGCCCTTCAAAATGATAAATGGAAGGTCTTTGTTAAAGCAGAGATGACAAAGACTTACGGATAATCATACTTGGGATTTGACACCTCTCCCACGGGGCAAGAAGGCAGTCGATTTCTGAGATGGTTATTCACTATAAAATACAATGCCGATGGCACTATTGACAAGTACAAAGCCGATTGGTAATGTGGGATTCACTCAAACCTATGGCATTGACTATAAGGAAACTTTTGCACCAAAGTGGCAAAACTCAACACCGTCAGGGTTCTCGATCTCTCTAGTCATCCAACTTGACCGGCCTCTTCACCAATTGGACATCAAAAATGTTTTTCTAAATGGGGACCTCATTTGAGGAAGTTTATATGAATGTACCTCCTGGTTTTATCAATCCTCATACTCAAGGCAAGGTGTGCAAACCGAGGAAATCTCTATATGGCTGAAGCAATCACCAAGGGCATGGTTTGGAAAATTAACAACCGTGGTCAAAGCTGCTTTGGATATCACCAATGCAATTCGATCACACTATGTTCATCAAGACAACCAACCGTAAGAGGTCTATTATTATTGTCTATGTGGATGATATCATCCTCACTTGAGATGACTCTACCGAGATCCAACATTTGAAGACTCGGAGTGAAGGACTTGGGTTTTCTCAAATATTTTCTTGGCAAAGGTGTTTCTGGTGAAGGACTTGGGTTTTTCAAATATTTTCTTGGCATGGAAGTAGCAAGAAACAAAGAAAGGCATTCTGCCGCCCTCCCAAAGGAAATATGTCTCTGGATCTCTTTGAGAATCGGCATCTTTGGGGTGCAAACTCGCTATATCCCCCGTAGACCCTGGGTCCATACCTCCTCGCTACATGGTGACACTGCTCTTTGTCGAGGAAAGAACAATATCAAAGGCTTGTAGGGAAACTCATCTACCTCTCCCATACAAGACCCGATATTGCATATGGTGTCGCTTTGGTTAGTCAGTTCATGCATGCCGCCCTCTTGAGCAACATTGGGATGTCGTGAATAGGATACTTTTGAGGTATCTAAAGTCCACTCCTGGCCAAGGGTTACACTTCACCAAGTCTCAGCAAACTCTCTTCACAATGTGACAGATCCATCAAGGTCTACACTTTAAAAGCGATGAACGATTCAAGGGCTCTTGGAGCCTAATTCTAGATGCCACATGCAAGATATGATATTCTAAGTCTATTTTGTGGATGAACTTTATCTCTTTGGATGTTTGTTTCTCCATGGAAGAACCTTGAGAGTTAATGCAATTATTCTTCTCTTTTGAAGTTGTTGCAGTCTTGTTTGGTAACTTCTTTCCTTATTTAGAGCTTAATTCATAGTTATGGAATCCTAAAGTTACATTAGGATTTCATAGCCATGGAAGTCTAAGCTCTTTCTTAGCCAAGATGATGTTGTAGTGATTTTCTTATCTTTTGTAGTAGATCGGGAATGATGAGTTGTTGTTTCAAGTGTCTTGTGTAGTTAATTTTCTTTGCTTGAGACGATTTCATGTTTGTGTTGAATTGATCACTCAATGCTAGAGCACACACACATAGTTAATATTGAACGAAATAATGAATGCCAATAATATAAGTCCATGTGTTAGGTTTTCATGGCATAATTATTGGTGAAAATGTATCTTTAAAGAATGCACTATTGTTTACAATGGTAGTGGTTCTGAGAACATTATGTGTTTCTCTCTTTGTTTATCTAACGTCACCGGATCGAAAGGAAAGGATACACCGAGGTGAATCCAAATGTGACGGTGTCTGTTGGCTGTTGGAGCACTAGACGTAGCACTAGTGACCGGTTATCCTCATCCTTGGATGGAGAAGTTCGGTGGTGCAACGAACGATGGTTTGAATGATCAAACTAGATTGATCAGTATGTTGACAGTGAAACTGTCTGTTGAGCACAAAATTGATGCTCTGTAAAGAGCTAGTGAGATTGGCTCTAAGTTTTGCTTACATGCTTGAGTCATCATGTTCGTGACACTCTGACTAGAACTTGCAAATTTCAAATTCATTCGTCCATTGATGAACATGGAGTTGTTACCAAATTTGAAATTTGACACTAAACACAAGTATGTGTTAAAGCCATGTTGACTAACTCACCGGTAGACCGGTAGAAAGGAACACAGAACCTCTAGATTCGTGTAAACTAGAGGTGATAAAAGTATCTTGTTACTTTTATTGACTATAGCACCAAAGATTGTGATATTTAAATGCTGAAAAGTGAAGATAAGGCTTGTGATTCCTTGAGATTTATCAGAATGAATGTGAGAATAAACATAGCAAACGGATGAGATGTATCCGTTGTGATTGTGGTAGTGGATTGTTAATTGTTTGTTGAATGATAAAGCATGTTTTGGTCATTATTTACTGTTGTTTTGGTGTTTATAAGGCTGAAAATTGGTTTGGGAAAGGTTGGGAATCGAATAGGAGAAAAAAGTGCAAGTAAGCTCCAGGTGTCACAGGCACGCTCTGTTGGAATAGTGTCATAAACCCAATCGGCTTGGACCGGATCCGACCGGGTCGGATCATTTCTACTATTTCTTTATGTTTATAAATATATTAAATGGCTTTTTTGTTGTCATATATATGTTCTTTTAAAGGTCCAATTGTGAATTGTTATATGATAACGTCCTTGGTATTAAACTGTGATAGGGAAACCATGATAGCCGATTATGGTTGATGAGATCTTTAATCACTTTAATAAGTTTGATACTTAAATGTCTCTAGGCTGATGTACTATTTAACAGGACATTGATAGTACAAACAGACTAGCACGTATTAGATGTCTTCGTCTTTAAGTAGTGCGAGGATAGATCTAAATCTATCAAAGTGTAGAGACACTTGGACTGTACGTGGACGTGTATTAGAGAATGCGTACGTTAGATTGACCCACTTACACGGATTAGTGTCACACTATGTGACGGTTGTGTAATTATCCTTGGGACCGGAGTCTACATGGCATCACGGTGTGGATTGTTATGCTTTGACACTATTGAGGTTTATCCTAGCCACGGGGCGATCATGCGGAAGTGATTGGGTATGATACTGAAGCATACGGAGTATACATGTATGGTCATCTGGGAATCGCGTACCCTATCAATAGGGTGAATATCCGAAATGGCCTTCTTATAAGGAATGTCTTACTCTCGTGAATCTTTGAAAAGTGGAAGTAAATGAGTTACTTTGAGAGAACTTGATATCCAGATTATAAGATACGGTCGTTAATGTTTGACACACGACATACGACCGTATAGATATTATTACAACAATAGGATTGTAATTTACACGGTAACTATTTCACATGAAAGGTAGTAGTCATTGCATTTAACTCTTCCGATGATTGGGGGTCACGGTGTGTTGCTAGACGCTATCCCTTGATCGTTAGGCATGAAGGGCATTTTCGTAATTTGCACTTTGTGTCTATGGCCAACATATTCGGAAGCCTGTCGGGTCACACACATATGAACATCTAGCCGGATTAAAATGTGGTTATAGTTGATGACCAAATAAGGAAAGTTTATCTAGTACTATAAATGTTATAGTGGTAAATTAATATGGTGGTATTTATTTATTATGAATAAATATAATACAAGATATTATTTATTATGTTGATTAATTGAATATGTATATTGATACATATAATGTCGAAATTATTGTGTATATCGATACACATGGATTTTGTAAATTAATTAATCATAATATTATATTAATTAAAGAATGTTCCGGATGCCAAATCTTTGGCAAGAGGGACGCCACTTTCATTGTGTATACGATACACTTGGATTGTGAAATTTAATTAATAAGATTGCCATATATTAATATTAGATATTAATGACTATAGATTTGCACACATGTGTAAATTGATTTATGGTAATAAGATAAATATATATTCAATATAAGATATTTTCAATATATATCTTGGAAGAATATTTAATATAAGATATTGAATATTAATGAGATAAATCAATCAATTATATTTTCCTTAATTTATTGGGAAAATATTTTCTTCTCTTACACACATATAGGGCGCCACCTTCTACTATAAATAAGAGGTGGGTGTCAAGCTCTTTTGATCATCACAATTCCAAGAGCTAATAGTTCTTGTGTAAAATAGAGAGCATCCTATAGAGAGTTAGAGAGAGGGGAAAAAGGCCGATCTAGCAACCGGAGTTTTCCAATAGCAATCCATGATGGGATTCCGGCAGGCTGTTCGTGTGGACTAGCGGTAGAGGCCGAACACTTGGGCGGCTCTATGCAGAACTACTTTCCTTAGACGGTCAAAGCGTCGATCTTTTAGATCAAGCAAGGTAACCACTGTCTACTAGCTTATTTGTTTATTGCTTAAACGAAGTCGATCTTGGGTAAAAGGAAATCAAAATTTTGAATTTGGCTGCGTTACCGCGTAGATTTCATAACACGCGCCTGTCCCGTTATAGGCGCGCGCCTATTGATACAAAGAGTTCAGAAAATGTTGCAGCATTCACGGGCGCGGGCCTATGAATCTTGGGGCGGGCCTATTGCCAGAAATGTTGTTTTCCCGTTTTTACGTACTTTCAAGTTTAGGAAGTTGGGATTAGTTCCTAACCTTCTTATAATGATAAAAAAACTTAAATAAACATTGATTCTAATAGGAAGTCTCTTGTAGGATAGAATACTATTTGCCTGCCAAAATATGGGGGCTTGGGAATTTTTAATCTGAAGGCTAGGAATATGGCTCTCATTTCCAGAATCCTATGAAATATTCTTACAAAGAAAGAATGCTTGTGGATAAAATGGATTCATCATTATTACATTGATGAAGTTACAGTCTGGAATTTACGAGATCAAGATGGAGGATCCCGCACTACTAAAAATGTGTTTGGTATCAAGGATTCTTTGATTTTTGAGGCTGGTAATGATCAATCTGCTGTTGATTCTCTGATGCAGGTTTGGACTTTTAGTGGTAAGGCCTGGATTGGGAAGGCTTATGACTTTTTAGGAGAAGAGGAATAAGGTTTGGTGGTGTAGTTTTGTTGGCAATCTAAGGCCACCCACAAACATTGTTTCATCACGTGGCTTGCTGTGAATAATGGTCTTTTGACTAAAGACGGACTAAAGCTTTAATTTATAGAGGATAAAGTTTGCTCTTTATTTGGTGTTTGCAATAAGTCTGCTATGCATATATTCTTTCAATGCAGAGTTTCTTAGTTCGTTTGGCAAGATATCAATCATTGGATTGGTATTAATAGGCAGCTTAACACTATCAACATCAGCATTAGATGGTAAGAAGGAATTGTAGAGGTACTTCTATTAGCAATGTGGCTTGAAGGCTTGCTCTATCTGTTATAATATATTGGCTTTGGCACATGAGAAACAGAAAGATGATGGAAGAGATCTGTATGGATGTGTTGGAGGTAGTGTACAAGACAAAAACTCATATTTTATATCTCATGCATTACTTGTACCCACATTTTTGCTTTGCAACCTAGTTTTTGTTGGTTGTATTTTTTTGTAACATCTTTTGTAGTATCTTGCTTGGGACATGCTCCGTGAGTTGTGATTATATGACCTCACTTTGATCTTTTGGTTGCATGGTAGAGCTTAGTGAGGGGTGTTTTCTTGATGCATATCACCTCAAGTGTATTATGCACCGAAAAATGATCTATCCTAATCTCTATTATGCATTTAGTGTAGGTAGATCTTGCTGTATATTTTGGAAAGTCTTTTGTTTAGCTAGTACATTACATACCTTGGTTAATATAATATTCACATTTAACATAAAAACAACTTAATTAAACATAACAAATCCATGAATAAGCTTCTAATGCAAATTGAAAGAATGTCAGTACTTATTCATACTATGAAACTATTGTCAATAAACACACAAAAGAAGAGCTAACAACACAACATACATATCTCATAATCTGTAACAATTTCAAAGTAACTCAAAGACATCACCATGTATCAAAAGCGGATATGGAACAAATGGACAAAAAGACACCTTCACATTGACACCCTAATGGTGACATCCTCATAGTAACACTCTCACAGTTCTCACAGTGAAATCCTCATAGTTATCACAACACCACCCTTGTAATGACACCCTCATGATTCTCATAGTGACAACCTCACAGTTCAAATAATAACACCCTCATGGTAACACCATCACAGTATCACACCACAGTGACACTATCACAAAATCACTCCGATAGTGACACCCTCACAGTTCTCACAGTAACACCTCACATTGACACTTCACAGACACGGTACACATTGTTGCATCAACCAAAGTTCTGTCTATTTTTCACACCGGCCTTGCATTACATGATACATCAATTTAAATTCAAGTGACCCTTATGAAAATCAAAGAAATTATAAATTTTTTATTACCATATATGACAATGTAACAACAAATGTTGAAGGAGGTCATACCAGACTTAGGAAGCTCTACAATAGCACCGACATATAACGGATTAGCTACCAAAAATTGTCCGCTAGACAACCTCTATG
Source organism: Gentiana macrophylla (assembly GCA_026214975.1). Taxonomy (NCBI): domain Eukaryota; kingdom Viridiplantae; phylum Streptophyta; class Magnoliopsida; order Gentianales; family Gentianaceae; genus Gentiana; species Gentiana macrophylla. Next base: position 40,820,681 of record CM047810.1, read on the forward strand.
CCTTTATCGATTAAAACGAAGATAGACCGTAAAATAAAATCCATTTGGACAGCTATTGGTTGAGTCTTCATGAATGGACAAAGTCGCAGATTCTCGTAATGGAACCGAACTTATCATCGGAGTTTTCCTTGGAACCGTCACTCATAAAAAAAAGATAATTCCGACCTTGCCTCTTCCGACATTGTTGAAAGATCTTCACAAAATGCTCCATGATGCTGCCAGAAAATGGGCTCATCCACGTGGCACCTCTTTGGTGGCTCAACACTTGTCCTAGGGAAATAAACCACTTTTGACGTCCTTGTGACGAGCCTAGGGAGCTCGTCCATCCGCTTGGTTACCACTGGTCCTCATGTGTCCGGCCGTAATTGGATCGGGTCATCTCGGTCTAAGTCAGGTCGGAAAGGAGTCGGGCGCTGAACCTTAGGAGATCGACTGTACGATCCCTACCGACCTCTATCGATCGGACAAGGTCCTTGGGTTTGTATAACCTTGTGGTTATGGGAGCTCGCTCACGGTTCCCGATCTCTGTGGGCGACCCCCCATCCCAGTGTATCCCCGGAAGAGGCCGTCTTTAATCTTATACATCGTTTGCCTAATAACTAGATAACTGTCATAAAATCCTGAATAATAAAGGCTCAAATCTTTATCACATAATGCTAATATTTGAATACCATAATTATCTCCTATAATCATGGAGATCACTCAATCATAATCTTTTTCCTTAGGGAGTACGTAATTCAGTGTCAATGACACATACGACACCTTAAACCCTAGGGGCTAAGCCCCTCTATATAAACTGTCCCTAAGGAACTACAAAGACTTGATTCCAATTGAACTATTGGATACGTAGGCAGCTTGATCATCATCAAATGCAGTCTAAAATAAATCAAATCACCCCCTCCATCATCGTTTTTTCTGTGTTCTTGAAGTGTTCTTAGGTCATAATCAATGAAGTGAGTTTAGAGAATTACCTTGACGATTTTTGGATCGTCACTCCAGCTAGCCCAAAGGAAATAAGCCAACAGCTCAAGCCTCCATCTTTGCGTATTGATCATTTTCTCAATATTAATACTCCAGTTAATACTTAATATCCTTTCCTCAAATATTAATACGTCCAAACTCAAGCCTAGGGCTGTTAATCGAACCGAGCGTTCGTGAACAAAGCTCGAACTCGGCTTGTTTAAGCTCGTTCAAGCTCGTTCGTTAATGGTATCGAGCCGAGCTCGAGTTTTACTTTCGTTTACTAAAGAGCGACACGAGTACTGCTCGTGAACGCCGTTAGTGTTCGCGAACTTAGGTAATATATATAAATAATATATACACATTAACATTTTACACATTGAGTTAGTAGTTGAGCAGGCGAGCTCGAAAAAATTACTATTGAACGAGCCAAGGTCGAAAAAATACTATTGAGCAGGCGATCTCGGTCGAGCTTGTTCGCGAAGCTTGATATCGAGCTCAAGCTCGAGCTCGAACATTTTTCATACTTATCGAGCCGAGCTCTCGGCGGTTTTTAGGCTCGTTTGTGTTAACGAAGCGAAGCTAGAACGAAAGACGATTACAAACGAGCTCGAGCTTGAACTTCAGCCACTCGGCTCGACTCAACTCGTTAAGAGCACTACACAAGCCTCATGCCTAATTTATTTGTGCATTTTTAGATGTCGTCATTAATTGATGTGGTTACTTCCATTGGGATTGCACATTCAGGAGCCTGTTGTGATAAGGAGTTAAGGACTTTTTGTCGGATAAATCATATAATTTCAAAAGTTTATAATTATATTGTGATATTTTTATAATTAAAGTGTTACAATATTTTTTTAAAAATTGTAATGTTTAATAGTAGATGACATTATGTAAATATATTATTAGAAAATTATGATAAGGACAGTTTTTGGAATATTTTTGAGTAACGGGATAGCTACATATTTTTATAGGGAGAATGACAACTTTTGTATTTTTTATAGCCAAAATGACAAAACAAAAAAAAATTTAAAAAAAATTAAAAAAATAGCGCCGTGGTTTGATTTTTTTTTTTTTTTTTTTTTTTTTTCCCAAAACGCTCATTTCTTTTGATCTAGATCATCAAACGGGATGAAAATTGCATTGAAATTTTTATTTTTTTGATGCTCTTCGTTTTGAGACTTGGTTCGATGTAATTACATTGTTTTTCGTGAGATTCACTGTCGAAATTCACTCAGTGGATCTCCCCAGGGAATCCTAAAAATCAATGAATATCGACAGTGAATTTCGACAGCGGATTTTCTGAAATCACGTCGGAATATGTTAAATGTAGTCTCAAAATAAATAGCATGAAAAAAGAAAAAAATTGATAAAAGAATTTTCAAATTTAGAGTTGTAGATTGAGAGATATGAGTGTTTTAAAAAGATGGAAGAAAGAGAAAGTGTGTTGTTTTTTGACAAATTTTATAATACAATCGTTATAAGAGTTAGATGCAAAGTAAGCATACATTACAACCATTCATTTCTAACATCTCACACACGATAAAAGTGTATTATGTGAAAGAGAGTAAAAAAAAGAGGCGCCTAATATACGCCACTCGATACAACATTCTTACAACCGCTTCACTATAAAAGTCTCTCGTTTTTTTTTGGTTATATATGGGCCAGAAAATATTAAAAAAAATTAAAAAAAAAATAATTTTGTTATTTATGCAAAAGTTTCAAAAATCAGTCATTCTCCCTAATTGATAAAATATTTATGTCAATCTCCCTCATTCATATTTTATATTACAAATATGTGAAATTTTAGGGTGGTCCAGGTGCAAGTTTTGGACCACCAAGTCAGCACTTTCAAAGGGATACATTAGTGGAAAGTTTTTACAGGTAAGGGCTCATTTTAAAATGTTGGATTCATATTGATTTTGATGCAACAACTAGGATTTGCACCAGGTCCAATATAAAATTTGTGTACAAATATATTAATGATCATCAATAAGCATTTTCCCATCAATTAAGTTTTTTAATGTTATCTTTCTTTGACTTGGTCTAAATATTTTCAAACGTTAAGACTTTTTCATGGCTTTAATTGTTCATTATAATAATGATATGTGCATTACATTTTTATTTAGTGCACAAACCACTACACAAATGATAGTTATGGATTAAAGTGATGAATTATTTTTTGTGATGGGTCCCAACAGAATATGTGGTGTTGATTGTGTTATGCAAGATGTGGTTGAAAATGTAGTGGATGTATCACTACTGTTGTTCCTTAATCTACTGGATAGATTTCAACAATCTTGGGAAACAGTTAATATTATGCTATCTTTTGGCATCGGCTAAATTACAAATTTAATCTTGTAACTGGACACGTTTTACAATTTTGTCTAGTTTTTTTCGGCAATAATTTCAGTCCTGTGAGTGGTCTTTTTTTTTATAAAAATATTCCTGAAGGACGAAAAATGCTGACTGTATTCATTTTCCGGCAAAAAAAAATGCCATGTCATCAGAAATTGACATGTCAGCCATTAATGTCATCACTCATCACCACTTTCCACGTCAGCATTACCTCCAACCTAACTAGAAATTTAGGCATTTGGCCATTCGAGCTACAACAATATATGCTATTTAAGATACAATATAGTTTACTTAAAGACACGTTCAGTATTTAATATTTTTGACATTCTAATGATACTGATAGTTTAATTTTTTTTATAAAGTATAGATAGCATTTGTTACACGTGTATTGCATGTTTATTTTAAGTAATAGGGAAGTTTTTAATTTTTTATTGTTTTTTTTATAGCTATTTTCTTGAACTTTAAGCAACCAAAGACACTAACACTAAGAGCATCTTCAGTCATGAAGTTTTTAAAAACTCTATAACTATGTCACATCATAACTCTATAAACTTTTTCTCCATAAACCTTTTATCCACAATACATAAACTTTTTAAAAAGCTTTATAGTATGGGCTCACTACACAAAAATATTTTTCTACTACACACAAATTTATTTAAGAAAATAAAAAACAATTTGACATATGATGAACCGGTTTATCTGCTCAAAACTTTGGCTTAGAGCTTTGCTGAGCTGGATATGGTTCAATGGTGCCAAAGCTTTTCTAAAGCTTTATAATTTTTTTAGAGCTTTTTATCAAGACCATTGGTGATACCCTAAGTCAGATATCTATTTAATCGTGCAAATACCGCACCCATGATATTTTCAACTGTTTCAGTTTTGATAAATCAATTTACATTTTGGGACTGTTTTAAGCAGAGTATACATGATAAATCAATTTACATTTTGGGATATATTTTTTTTTCTTTCAAAGCACATCAGGAGAAAACTGGTCTCGATTCGATATATTATTTTTTTTTCAAAGCACCTCTGGAGAAAACTGGTCTCGATTCGCGACGAATGGATGTGACCTGAATCGGCAAACACAACCGCGACTCCTGCAAGCTCGGTGCAATTTCTATGCACCCACTCGATTTACTTAAAAACTTTTTGATCTTTTAACCCCCTTTTCGTCAATCGCATCCTATGGGTAACTCCACGGACGGCCTCCTATAAACTAATTAAGTCATCACAATTGACATCAGAACTACACTTGTAGTCCTTTATTCATCGTCTCCGTAGTAATGTTAAAATAAAGCTAAAATATGAAATAATTGTTACAAAAAATTATCACAATCACTATATATTTCGCATAGATGCCCGTCTCTGCAATTTTTCATTACTTAAATTTTCGACGACATCAGAACTACACTTGTAGTCCTTTATTCATCCTCTGACTCAGTATCTACCTCTTTCTTTCCTGACTACGCTTCTCTGACTCAGTACTTTGATCTGACCGGTAATATATATATATTTTTTTTTATTTTTTTTGTAGTTGCAAGAGATTAAGCTACAGGATGGATTTGGGCAGTAGGATTTATCTACTCGTACACGAGTTATTGGAAGACTGTTTCTTCTGTGCGATTATTGCCTTTACTGTTGTTTTCATTGTTATAAAAACAATTGACGATTGTGTAGCTGTGCTGAACGAGAATATGATACACACATTTAGTATCGATTACGCCCTTAATGAGAAGGAAAGGGAGGAATTAGATTCCGGCGTTGTAGAAGAGTTGGTTGATGAAAATTCGACGGTCGTTGAAGAAGTTGAAATTGGAGAGTGGTCGTTGAAACTGTATGATCCAAATTCATCCACATGTTTTACTCCTCAAATGGATTCATCATAGAAGAACTTCCCGCAGCGCATGGCCATGGTCGCTTCTCGGATTCTATGTCCGCCTCTCTTTTGGTTAACATATTTATTATTAATATTTATTAGTAGACGTTGTGTCACAACGATCGTGTCTTTATCATTACACCCCTTATTAGTTATTACTAATATAATCTTACTCAATATTCATACTACTATGATATTTTGAAAATTCTACTAAATATAGGTATTTTTTATTTTTCAATTTAAAAATGTGGTAGTGAACCCCGTGTTTTTCTAGAGGGTATAAAATAGGAATGGAATCGGGTCGCGACCCAACCCGTAAACTTTTTATCCAAACCTGTCCCGACAATACTCGGGATTCTACATTTCTTCCCGAGCCCATACCCGACAAGTGTCGCGTCCCGACGATCGAGATACCTAAATGTTCTGGATCTCGTCGGGTCGGGAAAAGATATCCCGAAGATATGAACTCAAAAGATATTCATGTTTATATATAAAAAAAGTATGTTGTTAATGGGCTAATGGCATCACGCCATATCTACTCGGGTGCCACAAATTAAGTGGCACCACATCATCCAAACAAAATCTACTTTGGCACCACACATTGTAATGCTATTTTTCAAAACCTTTAGTTGCACCATAACTGATAATTACGAAAATGTCATACCTACTTATGACACCACATATTTTACATACTTCTAATCTTCTAAAAATAATTACACAATGGTCCATGAACTATTGAAAATACATAATTGTAACATTATCTAGGGCACCACACAATTTTTCCCTCCAAAACCCTTCTTCTTCCCACATTCCTCAAAATTCATTATCTTCATACATATCATCTCCTTCATTCATACTTTGTTCATCTACTTCATTTCTTTTCTTATCAAACCTTCATCACTAAAGCTTTCATCTTCTTTCATTTTCTTCATCATCCAACTATTTTAATGTAACTCTTCTTTTTTATTTTTCATATATTCCAAAACAAAAGGATTTTTTTTTATCAAGTTTACGAAAAAAATATATTATAGGGTTAATGTAAAACGAATTTTTGTGGGTTTGGAAGGTTGAATGAGAGTTTCTTAACAATTATGGAGTCATCTAATGAAGTTTTGTTAATAGAGACATCCCATGAAATGATATGGCAAGAAGAAGAGGAAATGAAGGTAATGAGCATGTTAGTTCTTAGAATTTTTTGTTCTTTGAAAGCATAATCATGTGTATTAGCTGATAGGTTGTAGTATGACAACATAAAGATAAATAAAATCTCGTACACGAATTCGACACTTCGAGGGTCGAATTCGTGCATTTCAACAGTTGCAGAGTCGAAAATTGTTTCAACAGTTTGAAAGTAAAAAATTGCATTCTTATTTGATAGTTGAAGAGTCAAAATTTACTTCCATTTGAACAACTCAACACTGTTAAACTAGAATATAGTCGAATATGGATACTACCCTTGCAAGGTCGATTTTTACTACTACATTCGACTTCTATGAAAGCATATGTTCATATGTTGGTCCTAAAACATTGTTTATGCACTATAGGTAGATGAGCAAGCAAGGACCGAGGCAAAGCATAGAAATAGGGGGGCTAAGCCCACCTCAAACAAAAAATTGTATACTGCAATTTTAATATAATCCGGTATAATATAGTAAGTCATCTCCACCCAGCCCACTCGATTAACTTGAGATATTCTAGTAGCCCATCCGAAAAAATATTTCTGGCTCCATCCTTGTGAGCAAGTAACCCAAGCTGATACATGTTAGGAAATCACTAGTTTAACGCAGCGGAATTTAAAATTTGATTTCCTTTTCTAGATCGTTCTTCGTTTAATGTAATAAACACGTTAAGTAGTTTGACGGTTATACCTCAGATGATCTATAAGATCGTCGCTTTGACCGCCAATGGAGAGTAGTTCAATGCGCAAGCCGTCCACGCGTCCGGCCTCTATCGTTAATCCACATGAACCCCTTGCCGGAATCCTCTTTGGATTGCTATCGGAAAAACTCCGGCTGTTAGACCGGACATTTTCTTCCCTCACAAACTCACTATGGGTTGCTCTCTCTTTTACACAAGAAACTATGAGCTCTTGCAATTGTGATGTACCAAAGAGCTTGACACCCACTTCCTTTATATAGAGGAAGTGGCGCCCCAAAGTTGTGTGGAGGAGAAGAAAACATTTTCCCAATAAAATAAGGAAAATCAACTAGATTGATTTATCTCTTTAATCATAATTTATTTTGCCAATATCTTATATTGATTATAATTATCTCATTACCATAAATCTATTTTCCCAAAATCAATTAATATCTTATATTAATATTATGGCAATCTCATTAATTGAAATGCACAATCCAAGTGTATCTTATACACTCAATTATGGCGCCCCATATGCCAATTAATTGGCTTCCGGAATATTATTTAATTAATATAATTTGTATATAATTAATATCTTGTATTTTATTTATTCATAATAAATAAATACCACCATATTAATTTACCACTATAACCCATATAGTCTAGAGATAAACTTTCCTTATTTGTTTATCAACTATAACCGCATTTTAATCCGACTCGATGTTCATATGTGTGTGACCTGATAGGCTTCCGAATATGTTGGCCGTAGACACAAAGTGCAATTTACTAAAATGCCCTTCATACCTAACGATCACGGGATAGCGTCTAGCAATACACCGTGACCCCCAATCATCGGAAGAGTCAAAAGCAATGACTACTACCTTTCATGTGAAGCAGTTACCGTGTAACTTACAATCCTATCGCTGTAATAATATCCATACGATCGTATCCCGAGTGTCAATAGATTAACGATCGTATCTTATAATCTGGATATCACGCTCTCTCGGAATAACACATATACTCCTACTTTGCAAAGATTCTCGAGAGCTAGACATTCCTTATAAGAAGGCCATCTCGGATATTCGATCCCCATCATAGGATACGCGATTCCCGGACGACCAATCATGTATACTCTGCATGCTTCAATATCATACCCAATCACTACTGCATGATCGCCCCGTGGTTAGAAGAAATCTCAATAGTGTCAAAGCATGACAATCCACACCGTGATGCCATGAAGACTCCGGTAAAAAGGATAATTACACAACATGACCACATAGTGTGACACTTAATGTAAGTGGGTCACCTAACGTCACGCGATTCTTTAATACACGCCCACGCATACCCAAGTGTCCCTACACTTCGGTAGACGAGATCTATCCCTATCTTCTAAAAGATAGAAGACATCCAATACGTGCTAGTTTGATTATACTATCAATGTCCCTTCTGATAATATGTAAGACTAGAGACATTTAAGTACCAACCTTGTTATAATGATTAGAAATCTCATCAACATAATCACGATCATGGTTTCTCTATCACAGATTGATACTAGGGACGTTACTATATATGTACTACAAATGATATGAAGATAAACAATATATAATAACATAAGTGCTTTTATTAATCATAATAAAGTTATTACATGAACTAAATAGACTGTAAGTGACCCGAACCGGTTGGATCCGGTCCAATCCGATTGGGTTTAGGACACCTTTCCAAAAATCTCCCACTTGGCCTAAAGCCAATCACCCATATGTCTAAGCCCGTGCAAGTGAACATGTTTCTCATGCTTAGCTTGAGACAATGCCTTGGTTAACGGATCAGCTATGTTATCATCCATGTGGACTTTCTCTATCTTTACATTTCCCCTATCTACTATCTCTCTAATCAAATGATAGCGCCGTAGCACATGTTTGGACTTCTGATGAGACCTTGGTTCCTTTGACTGAGATATCGCTCCATTATTATCATAAGATGCAGGTACTGGACCTTCAAATGGAGGAACCACACCAAGTTCGATGAATGAATTTCTTCATCCAAATCGCTTCCTTTGCCGCCTCCTCCGAGGTCGCTATGTATTCGGCTTCCGTTGTAGAGTCCGGCAGTAGCCTCCAACTTGGAACTCTTCCACCACCGCTCCGCCGTTAAGCGTGAAAACAAATCCAGTTGTGACTTAAAGTCATCCTTGTCGCTTTGAAACGGCATCCGTGTAACCTCGTAATACTAAATCATCATTCCCGAAAACCAGGAACATATCCCTAGTACGTCTCAAGTACTTGAGGATATTCTTGACAAACAACCCAGTGACCATCACCTGGATTGACCGGTACCTACTAGTCATACTAAGAGGTACGAGACATCCGGTCTTATGCATAACATGGCATACATGATAGACCCGATTGCCGAAGCATAAGGGACTTTACTCATTTGTGCCCTTCCTCCTCTCTGTCTTAGGACTCATTCCCTTTCGATGTAGACCCCTATGTGACATGGGCAGCAATCCTTTCTTGATCGCTCCATGTCGAATCTCTTCAAAGATCTTGTCTATATAGGTGGATTACGATGGATCAAGCAACCTTTTAGATCTATCTCTATAGATCTTTATTCCTAGAATATAGGCTGCCTCACCAAGTCCTTCATTGAGTAGTTCTTGGATAACCAAGCTTTGACTGATTGTAACATAGGCACATCATTCCCTATGAGCAATATGTCATCTACATAAAGCACTAAGAACACAATGGAACTCCCACTAACCTTCTTGTAAACACAGGGCTCATCTTCGTTCTTGATGAAATCAAACTGTTTGATTATCTCATCAAAGCGAATATTCCAACTCCGAGAAGCTTGCTTTAATTCATAAATGGATCTTTGCAGTTTACACACCATCCTGGCGTCATTGGTTGTGAAACCCTCAGGCTGTGTCATAGACACTTCCTTAGACAGGTTCCCGTTAAGGAAAGCTGTTTTCACATCCATCTGCCCGATTTCGTAATCATGGTATGCTGCAATAGCGAGCAAAATTATAATGGATTTTAACATGGCAACTGGCGAGAAGGTTTCGTCATAGTCAACTCCTTGTCTTTGCTTATAACATTTTGCCACTAACCTAGCCTTGTATGTAGTCACGTTACATTTGCACCCTATGGGAACTATTTCCTTAGGTGGATCAACTAAGTTCCAAAAGTGGTTGTCTTTCATGGATTCCATTTCAGAATTCATGGCTTCCAGCCATTTCTCTTTGTCATGCCTTAATAGCACTTTCTCATAAGTTATAGGGTCCTCATCTTCCATGAGATATACGCCAGTGTACCTTTCGGGTTCACGGCGTTTCCTGGTGGATCTTCGAGGTGCTAGTGTGTCTACGGTAGAGGGTGGCGCAACATTTGCATGTGGTGTCTCCTCTACTTCCATCAACGGACTGTTACCCGTAAATGGTTCTCGAATTTCTTCAAGATCAATTTTACTCCCACTGACCCTATCCAGAATAAACTCTTTCTCCAGAAAGTGGTCAGTCCTGGCAACAAACACCTTTTGTTCCTCAGGGTGGTAAAATTGGTACCCTTTGGTTTCCCTAGGATAACCCACAAACAGACATTTGTCAAATCTAGGTTCCAATTTGTCAGGCATGGTCCGTTTCACATAAACTGGACATCCCCAAGGCTTCATGTAACCTAGTGTTGGTTTCTTCCCCTTGAACACTTCATAGGGAGTGGACTCAACCGTCTTTGATGGAACTCGGTTCAGTGTATAGGATGCGGTTTCTAGAGCATACCCCCAAAACAATTTTGGAAGAACTGGGTAGCTCATCATGGATCGTACCATGTCTAACAAAGTACGGTTTCTCCTCTCAGATATGCCATTCATTTGAGGCGTACCTGGAGGGGTCTATTCAGGTAGAATCCTATTCTCCTTCAAATAATCTTGAAACTCTCCATCTAGGTATTCTCCACCTCGATTGGATCGAAGTGTTTTGATTTCTTTACCTAGTTGTTTCTCCACTTCACTTCTGAATTCTTTGAACTTTTCAAAGGCTTCAGACTTATACTTCATTAAGTATATTTAACCATAGCGAGAATGGTCATCAGTGAAGGTGATAAAATAAGAGTATCCTCCCTTGGCTTGAATTGACATTGGGCCACACACATCAGTATGTATGAGCTCAAGCAACTCATTGGATCTTATCCCTTTGCCACTAAAAGGTGACTTTGTCATCTTGCCAAGTAAACAAGCTCCGCATATATCAAACGATTTGTAATCGAATTGATCCAATATTCCATCTTTATGGAGTTTGGAAATGCGATTCTTATTTATATGGCCAAGTCCACAATGCCATGAGTAGGATTCATTCAAGTCATTTGTTTTGGCTTTCTTGTTATTTATATTAAGTACGTCAACATTCATATCTAATATGTAGAGACCATTGCTAAGTATGCCAGTACCATAAAAGATTCCATCACGTGAAAAAGAACAACATTTATTCCCAAACGTAAATGAAAAACCATCAACATCTAATACGGAAATGGAAATAATACTCTTCGTAAGAGCAGGAACAAAATAACAGTTACTAAGTTCAAGTACTAGCCCACTGGGCAATGAAAGAAAATAAACTCCTACGGCTAGTGCAGCAACACTTACTCCATTTCCAACGCGTAGGTCCACCTCTCCTTTCTTCAGATCTCTAGCGCTTCTTAGTGCCTGCATATTCGTGCAAATATGAGAACCACAACCAGTATCTAATACCCAGTGGTTAGACTTAGAAGAAGTAATGTTGATCTCAATCATAAATATACCTGAAGTCGAAGCATCAGAGCTTCTTCTTGGTACTCAAGAAGTCTTTGCAGTTTCTCCTCCAATGTCCGGTCTCACCACAATGGAAGCAAGCATCCTTGGATTTGTCTTTTGCTATCTTAGGCGTTGGCTTTAAGTGCCTTCGCCTTCTTGGACTTCTTCCGGGCTTTTGCCTTGACCTTGCTCGAAGTGACCAAAGAACACTTGCTTTCCCTTCCCACGGTGCCCTCGCAGCGATTTTCAACATGTTCAATAACTCCGCAGGGGAGCAATCTATCTTGTTCATGTGATAGTTCATCACAAATCTGCGAGAATGAATCGTGCAGAGATTGCGTAATCAAGTCAATACTCAAATCTCGTTCCAACTTCAGGCCCCGACTTTCCAAGCCTCTCTATGTACTGATCATTTTAAGCACGTGTGACCCCACAAAGAAATCCCAGATGCCATCTTACAACTAAACAGGCCTTCGAGACCTCGCACTCTCAAAGGCGTAGACCGAGAAGCAAAAAGTTCCTTCAGTAGACCATGATAGAGTAGGCGCCCATAGACTCATGTCGCACGTGCGATTCAGTGTCATAGAAGCAAGCATGATACATGTAGCATCGAAGATGTCGAGCAATTGCTTGTTGTACTTCTCGACAGCATCTACAGCCGAACCCTCAAAGGGTTTTCCGGTAGGGCCTCGTCCAAGACATAACCAATCTTCTCGTGCCTCAAAACGATTTTGAGGTTTCTTTCCCAATCGAGAAAATTAGTTTCGTCAAGCTTGTTTTCGATGATAAAACGAAGGTTCAATTTGTTTGACATTTTCTACAACAATAAATAAAGATAGAATAAGTAAAAGCTCATGTATAAGAAAAACCCTAAACTTGCACTTAAATTTTTTTTTATAAGGTTTTACTCCCACTAGCCAACTATTCCCAATTGGCTTTCAAGAATTTGATTAATTCTTTAGTGGATCCAATCTAGTCGCCTTAATCTCCGACGGTGGTCGATCAATCTCGGCAATTTCGAAAGGTAGGTACTCCTACCCGTCGCATCATATGCGACTCCCAATTGTTGACTAGTCAACTCTTTGACAGTCCGCATCTCTATGTGGTAGTCAACCCCTTGTCTCTAAAGTCAGACGGCCCTGACGGTGGCCAATCACCGAAAGACTTTAGTCGAGTCGTAACCCAATATTCATGAGATCTCGTAACGATCATATCTCGATAATAACGATATACCCGTGGTAGGTCAACTCCCGACGGTGGTCGATCAGTTGGATCCGAACAAAGGCTCTTCACCGTTATTATAATATCGGGAGACAATTTTGGCTCGATTTTTGGCGTGGGAATAATTTTAAATTAATTCACTTAATTAATTTGGTTTAATTATGGTCTCATCTATTATGTGCATATTACTACGATATCATATAAAGTAAAACATACACAACATTCCGCGCATAAAATAACCGGTATGATCATGGACTTTTTTCCTATATGCGGTTTCGAATACAAACCGATTTAAACCGCGGGTCACAAACTAAAGGTATCTCGCAACCGCTAATAGGATCTTTATTCTTTGACGCCAATGGGTTCTTTATCTCTCCTTGGTCTTCAACTTCTTGTTCCATTCTTGTTACATAATAATTTATCTAATAATTACACCCGCCGCTTTGCACACGAAGAGAGGGGCTAACGGAATTGGATAAATAAAAAGTAAACTAGGTCACGTTCTTCATAACGGCCTAGGACAAATTTTCAAAACCAACATAAAGAAAACATTCCCATTTATCATATTGGTCGAAAGTCACGATCAATCAAAACCATATAATCACATTATATCTACACATCTAATCCATACAATTTTATCTTATGAAAAAGATTAAATTCTAATTTTTACTACTCATGCGTCTTTATTTTATCACATCAAATAATTAAATAACATTTAATTAATTATATGACTTAATCGAAAATTAAAATTAACATTTAATTTTAAATCGATTTTAATTTTAATTAAATTTAAACTATTCAAAATAAAATTAAAATTATAAAGTCTCCTATTTGTTTCCTTTCCAAATTTGGTTTAGGCCTGGCCACTTCCCAAAATCAAAATTTTGAGCAAACTAAGCGCTAAGCGCTTTTTACAAATCAAATATTTGAAAGGCTTGCAAGCTATTCCAAATCAAATATTTGGAAAGACCAACTTATTTTGGTTTAGGCAGCCGCCACTTTCCAAAATCAAAATTTTAGAATTGGCATTTGAAGCAGCCTTTTACAAATCAAATATTTGAAAAGGCCAGCTATTCCAAATCAAATATTTGGAAAGACCAAATAGTTTTTAGTATAGCCTGGTCACTTTCCAAAATCAAAATTTTGAAATGGCTTGAGCTGCGCTTTACAAATCAAATATTTGAAAAGGACGCAGTCTCATTCCAAATCAAAATTTGGAAAGGCCAGCATGCCATATTGTTTTCCAATAGTCCAAACTATTTGAACCACTGGTTGGCCATATGACACAACTAAACAAGCGAGAAATCTATGCACAATAAACATCACAAAACGGAAAAAGGGTCGATCTCCCCCATTGGAAGAAGAGAGCCGACGGACGGCAGCCCGAAGACCACCGCCGCCGCCGCCGCCACCGAGGGAGGGGGCCACCGCCAGTCGGCAGAGCCCCCCATGAACCCTAATTTTTTTGTTTTTTGTTTTAACGTTTCGTGATTTAAGTCTTGCATCTATCGATTAAATACTACGTAATTAATTTATGCTTATTGCTTAAGCTTGAAGTCTGTCTCTGATACCACTGTTAGGAAATCACTAGTTTAACACAGCGGAATTTAAAATTTGATTTCTTTTTCTAGATCGTTCTTCGTTTAATGCAATAAACACGTTAAGTAGTTTGACGGTTATACCTCAGATGATCTATAAGATCGTCGCTTTGACCGCCAACGGAGAGTAGTTCAATGCGCAAGCCGTCCACGCGTCCGACCTCTATCGCTAATCCACACGAACCCCTTGCCGGAATCCTCCTTGGATTGCTATCGGAAAAACTCCGGCTGTTAGACCGGACCTTTTCTTCCCTCACAAACTCACTCTGGGTTGCTCTCTATTTTCACAAGAAACTATGAGCTCTTGCAATTGTGATCTACCAAAGAGCTTGACACCCACTTCCTTTATATAGAGGAAGTGGCGCCCCAAAGTTGTGTGGAGGAGAAGAAAACATTTTCCGAATAAAATAAGGAAAATCAACTAGATTGATTTATCTCTTTAATCATAATTTATTTTGCCAATATCTTATATTGATTATAATTATCTCATTACCATAAATCTATTTTCCCAAAATCAATCAATATCTTATATTAATATTATGGCAATCTCATTAATTAAAATACACAATCCAAGTGTATCTTATACACTCAATTGTGGCGCCCCATATGCCAATTAATTGGCTTCCGGAATATTTTTTAATTAATATAATTTGTATATAATTAATATCTTGTATTTTATTTATTCATAATAAATAAATACCACCATATTAATTTACCACAATAACCCTTATAGTCTAGAGATAAACTTTCCTTATTTGGTTATCATCTATAACCGCATTTTATTCCGACTCGATGTTCATATGCGTGTGACCCGATAGGCTTCCGAATATGTTGGCCGTAGACACAAAGTGCAATTTACTAAAATGCCGTTCATACCTAACGATCACGGGATAGCGTCTAGCAACACACCGTGACCCCCAATCATCGGAAGAGTCAAAAGCAATGACTACTACCTTTAATTTGAAGCAGTTACCGTGTAACTTACGTTAGTATGAACAGTGCACTTTCGACTTTGTGGAGGTTGAAATGTGAAATTTCGACTCTTTGGGGGTCGAAATTAACATTTTCGACTATGGCTTGAATATTGTCTGGTCATATTGTTTTGGCCCAACTCATTATGTTTTCAATCCAATGGTAATAAATGAGAACCAAAAGCACAAAATGATCGCCAAAATAAAAAGTAACCACCAACATTCAAATTTAACTTCAATATACAAAACAACCACCAAAATATATATTCACCACTAACATACAAAGTATCCCAAAATACAAAATCATGACACAAGTACAATGATTTGTTTTAACAGTTCCGGTATCAACTTTGTTTGGTATTATTTCTTCGATTTCAACATGTGGATCACCATCTATAATCTGATGAATGTTTTCTTTCTTCTCGGTCTTCTTGTGTTCTTAAATACACATATCTTCCTCGATTAATTCGTCAACACTTGGCAAGACATATTCTTTATCAATAGTTCGGGCTTCTTGACCATTAACCTGCATTATTTAACCGCAATTCATAATCTAATCATACAACAAGTCAAAGTATATAAAAATGAAAGAAAATTGTTAGGTATATTCACGCACATGTTCGTCTTCTTTTATACCTTCACTTATTTCGTCCAGATGAGGAATTTAAGATAATGTATTGTTGGAAAGGTGTCCTAAACCCAATCGGGTTGGACCGGATCCGACCGGGTCGGATCACTTACAGTCTATTTAGTTCATGTAATAACTTTATTATGATTAATAAAAGCACTTATGTTATTATATATTGTTTATCTTCATATCATTTGTTGTACATATATAGTAACGTCCCTAGTATCAATCTGTGATAGAGAAACCATGATAGTGATTATGGTTGATGAGATCTCTAATCATTATAACAAGGTTGGTACTTAAATGTCTCTAGTCTTACATATTATCAAAAGGGACATTGATAGTATAATCAGACTAGCATGTATTAGATGTCTTCTATCTTTTAGAAGATAGGGATATATCTCGTCTATCGAAGTGTAGGGACACTTGACCGTATGCGTGGGCGTGTATTAGAGAATGCGTGACGTTAGGATCGACCCACTTACATTAAGTGTCACACTATGTGGCGCTTGTGTAATTATCCTTTTGACCGAGTCTTCATGGCATCACGGTGTGGATTGTCATGCTTTGACACTATTGAGATTTCTCCCAACCACGGGCGATCATCATGCGGTAGTGATTGGGTATGATATTGAAGCATGCGGAGTATACATGATTGGTCGTCCGGGAATCGCGTATCCTATGATGGGGATCGAATATCCGAAATGGTCTTCTTATAAGGAATGTCTAGCTCTCGAGAATTGCAAAGTGGGAGTAAATGTGTTATTCCGAGAGAGCGTGATATCCAGATTATAAGATACGATCGTTAATGTATTGACACTCGGGATATGATCGTATGGATATTATTACAGCGATAGGATTTGATTAGTAGCAAATTCTTCACAATTGATTGATACCTTAATCCTTCATTTAGTCATTCACTTAATTAATATTGTTTATGTTGGTAATCTAGATTTGTGTTTGAACATACATCTTATTGGAGTTCTAGCTCTCAAAGGCATGCACCGTAACTTTGAAATTTGTTTATCAAACTCTTGTGGGTGACTTTGAATATTAATATTGTAAATTTTTTCTTATTATGGTGTATGAACTATTGTTTTGATTTTGGTGTATTATAATGAACTATTGCTTTAATTTTGGTGTATGACTATGAACAATGAAGTATGAACTATCGTTTTGATCAATTATTGTTGTCATTTTTTATGGGTGCTGTTAATAGCACCAGGCCATATCTATCACCGACACCCCACCAAATAAAAAATGACAATTTACTCGGACACCACACTAATTATTTTTATGGATAAGGGGTCTACTTCGGGCACCGCATGTATTATACAACACAATATTTTTTTCAGACAAAAAATACTTTATACAGATTTATTTTATTACAAATTAACCCGTAACATTTTAAAAGTTCCAAATGAACAGTGCACTTTTCAAGTTTGTGGAGGTTGAAATTTGCAATTTCGACTCTTGCGCGGTTGAAATTATCATTTTCGACTTTCTAAGGGTTGAATTTTGTCTGGTCATGTTGTTTTGGCCCAACTCACTTTATTTTCAATCCAACACATGTTTAAACAATATTTACCAAACTTTTGAAAGGGGAAAAGGATATTGGTATTTGTTTTACACTTATTTACATTGAAATACACATTTCAACTAAGTAAAAATATGATCGAAAGTTAGTAATAATAGTGTATTTTTCGCCTTTGTGGAGGTTGAAATGTGCAATTTCGACTCATGGGTCGAAATTACCATGTTCGAATCTCTAAGGGTTGAATCTTGACTGGTCATGTTGTTTTGGCCCAACTCACTTTGTATTCAATCCAACACATGTTTAAGAAATATTTACCAAATTTATGAAAGGGCTAAATGATCTTGGTATGTGTTTTACACTTATTTACATTGAAATACACATTTCAACTAAGTAAAAATTGAAATTGAAAATCAGTAAAAAAAACAGTGCACTTTTTGAATTTGTGGAGGTAGAAATGTGCAATTTCGACTCTTCAGAGGTCGAAATTACCCTATTCAACTCTCTAAGGGTTGAATCTTGTCTGGTCATGTTGTTTTGGTCCAACTCACTTTGTTTTCAATCCAACACATAATTAAACAATATTTACCAAACTTATGAAAGGGGTAAAGGATCTTGGTATATGTTTTACACTTATTTACATTGAAATACACATTTCAACAGTAAAAATTGAAATCGAAGCATTCATAACATTTTCATATACCATCCATCCCAAGCTACAAACAGCTGGCGGCGAAGATCAAATCTTTTCTATAGCAAAATTGTAAATCAAAGTTTACATATATAAACACAGGACAGTAGGCTCTACATATAAATCTTCTAAGTCTTGTTACATAATTGGCTCCCTTACTCAATGATTTGCAAAACAAACTTTCATCTATGAAGCCACTTTTTTTCTTTAATTGCAAGAAATTTTTATTTACTATCATAAATATCCAGTGTGTGATACTAAATGAAGTTTACAGAAGCAACCTAGCTAAATGCATAAACAGAAACTAAGTTTTCTCTCTGGTTAATCTGTATGTATTTTTTTTATTACGCTATGCAAAAGAAGTAAAAATTTCCAGTCCATCAAGTAAACATAATCACAAACTGAAAACAAAATACAAGAGAGGAGAAGATTCTTACCAATTAGATGACTCAATACAACTCACCGGTGATAAAGTCTGAATTATCACAAACGCGTTTTGGTGGATTTAGAGGTGGGATATCTAGATTAAATCAAGTGTTTTCTAGAGTAATGCTCAAGAACAAGATGAAGACATGTGTGAACACGATGAAGAATATATGAAGATATGAAGAACACTCAAGTTGTCGACAAATTAACAGTGGTTGTCTGTGTTTTGTATTAAGTGTCCCTTTGAAGGGTAATAAATGTCGCTATTTATAGGGGTTTAGAGTCAGCGGATACAATGGCGGGAAGCAAGATACAAATCAAAATAGGTAAAAGCGAAGTTGCATGATGAATCCTGACCGGGCGAGCTCATGTCCTAATCGTTGTGGGTCCTTCACCTGTAACCGTGAACGAACTCTGTTATCCAGCTAAACGGGCTTGTTTCAAGTCGGGCGGATCATGGTGAGAGCGGCGAGCGGTGTCATTGATGCTTCGTGTCGCTATGTAAGTGGCGAGCTGAAGGCTTTGCTGATCGACGCCCGTTGCCTATCCAGAGATAAGAATCGTAATGGCCTGAGGTGGGATGGATTATACTCGGCCCGGTTCGTCTTATGAAGGTGCAAATCAGTTGGGCTGATGACCCTATTTGTTATTGGGCCTACGTACAGGCAAAATGAGAACCCACAGGCTCTTTTACGGTCTTGGCGTATCAATGGCCCCATACTCCTTGCTATTTTAATTGTACAAATGAAAGTCATGGAGTAAAAGTTGCTGCCGACTTGGTTTGCCATGTGCCGAGATGACTCCTTTAGAGTGACCTTCTAATTTAGCATTGGGCTCGTGAGCGTAGTCATGGTGCCGAGCTAGGGAGCGATCGGGCTTAATCAACGTTAGTGGCTCGAAAGCGTCTTGCTGAGAGGTGCCAGCCTGTGAAGCGTCCGGGCTTATATGTGTTATGCTCGGAAGTTTATAGGCACAAGATTCCGTGCCGAAGCGATCGGGCTTATGTTTGTTGACTTAGATAATCGACGGGCCGGTCGGCGTAGTGCTATGAAACGACCTAGATGAGTTGGCTTTGTTGAAAATCTCGTTGTTACGAGTTGCGGCGAGATGAGTATCATGATTGCTTGATTCAGACGAGCTTGAAGATGTGGCGTTGGTTACGCGTCTGAGAGTCGTTATTGCCTCGGTATCGTGCTATGGCGTAACCGTCGACAACTAGCACAACAGTTAAGGCATGACACACGTCTCTTAATGAAACAGAGCGTTGGTAACCGTCGCCTTAATGATTTCGAATTTTGAATTTCGAAAGTTGAAACGCTGCATTTTGCGAAATTGACCAAACTATAATTCTGCACAAAATATCCATACAGATTAAAAAAGAATCATTTCTATTGAGAATAATAAATGTGATTTTCATTGATTGATAACTGAGTATAAGAGTTGTTTATATAATCATACAATAGGGATAAAGACGGAAACATAAAATATAGTATAAAACCCTAATAGGTGCGGCTACTTGGAGGCCAAGTTATCCAGTGCTTCAATAATTTCAGTTCCAAAACATTTAAAACTTTTTGCGGATTCATAAATTGAAAAGAAGGATGCTGGTTAGCTGGTGAGTCAACTGCCGCTAATCCGGTGATCAAAAACCATTTTATATGCAAACAGATTATCTTACTAAACTAACCAAAACTATAACACATACCCAATGTAACAACTATACAAATGCAGATACATAAGCATGTTACAAGAATTCCACAATAACATGTCATTTCAACAAAAGTAATGTAAAAGCTTTTGATGCTTGAGCCCTTACCTTGATAAACAGGGGAAAGATCAACCAAACTAGCTTATTTCACCATAGAGATCCAACCAGGGGCGTCCCTGTCTAAATTTAAGCTTGGGACCAAAAAAAAAAATTATGCCCTTGTCTTTTGAAAAAAACCAGTAACAAAAAAAATAGAAATTTTCCAAGTCAAATAAGAACATTGTCATTTGTCAACCAAAAAAATATATATATATATATATATATATATATATATATATATATATATATATAAAGTCAAACAAAAAAGTTGCGTGACATAGTTATGGGTTTGGAACTTGGAAGAAAAAAAACCTACTTATTTGACTTCTATGTTTAAAAAAATAAAAATTAGTGTAGCTAGCAGATTCGGTTTAGTAGAAATTTTCCAAGTCAAATAAGAACATTGTCATTTGTCAAAAAATATATATATATATATATATATATATATATATATATATAAAAAAAAAATGTCAAACAAAAAAATTGTGTGAGATAGTCATGGGTTTGGAACTTGGAAGAAAAAAAAACCTATTTATTTGAAACACATGTTTAAAAAAACAAAAATTATTCAGTAAATAAGTAAAGATTCAAACCCAGCCTCACGTATAATAAAATAGAATGTGCTTAATTAAGGTAATACATTCATTATTCATATAAATACAGTATATATGTACTATTAGATCGAACGTTTGTGGGGCCCTTAATTTTATTGATTTTCAGGAGGCTCCGGGCCATGACCCCCTTGGACCCCCCCGGGGGCGCCCCTGGATCCAACATAACAAAACTTTAAACATCAAAAACCCTAACTCAACATATTGGTAAACTTGCTTAGAACTTAATGAACACAACTAAAACTTAAAACACTTTGTAGGGCTGAAAGTTAGGTTGAGAAGGGCAAGAAATGCTGCAGAGTTTCCAAATAACTTGGGAGAGAAAGGCAGAAACAAGGGTAGGAATGAAGGGTACTTATAAACTTCAAAATTTGAGGATTCATGAAGACTTGCTGGTGTTCATTGAATCCGGAAGGCCAAGAGGTGCCATAAAAAAGCCATTAATTAACAACGTGGAGTTGCTGAACTTGAAAGCTTGCTGATATCCACTTCACAGCTGCCGGCTCGCCGGTACATAGCCGGTCGTTTCACCTCTATCTAGGGCAAACTTGGTATATTTCACACACATATAAAACAAAACAGATACATTATCCTTTATTCTTGGTAATAAATAATGTATGTGTCACTTGATCCGTAAATAACTTACCTGCAAAATTAAACTCAGGGTATTACGGTAGTGCACTATCCGATTGAGTATGTTGTCATTGTTGTGAAATCCTACTCAAGAATGTTAAATGGATTTCTTCGTACTAAAGTACCACAAGCAATTGCACCTTAAGAGTATGTTTGGTAGTGAAAAAAATGGTGAGAAAAAAAAATATTTGAATTCTATTTTAATTTAGACAAGTTTGGTTAGTTAAGATAAGAAAAATCTATTTTCTCAAGTTGACTCCTATCTTTTTCTTCCAATACATTTTCTTCGCTACGTCTCCTATTCAAGTTTTTCATAATCGTTTTTCATAATCGTTTTTCATATATAATATGAATTGTTTGAATTTATTTTTATAGTTAGCGTTAGACACAATAGTTTTTTTTTTTTAAATTATGATTCGTATATTTTATCTGCAACAATCCTTGTATCATTTTATATTTATTTTTTAGTATGTGAGGTAGAAAACTTTTATAATTGTTGTCAGCAAAAATTATCGCAAATGAAATTTAATTAAAAAATTTTTAATATTTATTTTTAGTGAGCTAATCGATATTTTAGAAAATTTTTTTCTACGACAATCAAATTTGCATAGTCGAGAAAATATTGTAAATGTATTCTTTTGTTAGTTCTTTTCTCTCTACCAAACAACATACGTGAGAATCGAGTTTATTCTCATCATCTTTTCTCTGCATAATCAAATAGATGATGAGAAAGTGCTCTTTTTTTTTCTCTTTTTCTTTTATCATGTCTATTCTCATCATTTTTTTTCATTAATTTTTATGTGTACCAAACGTGCCCTAAAAAAAGTTAATGCTGCAATGAAAAATGAACGAATCTACTTAGTTTTTTCTTTCTCATGGATTCAAGGTAGATCCGTAAAAATTAGGTGTAATTGGGAAGATTGGTCGAGCCATCCTCTCCAAGTTGTGAAAGCATCTACTTAGTTTTTTGAGTGTTAGCTTTGTGTTTGCTTTGGTCTATAGATAAGTGTGTCTTTGTCTTGGCTTTTGCTGATATAAGCTAGTTTTCGGTACCGTGATCTTTTGTGGATTCTAGCATCTTGTTAGAATTTTCTATTTTCCTAATGAAAGCCATCTATTGCTGTTCAAAAAAAAAAAAAAAAAAAAAAATGAAAGTTGGGTCACAAACGCTCAAGTAATAAAGTAAGCATTTTGCACAACCCGGTCGCCACAAGCTGAGGAGTGGTTTCACCTATTTGGGTTGCTCCTCCTCTGCATTTTCTTAAGTTTAATGTGGACGCTGCTCTTAAAGATGGTTATCTAGCAATCGGAGAACTGATTCGGAACAACGAGGGCACAAATTTTCACTCTTTTTCTCAGCGCTTAAGGAGATGTTTAGATCCAACCTTCGGGAAGCTTTGTCCATTTACCATGCTATGACCATGGCTATTAGCTGGGGTTGCCTTGACATCATTTTCGAGGGAGACTCTCTCCTAATTCATTAACGGCTTACAAATGACTGTAACACCCCGTTCCCGGACACCGAGTCCTTATCCGGAAAATGAACGTTCGGCACGTATAAAATAAAATAAATTTCACTTTATACATAAGCCTCTACTACGTCGTATCAAAATAAAGCAAACGGAAGCAAAAGACTCGGGTAATTTTTTTTTCCAAATAACCAAGAATAGAAACTTGACGTATAAAGATAGAAATGTAACATTATTACATCGGGAAGAAACCAACGAAATCCAAAGATACGAATACTCCAAAAACTAAGAAGTAAAGACAGAGTTTCCAACAATAATCAAAGTCTAAAGTCTAAATAAAATATAAATAATCAAGGTCTTCAACTCCGGCGTCCTCAAACGTTGTCATCAAAGTCCTCCTCAAACTCCAAGTTTACCTGTTCGTCTTCTCTCCCCCAAACACATAAATAAACATGCATTTGAGGTAAGTACAATGTACATAGCAGTATCAAGAACAATTTAATTACAATTTAATTAGGTTCATAGCTTTATATTTAAGTAATTATCTTTATGAGACCGAATCAATTTAAGGTTCATTCCATGTCCATCAACACGTCATGACAATACGTTTCTAGCCTAGCTTATCTTGGTTAAATCATTACTCAAGGGCACAATGCATGATGAAAATTCCACCATGAGATGTGCTTGCCAACTACGGTGAATATCCTTTGACCCTACTTATTTTGAATAGCACCGATAGTCCCGGATCTACAAAAGATGGAAGAATTCAAATGCATATACGTTAAAGTTGTGAATTTCCTCCGCCTTAATTACTTATTCGATTGGATAGGCCAACGTAAGCGTTGTTTGCTTTCTCCCGAGCGTATCACATCGCCGATATGAATCGATCGTTTATAGGCCAACCGAGAATAAGTATGACATTTTAGCTTTTACTCGATTGCTCAACCGAATATGTAATTTTATTACTACGTATTATTAACTAACCAGCCACCTATGTGTATTCAAAGTAAAGCTCACCTTAACGAATCTACACCCTCACTTAGACAGCTAGACATCACATCCTATCAAATACACAGACATTGATG
The DNA here is from genome assembly GCA_026214975.1 of Gentiana macrophylla. Taxonomy (NCBI): domain Eukaryota; kingdom Viridiplantae; phylum Streptophyta; class Magnoliopsida; order Gentianales; family Gentianaceae; genus Gentiana; species Gentiana macrophylla. Next base: position 40,845,191 of record CM047810.1, read on the forward strand.
AGCTCAAATTCATCAAAGCACAAGCCCTTTCATGCCTTTCCGACGGTCCCGAACTTCAACACCCTTTAAGAGTACGTCCGGTGCCGGAACCAAACGCATCAGAAACTCAATTGAGGCTTAATTATGTTTATTTTATGTTATTAGATCATGAAACAACGTTTTAAAATCCCATACATAGCTTAAAATAACTTATTTATCAAAACAGGGGCAATGTGCGCACATTCCAGGGGAATGTGTGCACATTTGGCAAAAATTTACATTCAGCCCGGCCAGTACTGTGTGCACATACCAGGAGAATGTGCGCACACCCCAGAAGCTGTCCACATTCAGCCTTAAAAATGTGCACACACAGCTAGTCAGTGTGTGCACACTAAGCACACAAAACTCTCTAAACACGTTTTATGCACTTTATCGATATCTACTCAAATCCAAACATGTTCAACATCAAAATACTCAGAAAAATAGCAGAAAAAGATGACTTTTATCTACCATAACAACCCTAAATCCTTAGGCAACACGAAGGTATGATGCCTAACATAAAATCATATCAAACCTTAACATAAAACCTAATAAACCAAGAATTAACTTGTAGGAAGATCCTCTTACCTTTGCAAGCTATTCCAAAACTCCAAACTCAAAAAAACAGCAGCAACTCGAACACTTTTGCAGAGAAACCTATATGATCAATTTGAATTCACATTAAAACTGATCACACGATTCCAAAGACAACAAACTACGAAAGGTATGAGTTTTGATCCTCAAAACTAACCAAGAACAGAAGGTGGGTCGAATTTCATACCTTAACAAAGCTTTGATTTTTGAGTGTTGAAACGATGTTCCTTTCACGACGATTCCAACGCAGTTTTCGAAACTAAAAACGATTGAGATTCGACTGAGTAATTGAAGAAAATCTCTAGGCCTCTTTCTCTTCTCTTCCAACGTGTAGAGAGAGCGTAGAAGCAGATTCGGAATACTTTTAGGTTATGGAAAAATCTGAATATATTTTCCTTAAATATATTTTCCAATTACCCACTATTTCCTTAATTACCCTTAATTACCAATAAATCATAATTTTTTCTTAATTATATACATACAATTTTTGAAATTATATATATATATATATATTTATATATATATATATATATATATAACTATATATATATATAATCAAAAAGGAAATAATATATATAATAATATTTTATATATATATAATATATATATATATATTACTTTCAATAGAAAAAAGAAATAATAATATTTCATGAAACATTCTCTGTCTCTTTAAAATCGGAATATTACATTCCTCCCCCTTAAGAGGAGTTTCGTCCTCGGAACTAGAACATAACTGGTAAGTCCATAAAACCTGGGAACTCGGTGATCATATCGTCCTCAACTTCCCAAGTAGCTTCATCTGGTAAATGATTGCTCCATTGCACCAAAACCAAAGGAATCAACCGTCTCTTGACCATCTTTTCCTTCCGGTTTTAGAATTCTAATCGGTCTCTCATCTTAAGCTAGATTATCTTGAAGAATTTCCGGATCAACTATGGTTTCAACATCCGTCTTGGTCAAACACTTCTTCAACATCGAAACATGAAACACGTTGTGGACTCTTGACATTGATTCCGGTAGTTTAAGCTTATAAGCCAAAGGTCCAATTCTTTCCAGAATTTCAAAAGGTCCAACATACCTCGGGCTTAGCTTTCCCTTTTGTCCAAAACGTTTAACTCCTTTCATTGGTGAAGCTCGTAGATAAACTCTTTCACCGACTTCAAACTCGAGAGGTCTTCTTCTAACATCTGCCCAACTTTTCTGCCTATCTTGAGCTGCCTTCATATTCTTCTTAACTAACTGAACTCTCTCTTTAGCTAGTTCAACCAAATCTAGCCCGGTGACTTGTCTTTCCCCGACTTCATCCCAAAACAGCGGCGTTCCACATCTTCTTCCATACAAAGCTTCAAACGGTGGCATGCCTATACTTGCATGGTAACTGTTGTTGTAGGTTTACTCCGCTACAGGTAGGTAATCATCCCATGATCCGCCTACTTCCAAAACACAAGCTCTCAACATATCTTCAAGTGTTTGGATGGTTCTTTCTGACTGCCCATCTATCTGAGGATGAAATGCCGTACTCAAATCCAACCTCGCACCAAAAGCTTGCTGCAAGCCTTTCCAAAACCGACTAATGAACCGGCTATCTCGATCCGAGACTATAGAGATAGGTACTCCGTGTAACTTCACTTTATTATCCAAGTATAGTGTGGTCATCTTCTTCAAGGGCATATAAACCTTAAACAGTAAGAAATGAGTGGATTTGGTCAATCTATCCATGATCACCCAAATCGTATCATGTCCTCCTCTTGTCTTAGGTAAACCGGTGATGAAATCCATCGTGATCTTATCCTATTTCCATTCAGGGATATCCAATGGCTTAAGAATTCCTCCTGGTCTTCTATGCTCTGCTTTAACTTTCTGGCAAGTATCACACTCTGCTACAAACTTAGTTATTTACAGTTTCATCGAGGGCTACCAAAACTTTTCCTTCAAGTCTCTGTACATTTTAGTAGCTCTTGGATAAACCGCAAAAGCAATCCTATGTGCCTCTTCCATAACTCTTTGTCTCAAATCACTAACATTGGGCACACACAACCGATCCTGGTACCAAAGGTTCCCATTCTTATCTAACACATAACCTACTATAGGCTTTTCTCTTGCAACACGCTTCAAGTCAACCAAAACTAGATCTTCATCTTGCTTCACCCGAATATCATCAATCAACTCCGATCTTGCTAACAACAGTGCCACAAACTGCCGGTCTTCAATCTGATCAAAACTTCAGATTCTCAGCCCATCTAACCTCTCTGCCATATCTTCAATGCTTGAAACTGCAAACACCGGTTTTCTGCTCAAAGCGTCAGCCACTACATTTGCTTTTCCCGGATGGTACTGAATATCCAAGTCATAATCCTTTACGAACTCCAACCATCTCCTTTGCCTCATATTCAGATTCTCATGTGTGAAGAAGTACTTTAAACTTTTGTGGTCTGTGAAGATCCTAGCCTTAACTCCATACAAGTAGTGCCTCCAAGTCTTTAAGGCAAACACTACTGCTGCCAACTCTAAGTCATGTGTTGGGTAATTCTTTTCATGCACCTTCAACTGTCTAAACGCATAAGCAATCACTTTCCTCCTTGCATCAACACACAACCTAAGCCCTGTCTCAAGCATCCGTATAAACGTCGTAATTATCAAAGATCTCTGGAACCGCCAAAACTGGGGCTGTAGTCAACTTCCTCTTCAGCGTCTGAAAAGCATCTTCACACTCACTGGTCCAATCAAACTTTACATTCTTTTGAGTGAGCCGGGTAAGTGGTGTAGCTATCTTTGAGAAGTCTTGTACAAACTTCCTATAATAGCCAACCAAACCAAGAAAACTTCTAACCTCTGAAATTGTAGTCGGTCTGGACCACTTCTCAACTGCTTCAATCTTTGCCGGATCGACCTTAATGCCATCTCCAGAAATGACATGACCCAAGAAACTAACTTGATCCAACCAAAAGTCACACTTTGAGAACTTAGCATACAACTGGTTCTTCTTCAAGGTATCCAACACTATCCTTAGGTGTTTTTCATGTTCTTTCTCATCCTTTGAGTATACTAGGATGTCATCTATGAATACTATCACAAACTTGTCCAAATATGGCATGAAAACACGCTGCATTAAATCCATAAATGCAGATGGAGCATTAGTGAGTCCAAAAGGCATGACCAAGAACTCATAATGTCCATACCTCATACTGAAAGCCATCTTTGGTATATCTGCTACTTTGATCTTCAACTGGTGATAACCAGACCTAAGATCAATCTTAGAGAACACTCTCTTGCCTTGCAACTGATTACACAAATCATCAATCCTTGGTAAGGGATACTTATTCTTGATGGTGAGGTTATTCAACGCTCTGTAGTCTATACACATCCTCATGCTACCATCCTTCTTCTTAACAAACAACACTGGGGCTCCCCAAGGTGAGGTACTAGGCTGAATTATGTTTCTCTCAAACATATCCTTAAGTTGAGCCTTCAACTCTTTCAATTCAGCCGGTGCCATTCTATAGGGTGCCTTAGCAACTGGTGCCGCTCCGGGTACCAACTTGATCTCAAACTCTTTTTCTCTATCCGGCATGTTTCCCGATAGCTCTTCTGGAAACACTTCAGAGTACTCTCTTACCACAGGGTTTCCTCTAACTTAGGCTTCACTTATTCCATATCCAATACGTACAACAAGTAGCCTTCACAACCTTTGTGACAAGCCCTTATCGCCTTGACTGCCGAAATTATAGGGTGACGCTTCTTACTAGGCTTGTAAACATTTTCTTGATAAGTCTTATCTGATTTCCCGGGTATCTTAAAGGTCACTCTCTTTTCTCTACAATCCAAGTGAACATAATTCTCGGATAGCCAATCTATTCCAAGAATTACATCGAAATCCGAAAAGTCTAAAACCGTAAAGTCACTCTTGCAACAATGCGTTCCTACTCGCACATGCACTTGAGGCATCAACTTGGATACCTTAGTTACCTTTCCTAAATGTGTTGTTATTTCCAAGATGTTTCTTAAAGTCTCCATTGGTAAGTTAAGCTTCTTAGCTATCTTAGTTGACACAAAGGTGTTAGACGCTCCCGTATCAAACAAGGCATTAACTGCTAAGTTGTCTAATATTATCGTACTTATGATGTGAATTCATTTATTTAAATACGAATACAACATGATTTAAATCGTGCTATAAAAGTACTCTAATAAATCAAAATAACAAATAAAGGTACCTGAAATAACATTATCATCGGGTTCAGCCATCTCAGCATCCACTGCAAACACTCCAATTGGGCGACTTGGGCCGCCTTTTCCATTCCCTTGCTTATGATTACTCGAGCTCCCCTTTGTCGGACACATTCTTGCAAAATGTCCCAGATCTCCGCAGTAGTAGCAGCCGCATGTACTAGCCTTACACTCACCTAAGTGGTTCATGTTGCACTTAGAGCAAAAAGGTGCTCCGGTTGGAGGTTTACTTGTTGTAGGGACTGTCGTTTTCTTGACGTTTTGCTGCGGTGCTCCCCGGTTATTGCCTTGACTCACGCCAAAATTTCTCTTGTTCCCAATAACGACGGTGGCCTTTTTCCTGAAGGTCTCAACCTCTAAGGCCTTATTCAGAAGTTCAGCCATATTCTTGGCTGTGAAACCCAACATTCCAGATTGTATTTCATAGGCCAATCCTTCTTTGTAGAGGGCCATCTTCCTCTCTTCGACCTTCATAAGCTCGGGGAAAACCTTCCCAACTCATTAAACTTGTTGGTGTAATGAGATACCGTCATGTAATTACCCTGCTTAAGCTTTAAGAACTATCTTGTCTTGTCTGCCTGCACTGCTGCTGGGAAGTACTCATTATAAAACATGGCCATAAAGCCTTCCTAGTCTGTGACTTTCTCATTACTACTCTGTATAGCATCAATCCAAGCTTCAGCCGAATCCAAAAGAAATCCAACTGCTAACTAGGCCATCTCAGACTTAGGAGCATTGATGTTCCTACAAGCCTTCTCAAAACTCCTCAGCCATTCTTCAGCCTTTGAATGCTCCAAATTCCCATAAAAGTCTTGTACTCTGTTCCTTCTCGGTCTTGTATACCAATCCACTGGTGGTGCTTGCTCAAACGCTGGTCTAACTAGTGGGTATACGGGAGGATATCCAAAAGGTATTTCTTGCTGATAAGTTGTTGGTATGGCGGTGGTTGATAGAAACCGTAGGGTGGGTAACCAAAGCCTTGCTGATGCTCAAAACGGGGTGAATGAGGTATAGTAGGTCGAGAGTGTGACCTACTGGAGGAGGGTAAAAAGTTTGCTGTTGCTGGTGATGAAACACTGGTGGTGAGGGGTGGCTTACCGGTGGGGGATAAATGTTGGTCACTGGGGGTGGTAAACTGATTGGTGGAATGTCCTCTACTATAGTAACACGGATAGGTGCTTCTCCAGGTTCTCTATAAATATAGGTGTATCTTGATTGAGGGCACGGTGTAGGATTCTGATGTGGTCGTGGTGACAGACTCCGCTGAGATTGTGGTGTGGGGATCGCAGTATGAGGGGGTGGAGTGGGGTTCGGATGAGGTGAAGGATTCTTCCTCACAAAGCCGCCTCCTACTACCGGTGTCGGACTCTCACGACGTACTCCTGACGCTTCTACACCGCTCCGGTTCTAGTGAACACCATCCTGATGATCATAGAAAACCAAAATGTTACTAAAAGATCTAGAGAAATCTTATCTTAAAAGAAAGGGAGCCTAAAAGACTCTTCGTCTCTGATACCAACTGTAACACCCCGTTCCCGGACACCGAGTCCTTATCCGGAAAATGAACGTTCGGCATGTATAAAATAAAATAAATTTCACTTTATACATAAGCCTCTACTACGTCGTATCAAAATAAAGCAAACGGAAGCAAAAGACTCGGGTAATTTTTTTCCAAATAACCAAAAATAGAAACTTGACGTATAAAGATAGAAATGTAACATTATTACATCGGGAAGAAACCAACGAAATCCAAAGATACGAATACTCCAAAAACTATGAAGTAAAAACAGAGTTTCCAACAATAATCAAAGTCTAAATAAAATATAAATAATCAAGGTCTTCAACTCCGGCGTCGACGTCCTCAAACGTCGTCATGAAAGTCCTCCTCGAACTCCAAGTTTACCTGTTCATCTTCTCTCCCCCAAACATATAAATAAACATGCATTTGAGGTAAGTACAATGTACATAGCAAGAAGTAGAAGCTACAATTTAATTAGGTTCCTTAACAGTTTTTATTTAGATAATTATCTTTATGAGACCGACTCAATTTAAGGTTCATTCCATGTCCATCAACACGTCATGACTATACGTTCCTAGCCTAGCTTATCTTGGATACATCATTACTCAAGGGCACAATGCATGATGAAAATTCCACCACGAGATGTCATTGCCAACTACGGTGAATAGCACCGATAGTCCCCGGTTCTTCCCGGTATGCATATACGTTCGGTGAATTTCCTCCACTGCCATTCAGCCGTTTATAGGCCAGCAGTGTTGTTCGCTTTTACTGAGCGTATCACATTGCCGGTATGAATCAGTGCCTAACCGAGAATAAGTGACGTATTAGCTTTTACTACACGTATGTAATTATTATCGGTTATTAACTAGCCACCTATGTGTTTTCAAAGTAAAGCTCACCTTAACAAATCTACACCCTCACTTAGACAGCTAGACATCACATCCTATCAAATACACAGACATTGATGAGCTCTAATTCATCAAAGCACAAGCCCTTTCATGCCTTTCCGACGGTCCTGAACTTCAACACCCTTTAAGAGTACGTCCAGTGCCGGAACCAAACGCATCAGAAACTCAATTGAGGCTTAATTATGTTTATTTTATGTTATTAGATCATGAAACAACGTTTTAAAATCCCAAACATAGCTTAAAATAACTTATTTATCAAAACAGGGGCAATGTGCGCACATTCCAGGGGAATGTGTGCACATTGGACGAAAATTTACATTCAGCCCGGCCAGTGTGTGCACATTCTAGGGGAATGTGCGCACACCCAAGAATCTGTCCACATTCCGCCTTAAAAATGTGCGCACATAGCTAGTCAGTGTGTGCACACTAAGCACACAAAACTCTCTAAACATGTTTTTATGCACTTTTTCGATATCTACTCAAATCCAAACATGTTCAACATCAAAATACTCAGAAAAATAGCAGAAAAAGATGACTTTTATCTACCATAACAACCCTAAATCCTTAGGCAATACGAAGGTATGATGCCTAACATAAAATCATATCAAACCTTAACATAAAACCTAATAAACCATGAATTAACTTGTAGGAAAACCCTCTTACCTTTTGCAAGCTATTCCAAAACTCCAAACTCAGAGAAACAGCAGCAACTCGAACACTTTGGCAGAGAAACCTATATGATCAATTCGAATTCGCATTAAAACCGATCACACGATTCCAAAGACAACAAACTACGAAAGGTATGAGTTTTGATCCTCAAAACTCAACCAAGAACAGCAGGTGGGTCGAATTTCATACCTTAACAAAGCTATGATCTTTGAGTGTTGAAACGATGCTCCTTTCACGACGATTCCAACGCAGTTTTCGAAACTAAAAATGATTGAGATTCGACTGAGTAATTGAAGAAAATCTCTAGGCCTCTTTCTCTTCTCTTTCAATGTGTAGAGAGAGCGTAGAAGCATATTCGGAATACTTTTAGGTTATGGAAAAATCTGAATATATTTTCCTTAAATATATTTTCCAATTACCCACTTTTTCCTTAATTACCCTTAATTACCAATAAATTATATACATACAATTTTTTTTCTTAAATATATATATATATATATTTTGAATATATATATATATATATATATATATATATATATATATATCACTTACTTAACTCCAATAAAAAAGGAAAGAAATAATAATATTTGTTTTGTAAAACGACACGCGCCGCTTCTTTTAGAAAATCAATATATTACAATGACATTGAGGACAAATCTGCTATTGGGAATATCATTGAAGATTGCATTTACCTTTTTCCTTTCTTCTCACATGTCTCATTCTCTTGGGTTAAGAGGGAGGGGATACCCCTACCCACTTATATATTAGCTAAGGAATGTCTTCTTTTAGATGGTTGTATGTGTTGGGGAACCTCTCCGCCCGCACATGTTTTTCTAGCGAAGATCGTGTGTAACGCCCCTGCACTTCTGTGCAGTAGCGCGCTTAAACGAGTCATAAATGTCGGTCAACTACTTAGATCGCCGCCGCTTAGTCTAAAAAGTTGGTTAAGTTGAAATGACAAGACCTTTTATGTCTCACACTCATACAAAAAGTGAGCGTGACTTTACTTTTACCGTGTGGGATTTTACATTCTCTCCTTATATGGATCAAGGCGTCTCCTCGCCAGACGACCAAGACTTGTTCCCGGATCGTCCCTACCGGAGGTGAATTCAGAAGTCATCCTTACACCATCTTCTTCAGACGCGGCGGCAACGCATAGATTGGCCTCGATAGTCGGCTCGATACTATTCTCAGAACGCCTCCAAACCCCAGGCGCCTCAGTAGGCTAGATGAGTCATAAATATCGGTCAATCGCTTAGACCGCCGTCGCCCTCGCTTGATGCAAAAAAGTGCAACTAACCTGAAGTTGATGAAGATCTTTATGTCTCACATTTATATGAGGGTGAGCATTCACTTATTTTACCGATGTGAAATTTTACAATCGGCTGATATTCTTAATTAATAAAATTCCTTTTCCTTAAAAAAAGAGAGTAATAAAGTAAGCAGTTTTATATAAAATATATAATCATCAATATACCTAAGCTAAACGGGTCATAAGATCAACATTATGTTAGAAAATTGTTGGTTAAGCCGTCAAGAAATCATCCACCACGCGTGGTGGATACAGCACAAGAGATAGAAATTTAAACAAAATTTAATAATAAAAAATATTTCATGTCCACTTCAATTCTTTGTGGCGTCAACAATTTCCACAACAAATTTATATATTTTTCCCATTAAACCTCTACCACAAGAATCTCAATGCAACAAGCGTTTTCAATTGATATAAGAGACAGAGACGTGACAAAAAATCTAGTCATCATGCTTATCTACTCCTAAAAGAAAATAAACCTCCAATTCCATATTTTATATGTTGGAGAATTTAGGTGAGTCGGTGCAATTTCGAAGGGAATTCGAATTGGTGCAACCCAAACCTATTCGGTTTGGATGGTGATGACTCGTTTGAATGATGCAACGAATTAACAATGAACCGATAAAACACTACGCACAAATTTATCTTAAAGAGATAGAATACTACACTCGTCTCAATCTATAAGTTTTCGCATGTACTCATTTCGTTTTGTGGTTTTGATTCAAGCATTTTTTTTGATGTTTTGATCACGTGTTTATATTATGTGTTAGAATTATTTAACATCATCATACTAAAATCGGATAAAAGTGCCAACATTATATGCAGTGTTATTATCTTTAGATAAGTCGATCGAGTCCAATCGAGAAACAAGAAAGAAAAAAGAAAGAATTAAGGAAAAAGAAGTAGTTCTTCATTTGACTCATCATCTACTACATGGGATTTGTAGATTGTTCACACCCCGAAGATCACTGAGAAGAGAGCTATGTTTTGGCACAAGAATCACTTCAATCGGGTAACTAGATTTGATACTCCTCATACTATTTCATAAACTTCTTCAAGTGTTCTTAGCTCAATAGTTGAAAATGAGGCTTAAGAACTATGGTTATGTTGTAGGAATCAAGGAAAGAGCTTAGCTTTGTTAGTTCTTCAAGCTTGGAGTTCGGAACTAGGAGTGTGATATCCTACATTGAAAGTGGGAGAAGCGCATCACCACCATATAAGTGTGAGACATAAATGTCTTGTAAACTCGGGTTAGCCCTTTTAGACCAAACGATGACGGTTGTCTAAGCAGTTGACCGGACCATTTATGACTCACTTAACGCTACCAGACCCGGGGTCTGGGGCATTACAGAATGATATTTAGAGCCGACTATCAGACCGACTTAAGTGCCACGTGCCACATGCCACATGCCACCTCTAGATCCTCTGGTGGGGAAAAAAGTGGAACACAAGTCTTAGCCGTCCTGGGGAGGACACCAGTCCCTTATAAGGGGGGATAATGTGATATCCCCCATTGAAAGTAAGGGCAACGCATCAACGCCATATAAGTGTGAGACATAAAAGTCTTGCCAACTCGGGTTATCCCTTTTAGACTATGTGAGGATGACGGTCACCACTATATAAGTGTGAGACATAAAGGTCTTCTCAACTCGGGTTAGCCCTTTTGGACCGAGCGAGGACGATGGTCGAAGCAGTTGACCGAACCATTTATGACTCATTTAGCGCAACCAGGTCCGGGGTCTGGGGCGTTACAATGAGGTTGCTTCAAGAATTTGAAGCGGAGAGGTGTTCAATTGAACTTCTTGTGTCATATTCATGCTTTAAACCTTGTATTATGGTATGCACTGTATGGTAATGTTTAGATATGTTTTTAGCATGATTTGGCATGTTTTGGAGTTGTTTAGAGTGTTGCATATGGTAGAAATCAGCATGGAAATGGCTGAAATGTTGCACACACACAAAAAAAACTAGGTTGTTTGGGCCTGAGGTGCACGCCTTGCCTAGGTAGAGAGTAGCCAAAAATTGTAGCACGCATTAAGGCTTGAGGCGCATGCCTTGGCCCTATTATGTGTAAAAGTTGTGTTTTCTCTTATTTTTGAGTATGTCTTAGTGTAAAGCCTAAAATTCTAAGTGTGTAAAGTGAAATGCTTGTGTTCTAGTGGCTTTGGCTCCACACCGTGTTACACATGAGCATTGGATCACATTTCATTTAGCCTTACGTGATGTTGACTTTGGTAGTCAGTGCCTTCTTTGTTATGCAACAAAATTAGGGGTTCAGTTTCTGGTGGATTTGGCTCAGTACCTCGTAAAGACCCCCTGCGGGGAGAAACTCGGGATCATCGGAAACCTTATACCTTAGCCTTGTGGTTATTGGATTAGAATCATATATTTCTGTGACATGTGCTAAGTAGTGTAATTTAGAATAGTCTAGGGTGTAGAAGTCCGTAGAAAGCCTTTTAAATGCAATGAACTTAGGCGGTTATCTTAAACGCATAAACACATACTTGAGAGTCTAAAAGAAAAAGCGTTCCACTCATTGGTGAGGCACGGTTTCAATATCACAGCAGGGAGATTTGACGCTCTAACGTTGAGGAGACTCAGGGCTTGGACTCCACTTAGGGAGGGGAGCCGTATAACTTTTTAGGGTTGAATGTGTCGTGGTGCAGTGTTTACTATGCAATGTGTTCTTGGGCTTTTGTGCAACTCATTTCCTTGTGTTGTTACGACTAGTAGAGAGTTGTGAGACCATGAATATATATATGTGGGGTTACCTTATTGTCTCGATGTTGTTATCTCGTTGTGGCTTGTTTAGATTCGATGTTTCTTCTTTCTACTAAGTACGTTTGTACTTATCCCCTTTGTTATATTGTTCTCTTCCCGAGATGGTGATGATGGTTATGTTGATGGCTATGTTTACGATTACTTCGAGGTGTGACCTCGAGATGATTTTGAAGTGCTCTTGTTGATGTTTTCCAATTCAATTATGTAAAAATTAAACTATCTTGTTTTGGTTAACTTTTGAATCTTGTAAAGTTTTGGACTTGTGGACTATCGTTAACTCTCAGACTTTAAATTTTGTAATGGACTCGACATTTTGTTTACTATTCTACCCCTAGATACGTATGATTCTCAAGTCGTTTTAATTTCCGTAATTATACTCTGATGTCGTATTTGTAAGGCTTACATATATAAATAAATATAAGTTTAAGTTATATACTTGCCGGACATTTTTTTCCAGGTAAAAACTCGGTCCCCAAAAACGAGGCATCACAAGTTACCTGAAGTAAGAACTAACAAGTATTTAAAGATTAAAAAAAAAAGTAAAAAGTATAACGAAAATAATATCACTCTTATACGCATTGGCGGCTCCAAAGAAGGCAAAAATGGGTCAAGTGACTCCTCGAAAAATAAAATAAAGAATTTCTATGTATTTTTTTTACTCAATTTCAAATTTTTATTCACTAATATGTACTAACTGACCCGCTAATTTTTTTTAAAATTGACTCTCGACCTATAATGATACTTGGATTTTTAAATTAGTACTTATGAACTGGTAATATCATGTGTCGTTCTTATTCCATGACTCGTGTCCTAGAATTGCTGCAGCCGCCCTGGTTATACGTAATGTTGTTAATGAACAGAGTCGTTCGCAAACTAATTTGGATTCAGCTCGTAAAAGCTCGTGTTTGTTTGTTTGTCAATTTTAACGAACCAAACTAAAACATATTGATGTGCTCATTTATTGAACAAACAAACACGAGCTGGCTCGCAAACGTTCGTGAACACACACATATGTGTATGTGTATGTGTATGTATGTGTGTCTCTATGTATATATGTATACGTGTGTATATAAATATATATGTCTATGTTTTAAATTCTAACCCTATATCTCTAACGTTATCTTAGTGTATATCATCACATTTGTCTTTATCGGTTTTCTTATTATTCTCCACATTAACCATATAGTTGATACAAATTTAAAAAGCTAAGATGACATTCAATCCATTTGTCGTTTCACACACTTGAAAACGGGAGTTGAAGAAATCGGTATAAGTTGTAAAGACGGGATGAGAAAACGGGAGTTGAAGAAATCGGTATAAGTTGTAAAGACGGGGATGAACACAAACGTATATTCGGTTCAACTCCACTCGTTTACGCCTCTAGTTATACGTACAGCCTTTCACAGCATGGCTCTGCATAGCACGTTTTAATCTCTATATACGACCGTCCATGATCATTTAACAGTTATTATCAATTGTTTTTTCTCCATATAGTTCAACAGGATAAAAACAAGCAATGGAAGAAAAAAAAATAGTTGATACGAGACCATATGAAAACAAACACCAAGTTAAATTTTGTCTATAATCTTCGATCCTCATTTTTCCTTTTTGCACTACTCAGTTTGGAATAGACAAGACACACATTGTTCAGTACTATCATATATACCAACAAAAAAAAAAAAAAAAAACCAACAATCATACGGGATTTGGATAACATCTGGGTTTCATAGTGGTTTACCGGTTTAACACGTCTAGCACTCCTTCTGAGAAAGACTTCTCCAAAAACCGGCACTGTAAAACATGTCCCACATTTCATTTTCCAATTGGATAACATCTTTATCCGATTCAACTAAATTCACCGCCATAAATGGAGCCGCCACTGATTGCGCGTGAATTAGTAACAGCTGATCCATTTCAAATTGATGGGTGGTAGTGATACTGTTCCGTTGTTGCGGCAGTAAACCTTTCTTCCCAAGCTTCCGACGTCTTCTCCGCCGCATAGCTTTCCGGTACAAACCTGCAGGTACCTTGTAAACTGCCAACACTAGCAAGGTGACCAGAGCACAGGGACAACAGCAACATATCGCCGCGCATTCAGCTGTCGTTCCTCCGACTACTTCTGCCACCCGCCGTTTGCTGTCTCTGTTTCCAGATGATGAGGATGACTTTTCTTGTCTGCTCAGCAACGGCTGCCGGCGGTCCACCACTGATCCCGGTGGTGGTCGAAGGATGATCTGCCTCGTCATTATCCCGTACTAAACAGAAATCTTTGAATGTTTATTGTCTTTTTGTGTGGAGGGTCTTCAGGTGGAGCTTTTGGTCCAGGGAAAGGGGTTTTGGGGTAGGAGAGATTTGGGGGAGGGAAGGATTTAGAGATAGAAGTGAAGGAAATATATAGAGATGGTGTGAAACGGATGAAGAGATTAATTAAAGACATTATTATTGATAAAATAACGTTTGTTTTATTGACAGTGTAAGAACAAATGCCGGACAAGGAAACGTGAGGGCATAATGGTAGGAAAAAACAGACAATGATGATACTGATGGGACCCCTTCCATCTTTTTTTCTAATTAAATCTAAACCGGCCGAAAGTTAAATTATAGAGATCAGTACAGATAAAATAACTTTCTGACGATGCATTTTTTCTGTGCATGTTCATGAGTGCTTTCACACACATGACCTTATGGCATGTTTGTTATGTATAAATGGAATGAAATGAAATGATACTATTTTTCATTACATTTTTATGGTGTGTTTGTTATGTATTAATGAAATGATATTGTATGACTTTTCAATTTATTCTAATGTTGAGTATGATTATAAGGTAAAGGAACGAAATCAAATTTTATTCCAATGGAATGAAAAGTGACCATTTTCATTACCTTCAAAATTGGAAGGAATGAGACTATACTGAATGAAATGAAAATCGACAAATCACGTTGAAGGCTGGTAATATGAAGTTGAGGTGGATAGATGGTGGGACTGGATATGGTGGGGTAACGTAGGATAGATAGAGTAGGATAGGATATGGTGGTGGGTGGGGTAGGGTAAGAAGGGGTGGTGGGTAGGGTGGGGTGAGATACATAAGGGTATGGTTGGGTAGGGGGTATGGTAGATAGGGTATGGTAGGGTAGGGTGGGGTGGGGTATGGTAATCTATGTTAGGGTAGGGTAGGCTAGGGTATGGTGTGGTATGGTAGGGTAGGGTGTGATATGGTAGGTGGGATGAGGTGTGGTATGGTATGGTATGGTAAAGTATGGTACGGTGGGGGGTATGGTAATGTAGGGTTTGGTATTGTAAGGTGGGGTAGGGTATGGTGGGGTAGGTATGGTATAATATGGTAGAGTGGGGTGTGGTATGGTATGGTATGGTAGGATGTGGTATGGTAGCATGAGGTAATGTACGGTATGGTAGGGTGGGTGGGGTATGACTTTCATCCGTTCGTTCGTGAAACAAAGACGTGATTAATTAGATACAAAGGATCAAAGACTTCATACCTTTGCGATATTAATTGAAAATGAATTAAAAGGTAAAGTGGTGAAAAATGCATCTAACAGATTCGAGATAGTCAAAAATCGATGAAACACAGAGTCGAAAGCTAAGTGACGTTCTTACCCCTCACTTAATCGAAGCATTTCCCCCAATGATGATAAGATTAAATAATGAAAAGGAACTTAGCTACGTTAAGCGTATAGCGGGAATTAATTTGGAGCAACAAAATATCGAGCTAATCATAGAAGCCAGGAAATCTGCCAAAAATTCTGCATACAAACAAAGCGAAGCACTTGGGGAAACACAATAAGGTATAAACTATTTTGTGGCAGTAAGTAGAAAATAAAGTCTCTG
Source organism: Gentiana macrophylla (assembly GCA_026214975.1). NCBI lineage: Eukaryota > Viridiplantae > Streptophyta > Magnoliopsida > Gentianales > Gentianaceae > Gentiana > Gentiana macrophylla. The sequence goes on from CM047810.1 coordinate 40,861,063, forward strand.
CAGACAAATTAAGCCAACAAAATAGATCATATTTCCTTAATGTCAAGAAGCTATAGGAAAATGCAAAAGACGGAAATTACAAAGCAATAAAAAGACAACAATGGAGAAGGGCCAACACCCAAAGAAAATGCCGCATTTCGGGGCACGTGTAGGTGGTGGGACATATGGTGGAATGTCGAGACAAGTTATCAGATAATCCATCTTCCCGTGTAGGGCATTGATGTCTTGGGAAAACCCCTCATTGATCTCCTACTGAGATCGAATCCCTCTATAGACCGGTGTGCGCTCCCGAGCTTGGGCAAGACGTCTTCTACGCCATTCAGTGGTGGTCACTGCATTGCTGTCAAGAATTGGTAGCGGCTCAACTCTCTCATCTGCAGCTAGAACTGGGCATTCAGATGCCATTGCCAATGTGTCAATCATGTGCCCATATGGAAATATGTCTCTAGAATTCCGTGCAACTTCCCGAATGCGGGTGGTCATCAACAAGACTATGTTCACATCGTTCTAGATATCGAAAAAGAACATGAGCTCATCTTGCCAAGGAGTGACTGAATCATTGTGAGCATTTGGAAGTAATTGGGAAATCACGAACCTATGTAGCATACGCTGGTCCCATGTCAAGGTGCCGGAATAAAAGATAGTCAGGAACCCGTTGACATCCAACTCCCACTCGATGTCGTAATGGCCAGCCACGATCTGTAGTCGCTCCAAATTACGCTCATGTGTAATGGTAGTGAACTCATCCTCATGGAACGGTGCGTTGTCAATGCCAAAATAAGCATTGATCCTCTCAATCAAGAAGTCAATGGCAACTCCTCGAAAGGGTGCAAAGTGAGCAGTGGGGCGCTACATACGCATAAAATTCTATGACTATAGTGGCATTGAAGGAGGTCGGGACCTCAGCTATCTGCATCAATCCATGATGATTAAGAACATGTGGTAGGATGTCACCACAATCCGTGAGGTCAATGCCTCTCTCCCTTGCAACAAAAGGAGCATTCCAATGCGTATGGAATGACTCGTAGATCTCCGGTGTCACAAATTGGGGAACCCCATTAATGACCGGTATAGTATCCTATTGCACATTCTATTGTGCACCGCTTCTTCTTGGTCCTATGTTTCCTCGATGTGCCATTGAAACTAGGAGAGAACTGACATAGTTGATGATTATGCTGAAGAACTGGTCTCGCAACTGTGAAGCTGGGTTTCGCAATTTTGAGGCTTGTTTCTCAGAAATACAGGACCATGTATGCTATGACTGCTGACTGAGGCTGGCTCGCAATTGCGGTGCAGGGTCTCGCAATTTCTAGAGCCTGCTGGTTAGAATATATGGATTTTTCTGCAACTCTGATGAACAAAAATGAATAAAAAGTTGCAAAAATGGTGGTAGCCTGAGCAAAATAGCAGCAGTTGCGGTTTATAAGTGGTGTGGTGGTGATGTGGTTGCCGGAATTTTGGGAGAGAAAGAAGAAGGAGAAATGTGATGTGTTGGGTTTAATAAGAATAGTGAAATGGTAGAAGAAATGGTGGTTTAAATAGGTGGAAAGGGGTGAGGGTGGATGGATTTGAATTTTGAAATGGAAGAGGATTGATGGTGGTGGAGTGATTCAGGGTAATTGTGATAGGATTGAGGGGGAAATGAGAAATGGTGGGTTTATAGGGTAGGAGGAAATGTGGGTGATGGCACTTGACTGCTGACCTTTTGTGTCAAGCTGCCCGCAACAGCGCTTGGCAACATGCGCTTGCTAGACAGTTCTAGAATATGTTCAAACTTGGGGAATTGGGTGTTAGGAAATCTACGCGGGAACGCAGCGGAATTCAAAATTTTATTTCCTTTTAACTATGATCGACTTTGTTTAAGAGATAAACAAATAAGCTGGTAGACGGCAGTAACCTTGGTTGATCTAAAAGATCGACGCTTTGACCATCTAAGGAGAGAAATGGTGCACGGAGCCACCTAAGCATTCGGCCTCTACCGTTAGTCCACACGAACAACCCGCCGGAATCCACCATTGGATTGCTACTAGAAAAACTCGGTTCCTAGACCGACCTTTTTTCCCTCTCAAATCCCTCTCTATGAAGCTCTCTATTTTTCACAAGAAACAATTAGTCTCTTGGAATTATGATGTACAAAAGAGCTAGCCAAGCCTCCCTATGTATAAGAGAACATGCGCCTCTTTGTTATCCCAATCTGATCGGGATTAGCTTCCCAGTAGATTGAGGAGAAAAAAAAACATTTTCCTAATAAAATAATCCCTTTGATTGATTTATCTCTTTAATATTTAATATCTTATATTAAATATATATTTCCAAGATATATATTGGCAATATCTTATATTGAATATATCTTATTATATTACCATAAATCTATTTTTCCAAAAATCAATTAATATCCAATATTAACATTATGGTAATCTTATTAATTAAATTGTACAATCCAAGTGTATCTTTATACACTAGAAGTGGCGCCCCAAACACCAACCTTTTTTGGCATCCGGAATATTCTTTAATTAATATAATGCTATGATTAACTGATTTGCAAAATACATGTGTATCATATACATCATGTCATGCGCCCCACATGTATCAAAATACATGTAATTAATTAATCAATATAAATAATATCTTGTATTATATTTATTCATAATAAATAAATACCACCGTAATTTACCACTATAACACTTTATAGTCGAGATAAACTTTTCCTTATTTGGTTATCTCTATAACCTCATTTTAATCCGGATAGATGTTCTTATGTGTGTGACCCGATAGGCTTCCGAATATGTTGGCCGTAGACATAAAATGCAAATTACAAAAATGACCTTCATACCTAATGATCACGGAGTAGCGTCTAGCAACACACCGTGACCCCTAATCATAGGAAGAGTCAAATGCAATGACTACTACCTTTCATGTGAAACAGTTACCGTATAAATAAAATTCTATCGCTGATATCCATACGGTCGTATATAAAATTCTATCGCTGTAATAATATCTCATAATCTGGATATCATGCTCTCTCGAAGTAACTCATTTACTTCCAGTTTGCAAAGATTCACGAGAGTAATACATTCCTTATAAGAAGGCCCTTTCGGATATTCACCCCTACTGATAGGGTACGCGATTTCCGGACGACCAAACATGTATACTCCGCATGCTTCAGTATCACACCCAATCACTACCGCATGATCGCCCCATGGCCAGAGGAAACCTCAATAGTTCAAAGCATGAAAATCCACACCGTGATGCCATGAAGACTCCGGTCCTAAGGATAATTACACAACCGCCACATAGTGTGACACTTAACAGTGTAAGTGGGTCAGTCTAACGTACGCATTCTCTAATACACGTCCACGTACAGTCTAAGTGTCTCTACACTTCGATATACTAGATCTATCCCTGCCCTTAAAGACAAAAGACATCCAATACGTGCTAGCCTGTTTGTACTATCAATACCTTGTTCAACAGTACATCAGCCTAGAGACATTTAAGTATCAAACTTATTAAAGTGATTAGAGATATCATCAACCATAATCGCCTATCATGGTTTCTCTATCACAGGTTAATACTAAGGACGTTATCATATAAAAATTCATAATTGGTTCTTTAAAAGAACAAATATATGACAGCAGAAAAGCCATTTAATATATGTACAAACATAAGGAAATAGTAGAAATGATCTAACCCGGTCGGATCCGGTCCAACCCGATTGGGTTTAGGACACTATTTCAACATTGGGTCCATGCATGCTCGCAATAGCGAAGGGATCTTCGCAACTACATGAATTTATTCCTTCCAAATTCCTTCAGGCTTTGATCCTGCCTACCCTTTAACTTAATCCTTAGCAATTACTACTACCCCATACTGATTCTTCTTTAACTATTCCCAGCCCTTATTGCTATTTTCTCCGGATCGAACCTAACCTATTTCACCTAAGTGATTATCGAGTAAAAATAAAAACCTTCCCACCATCCATCGGCTTATGGCTTTGGGATGTGGTAAGATGAAAAAAGCTCGTTCACCTCCCAGGTTACTTTTATTCATCTCAATCTACCTAAGGGATGAAAAGTAGTTCTGAGTTTAAAGTCGTCAGCTCGACTAAACTCCTGACTTTCCTCTAGTCAGATCATCGGGTCTTAATCCTCCAAACTTGCACTTCCGAGTCTTTAACGGAAGTGTGTCTTCTTTTCCTTTCAATTAATGCTCTTTCTCATTTTTTCAAGCCGAGGAAGAAACATTCTTCCTTATTATCTAGGAGGGCACCTTATCGTACTTGCTTAGTAGTGCCTCGAGCTCGCCGTCTTTCGCGCTTGGCTCTCTAAGCCTCTACGCTCGGCTTTCCTCGCCTACCTCGAGATTTTTCTTTAAGGTTCAAAGAACTCACCTTATTGTCTTTTAAACTTGAGTTTTTACTACGCGGAGTGAGCGAATCTCTTCCCGAATGGTCAAGATCCTCTGCCTCTCTTGGCGCAATGTGGTGGTCCTTACTTTCTTGTTCTAGAAGCAGAATTGTCATGAATTCTTGCTCGCTGGTTCCTAGCGTAGCTACGTTTTTCCTCACTCCTACAGGCTTGCCTCCATTGTATCCTTGGATTTGCTAGAAATTGAGCTTACTCAGAATTCCTCTGGTATATTTTTCAGTGGTTCTAAGATCTTAAAGGTTATTGCATCATTATTAGATCTTAAAGTTATTTCACCACAGTCCATGTCCATTGTACCTCGGATAGTCGCAAAAAACGGACGTCCTAGTAACACATTGGCACTATGATCTTCATGGACATCCAACACTAGAAAATTAGTCAGGAAGTAAAAACTTCCTACCCCGATGGTGCAGTCTTTCAACATACACGAGCCCATTTCCACTTGGCGATCCATGAATAGCATGGTGCGATGTTGGTTCATGGTGATAGGGAAGCCTACCCGATGGAAGAGAGAAAGCGGGATGATGTTACAACGCAAACCAGAGTCACATAGCCTTAATCTTAAAGATACTCCATTAGCCTAAATATGGAGCCTAAAAGTACCAGGGTCAATTACATCAGAGTCCAGGAGATCCTCGGGCTTAGATGGAATGTAATCAGGGTCCTCCTCAGGGTCGGACTTAGAAGAATATATATCAATTACCTTAATAAGGGGACTTACCTTTCCTAAAGTCATCATACTCCTTTAGGATTGCTTCAATGTCCTCTTGGCTTCCAATTGCTTCCTCCTCCAGCTTCACTGATCTTTTATCATTTTACTATTGCTCTCTGACTCTAGAGCCTGAATGCATCAAGATTGGCCTAACATTCAAAACAAATGCGGCATTACGCTAGATTTGGACTTAATCATAGAGAATTTGTCTAGAAAGGAAAAATCAAAAGTGTTCTGGTCTTCTTGCAAGATTGTTAAAAAGAAAACAAAAGCACGATTAGCAACTTCCGCTTCAGATGGGTTCAGACCCAACCGCTGCGGATCTTCTAACTAAAAACTAACAGATATAAAAACAAAAATACTTGGAGCAATCAGAATCAGAATTCCAGATTCTCGCAATTGCGACATGGGTCTTCATAATTTTGAGGTTGGTTAATCTTCCTCTGATCGTAAAATGGTGTAGGATTTATGCAGAAAAGACCCTAAACTCGAAAAATTTAGATAACAGACAGAAAACAAATAATTCTTAATTAGAATCAATGAATTTGTTATCTATATTGGCCATTGTCCTCGGCAATAGCGCCAAAAACTTGATCCGTTTGTAAGCCCCTTCTACTCATGAAATGCTAGAAAGAGTACTAGGTCAATCACTGTATAGCAAGGGCGAGTCAAGGTCGATCCCACAGAGTTGATGCAACACAGATAATAGATTCATAATTCTAATCAAGAAGACATAGAAGGGTCCCTAGACCAACATAGAGACATTAAAGCAATTGGTTTTTCCTTCCTCACCGATCTCCTAACTTGGTTTAACTAATCGTTATGTCTACTTTTCCTCGTAATTCCCCGATTCAACCAGAACATTTGTTTTAATTCAGTATATTATATGTATTCAATCTCCTAATATTACTCTACTTCCATGGGATGGACAGTAGGTGCCTATGTGCAGTTAACCTCCTTTGTTGGTTGTATTAACCCACACGCAGTATGTGCTAGAAAGTGCCGGATCAAGACCGAGAACCTCCTTAAGCAGCTATCGTGGATTGACTAGCACATTCCTAAGGACTGATCTTGTCTATAAGCAGATTGGCCATATCTAACATACTATTAATTAAACTTATTGATCAACGTAGCTGACGTGGAATCTTCAGATTTAGGGTGACCTAAGGTGCCTCGAAATTGCTATAAAGGCCGTCGCAATTGTGGGGGGGGGGGAGGGGTGGGGGGTGGGTGATTCCTAATTCTAGAATATCATCGATCTGTTCTGATTAATTCTGGTGAATTACGGTTCCTTTAGACATGCAGATTAATTACATCACAAAATCAAACTAATCTATCATGATAAAAATATAAAGAAACGTTCAAAGCTTTATAATGTTAGGAAATCAACTAGTCTACGCAGTAGAATTTAAAAATTGATTTCCGATCCCGAAATCGACTCCGTTTAAAACAATAAACACGTTAAGTAGTTGACGGTGATTACCTTGCTTGATCTAATATATCGACGCTTTGACCGTCAATGGAGAGTAGTAGTGCGCGCGAGCCGTCCACATGTCCGGCCTCTATCGATATCCATGATGCGACTTTTCTAAGTGTCCTATTTAACCGGCAGTGTACCGGGTCAATTGTAGTCTAGTCCAGTGGTCAAGGTCGTATCCCACAAGTATTTGTGAGGTCAAACACCAAAAAGCTTCTATTAATTCGATCTAGGTCACAATAAGCAAGACAATAAGTGCATAAATGAATTTTCTAATAATATGGCTGATAAAATGATAAAAGAAACCTAACCAAGACAATGTGTAGATTAAGCAAATTTCTATTTGTATCATGGGAATGATATCCTTCCAACCTACCAACGGTGTTCAAAAGTGTGAAACTGTGTATTCCTAAACAAGTAGTTCCCCCTCATACGAGTGTGTGAAACTACTCTATGCCTCCTCATTGGCCTAGGTGTCCTAAACCTAATGAGTTGGCATGATAAGAACTTGAATGCAATGAAAATGTCAACAATCCCCGGATAAGAAACCGAGTTCCTCGTAAGATCGATTTTACCTTCTGGTTCTCCTACCCATTTCTCACACCTAACATCTTATTTCGGTCTCCATCAAGTGTGTAAATGCAAGCATTAGTTAATTACTCCAATACAAGAAAACCATACAATGCATTTAGAAAAAGATTCACAACAATTGAAACTAAACAACATTGTTAAGAACATTTTATTATGTTTTGATGATGGCCATACTAGCTGTTATAGCAAGCCTGAAATAAGTTTAAACACTCTGTATAGTTTTTACTTAGATTCTGACATGTTGCATAAGTTGAGTCAGACAAGTATTGTACTAGTTGGTAGGACGGCAAAGCAAAAATAGATTTTCGGCAGAGTAAGGCCAGTCAAGTACCAGCAGAGAAGCAATGAAGACATTATGGTTTGACTTATAACCAAGGAAGTCTGTGATGACCTTGGATAAGTCTAAATTATGTTTTGAGTGATGAAACTTAATGTTTAAAATATGGTGTATACTGATCTCACCCAAATCAAGGACCAGTGAAGTACAAGGATTCTCCTTGAATTGAAAGAATGAAGGAAACAGTGAATCGGCAAAGTAAACTGACTTTCGGCTGAGTGAAGACAAAGCAGTGAAGGAATATCTAAGCGGCAAAGTCAGATAGATCACTTGACCGATCAAAGAACGGCTGAGTAAATCTTACTTAGTCAGATTATTGAAATATGAAGAAGATAGTGAAGATCAAGCATTAAATGCACAATCAATAGAGGATCAATCAAGGACATATTTTATGGTAAATGTTTGAAGAAAAATCCGATCGCTAAAATCAAGGAGAATACAATTAAGGGGGAATCAAGAATAAAATCAAGGATTATTCCCCTCATTAATGTAGCCAACGGACAAAAATTCAAATCAAGAATAATCAAGGCTATAAATAGAAGGCTCTGACAAGAGAAAGAAAAGACATATACGAACGATCAATAATCTGGGCAAAAACTCTGTCAAAGTAAAAAGTCTTATATTTGTGCTGAAAAGAAATATCTAGTGATCAACTCAAAACCGAGAGCTACAAATCAAGCATCAAGCATTGAGATTGATCAATAAGTTTGTGAATCCAATTCACATCAATCAAGCAACTGAATCAGAGCCATCTGAGAAGGAGTTGTGTTTGTGATAGCTGCTGAAGAATTTGATCCCAAGGAGCAGTGAAAGAGACTGAGTCACTGAAGCTGTTGTAGTCAAGGAGTGATAGTCTTGTAGATTGTGAAGCTTGTGAAGTCAAGGACAATCGTACTATTGTATCTGTGAAAACAATAGTGAATTCCTCCGATATTCACAGGAGAAGAGTGGATTAAGGGATTACACCACCCTGAACCACTATAAGCCTTGTGTAAATTTACTTTCTGCAATTTAACTTACTACATTCATTTAATTGCTTATATTATATCTTATATTTGTGATTGCTTAAACTACCTTGAAATAACTTAGTAAGAAGGGACTTATCCGCTGCCCAAAATCTTTTAAATATAAGAAAAGTTTTTGAAATTCCACTATAGTCATTCACCCCCCCCCCTCTGACTATAGTTTTACCCTTCTCTAGGACCAACAATTTGTATCGGAGTAGTGTTCCTAGTATCAGAACCTGTTCAGATCTAATTTCTGGTAACAAGGAGATCACATATTTTCAAAGTAGTTTTCAATTATGTGCTCTCTACTTATATACATAAATATATCAAACATGTACTTATGGATTCCTCAAACTTTATGTCTAAAGTACCAGTTTTTAATGTCAATAATTTTGATGAATATAAAATAAGAATGTTATCTCATCTTGCAGCAACTCATGAGGAGATGCTGGATGTAATTAATGATGGCCCAATAATGATCATGACTGTGATAACCACAGGTGCGGATCAAGGAAAAGAAGTGGATAAACCCAAGAAATATTGGACCAAGGATGACAGGAGAAGAGCAAATCTAGACTTTGTTGCAAAGGATATGATATTGAAGACCTTGGATAGCAACATGTTCATGAGAATCAAAGACTGCAAAACAGCAAAGGAGATGTGGGACAAGCTGGCACTGATAAATGAAGGATCTGAAGCAGTTAAAGAAAACAAACTATCTGTTGCAAAACAGAAATTTGAGAACTTCAAAATGAAGGCTGGTGAATTCATTGATCAAATGGACAACAGATTCTCAAGCATCATCAGTGAACTGCAACAGCTTGGGCACACATATCCTCAGAAAGAATTATGTTTAAAAATCTTGAGAGGCTTACCTGAAAGATGGAAGATCATAACATCAGTAATCAGAGGAACCACAAACCTTGCAAACACTGACACTCTGACTCTGATGTCCTAACTAAAAGCTCATGAATTTGAATTAAACGGTGAAGATGGTGCTCCGGCAGAGACACAAAGAACCAGTTCACTGATAGCACCACAGCAAAGTAACTTTGCTGATTGCATCAGCAAAGAGACACTAGAACTCAAAGAACACGTAGCTTTATTAGTTAAACGTTGTGACAGGTTTAGCAAAAAGAATCCATTCAAAGGAAACTCATCATCAAACAAGAGGTCAAGCTCAAACAGAGATATGAAGAAAGAAGATGATGAATACATATACTTCAACTGCAACAAGAAAGGACACTTTAAGGCTGATTGCCCAGAAGAAAACAATAAAGATGAGGAAAAGAAGAAGTACAAAGCATCCGAAAAGAAGAAAGGCAAGAAAGGACTCAAGGCTGAATCCAGTAGTGAAAAGAATGAAGAATCATCTGACAATGATTCAGATAATAGTGATGACGAAGACAACTCAGATAATGAAAAAGCATGTCTATGTCTCATGACCAAAGAATTAGATGAAGATGAAGGTGACAGCTCAGATGATAAAGCAAGTCTATGTCTTATGGCCAAAGAATCTGATGAAACTGAGGATGTCTGGTACATAGACAGTGGATGTTCCAGACACATGACAGGGAACAAAGGATGGCTCACTGATTTCAAAGCCTTTGATGGACCCAAAGTCACATTTGGAGGCAAAGAAAACCCTGGAAAGGTTAAGGGGGAAGGCACAATGCTCAAGAACAACTTGAAGATTCAAAATGTAGCATATGTTAAGGGACACAATTTCAATCTGCTAAGCATCAGCCAATTCTGTGACAAAGGCTACAATATACACTTCAACAAGGAAGGATGCAAAGTGATTCACAGCCAAACCAACACAGTAGTTCTTGCAGGAAAAAGGGAAGACAACATGTATGTGGTGGATTGGAAAACAACTAAGGCAGAAACATGCTTGTTTGTCAAAAATAAACAATCAACCAGCTGGATTTGGCATAGAAGATTAAATCATCTAAATTTCAAGACCATCAACACATTATCAAAGAACAAGTTAGTTGAAGGCTTGCCAGAAATCACATTCAAAAAGGAAAGTCTCTATGATGCATGCCAAAAAGGAAAACAAATCAAAAGCTCTTTTAAGTCAAAGCCCTACCAATCTACAACAAGCATTCTGCATCTGTTACATATGGACCTGTTTGGACCGGTCACACCAGTGAGTGTAAGTGGAAAGAAATACACTCTAGTAGTGGTAGATGACTTCTCCAAATTCACCTGGACCATATTCATGAACAAGTAGAAAGAGACACTCAAGAAGATGCCAGACCTACTCAGAAGAATTCAAAATGAGAAAGAACTAAAGATTATCAAGATCAGATCAGATAGAGGCACAGAGTTTCTAAATGAAGTGATCAGAACTTACTGTGAAGAAAGTGGAGTATTACATCAATTATCTACAACAGGAACTCCACAACAAAATGGTGTAGCAGAAAGAAGAAACAGACCACTCAAAAAAGCAGTTAGAACAATGATTGCAGAAGCATGCCTACCAAAGAGGGTTTTGGGTCAAGCAAACAAAACACAAGATGCTATACCGAGCAGATCAATCATCAACAAACATCATGGAATAACTCCATATGAGATATGGAATGGAAGAAAACCTAACATATCACATTTACACATGTTTGGATCTAAATGTTTTGTTTTGAACAGGAATCAGTTACACACCTTTGATGAAAAAGATGATGAGGAAATCTTTATGGGATACTCAGACACCAGCAAGGCATTCAGAGTTCTCAACAAAAGAACATTGGTGATTGAAGAATCAATACATGTAGTATTTGATGAACCAAACACAAATGGTGAAAGTCTTCAAGATCAAGAAGAAAAAGCAACACAAAGGGAAGTATATACAAATACAACCATACCAGCTACCATTCTGAATCATCATTTTGAAAATCAAAATGAGCCACATGTCAACACAACAGAAGAAGCACCAGAACTAGAAGCTCATGCAGAACCTGAAGTTGCAGAAGCACCAAGTGAAGAACAACCTCAACTTGACCTAATTTGGCTAAGAGATCATCCTAAAGAACAAGTCATTGGAGATATTCACACAGGAGTTAGAACCAGAAGACAACTGGAGCATATGCTAACATGTTTTCTATCACAAGTGGAACCCAAGACAATAGATGATGCAATTCAAGATGCAGATTGGATACAGCCATGCAAGAAGAACTAAATGAATTTGAAAGAAATGAAGTCTGGGACCTTGTTGACAGACCAGACACAGCCAACATCATTGGAACAAAATTGGTATTCAGAAACAAGATGGATGAGCAAGGAACAGTTGTCAGAAACAAAGCAAGACTAGTTGCAAAAGGCTATTCTCAAGTAGAAGGAATAGATTATGATGAAACATTTGCACCAGTGGCAAGACTGGAGGCAATCAGACTCTTTCTACCTTATGCTGCACACAAAGACTTCAAAGTCTATCAAATGGATGTCAAGAGTGCATTTTTGAATGGACTATTGGAAGAAGAAGTATATGTGGAACAACCTCCTGGTTTCCAACTCAAATGAAAAGAAGATAAAGTATACAAACTCAAGAAAGCTCTGTATGGACTCAAACAGGCACCTAGAGCTTGGTGTGAAACACTATCACAATTTCTGATCAAGAATGGATTCAACAAGGGAACTATAGATAAAACTCTGTTCAAATTAGAAGAAGGAACAAGCACATTTCTAGTACAAATCAATGTTGATGACATTATCTTTGGATCAGAGGATGAAAAGCTGTGTGAGAAATTTGCAAATCTAATGAAGAGCAAATTTCAGATGAGCATGATGGGAGAATTAGATTATTTTCTTGGCCTTCAAGTGAAACAAATGAAGGATGGTATTTTTATCAGTCAAGCTAAGTATACAAAGGACTTAGTACACAAATATGGTATGGACACAAGTGGCACAGCAGATACACCAATGTGTGCAAGAGTCATTCTTGGAAAAGATGAAGCTGGAAAAGATGTTGATCAGAAAATGGACAGATGAATCATTTGATCCCTACTTTATCTAACTACAAGAAGACCTGATATAGCATTTGCAGTAGAAGTATGTGCAAGATTTCAAGCTCAACCAAAAGAATCACATCTTTTAGCAGCCAAAAGAATAATCAAATACCTGAAGAACACCATCAATGTTTGAATTTGGTATCCAAAAGATGGAGGACTCAAGTTAATATCATATTCAGACTCTGATTATGCTGGATGCAAGATAGATAGAAAAAGCACTTCTGGAACATGCCAGATGCTAGGCACCAGACTAGTCTCTTGGTTCACTAAAAAGAAGAACTCCATATCAACATCAACAGTTGAAGCAGAATATATAGCAGCAGGCAGTTGCTGTGCACAAGTACTATGGATTAAACAACAGCTAAGGGATTATGGAATAGAGGAAAAGAGAATTCCAAATATGTGTGACAACACAAGTGCCATATCTATTACTAAAAATCCAGTGTTACACTTAGGAACAAAGCATATTGATGTGAGACATCATTTCATCAGGGATCATGTTGAGAAATCAGATGTTATTCTAAGATATATACCCACTGAAGATCAATTGGCTGACATCGTCACTAAACCACTCAGTCATGAAAGATTTAGCATGTTAAGAACTGAGTTGGGAATGATTGAAATTGACTAAGTACCAAAGAGCGGCTAACTGGAGTAAATCAGCTATGTGACTTCATCAGCTGTTTAAACCTTTGCCATTACAGGAGATGTAGCAGGTAAGGCACTGGTACTCAATGAAGTTAACTTCACTGATTGTTAGGAACAGTAGAATAAAGCAGCTCAGTGAAAAATTCACTACATCGGCTAAGTGACCAGCCAAGGCACTCCACCGAAATGAAGAATGGAGAATTATACTGTGGAAGATTATACACGTGGAGATCAATTTACAATTATGGAGGTAACCATATTATTTCTCTGATTATAAACGCCTCGATTCCTGATTGCGGTCTGATCAGGTTATAAATTTATTTTACTTGACCACCAAATACTAGCAATAGCACTAGGTACATCATAGCATAGAGATGGTAAATCAAGGTCGATCCCTCAGGGAATCAAAATGTGGACCCTAGGTTTAAATAATTAACTCACCTAATTCGTTATTGGACAACAGTCTAAGACCAACATAAAAGACAAAATAAAATAAACAAACTCAAACTAAAAAGACACAAACGTAATTAACCTTCCAATTACCAACGTTATCGTTTGGACCAAGACAACTTATATAAGATAACCTAACTCATTAACTGTCAATCTGGCTGTATTCATATTTAATTGGCTACGGGAGTCATCCCCTTAACTTGACTTAGCACCGGTTATGTTACTAGATCACTGTGATATTGTTACGTGACTTCACCTTTTGGGTTTCCATCTCATATAACTCACACGCTTATTACTCTAAGGATGCCGATATTAACCGTACACCTCGCTTAGGCAACATTCCTATGGTTAGGCGTACTTCCTAAACGATCGCTCAAGCCCTCGTCCTATTAACAATTACTTGGTTAGTTTCTTGTTAATCTACGATTTACGTATGACTAGGTGTCGACAATTCCCTAATACAAAACTAATCTAGATCTTCTTTGAAAGTCCCGAAAGATCGTTCATGAGCCGAACTAGGCGTCTTATATTGGTATTTCTAATAATACGCTAGTGAAAAGCGACGAGCGACGTAGCCGTAGCCATATACCTTGAGAAAGTAAATTCAACTAGGTTAGACCCACCATAAAGGCGTGGCGGACTTAAGCCGGCGAGAATTGGGGCTCGATCGACCGAGTGAAGTGGCTCGGTCGACCGACGACTCTGCTTTCGGTCACCCGGACGAATTCAACCTAATTACATCCTAGAAATAACCTCTCGGTGTTTCCTTATACGTAAGCAGTTAAACGACAATTCATACATCACTTATATAAACTATCATAGATACACATTAATTAAATCTAGTAGAGTCATGAATAAATCTAGATTATGACGTAGGTCATGGGATCCTCATTGACAAGGTGTCACCACCACCTAACGTCATAGCCGAGAATCACATCATCTAGCTATGTTTAATTAATTCAAACGATAAGAACGTAATTGGAAGAATTAATTACTTAAAAATAAAACATGAAGATTAAGGGCTTACATTGTTGCAGCCCTAACTTGCTGAAAAACTCTCAATTTGTTGTGCACTTTTATGAATGATTGAATCAATGTATGAATGAATAAATAATACTAATGACAATGTGTTTATATAGAGCTCAAAACCGACTTAGAAACCGACTAAGGATCGGATTCCCTAAACCCTAACCGACTTAAGTAGTGTGCTGGACTCTGTTGGGCTTTTAAGTCCACTCGGTCGACCGAATAGCTGGGCTCGGTCGACCGAGCCTTCACTGCTTCTGGGCTCCGTCTTCTATCTTCTGCTGGGCTCTGTCTTGTCCTGGATCTTTAATTCCTTCTCCGTAGTCCGTCCATAACGCTCACTGTATTTATCATACAAAAACATAGTTTGTAATACCAAATACTTGATAAATTACCGAAATGCACAATAATAAATCGTAACACGGGGTATATCTAAATTAGGCACTTAACGACTTATTATCACTCTCTTAAGGTTATTTTACATCAAAATCAAGGGTAAAGATTGCAGAATAATGGGTACAAATCGACCGTCATCAATCGCGCTTCACTTAGCCTTTGATCGTCGATCAAAGTATTAACAAGTTATTCCCCATATGATCATTTTCCAGTGGTCACACCATACTCACACAAGAAACCCGAATCAACTCATACTATATATGCTAATAAGGTATCCATTATTCACTACTCGGTATGAATCGAAGTGATGTGTGCACATGCATTGGTTTTATAAATGTGGCATGATTAATGGTTATGCCTACTTTGAATTCTCAAATCCCACCATCATCAGCATTCCTCTGCTTAAGCCTCGCAATGGGTAAAGCACTAGAACAATAAGCAAGAATATATCTATACGGTTTTTGGACTTGGAGACCGAGTACTACTCAAAGCCTCTTAAGAGTTGAATTTTTCAATTCTTCACATTTTTCAAATACTACAAATCTCAAGGAAGAAAACTTTTTAAAGTATCCCCCTATCTTAGATCACATATAGCAATGAATATTACCACAAGCGCAAGGCTACTTTGGTAATTGACTACAAGCCCAGTGTTTAGCTCATTGGCAAAACACAGATATATCTCAAGCTTATTATTCCGCTTTTGTAGCTAGAAGATTAAGAATACATCAGACGATAAGTATTGATTACAGTGAGCACAACCCATTATCTATGCAATGTACACATATATTTCCATTTTTGATAAGCGTGGTAAACGTTGATTCATATTTTGAGTAATCGAATAATAAATAACTACTAGCCACTTATAATATGAATATCTTTAAGCTTCTATGAAATTATATCGCAAAGAGTATAACATGACCACGTACTTAACGAAATATGGTTCCTACCTTATTAAATACAAAATTCGGGAATTCACAAAAGATAAGTGTGATTGTAATGTAAAAATTTTTAAATTTACTCATTATTTGATATACAAACTTATTCAAGTATGCTACATGAGCTAAGTGACTCATACCCCCTACATAAACTATGCATTGTCCTCAATGTATAAAAAATAAGAACAAGGAACTTAGCTCTGGAATAAGTGCGGGAGTTGAACAAGTCTTGATGAACTCCGGAGAATTTTGATGAGACAAATCTGATTACCAAGCGCAATAAAATGCAACCTCTGCAACAAACATCTTTAACAAAAACTTGGAACTCGTTATGGTTAGTCGAGAAAAATATAATCATATCAAATGGATGTATAAAAGGTATAATAATTGCCTTAAACATATTTAAGCCCATACTTAATAATTATAGTGAAAATAATGCACAAATATCCAACACATTAAATAAGACAAATTTTATTCATTAGGAAATTCAAAACGAACTCCATACAACACGACTTAACTTATTGGTACACGAAATCAAAAATAAAAACACATTGATAAAGAGAAAATTAATAGATTAACACGGATGCTTAGTCCGAAGGTATATCATTCGGATCAACGAAAGCTAATGGAAGAACACAGGATTCGCTTCAGGAAAATCTTGGAATTGCGCATCGTCATCACACTGGACCGTCATCATCGGGTTGCACAAGAGGTGGTGCAATGAGAATCCAAAGATAGGATAGGCATGGGCCTAACATAAGAGTCACCGCCTTAGCCATCGGGCACTCGGTGCCTCACATAATGAAGTGATCAATGAACCATAAGGCGGCATGTGTCTAGGCTTGCGGGCATCGGCGATCATCTCGTAACGCATCGGTGCCCCAATATTAACAGAGCCATCCTCTCGCTTAACCAATACATCGGTAGTAGCATGTGCATAATAAAGCGTAGACACATGCTTGGCCGGAATAATGTTAGAACGGATAAGCCTATGTAAGCACTTATCTTCCCACCGCCTAAAGTATGGCTCCTCAAAAGTACGAGCAACTTCCCATATTGTCCATGCTATCCCGAGATGGGCACCAACCTCCTCCAACCATGCATCAGACTCATCAAACGTCACTGTGTACTCTGGCTCCTCCTCTGGGGTATCGAGACCATAATAATTATTAAGAGTCCCCGGAGTAATTACAATGGATTTGCCACGAACTTGGACTAAATTCGTGTGTGGGTGCACGCGTAAATAAGAATAAAACTCTCTTACCCAGTCGACATTAACTTGGCCAGGTGGCGCAACAACCTCTTGCCACCGATAATACTCCACTAGATCGAGCGACTCTTGACCACGATTGGTCAAATCTAATCCCGAGCCCGGTGTACGGCGAATTGTTGAAGAAATTCCGATAAACCGAAAATACCTCTTGGCTAGCGAATTGCGGCACCCCGTTGATCAAGGGTATGACATCATTGACTGCTTCAAACTGTGCAGAGGATCATCGTCTTGGTGGCATAATTGCGAATCGAGCGAGCAGCGGCCGATGAGAGATGCAAGAAGATGAAGCTCTCGGTCGACCGAGAGAATGGCCTCGGTTGACCGAGCAGAAAGGTTCGGTCGACCGAACTGATGAAGCTCTGCTGCTGAGGTTCAGGTCTTCCCTGTGACAGCCTGGGTTGGATAATCCTTCAGAGATATGAACAATCACAACTTGTGATATTGGAGGGGATCATTTAGATTACTATCCCCAATCTTGGGTGGATGGAAAGTATTAGAAAGATTGGAAATGGGAATTAATGGAGAGAAGAAGAAGAAGAAGAAAATTGGGGATTTGGAGAAGATGAAGATTTTGTGGTGTGGAAATGATGAAGAGAAAAAGGAGGTTTAAATAGAAAGATGTGGAAAGTGAAAGGATTGAAATGGTGGAAGGTGATTGGTGGAGATAGAAAGGCAAGGATTGAGGAGTGGAATGGTTTTGTTGGAGGAATAAATTAATGGGGGAAATGAAAAGGTGGATTGGGAAATGAAAAATGAGGATGTGTAAAAATAAATGATAGTTGACCTCCTCAATTTGATACACACGAAATTTTCAAGCTAGAACACATAAGTCTATCAAAATTATTATGTCACAATTTGAAAAATCCTCACCTCAAAAATCGAATAATCCAACCACAATCCATCAACATATAAATCATCACCTTTTCCAAATAATACAAATTTGAAACTAAGCATCTTTTCACCAAATTCTCATCATCAATACATTTTATAATGATTTCTCTTCCTACTCTACTTCACGTTAAAATGATTCGAGTAAAAAAACTTTTTGCACATCCATAACCTAATGGTCATTGGAACACGGCAAAAATAAAAAAAAAAGCTCTCGTCATTCTACGTTACTTTTATTCATACTAAAAATAAAGATGAAATAAAATAAAATAAATGAAACGAAAGAATTCTAAATTTTTGAGTCTATAGCTCGACTTCCAAAATCATCACTCCTAAACACGCCGCCTTGACTTGCCAGGTTTTCACCCGGCCACTTTCACCGAAAAAGTTTTATCGTCCTTTTCCACAAGTGCCCTTCCTTTGGAATTTAGTCCAGTGAAAAGACAGCCGAATTGACCATCCAGACAAGCGCCGACTTTTGGATTCATCTCGATTTCGATGAGCTTTTGTTACGAACTCTCTAGTTCGTTTCTTCGCTCTGGTCCTCCTATCCTTAGGTAGGTCTCTGACTTCAATATTGGTCGAAATTTGGTGCAGGTGGTGACCTATTTCGGCTTAGAATAGTAAGGACTTCCTCTCGTCTTTATCATCGACATTATCATCAAACATCCTTTCTAGACCTTGAGTGGCATCAAGCTTCTCCGAACCAACTACTTCTAACACATTCACACTTACTTACGTGCACAGGAAATTCGGACTTGTTATCCCATAACACTCGGAACCCTTGGCGTCAAACAATACTATCTCATGTCCGGTCATCCGTATGAAGGCTCTAGCGGTGTTGATAAACGATCTACCCAAAATGATTGGGCATTCAGGATGTTCCTCGATTTCCATTACCACTATGTCTATCTTAAACCGTAATTGCCCCACACCAATAATCATGTTGTTCGATCTCTCGGTCATGATTGTCCTAGTTCCATCCGCTAATCTAACTTGGAGCGGGGTGTTAGTGGGTGTTAAAATGGAATTCCTATCACAAAGGCTTTTAGGAAAGATATTAAGGCTCGAACCGAATCAATCAAGGCTAAACCTAAGTGGGTTTGTTCTAGGGTTACTCCAACCATAAAAGCTCCTGGAGTCGCTAACTTTTGCATCATCGAGACTCGTCTTTAATCAATATTTCGCTCTCTAGAACAGATGACAATAGGGCTCTCCATAGTTGCGCTACCCCTCGACTTTGATTCTATCTCGGACATGTAATCATCATAATCTAAAGTGAATCGAATCGAAGAAATTTCCTCCTGGATTCGAAATAGACATACCTCTTTGCCAATAGGCTTCTTTAGCCTCCCTCGATTTCCTTGCCTCTCGGATTTTCGCTTTCATCTTTTCTATCCTTTCTATGAGCTTTGGTGTTAACGGCTTTTTAGGTGTAGTTTTGGTTCGTAAAACCTTGACTTCTTCTTGGCCTTTGATAAAATCATTTGATGACATTTTGCTGATCTTGAGCAGGTTAAGTGAGTGATTTACTCCGAATTATCTGCAATATTTGAAAAACAATAAACAATTAGTAAATTGACAAACAGTATGATTGCTTATACTGTTGTCAAACTTACAGCCTACAAACAGGGGGAAACGGAATACTGGGGAAACGACATTGTATATAAAATTAAAGCTGGAAAAGGCTCGGTCGACCGAGTACATACGTTCGGTCGACCGAACAAATATCTTCCCCATTCCTGCTCTAATCCTTTAACAGCATACAAGTACAGATAATTTGTCAAGAGAAAAATAAATAATTCAACTAAAAACAATAAAGAAAGAACGAAGTAGATAAAAATAATTATTTAAACAATCATTGGGCCATTGATTCCCCGGCAACGGCGCCAAAAACTTGATTGCGGTCTGATCAGGTTATAAATTTATTTTACTTGACCACCAAATACTAGCAATAGCACTAGGTACATGATGCACGTAGATCAAGTAATAATTAAAAGTACTTGACCACCATAAACCAATACTAGCAAGAGGACTAGGTCCATCATAGTATATAATATATAGTGAATCAAGGTCGATCCCCACAGGAACCAAATTGTGGATCATTTTATATACAAACAATTAATTATTCATATCAAGGACACAAAGGCGGTCTACGACCAGCGAAGTACAAGAAAAGTAAAGGACACAACTCGACACAACACATAAACAACGTAATTAACCTCTCCCAATTATTATGTTATCGTTTGGATCTAGAGATTCTATATAATTAAGCTAGACTCGACAACTATTAATCCGATTCGTATTTCTTTTATATTGACTACGGGAGTCATCCACAAAATAGATCTAGCTCGGTTAGGCCATCTAGATCATCGTGTCTCCATTACGTGACTTCACATTTTTAGTCTCCATCTCATATAACTTCTGACACATTTACGAAACTAGGGATGCCGGTATAAACCGTAACCTCATCTAAGCAACATTCCTATGATTAGGCGTACTTTTAGACACCGATTCAATCTCTCGTCCTAAATAACAATAACTTTTTAGGTCTCATGTTAAATTACGATGACAAATAATTAAGTTGATCAAGTTTAATTACTCGTTTAAATTACAAAGCGAGAGAACCTGACGTAGTCGTAGCCATACCTACTAAGATAAGAAATTCTAGGTGGACAATCACACCATAAAGACTTGGCTAGATTGACGCGGCGAAAACCTAAATCTTAGCGTTTCTACATACGTAACGGATAAAATAGAGACTCATAAAGCAATTATATAGATCTACTAAAAACACGGTTGCCGATCATACCGAAGTCATCTATAGGTCACCGGATAACAGATCTGGGCGTTTGGATCCTTATAGACAAGGAATCCCCACTGCCTCATATCGTATCCTTAGATCTACATCGTCCGGTGAAGAACGAACAACCTCAAACGATAAACAATAATTGGGGGCTTAATTACAAAGAACTAAGAATAAATAAATACAAGAACTTACATTATTGCAGATCTTGCATAAAAACTGCTCTAAGAAAAACTGAGAATTTTATTATAAACTGAAAAGTGTATATGGTCGAGTGTGGTGTGTATGGCGTGTAATACATGCCTTTATTTATAGGTGTTCAAGCTAATTAAGAGATATACTTTAAAATGTCAAAACAAATAAGAGATAACTCTCGGCCGATCTCCAATTAAAAGATAAAATGCGCTTCTAGAATGCATATCCTCATTGGCGCCATCTTTGAGTGGTTTGCCATGCTTATCCGATCTTTTCGTGCTAATCCGATATTTATCTTAATTTTCCTTTGATTTATCTTGAGATTTAATTCTTCCATTTGTATTTATCCTCCATAATTATCCAAATCTGCAAAATAGATATTTATCCCAAAATAAATCATATTTAAATAAACGGATAAATATAATAAAAGCGGATAAATACCGATTTATAAATAAAAGCAGATAAATACCATAAAAATGGATAAATACCAAATTATATTTTATAAATCACAAAACATTAAATAATACATATAAACATGTGATTTAATATAAAATACATATTATTAATCTCGATTTAAGGTCAACGTTGATGACTTTTACGGGTATAATTTGACCGTCATCAGTACATCATAGCATAGCGATGGTAAATCAAGGTCGATCCCTCAGGGAATCAAAATGTGGACCCTAGGTTTAAATAATTAACTCACCTAATTCGTTATTGGACAACAGTCTAAGACCAACATAAAAGACAAAATAAGATAAACAAACTCAAACTAAAAAGACACAAACATAATTAACCTTCCAATTACCAACGTTATCGTTTGGACCAAGACAACTTATATAAGATAACCTAACTCATTAATCATCAATGGTTTGTATTCATATTTAATTGGCTACGGGAGTCATCCCCTTAACTTGACTTAGCACCGGTTAGGTTACTAGATCACTGTGATATTGTTACGTGACTTCACCTTTTGGGTTTCCATCTCATATAACTCACACGCTTATTAAGGATGCCGATATTAACCGTACACCTCGCTTAGGCAACATTCCTATGGTTAGGCGTACTTTCTAAACGATCGCTCAAGCCCTCGTCCTATTAACAATTACTTGGTTAGTTTCTTGTTAATCTACGATTTACGTATGACTAGGTGTCGACAATTCCCTAATACAAAACTAATCTAGATCTTGCTGAAAGTCCCGAAAGATCGTTCATGAGCCGAACTAGACGTCTTATATTGGTATTTCCTAATAATACGCTAGTGAAAAACTGACGAGCGACGTAGCCGTAGCCATACCTACTGAGAAAGTAAATTCAACTAGGTTAGACCCACCATAAAGACGTGGCAGACTTAACTGACAGAATTAGGGCTCGGTCGACCGAGTGAAGTAGCTCGGTCGACCGAACGACTCTGCTCGGTCACCCAGACGAATTCAACCCTAATTACATCCTAGAAATAACCTCTCAGTGTTTCCTTATACAGAACAGATTAAACAACAATTCATACATCACTTATATAAACTATCATAGATACACATTAATTAAATCTAGTAGAGTCATGAATAAATCTAGATTATGACGTAGGTCATGGGATCCTCATTGATAAGGTGTCACCACCACCTAACGTCATAGCCGAGAATCACATCATCTAGCTATATTTAATTAATTCAAACGATAAGAACGTAATTGGAAGAATTAATTACTTAAAAATAAAACATGAAGATTAAGGGCTTACATTGTTGCAAATTACTAACTCTTTGAAAAACTCTCAATTTGTTGTGCTCTTTTATGAATGATTGAATCAATGTATGAATGAATAAATAATACTAATGACAATGTGTTTATATAGAGCTCAAAACCGACTTAGAAACCGACTAAGGATCGGATTCCCTAAACCCTAACCGACTTAAGTAGTGTGTTGGACTCTGTTGGGCTTTTAAGTCCACTCGGTCGACCGAATAGCTGGGCTCGGTCGACCGAGCCTTCCGCTATACGGGCTCCGTCTTCTATCTTCTCTGGGCTCTGTCTTGTCTGGATCTTTAATTCCTTCTCCGTAGTCCGTCCATAACGCCCATCAGATTTATCATACAAAAACATAGTTTGTAATACCAAATACTTGATAAATTACCGAAATGCATAATAATAAATCGTAACACGGGGTATATCTAAATTAGGCACTTAACGACTTATTATCACTCTCTTAAGGTTATTTTACATCAAAATCAAGGGTAAAGATTGCAGAATAATGGGTACAAATCGACCGTCATCAATTCCCGAGATTTATCGTTAGTTACCTCAATCCACTCCCCCACTTCACTCGAATATCGGGATTCATATACACAAAATCACGCCATTATGTCATGAAATCCTTCCACATTCAAACCACGTTCACACTACCCAAACCATCCTATATAAACAACACATAGAGGTATTTCAGAAATCTTTACGCTCTCTTGCAAATCAAAAATTCTTTTGCAAATTTGAAGCTCCCCTTAAAAAATTCTCTTACCTTCCAACAATGGCTTTATCCTCCTCAAACACCCAAGCTGGATATGAAAATTCGATTGCTACTGGATCGTTCTTTCAGGAAGAACACTATATAAAACTATGCGGAAATGATGAGGAAGCAAATCGCTTGGCAGCTGGATGCAAAAACCTAAGATTATCAACGTTTCTAAATCCTTCAATCACTGAAATCTGTTATGAAAGTCTAATCTCCTTCTGGAAAACTGTAAAACATGTTTCTGGGCTCCTTGTAGAAGAAGGCGATGAATGGGAGGAAGACAAGATTGTTGCATCTGTCAACGGCACATAAGTGGTCATCATGGCAAAGGTAATTCGTACTCACCTTAAACTTTCAAATAAGGGTCAAGCAAAAGTGACATTGGTACCACAAAACTTGGATGACTTCTGGACAACAATCGCCAAAACTGCAAATCCAGGATCTTTGAAGGTCAATTGCCTCAGATCTGCACTAAAGAAACCATTCAGTGAGTTCAGTGCCCTAATTGGAAAGAGCATTGAAGGAAAGCTAGGGGCAAATAATGTCATGACAGAAGCCAGAATGCGACTGATGGGAATCATCTACAACAATTTGGAATTCAACTAGGCAACGTACTTCTTCTTGAGAATCAAAGAGCAAATTCAAGGAGAAGCTAATGCGGCCAAAAAGAGGATAGCAGAAAGGAAGAAAAAGAAAGGCCAATTTTGGATGAAAAAGTCATATAGGATTCAGTTGCACTATTTGCTACAATGTCTCCATGTTCCTGTTGTAAAACTCCACAAACTGCATGAATCCAAAGTCATGTTTATATTACCTATGTCAAACAGCTAAAGAAAGAAGAAGGAGGGAAGAGAAAGAAAACCACAACACATCCCTCTGGCCAAAGAAAGAAACAAAAAGTTCAAAGAAACTTGGACAAAGAAAACTTTGGACGGTTAATTGATGAAGAAGAAGCAGAAGATTCTGAAAGTGAAGCAGAACAACAACAGGAAGAAAGTGGCAGTGAAAATGAACAACCTTCACATAAGAAGACTGCAAGTGATGCTGGAGATAATGATGCAGAAACTCCAAAAGAACCTGCGCAAATGTCTGCAAATGACATTGATGATAGAATTGCAGAATATCTTGAGTGGAAGGAAGGGGATTCCAGAACTCAACTTCAAGACTCCGAACGCATGCTTTCTGATGAGGCCTGGTTTTTCAATTTTCTGGGAATCGCAACCCTGGTTCGTGTACTTGATGAATCTACACTCTGGGATATGGTTGATGCAGCAAAGGCAAAACTGCCACAGATCCCTGACCAAGACAGTGATGACTCGGAAGACGGTGAAGATGATCAGGACAATACTGGTCAGGATGATGGTGATGATCATGATGACAATGATGATGATAATCCCCACGCTGATGATGGTGATAAACAAGGAGAAGAGGCTACCCCTACACCAGATGCAATTGATGATAACATTCTCCTAAGTTCGTTTCTACAACCACAAGGTCCAACAACGTCAACACCAGCTGAGACAACCTCACCAACATCACAAACTAAGCCAGCTAACAATCCTGAGCAAATTCCACAAACTCCTGTGGATACTACTATTCAGCCGACAATAGTATTAAACATTGGCTCAGCTGCTGCCACTCCAGTCAAGGGAATCCCCAGCACAGAGCAAGAGGGAATAGCTGTCCAAACTACACCAGAATACACATCCACCCAAATACTTGAAGATTTGGCAGGCGATGCAGATGTTACCCAACATAAAGACAAAGGGCATCAAACAGAACTAGAACCAGTTGACACTCGACACAAACTCTCTCAGCTGGCCACTGGCATCTCCAATGAAACTTTTGAAAAAGCAGCAGATCTGCTGGCTGAAGAATTTGAGCAGTAAGCCATGTACCTCAGATCCATGCCTTCAGCATTTAATGATAAAAGTTACTCTATTGAGCAAAAGTTCCAGGCCATTGCAGAGTATATTGATTCGCAGAACATTGTTGTCCAACAACAAGGAAATCTGATGAGACAGCTCAACATCAATATTACTAACAACCTTGCAGATTCACATCTATTGAGTCAAAATTGGACTCTCTGATTGGAACAGCAGAGGCTACAAATAGCGTCTTACTCCAGCAAAGGGATGATGCTGCCAAAAAGGAGGAAACAAACAAGCCTGAAGGATCAACGATAAGACCCCCAAATTTTACAGAGGAACAGCTGAGATCAAGGGACAGAGAAATAAGAATCAGAAATGAAGCAGAGGAGCAGCAAAGAAAGGCTAGAGATGAAAGAGAAAAGGCCTCAAATGAACCTTGTATAGGATTTCCCCATCCTATTCAAAGAAGGGATGATGATAGAGATAGATCAGGTGGACATCAAAGACCTGGACAACAAAGATCTGGATCAAGCCATCAAAGGAGGCCAGCAAAAGAACACAGAACTAGCATAAGCAGAGAGAAAAGAAGTTTTCCAACTCACAGAAACAGGCAAGAATATGAGGCTAAGATCCTAGATCATGCGAGTGAATTCTTCAGAGCTCAAGAAGGGTTGTATCCAAATCTGGCACAACATCAAGCATGGGTAGACTGACTAAGCTACCAGGATGAACAGAGGAGAGTTGACATGGCAAAAATATACAACGACATCAAAAGACAACATGCTTCTCTCCAGCAAAGTAGTGGAACCAGCAGACCAAGTTCAGCCATACCACTTTCTGCAAAGGGACCAGAAGACTTGCCAACTGAGCAACAAGAATACTTCAACTATATGGCAAACTTCTTCAACCCTATGGGGAAAATGAATAAACAAGACCAATGGGGTCTATACAAAAATCTCAAGTTTGCTGACTCACACATTGCAGAAGCTAGAGGGAGACTTGAGAAGTACTTTGGAGAGCCCAGGGCAAATGAAACTATGCCTGACTTTAACAGACTCTTTGCCAAAAGAATTTTTCAAGGAGTATCTGAATACACTGCTATGGCATACTGGAAGTGGAATTTTCCAGAAATCGATTGGAAAGACATTGAGGAGGTTCAGATTACAAAATTCAAAAGGTACAAAGCAGAATTAAGCAAAATGTAGTTAATGTTCCTTTAGTATGTTTTGAGATCATCCTTTCTGATTGCCCTTAAATGGATGAATAAAATTATTGAGCTATATTATGTTGTTCTTTTATGAATTTTTTTTTGCATACCTATGTTCAGGCTTATGAGGGTTTTGGCATCATCAAAAAAGGGGAAATTGTTAGGAACATTTTATTATGTTTTGATGATGGCCATACTAGCAGTTATAGCAAGCCTGAAATAAGTTAGAACACTCTGTATAGTCTTTACATAGAGTCTAACATGTTGTATAAGTTTAGTCAGACAAGTATTGTACTAGTTGGTTGGACGGCAAAGCAAAAACAGATTTTTGGCAGAGTAAGGCCAGTCAAGTACCAGCAGAGAAGCAATGAAGACATTATGGTCTGACTTATAACCAAGGAAGTCTGTGATGACCTTGGATAAGTCTAAAGTATGTTTTGAGTGATGAAACTTAATGTTTAAAATATGGTGTACACTGATCTCACCCAAATCAAGGATCAGTGAAGTACAAGGAATCTCCTTGAACTGAAAGAATAAAGGAAACAGTGAATCGGCAAAGTAAACTGACTTTCGGATGAGTGAAGACAAAGCAGTGAAGTAAGATCTAAGCGGCAAAGTCAGATAGATCACTTGACCGATCAAAGAACGGCTGAGTAAATCTTACTTAGTCAGATTATTGAAATATGAAGAAGATACTGAAGATCAAGCATTAAATGCACAATCAATAGAGGATCAATCAAGGACAGATTTTATGGTAAACGTTTGAAGAAAAATCCGATCGCTAAAATCAAGGAGAATACAATTAAGGGGGACTCAAGAATAAAATCAAGGATTATTCCCCTCATTAATGTAGCCAACGTACGGAAATTCAAATCAAGAATAATCAAGGCTATAAATAGAAGGCTCTGACAAGAGAAAGAAAAGACATATACGAACGATCAAGAATCTGAGCAAAAACTCTGTCAAAGTAAAAAGTCTTCTATTTGTGCTGAAAATAAATTTCCAGTGATCAACTCAAAACCGAGAGCTACAAATCAAGCATCAAGCATTGAGATTGATCAACAAGTTTGTGAATCCAATTCACATCAATCAAGCAACTGAATCAGAGCCATCTGAGAAGGAGTTGTGTTTGTGATAATTCTTTGAAGGATTTGATCCCAAAGAGCAGTGAAAGAGACTGAGTCACTGAAGCTGTTGCAGTCAAGGAGTGATAGTCTTGTATATTGTGAAGCTTGTGAAGTCAAGGACAATCGTACTATTGTATCTGTGAAAACAATAGTGAATTCCTTCGATCATCACATGTGAAGAGTGGATTAAGAGATTACACCACCCTGAACCACTATAAGCCTTGTGTCAATTTACTTTCTGCAATTTACCTTACTGCATTCATTTAATTGCTTATATTATATCTTATATTTTTGATTGCTTAAACTACCTTGAAATAACTTTGTAAGAAGGGACTTATCCGCTGCCGAAAAGCTTTTAAATATAAGAAATTTTTTTGAAACTCCACTATAGTCATTCACCCCCCCCCCCTCTGACTATAGTTTTACCCTTCTCTGGGACTAACAAACATAAACAATCATTCTCAATCAACATAAGAGACTATATCAATTTTACAACATCATCTTGGCTAGTTTTGAAGTAGCCACACATGACTATGAACACCAAATTGTCAATGTTAGTATTTATAATATTGAGAACAATTAATTCAAAGTAAAGATTAATAATTATACCAATCACAAGCTATGAACTCGAAATTGAAACATTCATTATAGCTTCAAACCTTCAATGGAGTTTGATACACAAGTGTTAATCTTGCTCCAACAAAAGTAGTAGAAATCAACAACTAGGGATTCTTTAATGTTACACTTGTAATTAAAAGCTAATTTTAGTGATAAAATTTGGCTAGAACAGCCTTGGGGGGTTAGGTGCCTGCAAGTGAGAGTGAGAATGGAGAAGATGAAGTGTGTTTTTTGTGATTTTGTAGGTGAGATGAATAAATGCGATCCATAATTGACGATTCTGCATTCATGGCGTGCGCCATAAATATTGGCATGCGTCATTTGCTCTTTGTAGTCTCTTGGTGCAGGTCAATGCTAAGTGACGCACACCATTCTCTGATTGGTAGTTGGATGACTGACACCATGCATTAAAGGCTCCATCAGACTTTGGATTTCTCACTTGGCGTGGGCCAATGTGTCACGGCGTGCGCCATATACACATTGAATGCTCTCTGATCGTGTTTATTCACCATTGGCGTGGGTCAATCCCTATGGTGTGCGCCATTTTGTCTTAATAGGTATTACCTTTGCCTAATCACCTTGAATCATCTCCCCAATCAATCTCTTAGCATCAACACATCACAAATCCAAGCTCTAAGCCTTGGTACCTGTGCTACAAAACATACACGAAGATACCACGCATAAATCCGATAACAAAATTGGCTAAGAAGCCTATATCAGAAGCAAAAAGTAGTTTTTCTATGTACACAAAATGGTCCAAATTATCACAATAATTGCTCAAGTTGATGTCAAAAGATCGATAAATGCATGAGAAATGAGGATAATTAATCTAGAAATGCATCATCTGGTTGACTTACATCAACCACTCCCACTTAGCTTTTGATCGTCCTTGAGCAAATAAAGTGTCAAAACAACTAAGGTCACAAAATAGGATAAAGTGATATCAAGAGATGATAGCCCATCTAGATAATGCAACTAATTAGAATCAGAAGAACATTTTTCCCCACAATCTAAGAAAGTAGTGGAGTGTGTGTGTGTGTGTGTGTGTGTGTGTGTGTGTGTGTGTGTGTGTGTGTGTGTGTGTGTGTGTGTGTGTGTGTGTGTGTGTGAATATCCCTCAAATTTGTTACCAAGCTGACGAATCATGCAATCATGCAAGACTCACTCAAAAGGTGCAGCTTCAAGCTTAAGAATGATATCAATCTCCACTCATTAGGCATTCGGAATCAAGGAGTTAGGTCAGGTAGTTGACAAAATGGCTTGTAAGTTAAGGCTTGGGTAGTTGGCTAACCGAAAGGATAAAAAGGTAATCAAAGAGAATGAAGCAAGATAGCAAGTAACGACACATTCATCTCGCCAATCATGCACCACTTCAATCAGTTACTTCCCCAAATTCACATCACCAAGAGTTGTGCAATTGATCTTTAAAATTGCCTTCAATGATTCTCCAATTAATGCTTTTTATTTACCTTTTACTTGAGCTTTCCATGAGTGTTTTAGTAAATCCTTGAAAGCTTTATTGACTTGTTTGGATATATACATGAATAAGAGACTATTTTTTTGAACTCAAAATTGACTCCGAACTTGATTGGATGCATCTCAACTTGTGCCAATAAAATCGTCCAACTCCTACTCCAATGTAACCACCCACACATTCCATAGAAACTTGCTAACTTGCGGAAGGTCAAGGGGATGTAGACCAAAATTGGCTAAGGGTCGGATTATAATGAGGCTAATAACGATGGCTAGTTTTGAGTGGGGTCTCACCACTCTACAAGGATGAGATGTGGACATAAAGGAATTTTTTATGTTCGGGAGGGCCATTTGGCTATGGTTGAGTCAAAGTTATGCCTAAAATCGTCATCCCTACTCCGATTCCAAACACTTCGTATTTCGTCTTGAAAGAATAACAAGCTTAAGTTCAAGTTGCAAATAAGAGTGTGCATGCACAATTGTATGAAAAGTTGCATGTTAACAAAAGATTGGAAGATAAGTACTCAAGAATTCACACTACAATGGAAGATTAGTGACTAACATGCATTTATGTTTCATCACAGTTGCTCATTTTGTTGAGTTGCTCACTCTGTCAATTACAAGATCATAATTTATGTCAAAAGATGGCTTGTTCTGCTTTAATTACTCGAAAAATTTCCAAGCTAAGTGTTTCTCATACGTTTAACGACATTGCCCTTTGTTGGAATAACTGCGCTCCCACTCCCAATTAAGAACTTGCATTGACCTCAATGTAAAGTGAGTGGTAAGAGAGCAGTTAGGGAAACAAAGGCGAACCAACCAGAGTAAAAACTGTGATAAAAAGTAAGCAAAATCGTGGGGACGTACGCCGAAGATTATGGTGCACGCCATGGGTGCTGGTGTGCATGGGCAATCGTTGGTGTGGGGATTGACTCACGCCAAAAGGGTATGTCGTAGGCCAGCAGGGTACTGTAGCAATAAAGGATTCTGCAAATTATGCCAGTCTGGAAGAGAAAGCACAATCAACCATCATGTTGTGCTTATCTGATGATGATATCACTGAAGTTGCTGAGGAATACACAGCTGCTAAGTTGTGGTCAAAGCTTGAAAGCCTATATATGACTAACTCATTAACCAACAAGTTGCTGCTGAAGCAGAGACTGTTCAGTCCGATGATGCATGAAGGAGGTTAGCTGAGGGAACATCTTGATCAGCTGAATAGAATATTACTTGATCTCAGGAATATTGATGTTAATATTGAAGATAAAGATGGAGCCCTAATCCTGTTGGTGCATTACATGTATCATATGAGAACTTTGTGCAGTCCTTCATATTTGGGAAGGATACACTGGATTTGAAAGATGTAAGGTCGGCATTGCATGCAAGGGAGCTGAGACACAAGGCATCAGGGATAGACAGTCAGGCTGTTGGACTAGTAGTCAGTAGTAGTGGAAAGGGACATGGGCAGTCTAGGAAGAAGAACTCCAAGAAGGCAGGGTCCAAAGGCCCATAACCCACAAAATTTGTAACTATTGTAAGGAGCACGGACATTGAAAGTCTAATTTTCCAAAGAAGAAAAGGCAGCATGAGAGCAATTCTGGCACAATAGTTGTGGCTGATGAGGATTTGGTTCTAGTTGTTTGGGATTCAGCACATCATGCTGATGACTGGATCCTAGACTCTCGAGCATCCTATCATATTTTGTCCACACAAGGAGTGGTTTTTTACTTATGAGCAAGTAGATGGTGGTCATATTTCTTTGGCAAACATCAAGGTCTGCAAGATAGTGGGAATTGGCTCAGTTCAGCTGAGTACAGAGGATAGTAGTTTCAGCACACTGAAAGATGTTAGACATGTTCCAAGGATGACCAAGAATTTGGCATCTCTTATTGTACTAGACAACAAGGGGTTTAATATCAATGGAGAATGTGGAGAGCTAAATGTCTATGAAGATTGAGCTGTGGTCCTCAAAAGTATCAAGTGGGGAACCTTGTATATATTGCAAGGCTTTATTGTATCTGGCTCTGCTGTTGTGGCATCCTTAGCATTTCATCAGTCAGACTCAGCTGTGGCACATGAGACTTGGTCATATAGGTGAAAGAGGTATGCATGTCTTCTCTTTAGCAGGTTATCTTGAGGGATATAAGGTCAAGACTCTAGACTTTTGTGAGCACTGTGTGTTTGGGAAGCTACACAGAAGCAAGTAAAAATCATATACTATAGTAAATAAATATTGTTGATCATTAATAGTGAAATCTTTCAAAGGTTCCCTGATGCCCATATGAACTAGATCAACAGAATATTGTACGGTAGCTATACTTGTTGGAAAACATTCTTCTTTTGTTTAGCCATTTGACAAACATAGCATTTATCATGTTGAAAAAAAAAGTACATTTGGAGATATTGTGCACTAATGACATGTAACCTTTTGTGTGGTAGATGTAGTAGTTTATAGTACCACAAGAAGTTTTTATCAACATGACTGGTAACACATTTGTTACTAGGCTCAAGAATACGCATAAGTGTTTCATTGTTGCTCATTTTCCAGCAACTGTTATACAGTCCTTTGCACACATTAGCTAAATTAATCAATGTCTTCTTCTTGTTGACCTGCAAAACACGCTTGTCAGAGCTAAAAAAGCTGCACGATTTGAATCATTGGTTAGAGTTGGCAAAGAAATCAAATTATATTTAATACCAGGAATATACACAACATTGTTCAATATTATATCAGAATTAATGACAACATGACCTATGTGTGTGGCATGTATGTCAAGTCAATTAGGTAAGCCAACTTTTAAGTTTAATATTGGTTTAGAATTAGATAAATGTGTAAGAGAACACACGATGTGATCTGTGGCACCAAAATCAAGAATCAATTTTGTTAGTTTACAAGGTAAATTGTCACGTGATCCTCTGGTGAGAGAAAATGTGGCATTTAATGAATGGTCTTGATTGACCATGTGTCCTCCAATATGTGTATCTGAGTTTTGAATGCTCATGAGTATTGCATACTGTTGAGATGCCAATCATTGAATAGACTGCCCAGACTGTGCCATTTCTTGATCCTCTTCAAAATTGTTACGTTCATTAGAGGTCTATTCCACCAAATTTACCCTGCTTTTGGATTTGTGACCATGTTTCTTAAAATAGTTGCCTACAATATGACAAGTAAAACCACAAA
Source organism: Gentiana macrophylla (assembly GCA_026214975.1). Classification (NCBI taxonomy): domain Eukaryota; kingdom Viridiplantae; phylum Streptophyta; class Magnoliopsida; order Gentianales; family Gentianaceae; genus Gentiana; species Gentiana macrophylla. Next base: position 40,894,218 of record CM047810.1, read on the forward strand.
ATATACGTTGAGGTTTTTTATTGTGATTATCATAACGTGGTCTCTTATAACTATATCTATTGTTCGTGGTCCTTGAGTGATCAGAACTCTTATTCTGATTACTTTTCTAAGAAAATCTTTGATTATTACATGATCCGGTAGTCTAACTATTCTGGAAACTCTTCTCAACCATTGAAGCAGTAAAACTTGGTTCTTCAACTTGTTAGATGAATTTTTTTTCTACCTTTCAAATTTAATGGCCATAGCAAATACATATTTCGTTGAAGGAAAAACGACTAACAATATAGCCTGGGAAACCATAGGTTCTAACTCATCTCTCAAACCTTTTAGCAACCCTATCACATTCTCAGTTTCCATGATCAGTTATTGTCTACATTTCCAAAAACAAAAATGGTATTAATATCATTAAAGTTGCACACAGGTATACAAGAACACTGAGAATTAGGTCTGATGACCTTAATCTTTTCCCACGGTGTCATATTCTTTAAATAATACTTATTAACAATATAACTTCCTTGCTTAACAAAAATCAACTTCTTCAAAAAGGTCAGACAGCAAGGACGGAGGCACACTATGGACTGAGGGGGGCTAAGCCCACCCAACCAATTTGACTGATAGCTCACCTAATAATACACTAATCCATCGGACAACCGACTCACTAGCCCACTATCTAACACTATTTCCATCTCCATCAGCAAGTCATCAAAGTCATCGATCCACTTTGAAAATATTATGGACTACTGAATCCTGATCCAACTTTAGTAATAAAATAATCTTATATTTCGTTTACTTCTCTTTAGGTTGTTCATTTATTTAACTTTTCTAATGGTGTAGAATTTTTTTAAGATTTAAAATGCTTTCCGAAGTGTCATCTATCATTTTCTTATCCCTGATCTTTTTCTTTCAATTTATTTAAGAAATTATCTTTCATTGTTCAAAGTAATAACAAAATTAACATCCACATAAAGAAATTGGATAATTATTTGCAGAATGATGGATATGATGTATATGTATACCGACTAAATTCATGCAGGAGGGAGGTATTAGGTAAATCAAATTTTGATTACCTCTTGCAAGAAAATGAATATCTTATGTTTCCGTCGTCGGAAATTTTTATCCTGGTTCTGGACCAAGTATGACTTGGTGATCCAGGACCAATAAGAAATTAGATAAGCTGATGGCCTCCTATTTCTTACATGTCATTTACATGTTTACCTCTGTTTTAGAAAATATTATTGGTGTAACAGATATGACGTGGCGTACGGACCATCATAAACAACCGGTCCGTTATAAGTGTTCAAAGTGATTTTTTTTTTCACGTGTTCTAATCTAGCCCACCCCCAAAAATAATTCCTGGCTCCGTCCTTGTCAGACAGTCTAAAAGCATCAACACTGGAAAATCTATCATTAGGGCCGAGCAAAAAACCCAATAAACCCGAACCAACCCAAAACCCAAACCGAACCAACCCGAAATAACCCAACCCAGTTGAAACCAAAAATTGTGGGTTGGTTTTTGACCCAACCCGAATGTTATTGGGTTGGTTTGGGGTTTTTGTTTTTTCTTCGGTTCGACCCAACCCAACCCGAAAGACATTAATTACAATGACTAATTGATTAATATAATATTTTATCGAATGATCATGGATCATTTATTTAACGTTTTAATTTTCATGTATGATTTCCTTGATGTTTAAATATTGTTCTTTGATACTAACTCTATATGTTGTTGGTTGTGTCATAGATTATTGAATTCGTAATATGAGGTCCACATAAAAAACATTGTCTTTAAATATTGTTCTCCATGGACATGTGGTTTAAAATTTGAATTTCGATTGAATACATGTATGGGTTTTATAACATGGAAGTTTGATTTTAAATACATTACTTATGGATTAAAACCCAAAACCCAACCCAACCCAACCCGAAACTAACCGGAACCAAACCATTGGGTTTTATAGTAATTTGGTTTGGTTTGGGTTAGTATTGTTTTAAACCAACCCGACTAATACTATGAAAAACCCAACCCAAATGAACCCAACCCGACCCAAGCTCAGCCCTATATCATATAGATTATTCCATAAATCTTGAACATTAGCCAAGTATAAAAGACTCTAAGAAATTGTATTCTACTAAATTCAAGATCCATGTCCTCACTATAGTATCACATTGCCTCCAAAAAGCAAATTCATGACTGTTTACCTCAGGTTTTGTGACAGTTTACTCCGATGAAGCCAATCTTATTCTTGTTGATTAAGGTCATCTCCAAAGTTTTTCTCTATGATGATAATTGGTTCCATTGAGTAGGGGATGAACTAACACACGAGATGGATTTCATAAGGATGCAAGTAGAACATACTAGACGGATTCAACTCATGTCTTCTGCCAGCCATTGTTTTTGCTCAAAAACCTCCAATATACTTTAAATTCCTTGAGATTAACGTAGTTGTGACAGCAAATAAAACCACTCTGATACCATTTTGAAACTCATGAACATTGAAGAACATGAACATAAATCAAAATATGAAAAAAGTGGGATACAGATGATAGAATAATTCTCATTGATGATTGAATAATTGATTAAAAGTAAATTGATACAATGTGTAATTCATACTATATATAGAGTCTCTAAAGGATCAAAACAATTATTAATCGGTTGTAGCAACTCTGGTTGCTTGTAACCAACTTCCAACAGTATTTGCCGTTAGGTGTTCGACCAAATGCCCGAACCTTTAGTGACAAATGTAAGAAAATTATGTCGGCTCATTACTCGAGCCCAAGTAATTTCCTTTCATATAATAACGATCATATTGGAAATTAGTTTTCCCTAGCAAATATGCTGATTTTATTTATTGGTTATTTAAAAGGAGTTTTAATCCGATTAAAACTCGACTTTGATGGATGACTGAGATTAAAGCAATACCCTAGGTCAATTCGGATTTCGGCCCTCACTCCGCCAAATACAATTATTTATTCCATCATAAAGCATACTGATATGCCTAAATAGTAACGCCACCTATAGGTGCCCGATCAAAGCCATTCTGGCCACCAGGTTAGAAGATAAGGCCCGTGGCCATAGTGTCCACGACGACATTCAAACTGGGGTCACCGAATTCAGGTCCCTGCCAAGAGCCTTCAAACCTACAAGGTCACTAGAAAGCTAGGGGGCCGATCTGCGACCCTAGAAGAGGTCCACCAGAGACTACACGAGCCTATGAGGGAGTAAGCAAGGAAGCAGGCCTAGAGACATGACAGATGGTATGCGACTCCGTAGTTGGCGACCTAATACACTTTTGGCATTGCACCGCAAGGATCTTATATTTGTTTGTCTTTAGCTTAAATCCTAGCTCTCCATTTTTCCTATAAAAGGAGGCCTTATATAACTGAAATAGACACATGCAAAATAAAAAAGCAAGCCAAAACTCTGCTCAAATATCTCCTCTCTTTATCACTCATATACACCACCACCTCACCGCCGAGCACCACCGGCTAGCACCACTAAAACTCATTCTAATAGCCAGATATCCACCATATAATATACCGCTAAACAACCGTGATAATTTTGACATTATCACATACGAAAGAAACCAACATATCACGATTGTATGCAAGAAGAGAGATATCGGAATCCTCATCAAGCCGGCAGCAACATCATGGCAATCCTCATCAAGGCGGCATCAACATCATGGCAAAACGGAGACGTAATCGAGTGACAATGGATGTAGAAAAACGATTTTGATGATTTCTTCCGCTATTCAGATACTCTGAATCTATTGTTTATTTAACAACAAGAGCATTAGTGAAAGTTATCAGCTTTCTGTGGCACTTTCTTCGTCTCTTCATCAACCTATTAGATTTCACCCATGTTCTCGCGAACATTAACATAAACTTCGAATCAAAGTTACTTTTTAAAAAAAAAAAAAAACCATCGAATCAAAGTGTATGCACAATATGCGTTTGCTCCTTACACAAAGGATATAAACTTAGAGTAGTGATACATCCACCACTCATTTCACCACAACATCCTAAACAACACAATCAACAACATTCATTTTGCTGGAATCCATCACTATAAATAATTCATCACTTTAATCCATTGAAATAAATCATGTAGTGAAATGTGCACTACATATTTGTGTAGAGCACAAATCATTTTCAATAAACTTAAAATCTAATCTTCATTCAAATATAGTACTGTATACATACTTGCCCAACGTTTCTCTCGTTTCTCAAAACCTCTTCAGCTTATTTTACCCGGTCAATGTTTTTCTAAGATTAGTAAAAATAAAATAAGACTCATTGTATTTAAAAATAAAATAAAAAAACAAATTTTAACCGGTACCGGCTAACAGCTTTCATAGCGTATCACGTGCGGTGAACCACATTTTTAGATGTACATTTGTCTCATTTTTACATAATAATTTATAACAACATCATATACATGAACGCGACATATAACACGTGAGATTTAGTCTTATTACTCATCGTTTGCATTTGGCTAGAATTAAAAAGTACCAAACAAAAACGAAAGCACAAAGATTTCAAAAACAAAATAAAAATAGAAAAACAAAAAGTAAAAACATATAATTAACGAAAAATGGCTAGCCGCCTAGCTCAGTAGCCGGCATTACTTAGACAATAAACCCTGACCTGTTAAGAAAATAAAATATTCGGTAATGACGACTGCCTTTGACATTTGAATTTAGACCATCAGTGAAATAAAAAATATAAAAATAAAATAAAATAAAATCTGAAGAAACGTTACCAAATCCTAATCAGCTATAATTAAAATGACGTAGGCTTTTTTTATTATAATAAAAATGACGTAGCTGCTTGTCGTTTTTATGATTTTTATTTTATGTTAAAGATATGAAAGGTTACGGCCTTAAAGTTAGCACAAGCGACGCTTTCAAGCGTAACAACACAATAATTGTATTTTTTTTCTTTTAATTTTTTGGTAAAGAAAATAGCTACGGTAACTCTTCCATGCACTATTAAAAGAAGGGGTCTTCATTTAAAAGGACTTGGTCAACCCTCTCTTCATTTAAAAGGGTCTCTTCATCTAAAAACCCTTCATTTTACACACAAAATCAAACCCTTTTAACTGTAACCACTCAAAACAAAAGTTCTTTAAGCGAGAATAATCATCACCTGCGCACCCTTTTAAATAAATTTCCCTTAAAAGAAAACACTCTATTGATATATTAGTTTTTCTTATGCATACAAAAAAAAAAAAGGTATGGTAATATATACTTATTTAGACTCATTTGTCACGCTTGGCCTAAATTAAGTATATAGTAATATTTTTTCTTTTAAAAAAACAACACTTTTTTGTGCAGCAAAAGCTAGTATAGCAAAAAAAAAATTGTGTTTCTTGTATCACAAATTTGCACCACACCTTTTAATTTTGAACCATATAATTTAAATCCAAATTAAACTCTGTGGTTCTAATTTAAAGACATCGTCACTCCATATTTATAGAGTGATCATCCAAGACTCACTAAGGAACCATTAGCATCAAAGAAACACGCACGCACCACCCACCCACACATACACACACCCCCACACCCACCCACCCACACACACAACCACATGCGCACACACGCAAACGCGCACATGCACACGCACACATATTACTTACTGGGATTGTCAGGACCGGCCCTTGCTTTTTTAGGCTTAAGGCCAAGTCTTCGAATTGGGTCTTTTAGTTGAAGTTTTTATTTAATTTTAAAACATACTTATTGTTAGATATTTTTTCATAAATAAATATTTTGGTTATCGTTTGCATAAGAGTTGCCGTACGAATTAATGTTATCACAACGAAACGGGGTTCGACCTGATACGTGCATTTTCGAACTGATATGTACTTACCCTTTCGTGTAAGGGTTGCATGCTTTCATCCGGTGAACAGTGACAACCCTACCCTTTCGTGCAAGAAGTAGCTCCATTCGTTTATGGGGTACTTGAAGCCTATAAAAGGCATAAGTATGCAGACGAAAATTCATAAGTTTGACAGCATCATCAGAAAACTTTGAGTGTCCTCGGGTTTGATTCAAATAAGTCACAAACACTTCCATTGTATCCTGAAAGAGATTTTCATTTGATCCCTAAGTGACAAATAGTGTGGGACGAAACGTCCCTTAAAAGACAACGTTATTAACGTGCCTTGGAGTTTCTAATTCTCTGTCAAATCCTAAGTACTACATTTTTTCCAACACTTATCGCGTACTTAATATCCGTAAATACAAAAAATTAATAAAACTTGTTTGTATTTCTATTTTTTTTGGGCCAAGTAAAATTTTTTATTGGGACCTTTATCGATTAGAGTAAAAAAAAAATTGGGTCTTTATCAAAAAAAAAATTAACATTTTATATTAGGTTGGATCGGATTGAATATACACGAAATTTTTTTTTTTTAGCGAAACATGTACCGTTGGGCCCTCCCGACACCGTTGGGCTTAAGACGGCGATCACCTTGGCCTCGCTCTAGGGCCGGCCCTAGGGATTGTAATACAGTTCCAAGTTGTCTTTCGCAAAATGAAATGCATAAGAACTAACAAGATTACCATTCATACCTGATCATATAGAGAACAATAAATAAAACAAGTAAACTAATTATATCTCTCATTTAGCAATCATTCAATCTCATATCATTTTTGTATCATTATTGTGTTGGTTAATGAGTATTGTGCCACATTTATTTTCTCCCAATGTGAAAGGTCTGATAACTTTATTGTGACTAGATATATCCACTATTTTATTCCATGGACGGGGCCTGACCGGCTTCAGTCTTTTCCCATATTCTTTCTCGGGAATGAGATATGATGCTAGGGATCCTCAAGAGTTTACTTTCCATTACATTGTCTAGTACGTACTTAAACATGAACCTTACTATTTCTGCTTTCTTTCATTATTAGGTGGACACTTCTCATATTAATTTTATATCTTTACTAGGTGACCACTTCTGTAGTATCCCAAATGTTTGAATAAGGGTAAAAATAAAATTTTAAGGATTGGAAACATCATTATTGCCATTTTACCTTTTAACTAATTATTGGGACTTAATTAAGGAATTATTAGTTAATGGATGTTAATCCCATGATAGTAACCCCTTCTCTTTACTAATCTTTACGTTCAATTTCAACAACAAAAAAAAGATAGATGTACGAAATACTGGGAAAAGAGGAAGAGAGAAGAGGAGGTAAGAATCTTCAAGTGCTTGTCTAATCCAACCGTTATCCTTCAGATTAGAGAAGATAACTGTGATCACCGTGCTGCAAGGAAGTTATTGATACCAAAATCGTTCTAATTCGTAAGTTTTCGTTTTTCAGCCATTACGGAATCTTGATGAATTTCCAGTGAACTCTTGAATTTGAATTTTGAATGTTGTATATGAGTTCGTAATCATAGATTATCGTTTGGTTGTAGGATTTTGTAGTGGAATTGGAGGAATCTTAGTTTAACACTATTTGGCTTTTATTGATCGAGTTTTCAGAAATAAAACAAGGGGTGTTCTTAATCGGGTTATATTTTATGTTTCTTGTTGAATTTTTGTATAGCCATGTATGGTAAAAGGATATGCGTGTTTGGGATTAGTTGCACACTGTATTGAGGTAAAATTTGGGTTGGAAAAGTATCGTAATTCGTACAGGTGTTGTCTGCCGAAATTACAGAAAACCAGCTAAGGCGTGCGCCTACCTTCAGAAGCACGTGCCTATGCTGTGTAAATTTTAGGTAGAACGCTCATTAAATCAGAGGCTGTTGAAATTGATGAAACGGAAAATACAAGAAAAATATAATGTCGAATTCTCATTAATCAGTAAAATGATCAAATTAAGTTACAATGGATATGTTAAGAGGTATTTATAGATTATGCCCTCAACAGTTATCTTTAAAATGGTTTCAACAAACTAACAAACTAAGTTGATTAGTCTTCAGCTTTCACAAAAATTGTCTTTCAGACACTACACCTAATAAGAAAGAATCCCTAAACATAGTAGCCTTAAACTTTACAATCAAGTCTTACTAAGCTATCAAGATTGAGCCCACTGGGCTATCGTTTGTCTTAACCATGCCAAATCGAAGCTGGTCAACTCCATGATCAACTGAGGAACCACTTTCAATGCTCATACTGACCATGAAGATGACTTCCTACTTAAAGCATATGCTACAAGATTAGCCTTTCCAGGATGATAGTTTATGTTGGTCCCTGGGAAAGGCTAACACAAGTTTAGAGGGGGGTGAATAAACTTGTCACCCAAAAGCTCACCCACAAACTAAATCTTATTCCAGATTGAGTTCAACTGAAACTTGTGCAGAGTTAAGTCAACTTAACTGAGTATAAATCGATACTGACTTATCCTTAGTCGAGTTAACCGGCAGCGGATTAGTTAAGCCTTTTAAAATGAGAGTTATCAGTTTTGGTGCTAACTCAGTTTCTGTGTTTTCTGAGTGTTGTGAACTAGATGATTGTAACTATAATGCAGTATATGAATGAATAACAGAATGTAAAAGCGTAAGGTAAATGAAAAAAAAGTTATAGAGGTTCCAGGTGGTGTAATCCTGTCAATCCTCTCTTCCCCTGTGATGCGGAGGAAAATTCCACTAGAACTTCTTTGAGATGGCCCGGTTACAAAAAGTTCTAAACTGATAGTCCTTGACTAATCCCTAGCTTCACTATCTAAACACTTGTAGAACAGGTAGGATGGCTGCTCTTCAATTGTTTGAAACACTGGTCCTTGGAGGGTTGTCTTGCCTCTTCACCAGCTCATCACAAACACAGTCTCCCTGACTGCAGCTCAACTGTCCTTCACACATTCTTGGTGTTTCACAGTCTAAACCTTTGATTAAATCAAAGTTTAGACTTGAATCAATAACTATGATTCAATTGTGATATGAGCTTCCTTTTCTAGATATGTAAATTATGCACGTCTCTGTTTTCTTCAATTGATTTGATCTTGATCTTTCATTGAAATCGTATGAACACTTGAAGAAATCTTGATCTTTCTATGAAAATCGTTGCAGGAATTCTTTGATTTGCTTTCCCCCTTACTTTGATCTTTCTTGACTAGATAGATTCTTATAATTCCCCCTCCTTCTTCTTGTTGTAGAAGCAGTCTATTTATAGGGGTCATTCTAATGGTTGGAATTAATTTGAATCCTTATAGCCGTTAGTGGTCCTGTTTTCCTGTATGTATGTCAGTGTCCTTTCTGACATCCATAACGGTCTGATCCTTCATCAGTTTTGCTTACTTCCAGTTTCGAAAATTGATTCAATACAACTTAGTCAGTTGTCAGTTTTAAAAGCATTAACTGAGTTTTTACTATTCTTCAAATCTCAATACTCTTATTGTACATCTGATTATAATTGATTTAAATCAGAGTACACCATCCAAAATGGTCGTCTAAGATATCATTATCCTTATGATACTTAGGACTTCATACAAGATCCATAAAGTCAGTTCAGGTCATCACAATCTTGCCTGAAGTCTAACTTTATAGTCTCAACTTAGTCTTCATAAACTGAGTTTGAACCCTCAGTTCTTCAGTCTTCTGGATAAGCCAACTGAGTTTGTGTCCCTCAGCGAACTTATCTTCTTCAGTTTCTATTGGTGTGCTCTTGTATCAGTTATCCTGTGAATCTCAGTTTCCTTGTAGGATCTCAGTTTCCTTCAAATACTCAGTTTTTCAGTTCTGATCCTATAACTAATACAGTGCATGTCTGATTAACTAATACAAATATCAGACTCTATTAAATCCTATACATTGATTTCTAGACATCTTTTTTCTTTGCACTATAACAGCTAGTTATGACACTTCATCAATAGAATCAAAGAATAATAACTAAATAAGTGATGAATCATCATAAAAACGTAAATTTTATTTCCAACAATTTCCCCCTTTTTGATGATGTCAATACCCTTCTTAAAAGCAATGCAAAAAGATAACCACCAAACAAACAAAACACATCAAGCTGAGAAACTCATATATTATTAAGGATACTGAGTTACAATAATGAGTATTAAAATACAATACATGAAAAGAAACTAAGTGCCAGCTTCTCTTCCTTTTACTTGACAGCTTGATTGTCATATCTTTTAGCATATTCTCTCATGGCTTCATTAGTTGCTGTGCTTTCAATTCCACGAAAACTTGCATAGATGTTCCATGAGTTAGACATATTGTGTTTACTGAAAACTTTGCTCTTGAAAAGTACAGCAAACACAAACACAATTTGTCTCAGTTTTTCACTTAAGCCAGTTTTCAGTAATTCTTAAACAAACTCAGGTTCCTCTTTTTCAACTTTATCTGAAGCTTTCGCTAGAGTGCCATTTCTCTCCAATTTGCTTAATTTGTGCCAAAAATGCATAATCATCTTTTGCATGCTTAGAAAAGTTGATAGGGATTGCTCTCTTGTTTCTCCTTCTCTTAAGGGTAAACTTTTGAAAATATTGTAGAGACGAGAGTCTAGGCCAATCTTTTTCTCAGTAGGTTCAGAAAATTTTGCAATTAATTCCATTTCTTCATCGGTAAACTTTCCTCTTGCTTTCTTCAGTTCAACCAATTTGTCATCAATGCTTTCCAGAACTTTTGGCATATCTAGTGCATTGACTTTTAATAGGTCTAAACTTTCCCCCTTCTTGACATCATTTATGTCGATCAAACTCTTGATGTAGGAGTTGAGATGTTGTTGATTAGATGCCAATATGGTTTGGGCTACAACTGAGTCCTTCGATGCATTTTCTAGTAAGATCAGTTTATCAACTACATTGTTGAGAATGCCTTCCCATCTTTCTTGGGTTTCAGTTTTTCTTTCATCAGATTCAATAGATGTTTTATGAATTTCAATTAAGGTGTCCTGGCACTTGTCTCTGACAGTATCTAATCTCTTCTCCATGTTATTCCTTTCAGTTTTGCTTTCTTCCAGAGATTTTAACACCTTTCCAAACAAACTGATGTCATCTTTCTGAATTCAAATCAGTTCATTGTGATAAAACTTGATAATGTCAACTTGAGACGGTATGTCATTTCCAACATTTTCTCCAACTTTATCTGTTCCAGCTTCAGTCATTTTTGCTTCTTTAAGAGGAGAAACAATCTGCTTAAGTTTTTCTTTGTAATCTGTAGCACTTCTTCTTTCCTCGGACTTTTTTCTTGTTTCCTTCAGTCTTGACTGATCAAGATCTTTTGCTAGTGGTAGTTCGATATTGAAATCCTCATCAAAAATTTTATCAGCTAAGACAACTTCAGCATGTGCTATCTCACGAACAGTTTGGTCAGTTGGGGATTGATAGCCAGTCGATTGGTGAACTTCTTTTTCTTGCTCTTCAGACTGACCGTCAGAGTCCGTTTCAGTTTCTTCACTTTCATCTGAACTTTCTTCAGATGATCCTCCTACAGCAACATCCTTTGCTTCTTCTTTTTCTTGTAAAGAATGAGGAATCCCTTTCTGTAAGTTGGAATCTCCCTGAGAATCATCATCATCGTCATTGTCATCTTTCTTCGAACTTCCTCCTGTTGTAGTTCCGTTCCAATGACTATCTCTGATCAACGCATATCCAGTATTCAAGAATTCATCAGTGTTGATCATTTGAGACAAATGAGTAATGGTATATAGATCAAACACCCATTTCTCTGTAATTTCCATTTCATCTAACTGACTTCTCTGATCTGATATAGAGCTGAGTTTCCAATTCTGATACACATGCAGTCTCTTGCAGTCAGCTACTATCAGTTCTCCAATATTAACGGATGATACAGGTGGTGTTGGGATGATTTCACTTTCCTTAGGAATCTCCAGGTTAGATTCCACAGGATCCTCAATCCTTTCAGCTTCTTCAGCTTCAAGCTGATCAGTTTTGCTGGTTTCTCCTTCAGCAACAACTGAGATTGAGCAAGTGGCAGTTTCAATTGTAGGAACTGAGATGGTAGGCTCAGTTTCCAAAACTTTTCCAGCATCGACAAGTTCCAGTCCAGCAACTGGTTCTGATTCAGGTGTTGGTTCCACAGCCTGATCCTCTGATGATTTTAAAATCAGTTTAGCAACTGATTCCTCTTCCTTCTTGTCTTCTTGCACAGTTGTGCCTTCATCAACAAGTTCATCCAGAGAGATGACTTGTATAGGTCTCGATTCAGCTTCAACAAGATCTTTTTCTCTAGGTGGAGAGGCTTCAAAATATTTAAGTGATTCCTCATATTCAGCCCTGGATGCCGATTTTTGAGGTGTGGATCTTGATTTGGAGAGTAGCTTGAGCATGGCCATTATCTCCGAATAAATCAGTCTTTCCTCACTGTCAGTATCTTCATCATCAACTTCAACTCTCAGGGTCTGTTCCCCCTGAGTGTCAGCTTCCTTTTGTAAAACAGTTTCTGGCAGTGTAGGAATGACTTCTTCTTTAACTGAGGTTTCTTTCTCAGTAAGGACTTCCTCAGTTTGAACTTCTTTAGTGGAGGTTTCTTTAGTTTTGACTTTCTTTGCTGAGCTTTCAGCAACTGAAGTGGCGGATTTTACTGGTGACACCTCTACTGCTTTCTCAGTAAGTTGTCTGGCTGTGTCTACTTCCAGTTTTCTCTTTCTTTCTCTTAGTTCTTTCCTTTATTTATATTGCAGGATAACAAAATTTGTGTTACACATGTATATACATTACAATACATACAATTGGATGATCAAGTATAACAAGAGCAATGCATCACACAAATACAGCATACAACCATTCAATGTTTAAAAAATTAGATTGGGGGACTGTTCTCTAGCCGTTTGTTTAAAAAATTAGTCCCAAATCAAGCTCAATCCAAACTACATACTTAAGGAGAGCTTAGGGATGTTTAGGCGCTTTGTTCAACTGCTAATCAAAGACATGGAGCAGTTTAATCATGCAAAACAAGATGACGGATTTTAAATTTCCAACTGTCATATGCCTCAATGTTGAGCATTTATCTATAAGAGAAGACCATAGAGAGTGACCTTCAAGCTAAAAAGCCATATCAAACTTTGAAAAAGCTCATCTCAATCTTAATAGGATTATATGCTCAATTTATATTCTAAATTGTCTTTTTCAGTTAAATTGGAACTAGAAGTCTAGTTTTTCAAAATTGAGTTACCTTCTAATAACCGAGTGTTCTTCAAGCTTAAACTTGCATTGAATATACTAAAAAAATCACCAAACAAAAATTTGAGAAATAGAATGAGAGTTTGAAAAGGTCGCATATCAGAGGAGGTTCCATTGTGTTTCTTGTTGGGAAATTAATCAATCTAGCATGCTGTTTAACACGTAATTCAAGCAAAAACGAAAGCAAAAATTAGGACAGAAAACTTATTGACTGAGGCGAGTGTAGCACTCTATCCTTAAGACGTTTTTGCCCCGATTATGTGCACGCGGTAACGGCAATCGTCTCCCAAGATACAACAGTCATTCCTTCTTCGGGTCGTTGCACTTCAATGAGAAGAAGACGGCGAACCGATCATGTTCTGTAAATCTCTCCTTGACTCAAAATATATGCAAGGTTTTATTTTAGATGCCATGAAAAACATAAGAAGCCAACCTTTTAAAGAAATGAAATTCTTATGAAAAATTGCAGCCACATTTTCATTTGTGTGCTAGGATTTTATAGAAGAAAATTGAGGTTATTTAGTAAGGGTTGTATCATTTCAAAAAGTGATTCATCCGAACAGGTGCAACCCTTCTGTGGTTGCAACCTTTCACCGAACTGATGTAACTCAGTTGTCACATTTCCATTCGAATTTTCCCTCCATTATTAATTTTTATTCAAAATTCTCCAACAATCCCCCACATGAATGAAAATTAAAGCTAGTGCAATGCAGACTCTGAAGAGATTACAAGTGGAAATCTGTTGCATCGGGCAAGGTGGTTTGCTGCCTTGAACCTTCCGTAGTAGAGTACTATCGGACATACTCGGCTAAGCAGTGAACTAGGTCTTGAACTTCTCAGGCTTTGGTGCATGCCTAGACAATGATACCTACACAGCATATCTCCTAACATTCTCGAGGTTCTCATGGTTGTGTCCATTTTGGCCCTGGAACACCTTGGTTTCAGAAAGTGTGTTAGAGAATTTAACCCTCAAATTCTCACAGAAGCGGCCCCACTTCCACTTACATAGGTGACCTCCTATAAAGAGTACTCTGCAATACCCCACTTGCTTGACCAAGATATATTAATCATTAAAAGCTTAATGCTTAACCTAACAAAATCACAGAAAGCACTTTTGTTTTTAACAGAATGGGTAAGTGCTAACTGTCCCTCATAACTTAGTTGTCCCTTTTAAACCATGATCTTGGGATCTCCAGTCATTATGGTTTGGTTACCATTATAAAGAAACATGCGTAATAGGCTTAAGTCCCATCCCGTTTGTCAAAAATTGACACCCGATCTCTAGCTAAACATTTTTTATGAGTGGATCCGCAAGATCCTCCTTCGACTTTATACAATCGAGGAAATCAAACCATTAGAGATCAATTATTTAATGGTATTGCATCTACGAAGTAATTATCTAGACTTACCATTATACATACAACTTTGTGCCCTTCCTATAGCCACTGATTAACAGAGTGTATGCTAATAGCAGCCACTACTTAGGCCAACATGGAATATCCTCAAGGATATTTCTAAGCCATTCAGCTTCTTCTCCACGCTAATCCAATGCTATAAACTCAGATTTCATCGTGAAATGAGCCATGCATGTATGTCTCGTGGACTTCCAGGACACTACACCACAACTAATAGTGAATACATATCCACTAGTGGATTTTGATTCTTTATAGTCAGATATACATTTTGCATCACAGTATCATTTCCAATACTATTGGATATCTTGTACACTGTATTTCGAGGTTCATTATAAACTTCAAATACCTTACCATCCGGTCAAGGGCTATAGATTGAACTTGAACCTTCTTTCTCTTTGTCTTTAAAAGGAAAGATCTCATCAATAAATACAACATTCCCTTAATTAGTGATCACATTTTAATATACATCACGAATGTTTGACTTGTGCACCGGAACCCGATAGGCACTACTACACACTCAATGGTTTTAGGTCCTATCTTCACTTGCTTTTGTTTAGGTACTTCAACCTTAGCCAAACACCCACACACTTTTATGAATTTGTAGTTAGGTTTGTGGCCTTTCCACTATTCATACGGGGTTACATCCTTCTTCTTAAAAGGGATCTTACTCAGAATGAGGTTCACTAAGAGGAAAGCTCCCCCCACAAGTTCTAAGGTTAACCCAAACTTATCAACATAGCATTCATCACCTCTTTAAGAGTTCGGTTATTGCATTCTGCAATACCGTTTGACTGAAATATATATGATGTGGTTGTTTGATGAATGATGCCGGCGCCTCAGCAAGACTCATGAAACAATACATCATATCCACCACCAAGATTACCACGGATACATTAAATCCGTTAGCTATGTTTTCTCACCTTCATTCTGATAATCATTAAAGACATTGTTCGTCACACAACCATGCTTTACATGTACTCAGTACTTCTCCAAGCACATGATGAGATTAACCAGCCACGGGTGCAACATACAGTGCCACAACCGGCACGTACACATGTGTCACAACAGACACAATCTTATTTGGATTCACCTCAGTGTTTCCTTCCATTTCTGTTTAGTGACAGAAGATGAACACATCAAATTTCACAAGTACTCCAACCTCTAGTACCACACTTGGTACAATCTTTACAAGTTGAATAAGTACACCAAATTGAATCAATACCTCTTTTATCAAGTACCAATAAAGAAGAGTTACACCAATAAAATGAACCACAACAGTTAAATGCATTTTCAAATTATTATAAAATATATATATACACACACCTTATTTAATAAAAACACAGCAAATAAAGTGTGTTATTATTATAACCCTTCATATAATGTCTCTTCATTAACAGTCATGTCTATAATAACAATTTTCTCAAAATAGAAAATATGCATGCTAGAAGTCATTTTTTTTTTTTTTTTTTTTTTCAGGTTGACTAAATGTATAGTTAAAGGTGATGCATATAGCAGTTAAATTAGAAAATACAACTGTGGTATAACTCTAATTTTCAAGATGAATGGTTGTGTCTCAATAATTGTTGGAGAATGTTGAATAAAATTAATAATGGAGGGAAAATTCGAATGGACATGTGACAACTGAGTTACATCGGTTCGGTGAAAGGTTGCAACCGCAGAAGGGTTGCACCTGTTCGGATGAATCACTTTTTGAAATGATACAACCCTTAGTAAATAACCTTCATTTTCTCCTATAAAATCCTAGCACACAAGTGAAAATGTGGCTACAATTTTTCATAAGAATTTCATTTCTTTAAAACGCCGGCTTCTTATGTTTTTAATGGCATCTAAAAATAAACCTTGCATATATTTTGAGTCAAGGAGAGATTTACAGAACATGATCGGTTCGCCGTCTTCTTCTCATTGAAATTCAACAACACGAAGAAGGAATGACTGTTGTATCTTGGGAGACGATTGCCGTTACCGTGTGCACATAATCAGGGAAAAAACGTCTTAAGGACAGAGTGCTACACTCGCCTCAGTCAATAGGTTTTCTGTCCTAATTTTTGCTTTCGTTTTTTTCTTGAATTACGTGTTAAACAGCATGCTAGATTGATTAATTTCTCAACATTTCTATGAGTTGAGAAGACTGTGAGAGCAGGCCAAAGGTGAGGGTGTTGGGGTGAGGTCATGAATTTAAAAGGAATCAAGGAAATCATTTGATTAAGAGCAAACATAAGTAGATTAACCTTGTAAAAGTTTGTGTTGAACTTGGATCAACATTTGAATGTACGTGTTGCACAATGAGAAACTCAACACATAAAATTATTTAGTTAATTATCAAATTCATGTGGGTATCATCCCTTGACAATAAAGGTAGGCTTTTTGGCGGAACTAATATGCATAGTTATGTTCTCTATTTTTCTGTCTTACTATTATTACTTGGTTAGACTGCCTACATTGCTTGTTTGATCCTTCATTATCATGCTATGACATTTGAAGTTCAAGCCATCATTTTGTTTCCATCTTGCTTTCTCAAGAAAATCGATAAGGACACAAGATCACTATGACTATCACTGCATAACACAAATGTAACTTTAGTGTCTAAGATACTTAGTTCTTCT
The DNA here is from genome assembly GCA_026214975.1 of Gentiana macrophylla. NCBI lineage: Eukaryota > Viridiplantae > Streptophyta > Magnoliopsida > Gentianales > Gentianaceae > Gentiana > Gentiana macrophylla. The sequence goes on from CM047810.1 coordinate 40,911,363, forward strand.
GGTGATTAATATGATATACCTGCTCCAACTGGTTGATATTGCTCGAACTTAATGTTTCACATCCTATTAAAAAGATTAGATTGGTTGCTAACTATCTTAACAAGCTTTAGAAGCTCAATTCAACTCACATTTCAAACAGGGTCTGTGGAATAGACATAAAAGTGTCACTACAACTTTTCTTGTTTTGATTTGTATATCATTTAATGTAAAGATGTGAACAAAATCTCTATGAGTGTAGCCTTACTTTTGTATCAATGGCTACACCATCCAAAAACTTTTCAAGTACATTAGTTTGACAAAAAATTACAACATGTGTAGTATCAATTCTTGACTAGCTTGTTTGTGTTTACACTTTGTGTATTTGGCTATAAATATCCATCTTCACCATTGTTATTGTATCAACCAAGTGAGAAGCTTAAGAACAAAGCTTTCTAACACAAAGTGTGTCTTTGTGTGTGTTGAATCATTGAAACATTGTGTTGTGTTTTCTACAATTGGTTTCGGAGCTAGGTTGAGCATTACCCCCGACCGAGATTGTTTTTCCGGTGAAGTTTCTCAGAAAAGTTGCAGACAATTTTTTTTTGCAGGTTGCATTCCATTCAAGCTTGCTTCGTGTTTTCCGGCCTCCGGTTTTGTTCAAACTTGGAGGTTCTCTTCTTCAGATGTGAGTCGTTTAAGCTAGTAATAGCTTCAACGTTGTCGCTGCTCCTCTGTTCTTCCAAAAAAAAAAAATTCACTATTGAAATGGTGAAGTAGCTCTTTAAACTTCACCATTTAAAAGTTGCAGTCTTCTTCCTGCATTCTTTTTCCACTTATGAGGAAGTTTTTCATCATTTCCAAAAACTATTTGTCTTGAATAACAGGGTGGAGCCGTGGTAGAGTAAAGAAAATGTGATAAATTGAAGTGAATAAGTGAAAAGGCAATTCGCCAATACTATTCACGTATTGAAGCATTGAAAGGTCCTATCTGACCAATATCAATTATTTGGCACACATTTCAATATTATTTTTTATGGAGGGAGAAAGAATTATACAATTATGTCCCGTTTTTACCTTCGATGGTAAAAATAATTTTGATCAATGGGGCGGAAAAATGAGATATTTTTTCAAGGTCATTGGTATATGGGATGTCGTTGGAAACGGTTTGGACATTCCCGATGCCACTGAAAATTTGAATGTGGCATAGACAAAAGCGCTGGAGAAAAACAAAAGGAATGACCGTCTGGCTCGTCATTATCTCAATAATGCGGTCGAGTTAAGCGTTTATGATAAATTTATGAACATCAAGTCAGCAAAAGAGACGTGGAGAATCCTAGTCAACACCAACCGAGGTAACATTGAAGTTAAAATGGTTCGTTTACAGGAATTGCGGATGCAGTTCGAGTTGGCTCAGATGAGAACAACTGAGTCAGTTGGTGATTTTATTGCAAAAGTACGAGATATCGCCAGCAAAATGGGCGCAAATGGCGAGAGTCTAACGGAGGCACAGGTAGTGCAAAAAATCCTCAGATCTTCGACGCAGAAATTTCACACGAAGAAAACGTAATTGAATCGACCAGAAATCTTGATGAAATGACTATAGATCAATTAGAAGGTGAGTTATTATCCTATGAACTTTCTCTTGATCAACAATCTATTGCTATTGTTGAAGAAGCTTTACAGGCACAACTAAATGTGTCAAATCAAAAGGCAGATCATGTTGAATTCAGTCAACGTGGTCAAAATTTTCATGGTAAAGGCCGTGGTCGAGGAAGAGGCCGAGGCAGAGGTAATTTTAATTACCAAAGAAATAATATTGGTCATAATGATCAAAGTAATGATTTTTTGAAAAAAAGATAAATCGAAAATTCAGTGTTATAATTGTAAGAAGTTCGGGCATTATCAAAATCATTGTCGTTACAAGAATAATCAAGAAAATCATGCTAAGATTCCAGAAAATAATGACAATAGTCTGGAAACTTCATTGTTAGCAAATTTTGGAACTGATGAGAACATGAAAAATGATTGGATTTTAGATTCAGGTTGTAGTAATCACATGTGTGGGAACAAAGAATTGGTCTCTGATTTGGATACTTCTGTACTATCAACTGTTAAATTTGGAGATAATACTGAGGTATCAGTTCTTGGAAAAGGGAGAATCGCTTACACTTTAAAAGATAGTTCTTCTAATGCTATTTCTGATGTATTCTATGTGCCTAGTTTACGTCATAATTTCTTGAGCATTGGACAGTTGTCACTGAAAGGCTATAACATAGTCTTCAATCAAGGAACCTGCACAGTAAGTGATCCAAAGAAAGGACTCATTGCAAAGGTAAACATGAGTAATAGCCGTTTGTTTCCGCTGATAATTAATTGTGGCAGTTTACCTTGTTTTAGTTCTGTGAGTTTTGATGATACATGGTTATCTCATCTAAGATTTGGACATTTGAACTTTGCGAGTTTGAAGTTTCTTTCCAGGAATAAGTCAGTATTGGGATTGCCAGATATTGACTTTCCTCATAAAGTCTGTGAGTCATGTACTTTGGGGAAACATCACAGAGATCCGTTTCCATAGAATAAGGCATGGAGAGCAAGTACACCATTGAAGCTGATTCATTCGGATTTGTGTTATGTTGAAGAACCTTCCAACGGAGGCAGTAAGTATTTTATATCTTTCATTGATGACTTCAGTCGAAATGCATGGCTGTATTTTCTGAGAAATAAATCTGATGCCTGTGATATTTTAAATGTTTTAAAAAGTACATTGAAAAACAGAGTGGATATGAGATTAAAACTTTGAGAACAGACAGAGGAACTGGGTATATTGTCTGTGATGCTTTTCTGGAAAATAATGGCATCAAACATCAGATGACTGCCAGATATACTCCTCAACAGAATGGAGTGGCATAGAGGAAAAATAGAACGGTCATGGACATGGTAAGGTCTATGATGCATTCTAAGAAATTGCCTAAATATTTCTGGGCAGAGGCCGTTGCTTGTGCCTTTTATATCTTAAACATGTGTCCTACCAGAAGTGTTCCAGGTGGAAAAACACCATATGAGGTATAGACGGGGAGAAAACCAAATATTGGACATTTGAAAGTGTTTGGTTGTATTGCTTATGCCCATGTTCCTGATGTTTTGAGGAAGAAATTGGATGATAAACCCGAAAAGTGTATTTTTATTGGATATTCTCATCAAACAAAAGGGTTTGGTTTGTTTAATCCGGTAATATGGAAAGTTGTAATCAACAGGGATGTTATATTTGAAAAACAGGAAGCTTGGGATTGGTCACCTAAGCAAGTTGAAAAACTAAGCAGTACTTCTATTCCAGTTGTTAGTTCTAGTATACAACAAACAGAACCACCAAGAGAGGAAATTGTACTGAATCTTCGTCTAGTCGTCCACAACGACAAAAACAGTTACCAGCTCGTTTGCATGATGTGATCCAGTTAGCTTTGAAGAAGCTTCGAGAAATGATTGCTGGATACAAGCCATGAATGATGAGATTCATTTAATTGAGAAGAATGATACTTGGGAGCTGACAAACCTTCCACCAGGCAAGAAACCCATTGGGGTGAAATGGGTGTACATAACAAAGTACAAAGCCAGTGGAGAGGTAGATTGATATTAAGCCAGACTTGTAGCAAAAGGATACAAGAAGAAGGCAGGTATTGATTATATTGAGGTGTTAGCTCCTGTTGCAAGACTTGATACAGTTCGTATGGCTATTTCACTTGCTGCACAAAGTTCGTGGAAAATTTATCAGTTGGATGTGAAATCTGCTTTTCTCAACGGTGTTTTTGAAGAAGAAGTTTATGTGGATCAACCTGCAGGATATATTTTTGAAGGACAAGAAAGTAAAGTTTATCGCTTGAAAAAGGCGTTGTATGGACTCAAACAAGCCCTGAGAGCATAGTATACTCGTATTGACTCTTATTTTATTGATCATGGGTTTGAACGATTCCCCTACGAGCATACCTTATATGTCGAATATTCTGATGGAGGTGATATCATTGTTGTGTGCTTATACGTTGATGATCTTATTTTTACTGGTAATAATGCACTGATGATTTCAGAATTCATGGAGGCTATGACTAGTCATTTTGAAATGACAGATCTTGGTTTGATGTCTTACTTTCTTGGGTTGGAGATACATCAAATGGATAGTGGAATCTTCATTTCAAAGAAATATGCAGGTGATATTTTGAAGAAGTTTAAGATGGATTGTGCTAAACCTATCTTAACTCCGGTGGAAGAAAAACTAAAGTTGATAAAAGATGGCACCGGTGAAGTTGTTGATCCTACATATTTTCGAAGACTTGTTGGAAACTTGAGATACCTGACTTCGACTATGCCGGATATAACCTATGGTGTTGGACTCCTAAGTGTTTTATGGAGTCTCCGCGTCAATCTCATTTACAAGAAGCTAAGAGGATATTGAGATATATCAGAGGTACACAGAGTCATGGAATATTTTACTCGTGTGCTAATGATATTTCTCTTGTTGGATTTTACACGGATAGTGATTGGGTCGGTGACACGGTTCAAAGAAAAAACACTTACGGTTATGCATTTTTCTTGGGATCTGGCATTTTCTCATCGTCGTCGAAAAAACAACAGGTGATTGCTTTGTCAACAGCAGAAGCAGAATATATGGCAGCCACAAGCAGTGCTACTCAAGCAGTGTGGTCGAGGCGCATTCTTGATTTTTTGCATCATCAGCAATCTGAACCAACGAAGATTTATTATGATAACACATCAGCTATTGAACTATCAAAGAACCGAGTCTTTCATGGTTGTAGCAAGCACATTGATATTAAATATCATTATATAAGAGAGTTGGTTCGTGAACAATAGATTGTTATTGATTATTGTCCAACTGAAGAATAAGTTGCAGATATCTTCACAAAATCATTGAAGATGGTGTCATTTTCTAAACTGGTTAAGATGCTTGGAATGATGAAGTTTGAAGATTTTGGTTCAAGGGAGGCAATGTAGAGATGTGAACAAAATCTCTATGAGCGTAGTCTTACTTCTGTATCAATGGTTGTACCATCCAAAGACTTTTCAAGTATATAAGTTTGAGAAAAGATTACAACATGTGTAGTATCAATTCTTGACTAGCTTGTTTGTATTTACACATTGTGTATTTGGCTATAAATAGCCATCTTCACCATTGTTATTGTATCAACCAAGTGATAAGTTTAAGAACAAAGCTTTTTAATACAAAGTGTACGTCTTTGTGTGTGTTAAATCATTGAAACATTGTGTTGTGTTTCTACATTTAATCATGTATAAGCTTATTGAGTAGATACGTCCCTTCAAAATTGAGTACTTACAAGTCATGTTCAATTATAATTCCGCATTTTCAACTTTGATCTTGGAACTGTTTTAGATTGTGCATGACTTTATAAAAAGGGTATAATTTGGTTTTACAATTATTCAACCCCTTCTAACTGTGATTTACCAGAAAAAGATTCACAACACAAATGTATAGTATATGAAACTCACTTACTACATATTATACGTTTATTATACAAACAAATTTAAATACATCAGACGGATTCAACGCCTTACTTGATACAAATATTTTTTACCAGCTCAAAAGAGGAGTAAGAAGAGAAACAGAAAAATAAAACGAGTCTAAAAAAACACAATATTAGAGAATGGTACAATATAAACTAAGATCTATTTGGAGAGATTAAGGGCACTATTCTTGTATTCTATGATCCCTTTGTACAAAATTTGCCAGTTAAGGGGCAAGTTGTCCAACTTCTCTTCCGACGACCTGACACGTCTTCCACCTGTGGGCGGCCTTGGTGGCCGATGCAGCTTCCTCACTGCAGCTTTGCCATCGGCCGGTTGGACCACCCTAGCATTGCTAGTTTTAGTTTTCTTTTTTGCTTGACTTTTTGTTGACCCTACCATTCATAGAATATATGTAGCATGTTCACAAGGCTGTGATTAATTTGTATTTATTCTCACACGCATTAGATATAATTTGTAATCATTATAATATACTTGAATTCGATAAATGAGATATAGAGTCAATGCTTACATAATCTTCATATTTAGCATTGACTTTTGTGCTACAACCATTACAAATATGTTATAGCAAAAACTATATATTGTATCCATAAACGAATGTGTATGATGAAATAGAGTATAAATTTAAATATATGATCATAATTCATTAATATATATGATCATAAGTATCCTGTTTACATATATTTGTAAAAACAAATTATATCTACCGAATTTATCCATAATCTGTAAAAACAAAAAGTCTTATCCGTTTAATTTTAGATGGAAATTATGTAAACTAGATAAATATGCATTTGAATCATTATTGGATAAAATAATAATAATTCATAAAAAAATGTAAATTCATGTAGAGTCGTGGGGATAAAATAGTAATTCAAAAAAAGTGTAAAATCATGCATGTTACCTACAACCAAACATGAAAAAATAATAATAAATAAATAAAACATCCAACATGATCGAGGCTGGGGTTCCCTGGGGATTACCTATTTCGACTTGCATTTGGTTGAAGAAATCAGAAAGAAGGCGCTTATGGAGCTGCAGGGCAAGGAAAACAACGCTTCCTGATACCGCAAAAACGGCCATGAATCCTGCTCCGTTGGAACTATCCATTTGATATGCTTGCAGTTTTCCTTTCTTCTTGGTGGATATATATATATATATATATATATATATATGATCGATGATCAATTGATATGAAAGATTATTGGAAGAGAAATGAAACGAAAAATGAAATATGGAGCCATTACAATTTACAAGGGAATAAAAAGACAATGATATGTGAGAAATTATTATCTAAAGAAAATGGGAGGGAAACGTGGGGAGAAACAAGTTGAATAAAATGGGGAAAGGAATATGTATTACAGAAGGGAGAAAGAGAAAGAGGTGGGTGAGTTTTGCGTGGAAGAAACAGGTTACAACAACCATCCTTAAGTTCAAGGTTGATGACCAATGGCATCAAATGACTCTTTTTTGACCTCATAAAATCTTGTACTCTAACTCTTTTTCCCCCTCTTTCTCCCATTCCATGTTCAAACACATCACAAATCCATGTTCAACAAATCACAAATATATATATATATATATATATATATATATATATATATATATATATATATATATATATCGATGACCATTGACCAAGAGCAAATCAGAATCCAAAAGATTAGAGGTCACAAGACTAAGGTATTATGACCGTCCATGTCCCGGATACAGTGTTATTATTCGAAAAAAATGTCCGGCACGCATATAATTAGAATTTTCTCAAATTATATATGTAAGTCTTACGTAAGAAAAATCGAATAACAAGGCGGAAAACAAAACGAAAGATTCGGACAACTAGAACGACTAACACAACGATCGAAAGCAACACATGTTGCATCTAATACATCTCCAAAATACTCCCTCCGACCCAATTTGTTTGGTACTTATTCCATTTGATTTATGGTTGTCTCAAAATAAGTCTCATAACTCTAATTAGACTCAAATTTTTTGCTTTAATTGCCTAAATTGCCCCTATGTACATATAAAATGAAAATGATGCTACACATAAAAAAGGTTAAAAAGGTAAATAGCCATGTTTTAAATGACCAGACAACCTATTAAATGATGTCTCCTTAAATATTTTGAGTTTCAAAATGTCCTAAACAAATTGGGATGGTGGAAGTACTTTATTATAACTGTCAAATACAATTAACCATTACATCTTGATATCCACAAAATCAAACCACTAGTCTTCCAACATTAAAAAGATTAGAGAGTCTATACCCAATTACAACAGAATAAACAATAACAGGCTTATGCTGCATCATCCTAGGGTTACTTCTCACTGCCTCGAAAAACAACCTACAGATACATCACCTTTTCGTGGTGGGGAACAATAAAGAAAGAGGTAAATATACATGTACTTAATAAAGGGTGAGTTTTGCGTGGAAAAAACTCGTTGCAACGGGAAATACTTGTGTGGAGAGTGTATTTGAGGTGAAGTGACGGATGAAACAATCAGAACCAGACAGTTTAAATACATAATAAAACTGTGAAGTTTATGTAAATCAAACAATAGATTCAGAGTACCTTAATAGAGGAAGAAATCATCAAGATCGTTTCCTACATCCATTGTTATTCGACTTCTGCTCCATTGTTGTAGCCGCCTTGATGAGGATTCCGATATCTCTCTCCTTGCCTACAACCATTATGTGTTGGTTTCTTTCATATGTTTTATGATGGAATAAAACATTGCTTTTATAGGCGGAGAGGGCCGAAATCCGAGTGATCTAGGTTTTAGCTTTAATCTCGGCCGTCCATCAAAGCCGAGTTTTAATCGGATTAAAACTCCTTTTAAATAACCAATAAATAATAAATAGCATATTTCTAGGAAAACAAATTTCCTATAAGACCTTTATTACGGAAAGAAATTGATCGGGCTCAATAAAAGCCACGACATAATTATTCTTACATTCTCCCACTTGGTCGATAGGAACATTTCATCAGTGTTTTCCTTTTAAAGGAACATAAGTCGCGCGTTATATGCTAAACGATTTCTTTAATTGGTTAGCGTAAGTGTCATCATTAATCTAGCTGTCAATGGGAGTCATAGCGGTTACACATCATTCTGCAATATGCTCCCTTCTATGTACCACAACATTGACAACCGTCTTAACTAGACCATAAGCGGAGATTACATAAACGGTCCCATTATGTCTTTGCAAGAGACAATTTCTGTTTTAATATATCCATTCGTAAGGTGTACATAATGGAAAACAGAAAATACTAATGACGTAGAAGATTAACATTAGGAGCTCAACAAATGTAAAACGTAAATGCAAAATAAACGGCAGAACACGATAATTAGGAGCTATCCTCAAGACCTATGCTTTCAGTGTCTCTCTGTTATGTCTTGGTGGTAGTCCTTTCGTAAATATGTCTGCATCCATAAGATTTGTCAATATATGTTCAATGACAAACAAATTTCTTCTAACATCTTGCTTCAGTAATAGATATTTAAGGTCCATGTGTTTTGGTCCCTTAGATATCATGTCATGCTTAAAGGATCCATGTCCCCTAGACTGCAGCCTCATAACATGCCACATACTCTTCTATCATGGTGGATGAGTAAGTCAACTATGACTTCTAGCTTTTCCGTGATACGGCACCTCCGTTTGGAAGATACACGTAGCCAAGAGCACAAAGTCTGGTGTCAGTTTATCCTCCAAAATCCGAGTCTGAATAACCAGTCACCTGTGGGTGTCCTGATTTTCAATATGTGAGCATGTAATTCATGTTCCTTTAAGTATCTCAGTACTTTCTTAGCAGCTTTCCAATGAGACATTCTTGGATTGCTTTGAAATGTACCTATCATGCCAGCAACATGACTAATGTCAGGTCTTGTACAAACCTGTACATACTGTAAACTCTTTACAAGAGAAGCATAAGGATGTTTTTTTTTCATTTCTTTACGTTCCAACTCATTCTGCGGAATAATATTAGAACAATAATGGAAGAACATGTCATCATGCCAAATATAAAACTTCATCAATATAGGCTTTTGAGACAATCCTAAATATTAAGTGCCCTATCACGGAATATTTCTATCCCTAACACATAGAAAGCCCCGCATAAGTCTTTCATTTCAAAGTTCTTGAAGAGATCGGCCTGGGTTTCATGTAATACACCAAGATCACTGCTGGCCAATGATAGATCACCAATATTCAGAATCAAAAATATGAACACGCTCCCACTGATCTTGAGGTATATGCAAGGGTCGATTGTGTTCTCATTGAAACCGAAAACAATAATGGTTTCATGAAACTTTAAGTACCATTGCCTCAAAGCTTGTTTCAGTCCATATATTGATTTCTTAAGCTTGTAGACCATGTCTTCATGACCGTCAACAATGAAATCTTTAGGCTGACGCATATAGAGTTTTTCTTTCAAGTCTACATCCAGAAAGACTGTTTTCACATCCACCTGTTGTAACTCGAGATTATAATGAGCTACTAGTTCCATGATAATTCTAAAGGAGTCTATCCTGGACACAAGAGAAATGTCTCTTTATAATCAATGCCTTCTTTCTGATTGAAACCTTTGGCAACAAGTCGGCTTTATATCATTCAATATTACCATTACAGTCGTGCTTAGTCTAGAAGACCCATTTAAAGCCACCTGGTTTGTGTCCTGAAGGTAATTGAACGACTTCCCATACTTGATTTTCATCCATAGATTTCAATTCATCTTTCATGGCATCGATCCACTTACTAGAATTAACTTCCTTAATGGCTTGTGAAAACGAAACCGGATCTTTACTTGTCCCTTGTTCATATTCTACTTGATAAAGCATGTAATCATCAGGAATAGCATACCTCTTTTGTATTTGAGATCTTCTTAATACTGGTTCCATTGGTGCTTCATTACTATTTTCATTGGTGATGATCTCATAATGGAGTTGTTGATCATTTATTGGATTTTCTTCATTGTTCAACGGTTCAACAATGGAGAGATTCCCAATACTTTTCGAAATAGGGTTAAATGGGATGGGTACCCTTATTTCCTTTATGATCACATCACGAATTTTATAACTCCCACTGATTTCGCCATTCTTGTAGAATATAGCATTACCGGTTTCAACAATTCTCGTAATATGGTTAGGACAATAAAACCTATATCCTTTGGATTTTTCTGGGTAACCTTGAAGTAAACACTAACTGTTCTAAATCCAATTTCTTTACTTGTGGATTGTAAATTCTAGCCTCAGCTGGACATCCCCATATTTGGAGATGCTTCAAATTAGGTTTCCACCCTTTCCACAGTTCAAAAAGTGTCTTTGGAACTGCCTTACCGGGAATCCTATTTGAAATGTAAACAACTGTGCGTAAGGCATCCATCCACAATGATATAGGCATCAACATGACTCATCATTGATCTAACCATTTCCATATACGTATGATTCTGCCTTTCTGCTACACCATTCCGCCACGGAGATCCAGGCGTTGTGTATTGAGCAATAATTCCAGCTTTTGGAGAATTTATGCAAAGGGTCCAGGATGTTGTCATGTTTCATCATACCTTCCATAAAATTTACCACCTCTATCCAACCTTATGATTTTCACCTTTCTATCTTGTTGTCTCTCGACATCAGTTATGAACATTTGTAAAGTGTCCACAGATTGAGATTTGTCATGCAACAGGTATAGATAACAATAAAGTGAATAATCATCGATAAGGGTGATAAAATACTTTTCTCCTCCAAAAGGTGAGATCATCAAAAGGTCCACAAATATCTATATCTATTATTTCAAGAAGCTGGGTACTTCTTGTGGCTAAATTGAGATATAAAATATTTAATGAGACTAATTTACACAACACTTACATAAGAGTAGAGTATAGACAAGAAAATAAGGTGCTCCTGTGGGTAGTCACCATAAATTCTACACATAATGTCGTGATACTCACACATAATGTGATATTATTTTAAAGAAGATGAACAAGGTATCTGTGGATATCCTTGACCTTCATAACATACACTCCATAATTCCTTTATGTTGTAATGATAATTATGAGTTTTAGCTAATGGGGTATCAAGGTAAATTTTATAAAAGAGCTACACTTAAAAGCTAACAACCGAAACATAAAGGTTGCGGATACCAACTAACTAGGGTCAAATACCAATGTGTTTCTTAAATTGACATATCCCTTAATTTGAACCATTTATCAATTCAATTGAATATCAATAAATTTTCATTCACTTCACATAATGTGATTAAAACTTTTATGCATCATCATGTCAGGCTGTTGTGGCTATACCCAACATTTGACACCATTGACATTCAAGTATTGATAATCAAACAGAGGTCAACTGAACCTTATGTTGACATAAACTTGTGCAATGTAATACTTAAATATGATTCAAGTATACATGTCTATTGCCTTACTAGACAAACAAAATAAATATGTCGTGATCTAATCACTAAACATAATGTGTATAGTCATTATGTCAAGAATTTGAGCTACTGTGACAATACTCTAAACTTGACACAACTATACGACATAATTATAATCTTTACATTAATTTCATAATTTAAAGGCCAAAACTTTATGATATGTCCAACTTTTATATGAACCAAATATCAACAAAAATATTTAATTTGCACTTTAATGATATTTAGTCACTTTATCGATATGCGACTTTGTTGCTTCGGATGTCATAACTTAATCATTAACAATGATACATGATTAAACATACACTATGTGACAACTAATATTCAAAATTAATAGTCCTTCCAATTCATCACAAAAGTATGTACACACAAAGTACACAGAATGGAGTAAAGTCAGGAATGAACTACTATGATAAAATGACCAATATCATTAGTTACATATTATTTATCGTTTAATGTGCTAAATCGTCATTTATATAAAAGCGGGGCCAATATATATTAATCAATTAGGTCTATGTTACTAATTTCTTTACGTGTCACTATTTATCACCTATTAAATGTGATAAATCATTATATTATGTGATACAAAATGTTTGATTATTACCATTATCTTCCCAACAATACATATGTACGTCTTACAGATACATATAATAGACAACGAATAATGATGTTGTAACATAAATGGAAGACTTGACTATAATTGATCAAACTAATAAACATTGTAATATAATTTCAGCACTCTTACATGTATCAAAGATGCCATGCGTACCAAAAGTGTGCAACGGAATATTAATAATTAATTATCATACACCTTACTCAATGTGATAAGTTAATACATCAAACATATCATCAATGCAGCAGAAGTTCCCCACGGTACAATAATGGGAGGAATAAAATAAACGTTAACCGTCAAGGTTCAACAGCCTGCCGGAATTTATATATATATATATATATATATATATATATATATATATATATATATATTTGGCACATAAAATCAGCAGGCACCGTATGACCCCTCTTCATCATAAGTCCGGAAAACTAAAATTCCGATGACCTGATCATATGGCTGTTGCAAATAAATATGAAAGTGCTAAACGGACGGCTACGGACACCCAATAAATTCCATTACCGACAAGTATTCAAAACATAACCTACGTTATTATTATTTCACCAGTCGAACGATATGAATAATAGATCTGATCGGGCATGGATTTTCACAGAAAGAAAGCAACCAGCATCATATATAGAATTATTCATAAATCGAATAACAAAGATTATAGGTTGGCTCTGATACCACATGTAAATCAAACAATAGATTCAGAGTACCTTAATAGCGGAAGAAATCATCAAGATCGTTTCCTACATCCATTGTTATTCGACTTCTGCTCCGTTGTTGTAGCCGCCTTGATGAGGATTCCGATATCTCTCTCCTTGCCTACAACCATTATGTGTTGGTTTCTTTCATATGTTTTATGATGGAATAAAGCATTGCTTTTATAGGCGGAGAGGGCCGAAATCCGAGTGATCTAGGTTTTAGCTTTAATCTCGGCCGTCCATCAAAGCCGAGTTTTAATCGGATTAAAACTCCTTTTAAATAACCAATAAATAATAAATAGCATATTTTCTAGGGAAAACAAATTTCCTATAAGATCACTATTACGGGAAAAGAAATTAATCGGGCTCAATAAAAGCCACGACATAATTATTCTTACAGTTTACAGTGCTCCACACGGTGTCTCCACACGTGTTGAGACACCACACAAGTATTTCCCGGTTGAAAGTTGCAACTACCGTCCTTGGTTCAACGTTGATGACCAATGGCATGAAATGACTCTTTTTTTACCTCATAAAATCTTGAACTCGTAATTCTCTTTTTCTTTTTTTTCTCTTCCTCTCATTCCATGTTCACAACAATTGGGTAAATCGATGACACTAAATCTGAATTTATGGCAGAAACTGTGACATATATTGATGACCAAGAGCAAGCAAATCAGAATCCAAAGGATTAGGGGTCACAATACTAAGGTAGGTAATGCGTTGGCCTTCAAAATAAGATCAAAAGCATAAGTCTACATTTTAGGTCCTTTAAAACATGTAAACTTAAGGGTTCTTCAAGTACCCCGTCCCAGAAGCGGACCCCTGAACCGTAAACATGAGGATTGTCACGTAATATTTAGACTTAAATACAAACGGCAGTTAGGCTGATGTCAAAACAGAATATATTGTTAGATATGATGCGCGAAAGACAATTTTGTAATTATTTTTATAATTAATTTTTTTTAGTGGTATATTTATAATTAATAAAGGACAGATTTATTTTTCATCTTATTATTTGCTTCGCGCTTATAAATAATACAGTGTTGAAAACCCTAAGTTGTATCATATGTAGCCACATAACTTAGTGTGAATCACACGCGAGGATTCAGTTTATGGTGATGCACTTAAATTATTAGTCCGATGTGTACTTAATCAAAGTATGGAGTCTATTGATTAAACCACCAATAATGCGTCCAAAACACTTTATGTGTGACTGTCTTATCCGGACTGTTGTTATTGGTTATCTAAATTGGGTATTTATATATGATGTAATCATATAGGACTAGACCGATTTAATATGAATTTCTCATATAGTTCCGTGTTTGAGAAATCTAAATTACAAGATGAACATATATGGATTAACCTTAAAAATATCATTATAAATGATAAATTAAAGTTCTATAAGTTTTCCATGTTAAAGGGTATGTAATCTCATTCAAATATCTTGATATAAGCCTCAGACGGTTGACAATCATCAATTTGAAATTATGGACCATGAGAGATGTGTAGAAATTGATGATGGCTTGATGGTCCTCCATCACTTTTGTTCAGCAACAAACTTAGGACCAATTTTGGTTCTACGTTCAGCTTCCGTACCAGGTCCAGCCTTAGAATATTGTTGACTATAAAATCCAAGACCAGTTATGTCTCCATATGCTTTTCTAGATTTGAATATAATCGAAGAACTTGAATGAACAACTGATTCAGCTACAACAGTCTCTTCTGAATCTTTGCTGACTCATGTTCTCTGTTAGATCTGAATATTCAGCTCAGCATTCAATCTCTGAATCTCAGCATTGAATGATTCTCTCAGCCTTCACAGTCTTATAACTGAATTGTATTTCCCTTAATTTCTTTAGGAGGCTATCAAGAGTTTCACACACCTTTGAGTTTCTGGGATTTGAACCAGCAGTTGAAGAACATGCACTTGATGCAGCTGAATATTTAGATATAGATTTTAGCATATCATTTGCATAATCAATTTTTTGCATAAGACTTAAGTCATCTGATTCTGCTAAAGATAAGACTTGTTCACTTTCATCATTACTGGATGAATCTTCAGCCCTCAAAGCTCTTCTGCCACCCATCTTTCTTTCAGGTGCATTTCCATTTTTGTTCAACAGATCTGGGAAGTCTGCTTTGAAATGACCAAGCTTTCTGCAGTTATAGCAAAGATACTCAGCCTCTTTCTCTGGTTCTTCCTTTTTCATGTACTTTTCATCCCTTGTATATCTTCTGGATGACTCTCCTTAGCAGTTTGAGAGATTTTCTTGAATCTTTTCAGTAGCAGGGCAATATGTTCCTCCATCTGATCTAGACTTCCAGCAGAGCAACTTGTGGTTTCCTCCTATGGCTCTACTACCGATGTTTAGTCTAGTCTGGTTCCTTCTTGGATGTTGATTCCTCAATCTCATAGGCTTTCATATCTCAGAATAGTTTGAAAGTATCATCGGTCATCAGATTTCTTGATTCAGTAATAGCGGTGACCTTCATCTTCCAGCTAGTAGGTAAGGCCTTCAAGATTTTGACATTGACTTTTTTTGAGTATAACTGACCCCCATTGAAATTAGCTCATCAATGATAGCATTGAATCTCGTCTCCAACTGATCTATTGGCTCACCAGACTTCATCTTGAAACCTTAAAACTTATGTTTGGCAATAGTAAGTTAATTCTCTTTGAATGAGTCAGATCCTTCACAAGCTAGGACAAGTTTGTCCCATATTTCCTTGGAAGTTTTGCATTCCTTGATCTTTAGACACATGTTTTTGTCCAAAGTTCTGAGAATGATTTCCACAACAACTTTATCAAGATATTCTCTCTTTCTTTCATCAGTTGTCCACCTGGACTTAGGTTTGAGAACAGTCTCTTGAACACCAAGTTTATTGGTTCTGATCTCAATAATCTGGATTGGGCCATAAGTCAGCACATCCAACATCTTCTTATGAGTTGCAGCAAATATGCTTGCAAACGCTTTTTGTATTCATTAAATATATCCGTAGAGCACATAAGAAGCTTACCAATGTATTGTTGTGATTCCATGCTGCATAATGAGTTTTGTAAACAAACTTTGAAAAACTGTTTCTAAAAGAACAGCAAGAGATCTCTTAAGAACAGAATCTCTGCTCTGATACCAATTGTTGGTCCCTTGGAAAGGCTTGGATCAAGTTTACAAGGGGTGAATAAACTTGATACTTAAAAACTTTTTAAGAGTTTAAAACTCAGCTGACTAATTAGTCTACTGACTGACTCAGCACAGCTTTGTTTCATGCAGTGGTTATTAAAGCCTTTCAAACTGTTGTTCTTAAAACTAAATGGTGCAAGTGTTTGCTACTCAGCATTGTTGTGTTCTGTGTTGTTTGTAAGCAAGCAACAAAATACCTAAATATTGAAAAGTAAATGTAGAAAAGTAAAGTTCACAAATAAAAAAGACAAAATGCTGATAGTGGTTCAGGTGGTGTAATCCCTTAGTCCATTCTTCTCATGTGATGTTGGAGGTAATTCACTATTGTTCAAAGATATAAATACAATAGATTTTTATGATTGTCCTTGGCTGAATTATTCATCACAATCTGAACAATCAATCCATCACAGTTGTCTCTAATGCTTCACTGAATTTGTTCCACTGTTCCTTGGAGGGTAAGATTGCCACTTCAACAGTTCCACCACAAAAACACAGCTACTTCACAAATGTACTAATTCAGCTGCCCAACAATCCTTCAATCAGCAGTGCTTCATTGTCCAGAAACCTTTGTTGAAAACAAAGTTGTGTTTTGAATCATTAGATTATGGTTGAAATTTGATCTTGATGTATACGATTAAGCTCAGCAGCTCAAATCTGCAAGTGTTGAAAGCTAGATGATTCTTGATGAATGAAGCACTTGAAGTTTCTAGATTTCGTAGTTAAATTCCTTAGCAGAATACAGAGAGAATAAGAACTCAATAGTGTAAACAAGAATGCTCGAATTGCAGTATTCTTGTTGTATGTCTTTAGGTTACGAAGTCCTTTATTTATAGGTGAAAATCCAACGTTCAAATTTTGAAACCTTGCATCCATTTCTTGGATTCTTCTAAAAATTCCTCTCACATTCCTTGTTGTATGATCATGTGTCAGTGTCAATGTCCTTCTGATAGTGACAGGTTGTCAACCAGTGGAATTTCTTGAAAATTCTAGTAATAAAATACTTGTAACAGTCATTTAAACTTAGCCATTGATTGCAAACTTGATCATACATCCATTATTAATCATTAGCTTCATTTTGATCTTCATCTGTATTGGATAAAGGACTAATAGTACTGTATGATCTGCTAAAATTCTGATTGGCTCATTATTGCTGGTGTAAACTGTATGCTTGTCATTTTCTAGTTAATTTTATGTAAACTGTTTATGCGTTCTGGTTACGAGTAGAGGAGATAGGTTGAGAGTTCGGTGTTGTTATGCCTTAGTAGGTTCTCATAGGTTGGACAGGACCTTAAACGTGATATCTATGTGCTTTTTGTGCTCCTATTTGTGTTAAGATTGGGTTTAAATAGTCTCAGCATGGGTATTATTCAAAGTCTCTTTTTGAGAGTGTTGTCAGTTATAACATGGGTATTATTCAAAGTCCCGTGTTACCAGTATCGTCAGCCACAACCTGAGTGTTATTCAAAGTCCCTTGTTGGAAGTATCGTTAGTCATAGTAGTTGTGTTGCACACTCAGAGCCCTTATGCTAAATACGTAAGGAACATTACAATACAGAAAAGACACGAACATTGTATGGGCTAGTAGCAGCTTACGTAAGTTTGATCATTAGGACACGAACCTAGTAAGTATGTAATTAATGTAACTTAACAAGTCCGTTCAAGATAAACCAACATAGTAAGTCGGCATGTTTTGTATGCATCTTTTATGTACTTTAAAGTGGTTTTCTTTATGTTTCAAGTATTGTTCTTTAAATCATTTTGAAAAATGGATAAAGTAAATTCATGTCGTGTCTCCCGGCATTTGGAAACCATTAATCTCCCTATAGATCTTCTTTCTCCTTACTGAGCTTTGTGCACGAGCTCACTCATTTATTTGAAATAAGAAGAATGCATGTACATGTTGGGTTCGATGACGAGCTTGGTGTGCTAGCTTAGGATGGAGCAATGAAGGCTATGCTTTAGTTTCCTTTTATAGTTGTTCTTTCTAAATAAGACATAGTTTCCAGAGGTGTAGTTCTTTCTTTTCAGACATGTCAGTTGTAATGGATGTTAGAATTTTCTTTCAGTTATTTACGATTTAGTTTGACATCAATTATTTGTGGTTGAGTTGTTGTGTTGGAAGACCTTGAAGTTCTATTTCCTGTGTCTTCAGCTTGTTTTTCTTCCGTGCGTATCTTTAATAACTCTGATATGATACGAGGCTTACGTGGGATTTAGGGTTTACTCTAAATGTTGTTAGGATTAATATATTCAAGAAATCAATAAATCAAGAAAACAAGAAGAATGAGAGAACTTGCATTCATTTGACAAGAATGAGATAACTTAGGGTTTTGGTTACAAGTGGTAAGGCTTATATAGACAATACTAGAAAATACCAAAATGCTCTTATGGCAAATACAAAATATCTAAAGCAATATATAAATATACATGCTAACATCCCCCCCTCAAACTCACGATGGTGCAGAAAGAAGCATCGAGAGTTTTCCAAGAAAGAATCTATGAAGCTCGATAGTATGAGCCTTCGTGAAGAAGTCAGCCGGATACATAGAGGACGGAGTAAACAGCAAAGAAATAGTTCCATGTTGAAGATCTTGTCGAGTAAAATGACATTCGATCTCAATATGCTTGGTGCGCTCATTAAAGTCTGTATTGTGTCCAATCTGAGCACTCTTGTTGTCACAATACATTGGTGTGGGAGAAGAAAGATCAACACCCATGTCCGCCAACAACCATTGTAACCATATATTCTCATACGTGGTAGAAGATACAGTGTGATACTCTGCCTTAGTGGAAGATCGTGAGACTAAAATTATACAAAAACCTGTCATGGATTTGCGATCAGTTGAGTCACCAGCCCAATCTTCATCAGAAAAGGCACAAAGATCCAAGAATGAAGTCAAGGGAAACAACAGACAGTGATAAATAATTCCCCGTAGATAGCGAAAAATGTTCATGGCAACAGCCCAATGTACAGAGGTAGGAGATGAGACAAACTGACTAATGATGTGAACGGCAAAGGCGATGTCAGGGCGAGTAATTGTTAGATATATAAGGCGACAATATTAGAACAGTATATAGTGGGGTCAGGGAGAGGTTGGCCATCAGTCGGAGTCGGAGTATAATGAGCGTTCAACTCAAAGGGAGAGTCAACAACATGAGTCAGTAAGTCGGGCACGATAAATAATGTCGGCAGCATACTTGGACTGAGAAAGTGGTGATGAGGCTACCTCAATGCCTAAAAAGCAACGTAAATGACCCAAGTCCTTCATATCAAAGAAGTGAGAGAATGTTTCTTTCAAACTCACGATACCATCAATGTCATCACATGTAATGATCATATCATCTACATATAGCAGAAGAAGAATACGGCCTGCAGAAGTCAATCTAAGAAATAATGTTGAATCATGAAGAATAGAGCTAAAACTAAGAGAAGTGAAAACATGTGAAAATCTCTCAATCCATGCATGAGGGGCTTGTTTGAGGCCATATAAAGCCTTCTTAAGCCTACAAACATGCCGCGGAGCATGAGAAACACCAAGCGGAGGAACCATATACACTACTTCCTTAATATCTCTATTCAGAAAAGCATTTTTAACATCCATATGAGAGATATGCCACTGTCGAATATAGGCGAAAACAATAAGAACCCGAACAGATGTCATCTTAGCAACAAGAGCAAATGTCTCCTCATAATCCCGACCATACTCTTGAGAAACCCCTTTAGCTACCAAACGAGCTTTGTACTGATCAATAGAGCCATCTGAATTAGTCTTAACTTTATACACCTATAGATAACCAATTGTTTTCTTGCCATCCGAAACATATATTAGATCCCAGGTACCAGTCCGGTCTAAAGCAGACAGTTCCTTAGCCATAGCATTATGTCAATCAGGAGAACGAACCGCCTCCGAATAAGAGGTAGGCTCAGAAAAAGTTTCAATAGAAACTAGAAAATAAGCAAAAGACTGAAAGTAGTAAGCAAAATCTAATAACTGAGTAGACTTACGTGTGTGCTTGGGGTAATGAGGTTGACCTGGATTTGTCGTCGCAAATGATGCTTGGGTAACTATAGCAAGGGGTGGAGTGTCATCTTCACAAGGCTTGTGATGAGAAGGTGAATAAACAGATTGTAAGGGAGTTGGTGACACATCAATGGCAGAAGATGGTGAATTAGATGAGGGGTCAATGGTGAAAGGATCAATATGAACAAGATCAGACTTAGTCATGTTGGGGGGCTAACAGGAAGGGAAAAGGAATATGCTCAAGAAAGGAAACATGTCAATAAACATACAATTTCTTTGAAGAAGGATCATAACAACGATAACCTTTTTGTCCTATACCATTCACAAGAAAGATACATATAGCAACACGAGAAGATAATTTTGTACGTTCTACGTTTGGATGAAGGATAAAACAAGTGGAACCAAAAACTGTCAATGAGAGTAATCAGGAGTCCGGAAAAATAACTTAATAAGGAGAAATGATTAAATTTTGAGCAGTCGGGATCCTATTAATAAGATAAATGGATGTGAGAACGGCTTCTCCCCAAATTCGTTCAGAACACAAACTGATAAAAGCATAGAACGGGTAGTCTCAACAATGTGCTTAGTTTTCTCTCAGCAACACAAATTTGTTGTGGGGTATCAGTACATGTAGACTGATGCATTGTACCTAGTGTTGTTAAGGAGCCGAGTCGAGCCGAGTAGCTGATGTTCAAGCTCGAGCTTGTTTGTAATCGAGTCAGCTCGAATTCACTCGTTAACAAAAACAAGCCTATAAACCATTTGAGCTCGGCTCCACAATTATGGAAAATGTTTGAGCTCGAGCTTGAGCTCATGAACAGGCTCGAACTCGAGCTCGGCTCGTTCAATGATTTTTTTAGGGGTATAATTTAAAGACTACTTTAACAATTGCATTCAACATTAAATTATTGCCCTTATATTAAAATGCATCAGCAGCTTTCGAAAAAAAATGCATCATACGTGAATCTGTCATATGTGAATCTCGTTCAAGCTCGGCTCGTATTCGCTCATTTAGTAAACGAGTAGGAGAAACCGATCGAGCTCTGATGTGTATAAATAATATTGCCACCTACGAGTCCCGGAAACAACCTACCTGGACCACCTATCTGGACCACCAAGTCGGATAAGGGTTGTAGGCGTAGTGTTCGCGACTCCAAGCAAGTCAAGGTCGCCTAAGTCAGGTCCCTATCAAGGGCGTTCCAACCTAGGGGCCGACCTGCGACCTGGACAAAATATCCATAAGAGATCGCACAAGGCTTAAAGGGAAGCAACGAAGGGCAAGGGTGAGGCAAAAAGATGAAGCGGGCGACCTTGTATGTAGCGGCCGACGCGACTACATAGGGCGTCGTCAAAATATTCAACCCACTTGTCGTCTAGATATTTAGTTTACTTAACTACTAAGATATGTTAACTTACCTATCTTACTTAGCCCTTAAGCTTCTCTCCTTCTATAAAAGGAGGGCTTGTGTAACCAGAAAAGATATTCTAATGGCAAAAAAGAGAACCATTCTCTGCTAAAACTCTCTCTCAGGCATTAATCCTCTCCACCGCCGACTACCACCGGCCTTATACACTAAATAATCCTGATATCCGTTCATTTTACACCGCTGAGCCTCCGTGATAATAACCGCATTATCAGTTGGCTCCATTACCGAGAATTTTTTAGGAGTAAGCTTTCAGTCTCTGGCGCATGAAAGTCATCCAAAAACAATTACACGTAGCGGAGTGGAGGAGCATCATCTTCACCGATCTGCTAGGGCCAGCTGAGTTCACTCGCACATCAGTGCTCATTTCACCAGAAATAAAGGTAACTTTGACATAGCTTGCACGAAACTCACTAGTTAGCATTTGAGAAATCACCTCTCTCGTAGTGTTTCTCGTTCAAGTTTGTGTTTTTAGTTAAGCAATCACAGTTTCAAGGAGCGTTGTGCTCGTGTCTATCTCGCCACTTTACCCGAAAACCCCCAAATCGCCCTCACCATCATAAAGAATACTATCGGGAAAAGGCCGTACAAATTTCTGGGGTTATTTGCATTTGAATCATCACCTTTTACCCCTAAAATTCATATTCCTGGTCGCCACGTCACCCTAACTATCACTATCCAAAAATCTCCCTCCAGCTCCCTCAAAAAGCCCACCCAAATATCTCTGACCCACTACCCCAAAAGTCAAATAAAGTACCAAGTGGTTGAGGGTGTCAGAAGGGAGCAGGTTGTTAGAATCAATAGTGACCCAATCAACAAATCTTATATCCTAGCCAAATCAGCTCGCTTATCCAGCGATGGCAGGAAGTAAGAGATCTCCACTAACACCACCAACCCCGGAAAAAGGGGGAGCGCAGCATCAGGCCCGCGCTGAGGGCGTAGGCAAGACGTTCGACAATCCCCCTGCAGATGGGGATAGGTCTCAGAGAGAGAGCTTGGTCGCCGGCGACGCCCGGAATGTCTTGATCAAATAACTAAATCAAAAGAGGCCATAGCGGCCCTAAATGAGGATCGCAAAGAAAAGGCACATAGGCCGCAAAACAATCAAGAGATCGTACCAAAAAAGTGTTGAATGTCCTAAACCCAATCGGGTTGGACCGGATCCGACCGGGTCTGATCATTTCTACTATTTCTTTATGTTTATACATATATTAAATGGCTATTCTGTTGTCATATATGTTCTTTTAAAGAACCAATTATGAATTGTTATATGATAACGTCCTTAGTATTAAACTGTGGTAAAGAAACCATGATAGGCAATTATGGTTGATGAGATCTCTAATCACTTTAATAAGTTTGATACCTAAAATGTCTCAAGGCTGATGTACTAGTAAACAGGGCATTGATAGTATGAACAGGCTAGCACGTATTAGATGTCTTCTGTCTATAAGGGCAGGGATAGATCTTGTCTATCGAAGTGTAGAGACACTTGGACTGTACGTAGACGTGTATTAGAGAATGCGTACGTTAGACTGACCCACTTACACTGTTAAGTTTCAAACTATGTGGCGGTTGTGTAATTATCCTTAGGACCGGAGTCTACATGGCATCACGGTGTGGATTGTCATGCTTTGACACTATTGAGGTTTCCCCTAGCCACGGGGCGATCATGCGGTAGTGATTGAGTGTGATACTGAAGCATGCGGAGTATACATGTTTGGTCGTTTGGGAATCGCGTACCCTATCAGCAGGGGTGAATATCTGAAAGGGCCTTCTTATAAGGAATGTCTTACTCTCGTGAATCTTTGCAAAGTGGAAGTAAATGAGTTACTTCGAGAGAGCATGTTATCCAGATTATAAGATACGGTCGTTAATATTTGACACTCGACGTACGACGGTATGGATATTATTACAGCGACGGGATTGTAAGTTACACGGTAACTGTTTCACATGAAATGTAGTAGTCATTGCATTTGACTCTTCCTATATTGGAGGTCACGGTGTGTTGCTAGACTCTATCCCGTGATCGTTAGGTATGAAGGGCATTTTCGTAATTTGCACTTTGTGCCTACGGCCAACATATTCGGAAGCCTATTGGATCACACACATATGAACATCTAGCCGGATTAAAATGTGGCTATAGATGATAACCAAATAAGAAAAGTTTATCTCACGACTATAAAGGTTATAGTGGTAAGTTAATATGGTGGTATTTATTTATTATGAATAAATATAATACAAGATATTAATTATGTTGATTAATTAAATATATATGTTATATAAATGTGGCAGAAAATGAGTGTGTGTATGACACACTTAAATATTGGCTAACTGGATTGATCAAGTTGATTAAATATATGTGTATTACTATATATACATGTGACGCCATATTTTGGTGTATTAAGATACACTTGGATTGTGCAATTTAATTAATAAGATTACCATAATATTAATATTAGATATTAATTGATTTTGGAAAAATAGATTTTATGGTAATAAGTTAAATATAGTCAATATAAGATATTGATAATATATTAGAAATATTTAATATAAGATATTGAATATTAATGAGATAAATCAATCTACGAGATTTTCCTTATTTTATTGGGAAAATGTTTTCTTCTCCTCCACACTCTTGGGGCGCCACCTCCTCTATATAAAGGAAGTGGGTGTCAAGCTCTTTGGTACATCACAATTGCAAGAGCTTATAGTTCTTGTGTAAAATAGAGAGCATCCTATAGAGAGCTTGAGAGAGAGGAAAAAGGCCGGTCTAGCAACCGGAGTTTTCCAATAGCAATCCATGATGGGATTCCGGCATGGTGTTCGTGTGGATCACTGGTAGAGGCCGAACACTTGGGCGGCTCTATGCAGAACTACTCTCTTTAGACGGTCAAAGCGTCGATCTTTTAGATCAACCAAGGTAACCACCGTCTATTAGCTTAATTGTTTATTGCTTAAGCGAAGTCGATCTTGGGTCGATAGGAAATAAATTTTAAATTCCACTGCGTTCCCGCGTAGATTTCCTAACAGTGGTATCAAAGCGAGTTTCGAGCTTAAGCAATAAGCATGTTATTTTGCGTAGTTAATTTTATCGTTTAAATCACGTAATTAAAAGATGAAATATTTTTTATTCGCAAAACGATACACGAAAAGAAAAAAAGAAAAAACGAGATCTTGTGGTGCTCGGCCGACTGGCGGCGGCTGGTCGGCGGCGGCGGCGGCTGGGCAACCTGCTACCGGCGTCGGTTGACCGGTCAATGCAGACAGATCTCCAAATTTTTGTTTTGCGTATTTTGTGTTTCAATATGGTTCATAGTTGTGATTGATAATTCCTCCTTTGTTTAGTTGTGTCATGTGGCTAACCAATGGTTCAAATAGTTTGGGTCATTGGGATGCACATGACATTAAAATAATAATGGTCTTTCCAAACTTTGTTTGGAATAGGCCTAGGCCCTTTCCAAATATTTGATTTGGGAAAAAGCTTAGGCCTAGGCCACTTCTAAAATTTTGATTTTGAAAAGTGGCCAGGCATATTAACCAAAATATTGGCATTTCCAAATTTTGTTTGGTATAGGCCCAGACACTTTTCAAAATATTTGATTTTGAAAAAGACCTCGGTCATTTTCAAAATTTTGATTTTGGAAAGGGCCAAGGAGATGCCTTTTGGTTTAGGAAACCAAATGCAACCTTTTTATTAGGAATCTAAAGGAAAGAAACAAAAGAGACTTAATTTTAATTTTGATTTATTTTTAGAATAGTTCTAATTAATTGAAATTATAATTAAAATCGTTTAAAATTAATCGTTAATTTTATTTCGATTGAAATCATTTAATTAATTAAATGTTAATTAGTTTATTGATTGGACAAAATTATTTAATATATTAAATGTTAATTGATTAGTTAAGACGAAAGTAGTTAAATTTTAATTTTATCTTTTTCATGAGATGTTATTGTATGAATTAGATATAGTAGATATAATATGATTATATGGACCCCGATTGATCATGGACTCGACCGATAGGATATATGTGATTGATTTAATTTTCTGTTGGTTTAAAAATTGTCCTAGGCCGTTATGAAGAACGTGAACTAGTTTATTTTCTGTATTTATCCCATTCCCGTTAGCTCCCCCCATGTGCGGCGGGTGTATTTATTTTATTAGATAGAATTAAATGTAACAAGAATGGAGCAGAAGATGAAGACCAAAGAAAGACGAAAATAAAGATCCCATTGGAGAATGGAGCATTAAAAATCCTATTGGCGGTTGCAGCTACCTTTAGATTGCGACCCGCGGTTTCATCAGTTTATATCCGAAACCGCATCTAGGAAAAATCCATGATCATACAGGTTACTTTACACATTTATTTATTTTGTGCTTGTATTTATTTTATATGATACGATAGATGCAAGACTAGGCACGATCTAGATGAATGTGTAGGATATATGTCTATAGAGATAGAAATACTTGATGAGACCATAATTAAAATTAATTAAGTGAATTAATTTATATAAATACTTCCACTTCAAAAGAATCAAGTTGAAATTGCCTCCTCATATTATAATGACGGTGAAGAGCCCTTATTCGGATCCAACTCATCAGCCAAAGCAGGGGGTTGACCTACCTCGGGTATATCATCATTATCGAGATATGATCATATGAGATCTCACGAATATTGGGGTTATGACTTGACTAAGAATTCTCTCGGCCACCATCCAAAGCGGGGTTGTTTGGATTTTAGAGGCAATGGTTTGACTACTTCATAAGATGAAAATTGTCAAAGAGTTGACTAGTCAAACAATAAGAGTCGTATAAGATACGATTGACAAAGAGTTGTCTACCTATTAGACTATTTTCGGCCCACCAGCCAAAGCGGGGGTCGCGGTAGCTTAGTGGGATCTTGTCCACTAAAGAAATTAATAATTCTTGAAAGTCAATTGGGAGTAGTTGACTAGTGGGAGCAAAATCATAAACCAAAAGACCATTTTTTATTTTGCGTGTATAAACAACAACACTCTTTTATTTTCATTTTTATGTTGTAGTTTTAGCAAAATTTTATATTTATGTTTTATTCTCGATTAGTAAAACCAAATTATGATTGTTACCATTTGAGAAACATTCTCAAATATGGTTAAGTAATTTTAATCCTTTTAAAATAAGCAATGACACGAGCAATCCCGTTATAGTAGTTAGAGACAAGGAGACTACATATTTGATGCAACACTCTAAGGCTTTAATTATTAATGAAAGCGGAAGCTCATGATATGATTGAATCATTTGAAATAAGTTTCAACGAATTAATCATATATTGGATACGATCCAAGATGATCATTCAGTCATACGATGATAATTAATTCAAACGTTGGATAAGAATGACCACATCTAATTTTGGAAAGGTTGTTTTCAAAATTGTAAGATTTAAGTATCGACTTAATTCTATCATTGTTTAAAGATTAATAAAATAATCAAAGTTTTGAATACGATTCAAATGGTTAAATAAACTATTTAATAAACTTTAGATTTTCTTTATGAAAGTAAAATAAAAACATGGCTCATGTGATCTTTCCTAAGTCTTATGAAGACTACAATAAGAAACATTTTTCAAGTGCATAAATGATTGAAAATGAAAGTTAGGGCATATGCTTAAATAGAGAACTTATTGAAGTTTCTATTCTAGGCAAGTGAGTTGAGATAAATCTATCTAAGTTCAAGTCAACTCTTAGATATATGATATCTTGCGAGTGTGATTAAATTAGAAAGATTAAATACAGATATGGAAGGTGAAGCAAAAGTTGTAACACTTACCACATTCTGGATCTAGTAAACTGATAATGGAACAAAATAAATGTTATTATGTTCCGGTTCTTATGAAGAACATACTTTCAGTTATTTGTTAGGATTTAGTAGACATATTCAATTGTAAAGAATAAATGTTATTCCGATAAAGTTGGAAGGTCACTGAATCTAACATACTAGATTGATGTCACTATATAGTTGGTATATGTGATGAAATCTCAACTAAATATTTGTATGGTTGTTATCCTTGATATTGGTGGTCGTTCTAGACATAGTCTCTATGGAAGGGAATCGTGTGATCAGATGTCATTCTGATGACATCTAAACCATGTGATTATGAATCATGTGGGTGATACGTATCTTATCTAAAGATGACTAAAATACCCTTTTATGAAAAGGTTATAAAATCTAGAAAAATTGTCTAAAGCCTAAACATACCGATGTTTGTTGGCTTATGAAAATTAATGCCACAAATAATTGTTTGTTAATCTCTATGACTATTATTAGAAATAGTTGAATGTACTTATTGAAGTACAACTATTCGGAAAGCCCAAAAAGTTCGAGCTAGTACGAATATGAGATTGATGAGCTACATAGGAATTAATCTTCAATTGGATTGAAGAAATTAATACCTGAAGGGTGTTTCAGAAGTCGTCTGAAAAGGAATAAGATTCTTCCCTTGAAGAATAGCATCTTTGGGAAACGCAATTAGATTGTGTTTCCAAAATGGAAACAACACTTTATATGATAAAGGTGTGACGCAAGCCATGCAAAGTATCCCTTACCCGTTTCGGGATAGTGCCCTTATACTTAACCGAGTTCCAAAGAATAAAGGTTGAATAAATTCCATATTAGATATGGAAGGGGATAATGTCGAATCTATCTTAACCGATGATTTGAAGTTTTCATAGGCAAAGTCAGAAAGGCTTGGAGCCTGGTACGACATATGCAACTTTGTGGAATATCTTATCAAGTACACTAGTTATTATTTACTCGTCCGCGGAGCAAAAGGTGTTTGTCTCCAAACACGCTGTCTTTTAGAGGAAGTGTTTCTTCCAAAAGAAATAGTGGGAGTAAATTAGATCTCAAAAGAGTTTGAGAACCACAAAGATATATTCAACCAAAGGAACGTGAGCAGACGCCTTGATAGAGATGAGGTGTAGAACAACGCTCAAGTGCACACAAAGTTCTCAGAAGTCTGTGGATAACCTCAAGCACCGAAAGGTCTTTGGTATGTTCATCTTGAAGAATGAATATCTCACGACTTATGAAAGAATGTTTGAATGGCAAGATTGAGAGATATGGCCAAGAGCCATAATATCTGAATTAGATTCCATCAGTGAAAACCAGGTTGTGAACCTAGTCCGTCTTACCTAGAGGGAATGTCCTTGAAAGGATGACATGGATAGTAATATGATTACCATAAGGCTATAGTGACGGCTGAAGGGTACGGGGTGTAAACCTTGTAATTATCTTTATGCCGACAACTGAGCCCAGTTCTATTCAGACTATGCTTGTTATAACTTCATATCATGGCTATATGATAGTGTTGAAGACGTTGGGCAGACAGCTCGATGTTCATAGACGATAACATGATATGTGAGCCCATGAGATCCATTTATGGACTCAAACAAGTTTCTCTAGACGATTTCTTTGTTTGATAATCAAAGGAGTTTGATTTAGTCAAAAGAAGAATATGTCCAATGTGCAAGATGGATAGTGGGAGTGTGTTACAATTTTTGAGTAAGGTATTAGATATCTCTCTCAGGAATAATCACCCCATGTCACAGTCAATTAATGTTTGGTAGTTCAAGGTCTTTGCGAAAGCACTTGGATTGGCAGTTCTTATATTTGGAAGTAAGAATCTATAGTGATAGATTTAACTGCTGTTAGATTATAGCTTACCCATATAGATGTGATGCTAAAAGAGTTTAGCATAGGTCGCGACGGGGATACTGCTAGCCAGTGTTCTCAAGATCTATCTATGTTAGGACGTTAGTCCTAAAGATAAGGTGAAAGATGATACTTATGGAAGGTTCCCTTTGCTACTGCAATAAGATCCATAATAAGAGTTATGACAGATGTTCATACTTCATGAAAAGTCATGAGCAAGTATGAAAGTAGATCTGGTGAATGTCCAGAATATCCTTAAACAAGTTAAGGAAGAGTTCCTAGTTTATTGAAACTTGGAATTAAATAAA
Organism: Gentiana macrophylla; assembly: GCA_026214975.1. Taxonomy (NCBI): domain Eukaryota; kingdom Viridiplantae; phylum Streptophyta; class Magnoliopsida; order Gentianales; family Gentianaceae; genus Gentiana; species Gentiana macrophylla. Next base: position 40,941,263 of record CM047810.1, read on the forward strand.
CGTAGATATACAGACGTATATCCTGAGTCTTATGAAGGTGAGTGAGAGCTACTGTCTGGGTTTGCAATCACTTTGATTAAGTGATACAGTGAGCTGGAAATGTTCTTAACTATGGGTCACTGTAAATTCTACAACCTAGCCAAAACACAGGAGTGCCTTAGAGAGGCTAGCCGAGGAAAGATACATGGATCTAGATGGTTCATTCCTGAACCTTATACGGTTCTTCCACCTTTTATATATAGTTGATATAGTAAGTGGATTCATTGCTTGAAGCAAGGACCAGGGTCTCTTCAAAGATTCGTGTGTGTGTTGAGGCGGTTCCTTTGACTTGATCTTATGGAGTGTGATATGAAGATAGTCCGAGCCCCCACGGATAGCGATCCGTTCATGGCTAGGGCTAGTTGCGAGTATTGCATGAGATTCTTGTGTTTCAACTTGGTCTTATGTGTGCGAGTGATTGGTAAGTGGGAGATTGTTGGAATAGTGTCCTAAACCCAATCGGGTTGGACCGGATCCGACCGGGCCTGATCATTTCTACTATTTCTTTATGTTTATACATATATTAAATGGCTATTCTGTTGTCATATATATGTTCTTTTAAAGAACCAATTATGAATTGTTATATGATAACGTCCTTAGTATTAAAATGTGATAGAGAAACCATGATAGGCGATTATGGTTGATGAGATCTCTAATCACTTTAATAAGTTTGATACCTAAAATGTCTCTAGGCTGATGTAGTATTAAACAGGGCATTGATAGTATGAACAGGCTAGCACTTATTAGATGTCTTCTGTCTTTAAGGGCAGGGATAGATCTCGTCTATCGAAGTGTAAAGACACTTGGACTGTACGTGGCCGTGTATTAGAGAATGCGTATGTTAGACTGGGCCACTTACACTGTTAAGTGTCAAACTATGTGGCGGTTGTGTAATTATCCTTAGGACCGGAGTCTACGTGGCATCACGGTGTGGATTATCATGCTTTGACACTATTGAGGTTTCCCTAGCCACGGGGCGATCATGCGGTAGTGATTGGGTGTGATACTGAAGCATGCGGAGTATACATGTTTGGTCGTCTGGGAATCGCGTTCCCTATCAGCAGGGGTGAATATCCGAAAGGGCCATCTTATAAGGTGTTGGTCCCTTGAAAAGGCTTTGGTTAAGTTTAGAGGGGGGGGTGAATAAACTTAACAATTAAAACTTTGGAGTTAACAAATTCAAAGAACCAAGAAATGGCTTGATACTTGATGAGAATCTGCGATACCTCGATAGTCTCTCGATAAATGAGAGTCTCACCGACAGCTTTAGTTTATTGAGTTTGTGCAGCGGAATTATATCAAAATTAAGCCTTAATACTTGTTGTTAAATATGATACTAAGTATTAGATACTCAGTAGTGTGTGTGTGTGTGTGTGTGTGTGTGTGATTTCAGTTGCTAGATTCAGTTGATGTGTAAAATAAACTAAGTGCAGAATGTAAATGCTGAAAGTAAGTAGGCAGATTTTATAGTGGTTCCAGGTGGTATAATCCTGTCAGTCCACTCTTCTCATGTATGTTGGAGGTAATTCACTAGAGATCTTTGATGTTGCAGTTACAAAGATTCCTAAGGTTGCTTGTCCTTCACCAATAACTATGGCTTCACAAACTGAAAACTGGGAACATGTAGGATTGCTGCTCCTGAGTCTTCCACTGGTCCTTGAAGGGTAGGATTGCCTCTTCACCAGCTCCACCACAAACAACAGTCTTTCACACAACCGTGTCTTTGCACTTTGTTTTCAAGCAGATTCTTTATAAAATAAAGATTGAATCAAATAAATGATTCTGTTGCAGCAGCTTGATTTGGATGATATAATCAGCAGCTTGCAGTCTTCAAGTGTGTGTATACTTGATTTAGCTTGAATACAGAATACACTTGAAAAATCTTTCTGGATCAGTAGCTTTAAGTTCAGTAAGTTCAGCAGAGTGTTTTTCAGCTCAGAGTAGTCTCTTATATTTTTCTCTTAAAGTTCATCAATCATCATCTTTTTCTGAGTTGAAATTCCTCTATTTATAGGTAAGAAAGCATGTGACTTGTATTTGAAATTCAAATGTAACCATTCCTTGTTTTTGTCCTATCTGATTTGCTTTCCGTCACTATTCATGGGGATGACCTTTGTCGTAATTCCTTTTTTGACAAAGGCAAATCATCCACCCTTTGACTTATAACCATTGGATAAAAATCTGAATCATCCCAACGTTCTTTTAATCTCAGCCTTTGATTTGTTTGATAAGTCAGATGTAGTTGGCTGTCCTTATCCATGTAATCTTTCAATATAATCTTGAATTAATCGAGGTATATTATCAGCAGGTTCATCAGTCTGCTGAACAGCAATTTGCTGTGTATAAAATACAATGCAGCTAATTTCTTTTATCTAACTTTTATCTGTGAAGTTAGATTACACCTTTTTAATTATAACCAAGTTCCAAACATCATCCAACTTATGAAACTTAGATCTTCAATACAAGGTATATGTAATCAGTTTAGGTCATCACAGACTTGCCTAAATTCTGATTCCATAGCCTTGACTTAAATTACTAAGTTTGATCCCTTAGCCTTCAGAATCGAGTTTGAACCTCGGCCTTGATCTCTTCGTCTTTGGCAGAGTTCCCGACAAGTCTCATTGACCTATCTACCCATCGATATTGACCGATCTGGCGATATAAATCGGTGACCATTACAATGCTTGTGTGATCAAACCTATTCATAAATCAAACTCTAATAAACCTATACATTTGATCTAGACATCTTTTTGCCTTTGCACTATAACAGCTAGTCTGGCACTCATCATCAAAACTAAGAAATAAGTCCAACAATTTCCCCTTTTTTGGTGATGATGCCACTACCCTCACCTAACACCAAAGCAAAAAGATTAAAACAAAAACAGAACAAATTTCAGTCAATTCTCATTATAATCATTTGTTCCACGATTATTACTGATCTAGATGCAAAGAAAGATAAAATATGATAGGTATCTTTGATCTCATGCGCTTCTTTCTCTTTCTGTCTAGCCTTCTCCACTTGTTCTTGGTAGGCTCTGATTTCTTCTATCATATCCCTCATCCATTCATTTTCAATCAGTGTAAAATCAATGTAGGAATTTACTTCTTTCCACCACTTCCATGCTTCAGGCAGGAGAAGATTGATTTGATTCACTCTGAATCCAAACTTCATGTAAAGTTCCTTGAATTCAGCAAGTGAGTTCTTTGCTTTTGTGATAGGCAAAATCCTATCACCTCTGCCACTTCTTCCACCTCTTCCAGCTCTGTAAGTTGCCCTTAAGGCTTTAACTCTTGCCTTCCAGAACTTCAATCCCAAGAAAGAGTTTAAACCTTCATGAAATCCCTTGTCATGATAGGGTTTGCTTCTGTTATAGTACTCCTTCTTGTATTGTCTAAGAAGATCATCAGTAAGTTGAACTCTGCCAGGTGCACGTTGCCTGTAAGCATTAGTCTCATTCTCCCATCTTTTCTGTGCAAAAATTCTGGCAGCCTCTTTTTCTTCTGCTGTTTGGCCTTCTTCCCCCTTAGTGACATCATCAACAAACCGGGATAACAGGCCATGAACACTCTCCTGTGTGATAAGCAGATTACTCAGTTGGCCTTCCATGATCTCAGTTCTTGTATCAACTGCAGTAATCCTTGATTGCAAAGTCTATTCCAGTAGATTGATCCTTTCAGTGAGCATAGGATCCAATCCAGCAGGTTGAGATGTTCCAGCAGCCTCAGCAGGCTTAGGTGCCTCAGCAAGTTTGTCAAGTTTCTGGTGGATGGTTTCAAGTTGATTTTTTTAGAAACTTTCTTTTGATGTGTTTCCTACCTTGATGCCCCTCACATCTAGCATCATATCATTAACAGCATTTTGAGTAGATTTGAAATTTGAAACAACTGTATCAGCAGATTGTCTATTGTCATTTACCAGTTTCATCAGTTCTTCAAATCTCTGTTCTTGTCTATCTAGTTGAGTCCTTAACTGTTGCATGTCATTTCTCACAGTCCTTAACTCATTCAACACATCTACTGGTACTACACCAGCCATTACTCCAGCAGCTCCATCAGCAGGCTCCTCCACATTATATTGTGGCCTCTGATTGCTCACAACCATTGCCCAACTCCTATCTAGTCCATCAGGGTTAGGTCCTTGGTATTCTTCCAAGATAGGATCAATGGCTGGTTCTTCAAAAATAGGTACAAATGCCTGTGGGGGATCAATAGCAACATCTTCTTCTTCAGGCATTTGGAACTCCTCATCACTAAAGTCATAGTCCAGCAGCTGCTCTCCTCATTAACAGCAGTCTGCTGACCATCTTTCCCTATAGTGGTCTTGACTCCAGTAGGCTCCACTACAGCAGCCTCTTCAACAACAGGGGTTTCCTCCAAACCCAGAGTTAGTTCCAACCTTTGTCCAGTCTTGTTTGAGACTCAAAGTGACTGCACTCTCCTGTTCCAACCTTTGTGCGAGTCTTTGTTTGTAGCCCAAAGAACTGCACTCTCTTCAACTCGTTGGATCTCGGTGCAATATATGCCACCACAACTTGATCAGGGAATATGTCCATGTTTTCCTGTTGAAATTCTCCCATATCCCCAATCCTTCTTAGAAGATTTGCAGTGTTAGTCAGGGTGCCATCAGTGTCAACCCAGTTTTGATATTGAATGGAGTCCTCAGAATTGACACTTGGCTCATCATGATCAGTGACTCTTTCTTCACTCAAATCTTCAGCTTGCTGATCCTCAGGTTGATCAGTAGGTTCAACCACAAATAAATTATCAATCTCACCAATCATTATATTTGCACCACCATCTATGCCATTATTGATTTGTGCCTCAATGTCATCTATGGTGAGATTGTCCTCATTCATCTGTCCAGTTTGCTCTTTCTCAGTGGACTGTCCAGAACTAGTAGACTGCTCTACTCTTGATTCAGTAAACATGGCACTTCCACTGACTTCACCTGGACCAGAGGGGTGATTGTCATCAGAATCAGATGATGAAGAGTCATCATCACCACCTCTTGGATCCCTGAACTTGATACCCACCTCTTTCTGTTGTTCATCAAATAGATCCATCAGCCTTGATTGCAACAAAGAGGTATCAATCAGATCCAGCAAACTCTCCACTCCCAATTTCTCAAAAACCCATTCTTCAAAACCTGTCATAGGTTCTGCAGCAGGTTTTTCTTTCTTATAGAATCCGAACTTCCATTGGAAGTAATCAGCCACCAGCAGGAGTTTTGGATCAACATACCCTTCTTTCCTCTTCTTCTCATGTTTTTCATAGGGCAAGAATGATCCTTTGAGAGCTTTTGCGATGACTTTGTCGACCTCCAAAGGTCTCAACAAGTAGATTCAATGTTTCTTCTACAGATGCTTCAAGGTCAGTAGGTTGCTGAGGTTGTATATTTGTACCTACTACTTCCATCTGTATAACACTTGGTTCCCCCTGACTTACATGCTCATCAGCAGGGTTAGCAGCAGACTGCTCTTCCCCCTGACTTTTTGCAACACTTGCAGGGTCTTCAACCAATCCTTCAACTTCCACAGCAGGGGCAGGTTCAGTGATTTGCTGTGGTTCTTCCACAGGTTGCTCAACAACAACTTGTGTCTCTCCCAGTAGATTTAGCAGATTCTACAGCAGGCTCTGGTGCAGCAGATTGTTGTGTTTCTTCCACAGATTGCTCAACAGCAACCTGTTCACTTTCAATAGACTCAGCAGCCTTAGTTGAGGATTTAACAACATCAACAAAGAGTTCAATCTCAAGAGTCTCTTTGTGACTCTTCAAAGAGAGTTGCTCAACAACAACCTCTGCTTCCTCATTAGGCTTGATAATAGTCAAGGGCTCAGCCTCTATGGCTTCTTCTTCTTCTACTGTTTCTTCTTCTTCTTGTGCCCTTTGAGCCTCTAAGATTTTCAATTCTTTCCCCTTTCCATGTTTCTTCTTGTGGATAATCTCTTTCCTTCTCTTGGAAAGTGGCTCATCTTCCCCAATTTCAACCACGGTAGATTTTCTCTAGCTACTAGCTTCTTTCTGTTGTTCCATCAATATCTCAACAACAGTTTTTCTTGTAGCAACAAAGAGGTCGATGAACTTCAACTTCATTTGGACCTCACAGACTCAATGATCTGTCTTTGTTTGCTTCCTTGTTCTTTTTAGGTTTTAATACCTCTGTTATCTTCCTTGTATCTATGCCTTTCTTTTCTCGGTAGATTTCTTTGGTGCAAAGAGAGTTTGTGATTTCTTAGCAGATTGCTTGACTCGCTCACCACCAAAGATCACCATCATCTCCATCACTATCATTATCAATGACCTCGGTAACACCTTCTTCATCAACATCAAGACCAGGAATAGCTTGATCAATCTCTTTCTTGTATCTAGATTGGTTTATCTTCTCAGCTGCTATATCAGGAATTTCCAAATGATTCAGCAGGGTCTGAACCATTAAACCTAAGGGTAAGGCCTTTGATTTCCTTTTTCCTTCCTTTTCCTCCTTGGCTACTTTCTTCATGTAGTGAATGAAATATCCAGCCCAATCGAATCTCATACTCCTGAATATAATCATCATTAGCTCTATCTTGGGTCCTGATAGAGTATCCATACTTCCAACCAATCCAAGTATGTTCTTTGCAATGAGTTTGCTCAGCAGACTGTACTCATTCCCAATGTGTCTGCAATTGATCCCTGGAATAGATTTGATGGCTTCATTTGTTTTGATTTGATCAACAAAAGCCATCTTGGACAATCCCATTGCTTCAGGATTTACTGGATCATCCACTACTTCTTCAAAACCAAAAACTTCCCTCAGTAGACTAGGGGAAATCTCAATCTCCTGGGCATTCACAGTGGTTTTGAATGCCTCTGTACCTTCTTGTATTACAATGTTCCTCCAAAAATTGACAACATTTGTATATGAAATTGTTTCCAGTCTTATGTTTAGCACATTCTCCAGACCTGCGTATCTCCTTATTCTTCTACCAATGTTGATAGCTAATTCAGTTCTATTAGCATCAACAACAAAGCCTCTAACACTTTGGCTTGATTCAATCTGGACATCAATCTTTTCGGCCATTGTTGTAAGAAAAAGATGAAGAAGATAGATAGTAAATATGTGTTCACACAGAGTAAATTTGCAGAGATAAAGCAGATTTTGCGAGTAGAGAGTATCTGCAGTATGTAGGTCTGTATATATAGACAGTGGGTAGTTGTAACTGTCAGTGCATGTACATTGATGTTAACCACGATTAATCTGAGTGAATCCTGTCTTGACACGTGTTCCAAAACTCCTCCATAACGTTTTGTAACCGTTAGATCGTGTTAACTAGGGTAATAATGGATAGAATAAATATCCCGCCAATTGCTCTTTGACTTTACTAAAGTTTGACTGTGTAACGTTCCATTCAAGAGGTTGTCCTCGGCGAGGTTGGCTCGGCGATCTGGCGATAAAGGTGCTTCAAAGCAGTCGACAATGTGACTCTGCTGATCCTTGATTTCTTCTGTTTTTGTTCAATTGATAATTCAAGATGAAGTTTAATACCAATGACTGATCTGTCAAGTGAGCTCACCCAACATGACAAAGATCAATCCCCTTGGCAACCTCATTTGCTCAATTGTCCAAACATAAGTACATGGAATTGTTGATACCAATGATTAATCTGCTAAGTGAGCTCACCCAACATAGCAAAGACTAATCCCCTTGGTGAATTCCAGTACACTGCTGAATATCAGTCAACTTTTATAATTCCAAGTTCAGTCCTTAGTTTAGCAAATCTTTCACTATCAAGTGGTTTAGTGAAAATATCAGCAAGTTGATTTTCAGTAGGGATATATAGAACCACCACATCTTTCTTTTCAACATGATCTCTTATAAAATGATGTCTTACATCAATATGTTTGGTTCTTGAGTGCAAAACAGGATTTTCTGTGATTGCAATTGCACTTGTGTTGTCACAAATAATTGGAATTTCCTTTTCTTCAATTCCATAATTCCTTAATTGTTGTCTTAGCCATAGTACTTGTGCACAAAGAACTTCCAAAGAACAATGTATTCAAACTTCAAAGTGGAAGTTGATATTGAATTCCGTTCTTGTTGAACCAGGAGACCGATCTACTTCCCATCAACCGATTGTGTTCTGTAGTGCTTTTTCTATCAATCTTGCATCCAGCATAATCAGAATCTGAGTAGGATATAACTTTGAAGCTTCCATCATTGGAATACCATATCCCTACTCCTAAAGTCTCCTTTAGGTACTTGAGAACTCTCTTGACTGCACCTAAGTGACTTTCTTTAGGTTTAGATTGAAATCTTGCACAAACACCTACAGCAAAGGATATGTCAGTCTCTTTGGCAATGAGATCTGACCAGACGCCTATCATCCTTCTGTATAAAGTCTGATCAACATCTTTGCCTTCTTTATCTTCATCCAATCTGATATTTGTACTCATTGGAGTTGATATCTTAGTGCTGTTTTCCATACCAAACTTCTTCAGCAACTCCTTGGTATACTTGGTTTGATGAATGAAGATTCCATCTTTCATCTGTTTAACTTGCAATTCCAAAAAGTAGTTCATTTCTCCCATCATAATCATTTGGAATTTGCTCTTCATTAGATTTGCAAACTTTTCACATAACAATTCATTTTCAGAACCAAAGATTATGTCATCAACATAAATCTGTACCAGCAGGGTGCTGTCCTTTTCATTGATTCTGAAAAGAGTTTTATAATGATGCCTTTTGTGAAACCATTGTCCACCAAGAATTGAGATAAAGTTTCATACCAAGCTCTTGGTGCCTATTTCAATCCGTAAAGTGCTTTGTTGAGTCTATACACTTTGTCTTCTTGATCTTTAACTTCAAATCCAGGAGGTTGCTGTACATACACTTCCTCCTCTAGAATGCCATTCAAAAATGCACTTTTGACATCCATTTGATATACCTTGAAGTTCTTATATGCAGCATGTGCCAAGAATAATCGACGACTTCCAATCTTGCTTGGTGCATAAGTTTCATCAAAATCTATTCCTTACGCTTGAGAATAGCCTTTTGCAACTAGTCCGGCCTTATTCCTTACAATGGTACCAGATTCATCAAGTTTATTTCTGTATACCCATTTAGTACCAATGATATTTGCATGACTTGGCCTTTCAACTAGTGTCCAAACTTGATTTCTTTCAAATTCATTTAACTCTTCTTGCATAGAAATTATCCAATCTGGATCTGAAATTGCCTCTTCAACAACTTTTGGTTCCATTTGAGATAGAAAACAAGTAAACATAGCTTCCAGTTGTCTTCTAGTCCTTACACCTTGCTGTACATTGCCAATAACTTGTTCAAACAGGTGATTCCTTAACCATTGTGGATTACGGTTAGTTTGATTATCGGGAACCTCATCTTGATGTAGGGTCTCTGTGTAGCTTCTTCAACAACAGGGGGATCAGCAGATCCTTGAATAGCTTCAGTTGTTGCATCAGTAATGTCACCAGCAGGGTGTTCAGCAGGGGCAATATCAGAAACTTTTAAGTCATTGAATCTTTCCAAAACTTCAACACAATCTGGATTAGTGACTTGTTGATTCTCAGCAGGTTCACAATATTCATCTTCCATACCAGTGAACTTAGGTTCATCAAACACAACATGGATTGTTTCTTCATGTTTCAGTGACCTCTTGTTCAGTACCCTGAATGCCTTCTTTGATGAAGAATATCCCAAGAAAATTCCTTCATCTGACTTTGGTTGGAATGTCTTCAAATGAACCTTGTGATTTAGGATAAAACACTTGCTTCCAAATGGATGGAAATAGGATATATTTGGTTTCCTTCCATTCCAAATCTTATAAGGTGTCTTCAGCAGGTTCTTGTTCACTGATGTTCTGTTTTGTGTATAGCATGCTGTATTAACTGCTTCAGCCCAATATCTTTCAGGTAGCAAAGCTTCACAAATCATTGTCCTTCCTGCTTCCTTTAAAGCCCTGTTTCTTCTTTCAAAGAACCCCATTTCTTTGAGGTGTACCAAAGAATGACAAGTTGATGTAGTACACCATACATTCAATTGTATTCTCTTATAACTTTGTTGAGAAATTCAGTACCCTGATCTGATCTTATTTTTACTACTGTTAAACTTTTCTCATTTTGTAATCTCTTTAAAAGATTAGGCATGCTTTTGAGTGTTTCACTTTTCTTGTTCATAAATATCACCCAAGTATACCTTGAATAATCATCCACAACCACTATGGTGTATTTCTTTCCTGTTACACTTGTTGGAGTTATTGGTCCAAATAGATCCATATGCATCAGCTCCAACACTCTATTAGTTGATTGTTTAGTTTTTGACTTGAAGCTTGACTTTATCTGTTTACCTTGCTGACATGCATCACATATAGCATCCTTTTTTAATGTGATTTCAGGTAAACCAATCACCAGCTTCTTCTTCACCAACTGATTGATATCATCAAAGTTCAAATGATTCAACTCCTTGTGCCATAACCAATTAAGTTCAGACTTGGTATGCACAATTAGGCAGGTTTCTGGAACTGCAGTAGACCAATCCACAACATACATGTTTTGTTGTCTTCTACCAGCCAGTACAACTTGATCACCTCTTTCACTAATGACAATGCAGTTGTTTTTGTCAAAAGTGACTTTGTATCCCATATCACAGAATTGTCTAGTGCTCAGCAAGTTGTAGTCCAGTCCTTCCACATATGCAACATTCTTGATTGTCAGTCCATTTCTCACAAGTGTGCCATATCCTTTTGTATATCCAGGTGTATTCTTGTTGCCAAAATTCACCCTTGGACCATCCTTTTCCACAAAGTTTGATAAACAGTGCTTGTTCTTTGTCATATGTCTAGAACATCCACTGTCAAAGTACCAGACACCCTACAAAACAAAGTTAATACATTTTAGGTATCCAAACCTGTTTGGGTCCATAGTGGTCAGTAGTAAGCATGAATTTTGGTAAGTTTCCATAAGGTCTTCTCCTAAAAGTGTCATACTTTGGTCCATACATGTATTCCACACATCCATAGGTTCTAACAGTATGTTGTGTAGGATTCACATATGTTTTATGACCTTTTGGTTTATAATGTTGTTTGAAGTGACTTTTGGTGTTAGAAGCATTAGTATAATCATTTGTTTGTTGTCTGTTAGGAACAACCCTATAGTATGGAGTCTGCGGAGGTCCCTGCTGAGGCCTTTTATAAGTCCTCTGCTGAGTCCTTTGCTGATTCCATTGCTTAGGTTTTACCCTAGCAGCATGGTTATATTGGTTGTTTCTATCGGCGTGAGTGCTGAGAATATTCCAATCATCATCAGTAGGGAACAATCTACCTTTCCCCCTGAGATAAGTATCCCTTGAAAGATTAACATTTTTAGATTTAAGATTCTTATCCTTGGAATATTTCTGACATTTACCTTTTTGTGGTCCAGCAGACTTGGTAGCAGGTCTGCTATCAGTAGGTCTAGAAGGCATAGCAGTCCTATTTTTGGATTTATTCTTTTTGTTAGGAGCTGTTGACTTCTTTGACTTCTGATTTTTCTTCCTTGAAGTATTCTCAGTAGGTTTTACTGCCTCAGCAACCTTACTTGGAGTTGGATCTTGTGCAGGTACAAACTTAGGACCAATTCTGGTACTAGGTTCAGTACCCTTACTGGATCCACTCTTTTTGGATTGTTGAGTTCCAAATCCAATCCATGTTTTATCACCATAAGGCTTTCCAGATTTGTATGCAGTAAAAGAACAAGATGGTTCAAACAGATTCAAAGACTCATCGATTGTTCAAATGAGGCTTATGTTGATTCTGTCCAGCATTTTTTTCTTTCCCTTTAAGAATTCTTAATTCAGTTTTTAATCTTTCAACCTCCAACTGAAGAGCTTCTTTTTCAGCCTTCACAATCTCATAACCAGATTGTATTTTCCTCAGTTGATTAAGGATAGCATCCAAAGTCTCCTCATTATTAGAATTTCTAGGATTTGAACCACATGGTGATTCACAATCACTTCCAAAGAGGAGTGTTTATTGATACTGATGTGTATACCTCCTCGAGTTTCATCCATATTGGCCATCAAAGCATAATCTTTCATATCAAAGAACTTGAGTCTTTGTGTCATCCGATTCATTTCCCTTTTGATTCCACTTCATACCTCGATTCATCTTCGGCCAACCATAGCCTTCTTGCCATGTCTTCTTTGTTGACTCCTGGTCTTGATGAGGTCCGGACAATCAGTCTAAAGTGTCCAGCTTCTTGCGGTTGAAGCAAAGATAATCAGGTTCCTTACTTTGTTTTAACTCTCAGCGATCGGAGTTTGAAGTGTCTGGTTTCTTGCAATGAAAGCACAGATAGTCATTGTCTTTCTTTGATTCTTCTTTCTTCCTTTCAAGAGGCCTTTTGTGAAATTTCTTGAAGGGGCCTTTCGGTCTTCATCATCACGATTTTCTTGCTCAAGAGAGCAACTGCATTCTGCATCTCATCCAGTGAGATCATCTTGTCCTCCGGATGTTTCTTCTTGATGTGAAGCACCAATGCTGATGGTCTTTGGCTCTTCTTTTTCGATCCTCGGTACAAGCTTTTGCTAAACTCATAAGCTTTAAGATCGAAAATAACTTGAATGTGTCTTCTTCATGCAGCTTTCTCATTTCTTCTATTGCAGTCACCTTCATTTTCCAAACATCTTTTGCCGGTAATGCTTCCAAGATTTTTGTGTTTATTTCCTCTTTTGAATAACTTACACTCAGCAGGGTAAGTTCATCCAGGATAGCATTAAATCTTGATTCCATCTATTCAATGGTTTCATTTGGTAGCATCTTGAACTTTTGAAACCTCTTTTTGACCACACTGATTTTGTTCTTCATTATTGCATCAGTGCCTTCACAGATCAACTGTATCTTGTCCCAAAGTTCCTTTGCAGTTTTGCAATCTTTCACTTTCATGTACATATTGCTATCCAAGGTTCTATAAATGATCTCAATAGCAATATTGTTGAGGTTTGCTCTTTTTCTATCTTCTGCATTCCATTCTCTTTTTGGTTTAGGAATGTACTCTGTAGTATTACCCACTGTTACTGCCTTGGTAATCTCCAGTGGTCCATCAGTTAGTACATCCATCATCTCATCATGAGTTGCAGCAAGGTAAGCATGCATTCGATGTTTATATTCATCAAATCTATCTAGAGAACACATCAGCATAGTTCTAGCATACTGGGTGTTATCCATGATGCAAGTTTTTGAAAATCAGTAACTTGAAAAAGTTTCAAAGTATTTTCACAAGCACAACAAGCAGGATTTCTTCAGAATAGAAGCACTACTCCGATACCAATTGTTGGTCCCTTGAAAAGGCTTTGGTTAAGTTTATAGGGGGGTGAATAAACTTAGTACTTAAAACTTTGGAGTTAACAAATTCAGCAACTTCAACAGCCTGCTGATACTTCAGTAGTCTGCTAATACCTCAGTAGTCTACTGACAGTTTAGTTTACTGAGTTTGTGCAGCGGAATTATATCAAAATTAAGCCTTAATACTTGTTGTTAAATATGATACTAAGTATTAGATACTCAGTAGTGTGTGTGTGTGTGTGATTTCAGTTGCTAGATTCAGTAGGTTGATGTGTAAAATAAACTAAGTGCAGAATGTAAATTTGAAAGTATGTGGCGAGATTTTATAGTGGTTCAGGTGGTGTAATCACTGTCAGTCCCACTCTTCTCTGTGATGTTGGAGGTAATTCACTAGAGATCTTTGATGTTGCGATTACAAAGATTCCTAAGGTTGCTTGTCCTTCACCAATAACTATGGCTTCACAAAGCTGGCGGGAGCAGGTAGGATTCTTGCTCCTGAGTCTTCCACTGGTCCTTGAAGGGTAGGATTGCCTCTTCACCAGCTCCACCACAAACAACAGTCTTTCACACAACTGTGCTTCACTGTCTTCAGCAGATTCTTTATAAAATAAAGATTGAATCAAATAAATGATTCTGTTGCAGCAGCTTGATTTGGATGATATAATCAGCAGCTTGCAGTGTTCAAGTGTGTATACTTGATGTAGCTTGAATACAGAATACACTTGAAAAATCTTTCTAGATCAGTAGCTTTAAGTTCAGTAAGTTCAGCAGAGTGTTTTTCAGCTCAGATTAGTCTCTTATATTTTTCTCTTAAAGTTCATCAATCATCATCTTTTTCTGAGTTGAAATTCCTCTATTTATAGGTAAGAAAGCATGTGACTTGTATTTGAAATTCAAATGTAACCGTTCCTTGTTTTTGTCCCATCTGATTTGCTTTATGTCACTATTCATAGGGTGACACTTTATCGAAATTCCTTTTGTGAAGGCGATCATCCACCCTTTGACTTATAACCATTGGATAAAAATCTGAATCATCCCAACGTTCTTTTAATCTCAGCCTTTGATTTGTTTGATAAGTCAGAGGTTGTTGGCTGTTCTTATCCATGTAATCTTCCAATATAATCTTGAATTAATCGAGGTATATTATCGCGAGGTTCATCGATCTGTGAGATACTATCGATATCTTCGAACCGCAATTTCTTTGTGTATAAAATACAATGCAGTTGATTTCTTTTATCTAACTTTTATCTGTGAAGTTAGATTACACCTTTTTAATTATAACCAAGTTCCAAACATCATCCAACTTATGAAACTTAGACCTTCAATACAAGGTATATGTAATCAGTTTAGGTCATCACAGACTTGCCTAAATTCAGATTCCATATCCTTGAATTAAATTACTAAGTTTGATCCCTTAGCCTTATCAAATCGAGTTTGAACCTCGGCCTTCGTCTTGAGTCTTCAGCAAGTTCCTGACAAGTCTATTGACCTATCTACCCTACTGGATATTGACCGTTTTGTTGATATAAATCGGTGACCATTCTGATGCTTGTTTGATCAAACCTATTCATAAATCAAACTCTAATAAACCTATACATTTGATCTAGACATCTTTTTGCCTTTGCACTATAACAGCTAGTCTGGCACTCATCATCAAAACTAAGAAATAAGTCCAACATAAGGAATGTCTTACTCTCGTGAATCTTTGCAAAGTGGAAGTAAATGAGTTACTTCGAGAGAGCATGATATCCATATTATAAGATACGGTCGTTAATGTTTGACACTCGATGTACGACCGTATGGATATTATTACAGCGATGGGATTGTAAGTTACAAGGTAACTGTTTCGCATGAAAGATAGTAGTCATTGAATTTGACTCTTCCGATGATTGGGGGTCACGGTGTGTTGCTAGACGCTATCCCATGATCATTAGGTATGAAGGGCATTTTCGTAATTTGCACTTTGTGCCTACGGCCAATATATTCGGAAACCTATCGGGTCACACACATATGAACATCTAGCCGGATTAAAATGTGGTTATAGATGATAACCAAATAAGGAAAGTTTATCTCACGACTATAAAGGTTATAGTGGTAAATTAATATGGTGGTATTTATTTATTATGAATAAATATAATACAAGATATTAATTATCTTGATTAATTAAATATATGTGTTATATAATTGTGGCCGAAAATGAGTGTGTGTATGACACACGTGAATATTGGCAAAATAGATTGATCAAGTTGATAAAATATATGTGTATTAATATATATATACATGTGGCGCCATATTTTGGTGTATTAAGATACACTTGGATTGTGTAATTTAATTAATAAGATTACCATAATATTAATATTAGCTATTAATTGAATTTGGAAAAATGGATTTTATGGTAATAAGATAAATATAGTCAATATAAGATATTAACAATATATTAGAAATATTTAATATAAGATATTGAATATTAATGAGATAAATCAATCTAGGAGATTTTCCTTATTTTATTGGGAAAATGTTTTCTTCTCCTTCACACTCTTGGGGCGCCACCTCCTCAATATAAATGAAGTGGGTGTCAAGCTCTTTGGTACATCACAATTGCAAGAGCTTATAGTTCTTGTGTAAAATAGAGAGCATCCTATAGAGAGCTTGAGAGGGAGGAAAAAGGCCGGTCTAGCAACCGGAGTTTTCCAATAGCTATCCATGATGGGATTCCGGCGTGGTGTTCGTGTGGATCACCGGTAGAGGCCCAACACTTGGGCGGCTCTATGCAGAACTACTCTCATTAGACGGTCAAAGCGTCGATATTTTAGATCAACCAAGGTAACCACCGTCTATTAGCTTAATTGTTTATTGCTTAAACGAAGTTGATCTTGGGTCGATAGGAAATAAATTTTAAATTCTGCTGTGTTCCCGCATAGATTTCCTAACAAAAAGGTACCCGGATTCCAAGAGGATCTTGAGGTCACAGAAATGAGGGAATACGCACAGTACGCCGAGACAATGTACCTGACTAATTCACGGTTAGTAGCTCTAGGCCGGGCACCCCTACCGGTCCGACCACCTAATCCCCCAAGAAGCGAGGTTAACCCTGCGACAGCGGGAAAGGGTCGCCAACCCCAGCCTAGAAGGATAGACGTCGAGGAAAGTGTTCAATATTCGGGTCGTAAGGGTGCCAGGCAAGGCCAGGATGTCACTCAATCCTCGGCCCATCCCAGTCACGCAAATTTGAAAGAAAAAAGCAATAATAGAGGGTCAGCTTTGAAAAGGTTAGGTGAGAAGGATAAGTCCCCGGCCTTAAGTCGTCTCAGCCTTCCAGAAGGAGAAATACCCCCCATGCAAGAGGGAGGAACGCAAAGGACGCCTATGTAATCATAAGGGAAAAAAGAGCTCGTCAAGAGGAGTCGCAAAATCATGCAGGCTCAGAGAAGAGGACTGAGCAAGCTGATGTTCAACTCCCGTCCAAACCAAGGTTCGACCCCTTTTTTGCCAAACTGTTGGAAATATTATTTTGATGATGATTCGTCACGAAATTAGATATATCACTTACAACCCATGATGATGAAGTCATAACTAACTGTTATAGTGCATAATGAAAGAAGAAGCAAGAAATGGTCTTGAGAAAATGTATAAGTTCTATCTAGAGTTTGAACGTTGTATAGGTTGTTTCAGACAAGCATTGTAATAGAATAGAAACTAGACAAACAGCTGAGTCAACAAGAAAACTGAGTATACTTATGAAGAACTGATGGTTCAGACTTAGTTATGAGAAAACTGAAGAAGATAAGTTCGCTGAGGGACACAGACTCAGTTGACTCATCTAGAAGACTGAAGAACTGAGGGAAACAGACTCAGTTGTCGAAGACTGAACAACTGAGGTGGCAAACTCAGTTAGAAGCTGATTAAGTCGTGACTATAAGTCAGGATTCAGGCAAGTCCGTGGTGACCTAAAACTGAACTATAGATCATGTAAAACTGAGTAATCTTAAGGACAAAGATTATCAGTTATCAGGAGAAGAAGGAAGCTGAATGGTATACTCTGACTTAGTCAATAAAAGTCGTATGTCAAGAATAAAAGGTACTCATTTTTGAAGAAGAGTAGAAAACTGAGTTAAGGCCTTGTTTAAATTTGAACTGACAAAACGACAAAAGGTCGTATATATGAACGTTGGCTAAACGACAAATGTAACGGCTACAAGAGCTAGTTGACCGTTACATCACCCCTATAAATACACAAATAAAAAGAATTAAGAAGGGGGGATCGGAGAAGTTTTGAATAGCACATATCTAAAGATCCAGATCCAGAAAATCAGATTTCATATCTAGAAAAGGGGAAGCCAACAGAATTGCCTTGGAGATTTAAAAGAAAGATCCAGTAACCCATTAAGGGGGAAGAAGGCATCTTAGAGCTACAATGCTATATCCAGAAGAATCAGACAGCTCACTGAATTAATCATTGATTAATTCTAAACCTAACCTTTGTGAAAAATGGGTGGCTATGCATAGTTTGAGGAGAGCAATTCCACCTTCCATCATACGGTTGAAACTTGGTTGCCACAGCTGTTGGTGCAGTCTGCGGACTGAGTGTTTGTTAGTGGTGAGGTGGTGAAGGAGTCATTCCTCCTCCGAAGGATCAGTGTGCAGAATGAAGGGGGTCATCCTACCTTTCTTCATTATGTGTAGACAGTGAAACTAGGGTGTCGTGAAGGACTGTCATTGTGCTAGGATTTTGTAACGGTTATCTCAAGATTCTAGTGATACCTCCTACACCACAGGAGAAGGGGAGACGTACGGGATTACACCACCCGGAACTTCCATAAACAAATCTTGTGTTGATTTACTTTATGCATTTACATTCGTGCTGTGATTGTTTTAATTATTGCATAATCACTTCATCTCTTCACTCAGCAAACATTAGACACTGAGTCAGCACATAACTCATACATAGGAGGTTCAAATCTTTATTGACACATCTATTGCACTAAAGGCTAGTTCTATCTGCTGCCAGCTGACTAGACTAAGAATAAGTCAGTATTGACTTATTCTCAGTTGAGTTAGTTGAACTCCACACAAGTTACGGGACAGGCACAAAACTGAACTGAGCACCAGTTTAAGTTTCGGAGAAACTCAGTTCCTGGGGTACTTTCAGCTTTGGGAAAGTTTTTGGTGACAAGTTTATTCACCCCCTTTAAACTTGTGTTAGCCTTTCCAAGGGACCAACTGGTTTTTAGGATCAAGCGCTTACCGTTGTACTAAAACCAATTGGTGTTAGTAAAGGTGGTACTTTATTTCCTTATACCACACCTTCATAGCGTCATGGGTTGAACGCACATAGGCGGGCAGAGTGCTGTATTCCCAACAATCTCTCCCCCAGCACCTGCTACCCACTCAACCGTGGTTTACCACAGAATGTTGTTGCCGGGATTCGAACCCATGACCTGCTCTGCTACCAGTTTTTAGGATCAAGCGCTTACCGTTGTACTAAAACCAATTGGTGTTAGTAAAGGTGCTACTTTATTTCCTTATACCACACCTTCACAGCGCCATGGGTTGAATGCACATACGCGGGCAGAGTGCTGTATTCCCAACACAAACAAATGGAGGTAATGAGAAAAGAGATCGCAGAGCTAAAGATTTCGAGGCCTGCTGAAAAAGCCGCCCCGATCTCTGGGATCGATGTGCTTGCCAAGAGAATCACCGAAATATTATCCACCAGCAAGGAAAAGGTTGGCTACCCCAGTTATAATTATTACAATGGGAACTCTTGTCCAAATGATTGGCTCACCGCCGTCCAAGGTCGCATCACTTTAGCAACTCAGAATAAGTCCGCCTGGCGCATCGCTTTAGTCGGTAGCATGCAGGACATGGCCGCCTCCTGGGTTCGCGGGCTTCCTCATGGGTCGGTTAAAAGCTGGGATGACTTATCCGAAAAGTTTGTGAGAGAGTTTGAATCGGTGAGCAGACCGAAGAAAACCATTGAGGACCTTTACGAGGTTCGCATGGGAGATCATGAGTCCGGAAAGGACTATTATGAGCGGTTTATCAAGGTTTATGATCAAACCAGAAACATTCCCAATGATGCCATCATAACTTGCTTCCTCACCGGAATAGCCAAAGGACCGATGAAGACTGAGTTTAACTTACGACCACCTAAATCAGGCCTCAGGGAAATGCTAGAAAGAGCTAGGATGATAGGGGTAAGCGAAGCGCCATCTTCTGGAAAATCAAAGCCTAAACCAGAGCAGTCTTCGTAGAAAGAGGATCGCGGGGACGCCCACAAGAAAGAGAAAGGTAGGGACACGAACCATGATCGCGACGCCAAAAAGACGTACAAATTCAATGAAGGTGATTTCATGCCGCTCAACTCCAAGGCATCCTAAATACTCTTCGAGATTCGCGAGCATTTTGAGAGACCTAGGCCTATGAGAGGCGACCCTAAAAGTCGTGATAAATCAAAATACTGCGACTACCATAAGGATCATGGGCATATCACTGATGAATGCTTCACTTTAATGAGGGAGATAGAAAGGTTGATCCAAGAGGGACCAGCAGCTAAGTATAAGCGAGATGGGGATACCGGCCCCAGCAGAGGGCGGCAACCTCGTGTTTATCAGAAGGAAGTCCAGGTCATTCATGGAAACCTCCCCATCAACAATCAGCTGAAATCACAAATACATTTAATCAACACGTGCGGCTTCGAAAAGTAGGTAGTCTTGGGAGAAAAAGAGAAAGGAATCACGTTCATCGAAAGTGAACTCACAACTGTGGAGGGTCTCATGAAGATACCAATCATTCTTAAGGTCAGAATCAACGACCAGCATGGCATCAACAAAGTCATGGTCGACACCGGAGCGGGTCAGGACGTCATTTATTTTGAATGTCTCAAACAGATCGGGTTTGGCGAGGCCAAACTAAAGCCCTACCTCTGAGTACGGGAGGGCTTCACCAATGACACGGTTAGGGTCAAAGGCACAATCGACCTCAATATCACTCTAGGGGACTATGAGCCCTGCCGAACCGAGGTAATAACTTTTCTGGTCATCGACCTTCCCTCTTATTATAATATGATTTTGGGAATTCCGGCCATGAAGAAGTTCCAAATGGTAGTATCTATACCACATCAGTGGGTCAAGTTTCATGTGAAGGATAAAATTGGGGTCGCCACTAGCCGACCCGGATTTTTCTCGAATATATGACAAAGAACAGGGTCGATTCCAAACGACCCAGATTCGAGGGGTTTAATATGGCAACAGAGCAAATTTCCGTGATGAAAGAAATCTCAGATAAAGTGGTGGTCGAGACACTGCAGGTCCGGGATCAGCCAGATTTCACAGACGATGATGAGTTGATCGAGGAAATCATAAACGAGAAATATCCCGATCAAAAAATCAAAATTGGATCGTAAACAACCGAAAAGGAAAGAGAGGGGCTGATCGAGCTTTTGAGATAAAATATGGATGCCTTCGCCTGGGAGGTAACCGATATGAGAGGCGTGGAGTCGGAGGTCGCGCTACATTATCTAAGCGTCGACCCCAATTTCAGGCCGATCCAACAAAGAACGCGCCAATTGTCTACAGAAAAGGAAGTCTCTATAAAAGGTGAAGTCGAAAAACTTTTGACAGCGGGCATAATCAAGAAGCTTCAATATCCATCTTGGCTAGCAAACGTTGTGATGGTAAAGAAACACAGCGGTAAGTGGCGGATGTGTGTTGACTTCACTGATCTGAATAAATCCTGTCCCAAGGATCCTTACGCGTTGCCACGAATTGATAAAATGGTAGATGGGATCGCGGGTTTTGAAATGCTGAGTTTTCTGGACGCCTATTTAGGCTATCATCAAGTTAAAATGGCTGACGAGGACAAAGAGCTAACTACCTTCAGAGCCACCGGTGGACTCTATTACTTTGAGATGATGTCGTTTGGTCTGAAGAATGCAGGTTCAACGTATCAAAGGATGGTGAACAGGGTTTTTAGCTCACAAATCGGTAAAAACATGGAGGCCTATATCGATGACATGGTCGTGAAGTCAAGTCGCAGGGATCACCTGGTGGACCCTCGCGAAACCTTTATGAACGTGAGAAAGAATTCGATGAAGCTAAACCCCGCAAAATGCACTTTTGGGGTTCAGGCTGGAAATATTTTGGCTTCATGGTAAGCCAAAGGGGGATCGAAGCAAACCCTGAAAAGATAGAGGCTCTTATCAACATGAGCGAGCCGAAAATGATTGTGGAGGTACAGAGGCTGAATGGGAGGATAATAGCTCTGGGGAGATTCATTTCAAAATCTGCGGGGAAAAGCTTACCCTTCTTTAAAATCCTCAAATGGAGCATAACTTTTGTGTGGACAAGGGAATGCTCGCAGGCCTTCAAGGAACTCAAAGCTTATCTTTAAAGCCCGCCGTTGCTGATCAGTCCCATGACTGGAGATATTCTGCTTCTGTACTTAGCGGCCTCAGATCAGGTAGTAGCCGCTGCACTTATCAAGGAGGATGGCACCTTTCAAAAACTTGTCTATTATGTCTCTAACGCTCTCAGTCCAGTAGAGAGTCGCTATTTTAATATTGAAAAATTAGCCTACTGTGTTGTCATAGCCGCATGAAAATTAAGGGCTTACTTTTCATCGCATACTATTACTGTGTTGACTGATGCTCCATTACGCCAAGTCCTACACAAGCCGGATTTATCTGGTCGGTTGTTGCGATGGGCCATCAAACTCAACGAATTTGACATCCGGTACGAACCTTGAAAAGCTATCAAAGCCCTGGTCTTGCCCGATTTCATCGTAGAAACGAGCTTCAACGAAGAATCAGAGGAACAAACCAACTCAAAGCATGGCGACGACACAGCAGCAACCACAGTAGACGAGCCCCAGAGGCCAAGTCACTGTTGGAAGCTTTACATCGACGGCATGCCAGCCACAAGGGTTGCGGTGCCGGGATTATCTTATTAGAACCAGGCACCTCGGATGAAATCGAAAAGGCCTTTAGATTTGATTTCACTGCATCAGAATAATCAAGCAGAATACGAAGTGGTCATCGCAGGACTTAAGCTCGCCAGGGCCATAAAGTCGACAATGTGGAGGTATTCTACGATTCACAATTAGTGGTCAATCAAGTAACAGGGTCGTTTGGGATCCATTGCGAAATCTTACAAAAATACATTGATCTGGTCAAAAGGCTCGAGGGAAGCTTCAAATACTATAAATTCACCAACATCCCTCGTGAGGATAATCATAGAGCGGACTACTTGTTAAATTAACAAGCAACGACGAAGTAAGTAATCCAGCGGTCATGGTGGAATACCTGTCTGGACCCGCCATCAACCGGGTCGAGATCATGGATCTCAAACCCGCCAATCCCTGTTGGATCGATGTGCTAAAGGCAAACATAGAATCAGGAGCCCACCTGCCCGACCCCAAAAAGGCCAGAGCCCTCGTCAGAAAGGCCGCTAGTGTGAGAGGCAGTAAAGAAGAAATGGGAAACATCACGCATAGGACGGGCCTTCCACACTCGTACTGAGCTACCCTCTCCGGATCGGGAAGCCATTATCAGAAAATGAAGATTTGTAAGAAAAAGTGATGAAGAAAAGCCAGGGAAAGCCCAACCTTTTATAGAGGAGCCGAGCAGAATAAGAGGTCCAGATCAACACAATCAGACGGTCAGCCTTCACGCGGTTTATCCAAGTTTTGAAATGCAAAGGGTACATTCAAACTCCTGACAGTTATCAATGCGAAATTCAAGGCTACAGTAGCGGTGCAGTTATCGAAACGGTCAAAATCCTG
This sequence comes from Gentiana macrophylla, assembly GCA_026214975.1. Lineage (NCBI taxonomy): Eukaryota > Viridiplantae > Streptophyta > Magnoliopsida > Gentianales > Gentianaceae > Gentiana > Gentiana macrophylla. The sequence continues at coordinate 40,964,399 of CM047810.1, forward strand.
CAAGTGAGTTTTCCAATCAAGTCAGGGCTTCAGCTTTTCAACAGCATGCCTGCTGCTTACCTCAGGCCAGGTCACAGTCAGTGTCGTTCAGAGCAAGAGGAGCGCAAGTTGAAACAAGCCCATAGTGACCTTGCTCAAAGCAAGGGGGCCGGAGGATTTTTCATCCAATGGTTAGTCCTGTTTTACTCAAGCTCGCCACCGCCTTACTAAAGACAAGAGGGCCGGAAAAACGAAAATTATAATTGGAGGCAATTCCACCTTAATTCTCTGGCGAAGCCCAAAATTAGGGGGCTGCAAATTAGAGTTTGCAAAACTTTACAACAAAGTTCTATCCGCATTTCAACAAAGTCGCCGTAGCTCTTGTCTCAAACAAGGGGGCCGCATACAAGATTTTTGTTTCGCCCCAACCTATTAAAGCTTTGCACAAAACAAGGGGGCCGGATAAAACAAAAATTCTAAATTTCCAGCGAGCCCAACATTTCAGCCTCGCCAAGAAATTAGGGAGCCGCATATTGAACTTTTCAAACAAAGTAGCAGTCTTGTTTCAAACAAAGGCGGTTCACAAATTCCATCATTTTAGCGAACTGTTCTCTCAACCTCGCCAAAATAAAAGGGGCCGCACACATACACGAGATAACATAAAAAAAGAAACAAGTGCATAAATCAGGAGGCCAAGAAGCGGCCACAAATCAAGTTCAACAAGACAAAAGCGGCCACAAGTCAAGGTGCAGAAAAATAAAGCTAAAGTTATTACAATAAAAGCAAAGGAAAGCATCGAAATAGTTCAGACAAAAAAGCAAAGTCGAATTATTACAGACCGCAGAAAGTGTTCCAAAAAGTAAGCATAAAATCTTTAATTTGAGCCGTGAGGAGTGTTAATATACTCATCACCAGGCTGGACATCGGCAGCTGGTGCAGCTCGAGGAGGACTCTTCAAGATGGCAAAGTTTACAGGGTCAACCGGAGGGGGATCCCAAACCGACTCGCCATCCTTTATCTGCCCAGCTTGGATATCGACTATGTGCTCGCGAGTATAAGAGATATCCGGATGAAGGGCTAGCAAATCAGGATGTCATTGGGACATGGCAACCCACCGGACCATCTCCTCAAGGCAGACTATGTCTCTACCATGATATGTCAAGAGGCAGCGAGCAAGTTGAAGCCTTGGTCAAATCTCGCCTCTTGAGTATCCAGAAACTCATCAGAAAGCTTATATCAGGAAATGGCCGCAGGACCAGCTTCTTCAGCAGCCTTCTGAGCAGCCGCGAGTTGCTCTTCTAGGTTCGCAACCCCAGCGAGCAATTCTCTCAAGATCGCGATCTCCTCCTGAGCGCGCTTTAGCTCTTCAGTGGACTTCTTAGCAGCCTCATTCAAGATCACCACTTTTTGTTGCAGCTCAACATCCAACGTAGTGCTCGCCTTCATGGCCGCCTTCATATGCTCTATCTCTGGCAAAGCTTTCACATAATTGGTTTCAGCAGCATCTTTAGCTTTGTCCGAGGCACCAAGGGCCGCAGTAGCTTTTCTGAGCTCGGCCCTACGTTTCTCGGCGGCCTTTGTTGCCTTATAAATGCGAGTTCCAAGCTGAAATAGAGGAAAAAAGATAAGTCCGCAGGAAAAATAAAGTTGCAAAAATACAAAAACTAAAGCTTACTATAGATGACGTGATCCCAAACTATCCAGCAAGATCTTTCAACTCTGCGACCTCATCTTTGGCAGGGGCATCATCCTGAACCACCACGCGAGCAGTGATTCCCCTACCAATCTCCATCTGGACTCCCGTGTGGCGAATCCCATGCAAGACGGCCCAAAGGAATAACATCAGCAATTGCTTCCCTGATCTGGCTCGCCTTTGTCATATCAAGGCCTAGGACAAACTCAGCGTCTATCCAGACAGCCTCCTTCCTTTTATAACCACGAGGCAATGTTCCTGTCGGCAGCGCCCCCATTTCCTCAACGACCTCTTCAGCGATCACCTCAGGTCGTGATGTTGAGTTCTCGACAGGTCGCTTGTCAGCACGACCGGAGCTCTTGAAAGTTTGAGACTCACCGGCAGTTTGGGGCTTCTCAACTCTGGGTCGCTTAGGGGCCTGAGGCTCTTTTACAGATGCATTAGCTTGCGACCTCTTTTGGGCCCCGCCAGCCTGACTTGAGCCCACGTCTTTAAGCGCCGCCATTTGCGTTTGCGTGGGATCGTATGTCTCATCAATAATGGAAGCATCCACAGTACGTCGTACCTTCCCAGGAGCCTGCTTCAACACCGCCTATCCAGCTTTCACGGCTTCTTCAGCGAGATTCTATTTCTGAGCTCGACGTTCATTCGTGTCCACCATGTCTGCAAAAAGAGTCTATTAAAAACAGGCCAAAGAGTGTTAGAAAAGCAATAAAGCGTACAAAGTGATGAAGTAAAAAGCAATGAAAGAAAGTTATGACTCGGTCTTCTCTTAGGATCGCCAAAGCATATTGGGCACTCAGATGGGAAGCCTTTACCCAAATGGCAATCTCTTATGGCTCTCCTCCGATTCTATGGCAACTAAAGCCTTTGCTTTGCACGGACCAACTATCCCCGCCTTGCATACATATGGTAAACCAACATCAATGAGGTCGATCCAATCCATATTTCTCAAGAAAGGCTCGATTCCATCAGAATTTATAAGGTTCAGGAGCCATTTAACGAATTAGATCTCCGTAACGAGGGGCTCGCCAATCGAGAGAGTAGACTTCCTCGGCGTGGGGCGGCGTTAGGAAACGGCCAACCAACCTTTGACTCCACCTTAAGCACACGCTCCAGCCAGTGATGAGTATTGTTGGGCAGCAGAAGATTAGGCGAGGAGTCTTGGTCCTCAGAGATATCTGCCCCGGAATAAAGTCCCACAGAAGAGATGAAACTGACCTAAAAGGGTAAGAGTGGGCTCTTTCTTCATCGTCCGGCACATCACTATGAAGGCCATAAGCTGGATCGCGGCTTAAACCGCAAAATCACTCGGCAGCGCTCTCATGAGCTCAAATATCTTCACCAAAAATGGATCAAAATGGGGCCTGAACCCCGTATAAAAATGGTCAAAATAAAGGACCAAGGAATCATCGGGACGATGAGCGCCAACATAGTCCTCGCGATCTCCAGTTTTGAATTTGTCCTCATCCTTAGAATAGTCAAAAAGGGAGAATCTATAAGTATCTGTGTCGATCCTTTATCGACGTCTGAGAAACTTGTTGAGGTCATCGCTGTCGCGGAGCTTACCCCACTCTTCCTCTAGAGCTTTCTCATACTCAGCCTGGAGCAAACTCACTCAGTGCCTCCGGGTTATTGGGCTTGGGATTCTTTGCTTTCGATGCCGCCTCACCAACAGTTGTGGGCTTTGGATCCCTTTTCTTCTTGGCATTCTTAGGAAGAACCCAAGCGAGCCAACGGGGTAGGGGCGCATTCTCATCTTCGCTTGAACCCATCAATTCATGAATGGTGGCATCCTCGATATAGACAGTTTCCTCGTCACGTTCAGCGGCTCCGCTAGTACTGGCCTCAGCGGCCTAATCTTCGGCCCCAGATTCCTCATCGCCTTCGGCGGTGCTAGTGCAAGTTCGTTCACCCTGACGGCGGGCGATCTCTTTGCAACTTTTCTTACGAGGCGGAGCGAGGCCGGCGAGAAAGGGTCGAGACCAAAAGGATCATCATCGTCTGATTGAAGAGCGGCTCCCCTCTCGGCCAACTCATCAGCTAGGTCATCCCCAGCGACCACCTCAAGGATAGAAGGGTAATCCTCCCCTTCATCCTGTGCATAATCAAATGCCTCTTGATCCCCATCCGAGTCACCCCCCAACGAATACTCATAATCAGACATCCTGCAAAAACAAGAGGAAAAGGTGGAGCTTTCTGACCTGGGATAATGCGGATCAAGCCAGGGAGGTGATCGCACCCATCTCGACACCTTCCCATCCGCTCTTGCAGGAGAAAGGGAACGCAATGACAAATAAAATGAAAGAAAAACGTGTATGCTACAATGCAAAAGTAAAGGGGGTGCAAAGTCACAAGGATACACCATTCAGGTATGTCTACCCAGAGTACCATATTTGGTAGCAAAAACACCTATTTTGTACCTTTCGGAGAAAAATCCATACCAAAACAAGAGCACCTACTCAGAAAACCCCAACATTTATCCCAGAAAACACCTGCATGCATTGCTAGAGCCGAAACTAATAAGCCAAAAGCATTGAAATGCAATAAGAAAACTAAAGAAAAAGGCTTAAGGGAGGAGGATTTACCTGTTTTAGGGCAAATAGCGAGCCGGAAACTGGAAAAACACGCCGGAATCTTCAAATCTCCACCGCAAGACCCCAAATCACTTTGAGGCTGCCAGCTTGAACATCACGGTCCTAAGTGAACAAGTCGCTTCAGATGACAAGGTCTCCATAGACCCCAAATCACTTTGAGGTCGCCCGCTTGAACAGCACGGTCCTAAGTGAACAAGTCGCTTCAGAGGACAAGGTCGCCATAGACCCCAAATCACTTTGAGGCCGCCCGCTTGAATAGCACGGTCCTAAGTGAACAAGTCGCTTCAGACGACAAGGTCGCCATAGACCCCAAATCACTTTGAGGTCCCCCGCTTGAACAGAACGGTCCTAAGTGAACAAGTCGCTTCAGACGACAAGGTCGCCATAGACCCCAAATCACTTTGAGGCCGCCCGCTTGAACAGCACGGTCCTAAGTGAACAAGTCCCTTCAGACGACAAGGTCTCCATAGACCCCAAATCACTTTGAGGTCGTCCGCTTCAACAGCACGGTCCTAAGTGAACAAGTCGCTTCGGACGACAAGGTCGCCATAGACCCCAAATCACTTTGAGGCCGCCCGTTTGAACAGCACGGTCCTAAGTGAACAAGTCGCTTCAGACGACAAGGTCGCCATAGACCTCAAATCACATTGAGGTCGCCCACTTGAACGGCATGGTCCTAAGTGAACAAGTCGCTTCAGACGACAATGTCACCATAGACCCGGACAGTATATAATCCTTGCGTACACTTTACTCCACATTTGACATTTCGTGAAAATATCAAAGACATGGAGTATAGGGCCATTTATGTGTATAAATAATATCGCCACCTATGAGTCCTAGAAACAACCTATGCGGACAACCTATATGGACCACCAAGTCGGATAAGGGCTGCAACCGTAGTGTTCGCGACTCCAAGCAAGTCAAGGTCGCCTAAGTCAGGTCCCCGTCAAGGGCGATCCAACCCAGGGGGCCGACCTGCGACCTGGACAAAAGATCCATAAGAGATCACACAAGGCTTAAAGGGAATCAACGTAGGGCAAGGGTGAGGCAGAAAGATGAAGCGGGCGACCTTGTATGTGGCGGCCTATGCGTCTACATATGGCGTCGTCAAGATATTTAACCCACTTGTTTTCTAGATATTTAGTTTACTTAACTACTAAGATATATTAACTTACCTGTCTTACTTAGCCACTAAGCTTCTCTCCTTCTATAAAAGGAGGGCTTGTGTAACCACAAAATATATTCTAATGGCAAAAAAGAGAACTATACTCTGCTAAAACTCTCTCTCAGGCATTAATCCTCTTCACCGCCGACTACCACCGGCCTTATACACTAAATAAGCCAGATATCCATTCATCTTACATCGCTAAGCCACCGTGATAATAAACCGCATTATCAAGCTCGGTTCTATATCATTAACAAACGAGCTTAAACGAGTCGAGTTCGAGCTGTGTTCGAGCGGGTTTACGCTTGGTATTTTTGGCGTGTCATTGCAGGATCTTAGGTTGACTAAGTCTGGGAAGAGATGATTTTGATGTGACCAAGACGCGTTTGTACGGTGCAAAGCGTGTACCCGAAGCCGCGAAGTTCTTACGAGTCTATTGACTCGAGCATTTTTACTCCCAGCTGAATTAAATCGACTTTTGACCCATCCTAGAGGCAGAATTCGGTTAGTACATCTTCACAATAATTTTATATCTTTGAACAAGCTTTCCAATGCATCTTGAATCACTCAAATCGGAGGTCTACACGCAAAGTTATGATCAATTTACTGCAGATATTCAATCACTCAAAGGATCAATTTACTTTGCACAGCTCGGCTCGTTATGCGTTTTTCACCATAAAAATGGGATTTTTCCGCAGATTTCTCATTCTCCCCTTCCCCAAAACCCTTAGAGCCACCATAACTCCATTAATGTAGGACATTGGGGAGGTCACTCAAACACAAAATCAGGTAATAAAAAGTGCATATTAGTTAGATTAAATTGAACCTTGTGAAGATTTAGGTGGGTTCTATTAGCACCCCCGTTTTTACTTCCGGCACCCATTTTATGATTATTTTTTCGGATGAAAAAAATTTCAGTCACACTTGTGTTCCATGTGGCACACCAACATCAGTGTCACAGACGTTGGTGTGCCACTAGGAACACCAGTGGAAAGTCATAGACTGGCGTTTCTAAGTTTTAACACTTTTTATATACATAACGTCAGTCACAGGTGTTCCTTGTGGAACACCAACGTCAGTAACTGACGTTGGTGTTCCACAAGGAACACCAGTGTGACTGACGTTCCCTTTATAAAAAATCACCGGATGCTGAAGTAACCAAGTCTTTGAAACATAATTAGAATGAAAAGTCTATGTATAAGTCTTTTATTCATAAGTTTTGTTTGATAGTTAAAATCAAACCGGTGACATGAAACCTCTTTACACTCAAAGGAACACCGCTTGCTCACTCTTTGTATAAAGTCTTTCCTTTTAGTTGTTGTTGCCTGAACCAAATGAGCAAGTGATTTTGGTACTTAACCGGCATCCCTTTAGGATACGACATTGACTCGCCAATTCTAGGCTACAGTTGACCCGGTACACTGCCGGTAAGATTGGACACTTAGAAAAGGCCGATCAAGTTTTTTTGACATAGGCTTGAAAAGCAATATATATCAAAAAAATATATCACTACGATGTTTCATGAGATACACCCAACAGTAACGAGTATAATCATCAATAAATGAAACATAATATATGGACCCTCATTTTGTCAGGACAGGAGCAGTACCCCAAACATCAGAACAAAATAAAAAGGTGCATGTGATTCAGATATACTGTGATTAAAAGGCAAGGCAAAAAAATTTCCAAGTTCACAACCACTAGAATCTGAAAAATCATAAGGATGCAAATCTCCCAAAACACCACTATTACTCATGTATTTTAGGCCAGAGCCTGAGACATGACCAAGTCTAGAATGCCATAAATAAAACTTAGAAGATGAAGAAGTTAAATGAAAAGTTAAAGGTCAATATTAGTGGCAGTTGCGTAACCGGGAAGTTGCAGTTCATCCAAAATATAGAGTCCCTCCTGCCTACGACTTGTCTCATTCAGTCTCTTAGATTTGGGATCCTGCACATGAAAAGAGGTGGAAGAATAATGAACAGATAAACCAAAGTCACATAATTGACCAACCGAGACAAGACTCATAGTAAGTTTTGGAATACAATAAACATTAACGAGGGAGAAATATGTAGTGTGGATGTGACCAATGCCAGTCAATGGCAAGGGTGTGCCATCAGCAGTCATAATAGTTGAGGAAGGAGAATTAGAAGATAAAGATGTAAAAGAAGAAGAATCATGGGACATGTGAAAAGAGGCTCCAGAGTCAAAAACCCATAAAGATGAATTTGTACCTGAACCATTAAATGGTGGCAAACCTGATGTAGAACAAGCAGACAGGAATAATGCTAAGACTGAGGCACACTCTGGCATGAGACTGAGACTGGCTAGCAAGAAACCTTTGAAACTGCTCTGCAAGAGAGTCTATAGTAGGATTCACAAAAGGATCCACAATCGAGTCACCAGAGGGATGGACCAAAGCAGCAGTCATATGATGAGAGCTACTACGGGCAGCGTTTGCCCATAGAGTATGACCGTTGTTGTCCACCACGTTGTTGTTGTTGGGACTTGTCACCTTGCTTCGAACCATTTGCTTTCTATCGTGCTAATAATTCAGGACACTGATTTTTCCAATGCCCCGGTTGCTTACAATAATGATAATATTGACCAGTTTTAGCGTTTGAATTGTTCTATATATTGTGAAAGGGTTGCTAAAACAAATCCGGAGTTTGAGTCTTGAGACGAGTTTCTTCATCCAACAACTCATGAAGAACAGAATCAACAGAAGGTTAATGAGTGAGATGTAAGATGGACACACGGAAATTTTCATATTCTGGTCAAAGAGCCATTAACAACTGAACAAGGCGTTGCTCCTCCCTACTAGAAATATAAGGTGAAAATGCCCTCAACTCAGCAGATTTAGTCATAGATAATTGATCCCAAAAAGCAGTAATTTCAGAATAAAACTTCTATGACATGGCACGAATATCATTGTAAGTCAACTAGATGATACATTTCATGATGTTTTATCTCCATTTCTCATGCATTTATTGATGTTTTCTTATCAATTCGAGCCATTATTTTATTAAGTTTCATCCAAATTTGTAGATAGTAATTAGAATATAAAATATTATATTTTGAAAGTTTTTGCACCGGTTATAGCAACTGAAGCGTCGCTTCAGGTTTACGCTTGGTATTTTGGTGATTTATTGCAGGATTATAGGTTGACCAAGACCCTGAGTGAAGACACGTGTTGAGAATAAACACGTCTTTTGAGGGCTAGTAGAATATGTTGGAAGCTATCGAATTCAAATGGGTCATTTCTCATTAGTGCTTCTACTGTAGCATATATTCAACAGACATTTGACTCCTCTTAGAGTCATTTCCTAGATAAGACTTCTTCATGAGAATTGTAGATCGGGAAACGAATTTTCCAACGCATCTTGAACCACATCAATCGGAGGTCTAAAACTCACGTTATAGCCATTTTTTGAGCTGCTGTGAAGTTGGAGGCCGGCAGGCCACCAACTCTCCATCGGAGACCTCCAAGTACTCCAAATCCATTGGAGGCCTCCAACTCAATATTGGAGCCGGCCAAGGTGTTTAGATAGCTCATTTAAGTGGAGCACTCAAGTTTTGAACAAACAATTCTACTTCCCCCCTTCTTGAAGCTTGAAGACACCCCAATCTCAAGGATTCTCTAGCCAAAATTCCACCATACATTAGCAATTAATTCCACTTGTAAACATTAGGAATTCTTGTTTTGATTTCTTGAATCTTCTTGGTTGCAATTTTTCTCACTTTTGGTGTAAAAACTCATTGAAGCTCCTTGTTACTGAATGAAAGTTTCCTTTTTCAAGTTCATAGCATTTGGTTGGTAAATTCTTAGCCTTTACTTGTGATTTAATTGTTATCATAGAATGAATTCTAACATTGACATGTTGGAGTTCATATCCATGAGTGGCTAGTTCTCTACTAGACAAGATAATGCTTTTGTGACAGTTTTATCTCTATTGCTTGATTGGTAAGTTTGTTCACATTTCATAGCTTCATGTGTTGTATATCTTTTCCTATTTGCATTGTATGGCTTGTTTGTGTTGGAGTAATTAACTAACACTTGCACATACACACACACACTTAGTTGACACCGAAAGGAGATTTTAAGTGTGGGAAAAGGGATAGGAAAACAGGAAGGTAAAATTGAACTTAAATGGAACTCAATTTCTTATCTGGGGCATTGTTCATTCATTGCCCTCAAGAACTTCATCATGTTGAATCATTAAGTTTAGGGTTCTTAGACCAAGGAGGAGAAATAGAGTAATTCTGTACACTCGTATGAGAGGGAATTGCTAGCTTAGTAGTGCACCGATTACACACACTTGAACACTATTAGAAGGTTGGTGGTTGTTCATTCCCATGGTACTAGTAGAGATACTTGATCATTGCATTCTCTTGGCTAGGCTTTTTATAATTTGAACACCCGTATTAGCGGTAGTTGATTGAGCTTAGTAGCTTGATCCTTAGAATCATTTACATCCTTAGAATAATAGCTTTTCGGTACTTAACCTCGCAATCCTTGTGGAATACAACATTGACCACTTATTAGACTACAATTGACCTGGTACACAGCCGGTAAGATTGGACACCTAGAATAGTTCGATGAAATATCAACTTCAAACTAATATTGGACAGCAAAAGTAGAACGCTCATACAACCTCTCCCAATAGTCCTAAACCTCTTTAACAGTATCATACTTGGCCAGTTGCATACCAATCTTATTCTCAATAGAAATATTAATTAAAGTAATGAACTTTGAAGTACAAGTATTCCACTTCGCCAACGATTCAACATACTTTTATATTTGTCGCTTTAAAGGCCACAGAAATACTAGAATTATAACCCCACATTTGCTTGACTTTCAGAAAAAATTTCATTACATAGCTCCAATAGGGATAGTTTTTACCATGTAAACGAACACTTATTGTCTGCAATGAATCATCCCCTCTAGCCATGTTGAACAAGATGCATGATAACACCGTATTTAGTACCATAAACTATACTATTATTTACCCCGAATCATGCTCAATTGACGAGAGATATTCCGATTATTGTACGGAATACGTATCGATTGTTTAGTTCTTGTTCCTCAGTTGTTAAATCGGTATTTACATATTTATCCCTCGTATATGGTACTGTTCTGCCTCGTTTTCCGTACTTTTCAGGTGTAACATATGCTGGAGCAATGAAGATGAATCCGAGCTATAAAGAGACATTGGGCCAAGACAAGAAAGTCCACGAAGAAGTCTGCTGAGATCATAAAAGCTGAGGGCAGGCCCGCAAATGCGGAGGCCCACTCGCAACTGTGAGACTTGGGAAACACGAAAAGAAAGCTGTCGCATTTTTCATTAAGTCGGTTAGGGTTTAGAGCACCTAGCTGGGTTACAGTGCCTATATAAAGCCTGTACCAATCCCATTGTAAGATATATTCCAATTATTATCAAGTTTATGAAATAAAATACTTTCTTGGCTATTACTTTGAGCTTTTCATTGGTTTCCTTCCCCAAGTCACCAACAAGTTTGAGTTGATCAAGCTAGATCTCCATAGTCGAATGTATGAATCTTTGAATATTCCTTTATATTTTCTTTATGGTTGATTAGCATTATTTAACACGATGTAATTAATCTGCATGTTTAAACGAACCGTAATTTACAAGAATTAATCAGAAGAGAACTATGAAATCCCAGGAACCGTCGCGCTCGCAATTGTGACGGTCTACAGCGCAATTGCGAGGCACCTTTAGGTCACCCTAAATCTGGTGATTCGGCGTCTGCTGTGTTGATCGACAAGTTTAATTCAGGGTATGTTAGATCTGGTCAATCTACTTGTCGTATTTCATAAATTAACATGAAGGACTTGCAAGGTGAAGTGTTAGTTCGGACATTATCTGGATCAATCCTTAGGAACGTGCTAGACAGTGTCGATAGCTGCCTAGGGGGATTCTCGGTCTTGAGCCGACACTTTCTAGAACTTATTGCGTGTGGGTTAATACAACCAATGAAGGAGGTTAACTGCACATAGATGTTAATCGTACGTCCAATGAAGTAAATAAGGTTAAGTGATTACACCCGTAGCTAAAACCGAATTAAAACAAAATCAGGTAATTATGGGGAAAAGTAAACATAATGATTAATTACACCAACTTAGGTTGACAGGTGAGGAGGGGAAACACCAACTTTATTTTCTGTTTTTATGTTGGTCATAGACCATTGCATGTGTTCTTAGTTAGATTAATACGTTTGTTATTTGTATTGCATTGTCTCCGTGGGATCGAACTTGACTCGCTCTTGCTATGCTACGAATGGCGTAGTACTTTTGCTAGTAATTCTTGAGTAGCACGCGATCAATGCACAACTCAAACTAAAACGAAATCGAATCCAACAACAATTTCACAACAAGACTTACCGAATCTAAAGAGGCCGATTCAACCACATACCACGAGATATCACAGAAACTGAGAAGCGGAAACTCACCAACCACCAAAGAAAATCATTCCAAATACAGAATGAAAAAAAAACTTGTGGTCTCGAAGCAAAGATTTTTTCAGGGCTTCTGGCCCGAACATGGGCGCACTGAGTTTGAACTTTACTAGAATAGGTATGATCGAATAAGGGCATGAAAATGTTGAACTTTGAACCATAGTTATTAGACCTGGCCCGGTCGTTGACCCGGAAAAGCCATTGGGTCACCGGGTCACTGGTTCAACCATTGGGTCACTGGTTCAACCGGAAAAATTTATCTAGCAGTAGTAAATTATACTCCCTCCGTCTTTTATTAGTAGTCATTTTAATGTAGACACACAGATTATTAAATTATTAATATGTCTAAAATCTAACGTCAAATTACGAAATTGTCCTTCCTTTATCCATTAAATTAGATAGGTTGTTATCTTTTTTACATTAAACTCTAATATCTTGAAAATGTTCCTCGCATGGAGAAAAGATAAATTGAATTCCCCAAGCAGAACAAGTCATAGACAGTGAATTCCAAAGTAGTTTCAAAATGTAAATAAATTATTTAACCATTACAATTAAAGAAAGGTATAAATGGAAAAATAATATTGCATTGTAAATATAAAATGACAGATAAATGTAAAAATAGCAAATAGTGAAAAGTGACGGTTAAAAAAATAATGAAGCAAACTAAGTGACAGAGATAATATAGGATTATTCGAAAATCCATTAGAAATAAATATAAATAGGGAAACTTGAGAATCTATGCCTGAAAAGTAAAACATTAGAAAAAATACGCCGACGACGCGTCGTCACGCGCGTGCGTCACTTATCGTCGTCGCGCGTGGTCGTGACGGTAGTCACGCGTCTCCTCGTCGTCGTCGCGCGTCGTCATTTCATCGTCGTTTACCTGCGGCGATAGTTTCAAATGTTTACTTTTGAAGCATATTTTTCTAATTTTTTACTTTTCCAATTTTTTTACTTTTGAAGCATATTTTTCCAATTTTTTACTTTTCAAGTTTCTCAAAAAAAATAAAGAATGAAGTAAACTAAAGAGAGTGATTCACCAAAGGACCACCATTTGAATATCTAATTATTACAAAGGAAGAAAGTATTTCGAAACTCAGACAAGAATGAAATTACTATAAACCACAAGTAGAAAGTCATTTTTTCTAGTACTTGGTAGCCTTTAACATGAGTCCTCTGGGGAAAGGCTTAGAAGTAAAATTATGCCTCATGAGGGTAAAGTTTGACAGGAAGACCTTGAGCTGGTATGGGTAATGGATTGACAACAATCTTTTCGTTTGGGATTATTTTCTTCCAACTAAACCTCGTAACTAGATTTTACATGAAAATAAGTATCACTAATCTTGCGTACTCTTTTTCAGGACACATTCTTGGCCCCCTCACCAAATGGTACGAATGTATATGGAGCCGATCCGCTTCCTTCAAATCTCGACGGGTCGAATTTTTCAGGTTGAGGAAAGCATTCTGAATTTCTATGTGTTGTATTTGTACTACAATATATCTGGAAAATTTTACAATAACATGGAATTAGGATAAACATGTATAAAAATGGCAAGTAAAATAGAATCACGGAGTGTAAATTAAATTTACCTTCCACCCTTTTGGAATAAAGAAACCGTTGTACATAAAATCATTGAGAGCTTCTCTAAAAACTCCCTGGGATGGTGACGCGAGTCTCAATACTTCACATGCAACATTCCAAGAATATCTATCGTTTGTATACTATCCCAATTTAAATATTCTCCGGGAGCTTTTGATTCAACGATTTCAATTTGTTCTGTTTTCAAATAGACAACATACAAAGGTATTTTTCTTAATAACCAAATATTCTGAAAAATAATACAGAAACGTTCTTGACACATTCAAGCCTATTCATTATAATGGGGTACTAATTCATCAAAAATAACAATATATAAAAATATATTTAGTCTGCGCATAAATTTTAATTTAAACTATGTCTCCACCAATAATAATAATTCATCGGGGAAAGAGGCCAAAAGGACAATTTCATGTTTGTCAAATTCATAATTAGTGGACCGAAATAGTCTTGGATTTTGAAAAGTAAATGTCTGGAAAATTCGCCAAAGCAACTCCGGAAACAAAACGCGAAAAGTCAATGGATACAAATGTGAGGATTTCATACTTCAAAAATGTCTGGAGGACAAAAGATGAATAGTCAAAAAGGCGACAACCAACTCTAGAGGAAATGAAATAAAAAATGTATCATTTTCTTGATTCCGACATCCTGTCAAACTTTGATGAGTTTCTCAAATCAAACTCATTGATCTTCCCACAACCAAGTGCCTCAAAGATGCTGCAAAATCCCATGAAGGAAACTGTTTCAAACATCAGCTCTTGACGGGGTACACTATCGATAATTGCTTTGTCTATGAAAGCAAAGTAGTTTTCTCAGCCTATGAAGAAATAGTCGTGCTTGAAGAAGGAAAAGCGAGTACAAATAGTAGTTTTCATTGCTTTGACATTCCATGAAAATTATAACTCTCCTCACTCACAAGTTTAATGAATATCCACGTCCATGCACTTGAAGGGCTCAATCCAACTATCTCTTCTCCTTTTGCTTTTATTTCTTCTTTTCCACCTGATGTATACATATTCATGTCTTTTAAATGTTTTAGTATATGACCAAGTCGTTCAAGTACCTTAGTCAGAGGTATGTATAACAACACATCAGCTATTCTTAATCTGTCCACTAGTACTTCCATGCTGACTTCCATCAAGCAAATGTCCATGACCCGTCCTTCACTTTGCACAATCATTGTTCCTGGAATGAATTCCTTGTTCAAGCTTAAACCCCTGAATTTACTTACGAATCCATGCGCCGACTGTGCATTGATGAATTTCTTTCCTGTTGTCTTAAAAAATGGCATCTTCAATGTATGCTCTAGCGAAACAGAACAAATAACAACCCCAGCAAAGCGGAACTGTCACAAACTTTGAGCGCCCACTTACAATCTTCTCGCATTGACGACTTTCGAAATCCCAAACATATATTGTACTATCCTACAACCACGGTAATTATGGATAGACCGTGACCGTTCAAAGCCACCACCAATTCAGTGAAATCAGATCCAAAATACGATTTGCATGCCAATATGGAACCATTATGAGCTACAACGAAAGGCATGTCAACAACAAACAATGCACAAACTGGGACATAAAACATGTTCAAATACTCTTTAATAAACGGGGTAAGATATGCATCTACACTTGCAGGCACAAATCGGTATATTGGCTTCACAACACACATCAGGCCAGACATGTTCAGAGCCTATTAGCAAAGTTGATCTCTCCCTAACAAGCTCAAGGTTGTATGATCGTATAAAAGTTTCAGTCCAACTACTAGTACCTTCCTCCCGCAAGATGCTTGTGGCAACTGTAGATCTCATGATCAATTCAAGCTGAGTTGGAGATACTCTGATATTGCACTGCATTTCTTTGCCAAACAGCTCTTTGAAGACATGTGGTACAACTCCCTTCATGACTTCATTATCTTGGAATGCTTTGTCAGGTAATGACTTCATCATTTGTGGCTTAATCATTCTTTCTTTGTAGCTTCCGTAAACCTCGATAGGGATACACTCAGATTTCGGATAAGCAACTTTGAGGGTTATATTCCCAGCTTCCTCCATTTGGCCTTCATCCTCAACATCATCAGAATTTAAACTGTGTTTGCCTTCAGTTTCCTCCTTAATTGCACTAATCTCTTCCGCAACTCCAAATGCTTTAATTTTCATATCTTCCTTGCCTTCAAGATCATATCTATCAGATTCACTCTGGACTTGTTTGATGTTGGCAGATTCAAAAGGAAATTTTATCAAACACTTGGTGGACTTCATTATACCATCCATTGTGTGCTGAGACACTTCTATTCCACTGTCTTGCTTGACTTCAAGAGTTGAAAACGGGCTGTCCGAGATGGCAACTTTGGTGATTTGGACTTCATTACACCCGTTCCCATTCATTGAACATTCTTCATCTTTTTTGATATCCTCAGCATTCTTATTTTCTTCAACAATTAGCTTCATAATATGTTCAGTTGCTTCTTCAATTTGTTTCACCTTGTCTGCAGCTTCTCCTGTTTCTTTGATTGTAGTGGTTGTTGTGTCGTGGTAGTGTGCATTAGGACTGCAACTGTAAGCTTGTGAGCGGTATTTTATCGAACACCTGATGTGCATGAAGTACTTAAACAAGAGGGTCTTCATTTTTGGCCAAGAGGAGATATTTGCTTTACCTTCTTTCAGTCTGTTTAATCGCAATTGCCGCCACCAAATTTCTACCTCCCCTTCAAGTAAATAAGAAACTAATGTGCACTTCAGATCCTCGGGTGTATTATTCCCATCAAAATATACTTCAATTGCATCAACCCACTCATAGAAATCTTCAAATATGTGATGTGCAATGGAAAATTGGTAATTCCTTTCTAACCCAACCATTGTTATACTCTTTGACTCTATCTAACTGAATGTTAAACTTGTAGCAAATCCCATTTGCAGGAAGGCGAGGGAAGTCTCGCCTCACCCGATGGTCATCATACTTCAAGTGGTGTCTCAACCCAGCCACAGTCCGATGCGAATCTCCCTGGAATGTATCAGACTTGTGATTGAATTTTGACGTAGCATCCCAAAGGATCTTCGAATCCCGAACACCGTCGTGAATCCGGCTATCTTCCCGACTCATTTTGACTGTCATACCGCGAGGGGAAAAACCCTAGCTCTGCTACCAAATGATGTAGAAGATCTACACTAAAGGGGTAAAACCAAGCTAATCCAAGCTCAAGGATAATATCATTCTCAAATGAGAAAGATGATTCGATATTCAAAATTACATTCTCATTTGACAACTTAGGGACTTAGGCTATTTATAAGCTAAAAAGCCCGATTAGCTAAAACCCTACACTTAAAAGCCCAAAAGATTAGCCACTTAATTAAAACATAATAAACCGACTCTTTACTACTTTGATGCGCTACATCACTATCGATAATTGCTTTGTCTTTGAAAGCAAAGTAGTTTTCTCAGCCTATGAAGAAATAGTCGTACTTGAAGAAGGAAAAGCAAGCACAAATCATGTCTCATTGGTGGAGCCGTCACATGGTCATACTATGACCATTCGATTTGGAACCTTCGATCCAATCAAGGTGTAAGTTGCCGTCATGTCACCACTTGTTGTTAAAGACTTCGGAATTTTTCAATAAAGCCCCAATTGTCAATACAAAGGCAAGAAAAGTAGTCCGTTGATATGGATGATAAATGGTGTATTCATGTGGCTCAAAGAACGAAACAAAAGGTGCATCAGCGTTTCAAGTCTACAAAATCAAAATAAAGTCACCTCAATTCCACCAAGGCAAAATAAGTCATAACACATGGAAGCCCTGGACATGGAGACAAACCGAGAATTGGACTATAAAATCAAACGCTTCTTTAGATGTTCTCAAGCACAAGTGTCCTCGAACCTCTATCACCTTAATGGTGTACATGCTGAAGGGAATCCTAAAGGATGAAAATGGAGCTTGGCGCCGCATACATACTGACGACAGAATCGTCACTTGCTATGCCGTACTTGATAAAGAAAACTCTACCTCTAAAAAATTAGTGCGTGGAGTTGAAAATTATTCACAAGAGGAGGAGCCATCAATCAAAGACAAAATGATGAATTTTTCTGACGATGACATGTTTTTGGCTTCGGCGTCTTATATTCGTCCATCGTTCATGACGGCATACACTTGTGAACAAAAGATGAAACGTGTGTTGCTTGATGGAAGATTTTCCGTCAACATCTTGTCATTTTGCATAATGAAAGGGATGAGAATCTCTATGGATGACCCCAACAACGATCGCTTGATGATTCAAGAATTCAACCAATAAGGGCAAAGAGCCATTGGAGTAATAAGACTTGACGTCTTTATTGATGACATGTCATTCAGTGCACTCTTCCGCGTGATTGATGTCATGCTTTTGGGAAGACCATGGCTTCACAAAAATGGAGTTGTTCCTTCCACACTAGCCAATGCTTCAAGTGACGAGGAAAGTCATTAATGATGACATGAATTTCACCGGATGAACCTCACCTGGATGATTCCAAGTTCTACTCAAGGCCGACACCTGCAAAGAAGTGTACTTCAAAAGGGGGGGGGGGAAAGAAACTCGGTAAGACGTGGTGAAAGATAAACACCAAGAAAAATGCACCATAAATAAATCAACAAAGAAATAAAATGTTTCAAAGGCTTCTAGGTTCTCCAAAGCAAAGGAAAGCCTATCACAGAAAAATATACTTCTGAGTAGACTCACTTTACCACTTCAAAAAAATCGAAGTAGTAAAGATAGATGATCTCCTACAGTGGTCAGATCGTATAAAAAAGGCCCCACCATGGAGCATGGAATGTTTTCCTTTATGCAAAAAGAAGGGTTTAATCACATCACATACAAGATACTTGTCAAAGAAGGATAAGATCCTATGACCTTCATGCCAAATGTGGGGGGCAACA
This sequence comes from Gentiana macrophylla, assembly GCA_026214975.1. Lineage (NCBI taxonomy): Eukaryota > Viridiplantae > Streptophyta > Magnoliopsida > Gentianales > Gentianaceae > Gentiana > Gentiana macrophylla. The sequence goes on from CM047810.1 coordinate 40,982,813, forward strand.
AAATCAAACATGAATGAAGTGCAAACCCTTTCTAAGGGTATAAGTCATTCAATAAAATCTTTTCGTAAAGGTTCAGGCAATATTCCTGAAGCGCCAATTCGTGTCCCAATAAAATGGGCAAGCAATGATGAGGTAGAAGAAGAGCATAAAAAGCGCCCCCAAAGCTAGAAGAATTGGTTGGTTCCATTGTTGGTGAATTGAAAGAAATCAACCTCGACACGAAAGACGAGCCTAGGCCAACATATATTGGCATTCTTCTATCCCCTGAAAAAGAGCACAACTCTCCGTCAGAAGGGAATCACATTCGGTCATGAAAGCTCAAAAGCAAGTGTAGACCATATTGTCCACCTTATCCAAAAAAGAGGTGAACCAACATATCAGAGCCGGATTCATCCGCAAAGTCAAATACCTTACATGGATCTCAAACGTTGTTCCGGTAAAAAAAAAGAACATGAAAAGTCGTGTTTGCGTCTACTTGCAAGACATGAACATTGCTTGCCCAAAAGATGATCTCCCTTGGCAATCACCAAACTCCTTCAGGGGTGGATGCAACTATAGGCCATGAGATGTTATCCTTTATGGATAGAACTCCTGGATATTATCAACCGATTGCTCCAGAAGATGAAGAACTCGCCGCCTTCAGCATGCCTAAAGGAATCCACTGATACAAAGCGATGCCTTTTGGTTTGAAAAATGTTGGAGCCACGTACCAACATACCATGCAAAAAAAGGAACATGTTGCCTCAAGATGCTGAGTGCCATGCCAATGAACTCGTGGTTAAAGAAGAAAAAAGACGATCACTTGGACGACTAGAAACATGTCTTTCAAAGACTTGGGAGAATTTAACTCAAATGAACCCTCTCAAATAGCATTTGAGGTAAGCTCAAAGAAAACCCTCGATTTCATCATACACTGTCAAGGAGTTGAGATAGTTCAATCCAAAGTTGATGTCGTCATAAAGATGCCCGGCCCGAACTTCGCAACCTCCAGAAGTTTGGAATCTTAGAAGAAAGGCTCACCTACCTGTGACAATTTTCGTCAAATTTCGTCGGAATATGTCAACACTTCAACCACTTGAACAGGACAACTTATGCAAGAAAGTCTTTGAAAACTTCAAGGCTAACCAGTCTTGGTGGCAGCTACAAAAAGGAAGCATTTGCTTCTTTGCGTCACGACATAAGCCATGCCATACTCACTCGTCAATCTTATTGAGACGGTTTAGCAACTCGAGCAACAAACTCCCCACCAAGGATTGCCATCCAAGAAGCATCACAAATGAGGACAATGTCAGTATTCTCTTGCAAAAGTCATATGCTCTAGATTAAAAGTGGCGCCAAGCTCAGCAAAATCCGGATGTTGCCAAGCCTTCTTGTCCAAGGCATTCAACAATGTGGAGTGCCCACGGCTATTCCAAATCGGAAATTCGGTGCTTGTCTTATGAAGACCTGCCATAATGACATAAAAAACCAAAATAAGTTCAAATAAAAATGAGACGGCCCTCATGTGCTCGGGAGTTCGGAAAAATGGATCTTACAAGTTGATAAAGATGATCGAATTCAATTAAATCAACAGAAAGTTCCTCAAAAGGCTATGCCAAAAGAAAAATTCCCCCGAGCACGAGCTTAAACTGTGTTAAACTCATTGTTTAGGGTGATTTTCTATGGTTTATATCGTTCTATTTCGTAACAATTTTCCTCTATACTCTGATGTTTTGCATAGAAAGTGAACGCTTATTTGATTTATTAAGCAAGTGGTGTTTGGAATGGTTTAATCGCAAAGTTGGTTGAGTTATGAGATTTTATTGTTGATTTTCTATCTATATGAATGATTTCACACTTTGCATGTTTTTGTCGTCTTGAAAGTACACAAATTTGGCATGAAAGGAGCTTAACCGATGTTCAACTGAAGATTTGAATAGAAGAAAAGAGATAAAGTTGAGATTGGATTGAAGATTTAAAGTAAATTTGGAATGAAGTTGTACCAGACGCGTGTCTGAAGCTCCGTCCAGCTGGACGGGCGTTTGAAGGAATGAACGGTCGTCCAGGAAGGAACATTGGATTCAGGATATTAAGATTTTCTTTGAGCAGCGTCCAATTTTACCTAGGGCGGGCGTCGACATGACTTCGGCCCGACTCGAAGATTTTATGCAGATTGACGGGCGTTCAACCCCCTGGGCGGGCATCGGCCGCCCGACATAGTAAGAACCGACTTAAATTCTTATAAATAGCCACGTTTTCCATCCATAATATACCACTAATTACTCTAGCGCCACAAGAACCCTAAGAGGCGATTTTACGTGTTCTCACCCTTCATAAACAACTTTTATGCTTTTTATTTCCTAGATAAATTTCTCCAATTATATGTACTTTCTAGTAGCTATTTCGAGTAATCAAACGATGAATAGAGGCTAGAGCTCATTGGAACAAGCGTTGTGAAGCCGTTCTAGCAACACTTTGATTTCTCTTTGGATTATCTTGTGAGTTTTTATTCAAAGTTGTATCTTTTCTATGTTTAATTCATTGTTATTATGCAATTTTATCGATGGATGTTTTGCATGTTTGATGTTTAATAGTTGATGAAAGTTTATTGTTAAACCTAGATCACCATAGTCAAGATTAGATTTTTAACCTAAAAATAACGAGAGTTGTTAGGTTAATTTCTAGATTAGAGATTGAGAAATTTCACACCTTTGATATTAAAAGCGTTAATCTTTAGGATCGAAAGATAAGAGATTAATAAACGAATTATCTAAGAGATTAGAAATTCATACCTACGATAGGTGAATCACAACTTTTGATTAATCATCACTAGATAATCTAAAGGAGAAATTGAATGTTATAGAATTGGTGGATCAATTGCTTGTTCGTTGTTTAAATTATTGATAAATCGTTTGTGCTTGATTTGCTTAGCAAAGTTATAATTTTTATTGCATGTTTAGGTTTTAGAATAGATTATTTTAGATAATTTGGTTCGTAATCACGTTTCCTGGCTTTAGATTTCTATCTCTCTGTCAGATTTACTTTTGTTATTTCGTTTTAGTTTGTTACTTGTTAATCGTTTTTATTTTCTTATAATTCTAGTAATAGTAGTTGTGACATCTTTAGGTTAGTTAGATAAAAACTAGGTAAACAACCCGATTCCTGTGGATTCGACTCGGTATTAACCTACATACTCGATCCACACTTGGGGTAAACCGGATTTATTTTATTACTTGTTATATTTCGTTTAGCATAAAATCCGAGACAAGTTTTTTGCAAAAACTTGTCTCGGATTTTATCTAATGAAAAACAAACAAGTAATAAAATAATCCGGTTTACCCCAAGTGCGTGGATCGAGTAGTATGAAGGTTAATACCGAGTCGAATCCACAGGAATCGGGTTGTTTACCTAGTTTTTATCTAACTAACCTAAAGATGTCACAACTACTATTACTAGAATTATAAGAAAATAAAAAACGATTAACACGTAACAAACTAAAAACGAAAATAACAAAAGTAAACTGGACAGAAGATTAAAAATCTAAAGCCAGGAAACGTGATTACGAACCAAATTATCTAAAATAATCTATTCTAAAACCTAAACATGCAATAAAAATTATAACTTTGCTAAGCAAATCAAGCACAAACGATTTATCAATAATTTAAACAACGAACAAGCAATTGATCCACCAATTCTATAACATTCAATTTCTCCTTTAGATTATCTAGTGATGATTAATCAAAAGTTGTGATTCACCTATCGTAGGTATGAATTTCTATCTCTTAGATAATTCGTTTATTAATCTCTTATATTTCGATCTTAAAGATTAACGCTTTTAATATCAAAGGTGTGAAATTTCTCAATCTCTAATCTAGAAATTAACCTAACAACTCTCGTTATTTTTAGGTTAAAAATCTAATCTTGACTATGGTGATCTAGGTTTAACAATAAACTTTCATCAACTATTAAACATCAAACATGCAAAGCATCCATCGATAAAATTGCATAATAACAATGAATTAAACATAGAAAAGATACAACTTTGAATAAAAACTCACAAGATAATCCAAAGAGAAATCAAAGTGTTGCTAGAACGGCTTCACAACGCTTGTTCCAATGAGCTCTAGCCTCTATTCATCGTTTGATTACTCGAAATAGCTACTAGAAAGTACATATAATTGGAGAAATTTATCTGGGAAATAAAAAGCATAAAAGTTGTTTATGAAGGGTGGAGAACACAGAAAAATCGCCCCTTAGGGTTCTTGTGGCCGCCTAGAGTAATTAGGCTATATTATGGATGGAAAAACGTGGCTATTTATAAGAATTTAAGTCGGTTCTTGCTATGTCGGCGGCTGGACGCCCGTCCAAGGGGTTGAACGCCCGTCCAATCTGCATAAAATCTTCGAGTCGGGCTGAGTCATGTCAGACGCCCGTCCTAGGTAAAATTGGACGCTCATTCAGCAAAAATCTTAATATCCTGAATCCAATGTTCCTTCCTAGACGCCCGTTCATTCCTCCAAACGCCCGTCCAGCTGGACGGAGCTTCAGACGCGCGTCTGGTACAACTTCATTCCAAATTTACTTTAAATCTTCAATCCAATCTCAACTTTATCTCTTTTCTTCTATTCAAATCTTCAGTTGAACATCGGTTAAGCTCCTTTCATGCCAAATTTGTGTACCTTCAAGACGACAAAAACATGCAAAGTGTAAAATCATTCATATAGATAGAAAATCAACAATAAAATCTCATAACTCAACCAACTTTGCGATTAAACCATTCCAAACATCACTTGCTTAATAAATCAAATAAGCGTTCACTTTCTATGCAAAACATCAGAGTATAGAGGAAAATTGTTACGAAATAGAACGATATAAACCATAGAAAATCACCCTAAACACTCATCATGTGAGTTAAAGAAAAAAATGCTCCCAGACATGAGCTTAAACTGAGCTACACTCATCAAATGAGATAAAAGAAAAATGCTCCTGAGCACGAGCTTAAACTACGTTAAACTCATCATGTGAGTTAAAGAAAGAGAACGCTCCTAAGCACGAGCTTAAACTGTGTTACACTCATCCAATAAGTTTAAAAAGAACATGATCCTAAGCATGAGCTTAAATTGCGTTACACTCTCCAAATGAGTAGGAAAAAATGCTCCTAAGTACGAGCATAAACCGCGTTACACTCTCCAAAAGAGTGAAAAGAAAAAAAATGCTCCTAAGTACGAGCTTAAACTGTGTTACACTCATCGAATGAGTTAAAAAATGAACTACGTTTGACTTGATTCCTAGAGAAATCTCTTGGGTACGTAGGCATCTTGGGAAGTTACACCAAGTTCAGTCATACCAAAGGAAATGAGGGTCCATCATACAAGAAAGGGGCCCTCATACAAAAATTAGAAAGAAAACATGAAAGGGTAGAATGCTTTTCTTCGTATGAAGTGGCAGTAAGCCTCCCAGCAATGTCATTCTGAAATTGCCACGAGTGATTCATGCAGAATAGGGAGAGGTTCCGTCAGCTACACACTTTAAGAGGCTCTTCACTCAAATGAACTTTGTTAGTAGCCTTATTGAGTGATGGATTCGATGTCAGAAGCCTTACATTATTCATCACGGCACGCACACTCTTCGCACCTTTTTCAAGTTGCTGGAATGAAAGTCCCCTCAAGAAATTGTGGCACCGGCGATGAAGCTTCATTTCCTCCGACATTCGCATATGAGTAATGATTCTTCTTGGTCTTCCAAAACACCAAGAGGAAAGCATCATGGCCATTGGATGAATCCTTGTTGCACTGCACCATTAGCCGAATGAGGATCTCGGTAGACCAACAGCAAAGCTAAGGAAAGACACAAGGAAAATGAACTCAACTTGTGGACCGGTTCTCCCCGTGAAGGTCTAGGTTCACCGGAAAGCAGCGATGCTTCTGATCACTGGAAGACGGAGCATCAAACTCGATGGTAAGGCATATTCGAAGCTTGATCCCGGTTCCTATAGCGGCATCAGCATGATGAAGCACAACAAGATACCTCTCACCATCTCGTGTAGACTCTTTGAGTGATGCTATCTGTTTGTCTTATGCAGGGTGGAGCAACTAAGCACCCCACTCGCGTTCTTGACCCGCTCTGCACGCATGATAAAGTCCCGAAGTACCTCACTTGTGTCATTGGCTTGTTGAGCATCTGGCTATGCTACACAGGGTGAAGTCACAAAGTAACTCACCCGCGTCCTACACGGGCTGAATATTCGGTTATGCAACGCAATGTGGAGCAACTAACTACTCCGCTTGCGTCCTTGTCTGAACTCGATGCGAAGAACCCAAGAGTCGGAATCTGCAAAAAGAAATGAAAAAAAAAAAACTGTAAACAAAGACAAAAAAATTACATTTAAAGGACTGCTGAGTTGATGAGAGATTTTCACCACTGTTTTGGGTCCTCGTCACTTTGTGGATGATTTGAGGCAACGAGGTGGATAAATATTCCTCCCAAAAAAATGTTCGTCTGAAGAAACTCTGAGGCGACGAGCTGAATAAATATTCGACATCCAAAAATGTTCGTCTGAAGGAACTCCGGCGGCGATGAGGTGAAAATGAAAATTCATCCTTCAAATGGCCTTCAATACTCCGAGCGGTCGAGGTGAATGATTCAACCTCGAAATGGCCTCCGAGCTCCAACAAGCGAGGTGAAAATAAATTCGACCTCGAAACGGCTTCTATCTCTGAAGTGGTTAGGTAAAGGGAACCTCAAAACAGTTTTCGATCTCTGAAGTGGTGAGGTAAAGGCAACCTCGAAACGGCTTCGATCTCTGAAGTGGCGAGGTGAAGGCAACCTCGAAACGGCTTCCGATCACTGAAGTGGCGAGGTAAAGGCAACCTCGAAAGGGCCTCCGGTCTCTAAAGTGGTGAGGTAACGGCACTGAAGTGGTGAGGTAGGCAACCTCAAAATAGCCTTCGATCTCTAAAGTGGTGAGATAGGCAACCTCGAAATGACCTCCGGTCTTTAAATTGGTAAGGTAAAAATAAATTCAACCTCCAATATGACCTCCGGTTACCCTACAAAGCAAGAAAAAGATAATTAGACAAAAAAAAAAAAACAAAACGAAAAAAATATTGACTTTTAGTCAATTGCCGACGAGAAAGACGAAAGTCACAATTAAATTGAAAATCGACTCCCCATCAGCAGTCGACATGTCCAGTTGGCCAACTAAAGAGGAGGAATGCCCGAGACTCTCAGCTTCCTTGACTCCTTTGGGTTGAAGAAGAATTGGTGTGTTTGAAAGAGATGTGAAGATTTATATAGAAGAAGATGAAAAAAAAAAATCAAGTCTATTCCAAAAAATGTGGGATAAAAGTTACTCAATTGTGATTGGTTAGCTTATTAAAAAAAAAAAAAAAAAGGGAAAATAGGGGCGTAGCCGACTTTAAAAAAAGGGGTTGGTACACATTGTCATCTTTTTTTTCCTTTTACCTTGTTCGCGTGAATGATAAAAAAAATAGAGAGAGAGAGAGAAAAAAAAATGATGTTGCCGCCTCCGGAAAAAAAAAAAAAAAAAAAAAAAAAAAAAAAAAGAGAGAGTGTTGCCACTTGCCATCAGACTCCAATAGTGAAAATTAAGTCGAGACTCGTCGTTACGGTAAAACTTTACCAGGATAACAACAAGTTTCGAGGGCGTATTTGTAAAAAGAAAAAAATTTATGTGGTATGTCAAATATGTCACATAATACATTTGTCCTAAATAAAATTTATTTTATCTTATTTTCTATAAATATATTAGGGAATAGTGTATAATAGATGATTAAGTAAATCTCTTGAAAGAACCTTAGAGATTTAATTATTCATAATTAAATGACTGTGTAGAAATACAAAATACATATGTGACGTATTATATTTGTCACATACTACATATGTCATTAAATCTAAGTATTTTTGTATTATTTTATACATTAAATATTGTGAGATAATATAAAAGTCAATAAATCATATAATCTCTTTAAATCAATTAAATAGGAGATTTTACTGATTTATAATAAATTCAAAATCCCCTCAAAAAAAAAAATTTGCAAAATGTTCTGGAAATCAATAAAGGGTGTGAACGTATTTAATGCGAATTAATGCAAAGGCATCACCTAACACTATAAATAGGAGAGCATTAGTCATTTGCAAAACACACTGAAGAGTTGGTGGAGATCCCAGAGCAAGAAGCTTCAAGCATTCATCAACAACACCGAAGCCTCGAAGATCTTCCAAGAAATCCTTCAAGCATCTTCAAGAAAACCAAGAAACACTCGAAGGTCTTCAAGAATTTCTCGAAGTTCTTCAAGAAAGCCAAGAAGATCGAAGAGCGTGTTCAACACTTGAAGATCAACACAAAGCGGAGTTCTTCAACAAGGTGTTTTCAACACTTGAAGATCAACCAAAAGTCAAGAAAGGCGAGAAGATCTAGAAGCATCAACAACACAGAGTTGGCGCAAGCATCTACAATGGAGAAGTTGGCGAAATCATCAACACACCAAAGAAGTGGTGATTGAAGACCGGAGGAAAAGCTTCAAGCACAACAACACCAAAACATCGAAGATCTTCCAAGGAAACTCCAAAGTTCATTAAGAAAGGGTAAGAGACCAAAAGGCGTCTTCAACACTCGAAGATCATCAGAGAAAGTTGCCTTCAACATGTGAAGATCTTTCGAGAAAGCCCAGAGTTCTTCAAAAAGATGAAGAGCATCAAAAGCTCCAAAGCACCATAAAAGATTGTCTTCTACACTGAGGATCTTCCACAAAGTCGAAGTTCTTCAACTAGGAGATTGAAGGTAATACAAAGTATTCCTTCAGGGCTTCTGCCCCGAACAGGGGCGCATTGAGTTTGATCCGCGATCGTTGGGCTTTTGATTAACTTTGTATAAATCAAAGCTCTAATACCATGTTAGGATTGGTATAATCAACCAATCAAGAAATCAATAAAACAAGAAAAATGAGAGCACTTACATTCATTTGACAAGAATGAGAGAACTTAGTTAGGGTTTTGATTACAAGTGCTAAGGCTTATAAAGTCAATACTAGAAAATACCAAAATGCCCTTATGGCAAATACAAAATATCTAAAACAAAGAACAAAAGTCACGTGTCAAACGTCTCATTTTCGGATAAAACTCGGTATATTGGACAAAAGCATTAAATTATATTTATTACTTCCTATGTAGTGTCATATTTTATGTTTCATTTATATAGTAAGTATAGACAATATCTACATCCCGTGAATATTATTTACTTGCACATAGATTATTCAAAATCAAAATTATCTTTGTGACATTTATTTATTTAGGTATTTACATGTAAATGAATTGCCAGCCACATATTTCTAATGTTAAATATCTAATACCATGTTTGTTACGCAGTAATGGAATAGAATAAATATATATCATTAGTGTATGTGGATTGTTAAAGAATGAAATTAAACAAATTCTATAAAATGTGACACATTGAATGATGAGTAGGGCAGGGTATGGGATTAAGGTTGCATCGGGTAGAGTATGGTATGATTTATAAAGTATGATATGATGGAAGGGATGGGGTTAGGTGGGATGCGGTAAGGGGGTGGAGGGTGGAGTATCCCTACCCTATCGCACCCTAGCTCTCTGACCTATTTTGCCCTACATATCCCTACCTACCCAACATACTACCCCACCCCTACCCACCAGCCTATCATACGCTACCCTATCTCACTCTATTCTTCCATACGCATCCTACCTCCACTGACCTACTCTACTACATCATCACCCACATCTACACTACCCACCACCCTATCTTACCATACCTTACGCACCACCCACCCTGCCATACCCACCACTGCACCATATCATACCTTGTGTTGTATATGTTTTCCTATCTGCATTGTATGGCTTGTTTGTGTTGGAGTAATTAACTAACACTTGCACACACACTTAGTAGAGACCGAAAGGAGATTCTAAGTGTGGGAAAATGGATAGGAAAACCGAAAGGTAAAATTGACCTTAAGTGGAACTCATTTCTTATCTGGGGGTGGTTGTTCATTCATTGCACTCAAGAACTTCATCATGTTGAATCATTAGTTCTAGGGTACTTAGACCAAGGAGGAGGCATAAAGTAATTCCGTACACACGTATGAGGGGGATTTGCTAGCTTAGGAGTGCACCGATTCCACACACCGGAACACTATTGGAAGGTTGATGGGTTGTTCATTCTCATGATAGTAGTAGATATACTTGATCATTGCATTGGCTAGGTTTTTTTTTATCATTTTAATACCCGTTTTAGCGGTAGTTGATTGAGCTTAGTAGCTTGACCCTTAGAATCATTTACATTTTTGTTTTCTTGTGAACTTAGACCAAGATAATAACAGCTTTTCGGTACTTAACCTCACAATCCCTGTGGGATACAACCTTGACCACTTACTAGACTACAATTGACCTGGTACACTGCCAGTAAGATTGGACACCTAGAATAGTTCGATGAAATATCAACTTCTAATTGATATTGGACAGCAAAATTAGAACGCACATACAACCTCTCCAAATAGTCCTAAACCTCTTTAGCAGTATCATACTTGGCCAGTTGCATACCATTCTTATTCTCAATAAAATTATTAATTTAAGTAATGAACTTTGAAGTACAAGTATCCCACTTCGCCAACGATTCAACATACTTTTATATTTGTCGCTTTAAGAGCCACAAAAACACCAGAATTATATAACCCCACATATGCTTGCCTTTCGAAAAAAATTCATTACATAGCTCCAATAGGGATAGTTTTTACCATCTAAACGAACACTAATTGTCTGCAACGAATCATCCCCTCCAGCCATGTTGAACAAGATGCATGATAACACCATATTTAGTACCATAAACTATACTGTTATTTACCCCGAATCATGCTCAATTGACGAGAGATATTCCGATTATTGTATGAAATACGTATCGATTGCTTAGTTCTTGTTCCTCAGTTGTTAAATCTGCAATTATATATTTATCCCTCGTATATGGTACTGCTCTGCCTCGTTTTCCATACTTTTCAGGTGTAACATATTTTGGAGCAATGAAGATGAATCCGAGCTATAAAGAGACATTGGGCTAGGAGAAGAAATTCCACGAAGAAGTCTACTGAGATCATAGAAGTTGAAGGCAGGCCCGCAACTGCGGAGGCCCACTCGCAACCGTGAGACTTGGAAAACACGAAAAGAACGCTGTCGCGTTTTGCATTAAGTCGGTTAAGGTTTAGAGCACCTAGCTGGGTTACAGTGCCTATATAAATCCTGTACCAGTCCTATTGTAAGATATATTCCAATTATTATCAAGTTTATGAAATAAAATAGTTTCTTGGTTATTACTTTGAGCTTTTCATTGGTTTCCTTCCCCAAGTCATGTTGTGGATTTTTGTAAACGAAACAAAAAGACAAGAAATAAAAATCCGGTTAGTCGCTCCAAGTGCAAAGCTTGTAGTAAAGCGGTTATTCCGGGTCGATCCCACGAGGAACGTGAGGTTGAATGTGTTTTTTTTTAGTTTAAGCTAAACGTGTCACGAATTAACAATTTAAGGTTTATCAAATAATGGGGAGAAAGGCAGACGAACAGGGATCCACAATTCAAGATAGCGGTAAGAGCTTCTAACTTCCTACGCATGCAAATTACTAAAGGCCAAGATTAACCTATACCCAACGCAAATTACTAATTTCTTAGATAATTTGTTCATCAACTTTATCAAAGATTGATTATTTAAGCACGATAGGCACAAATTCTTTCGAATCTATTATCTAGGTTAACAATTTGATAACTTTCGTTTTTTTAGACAAATCGTTTAAAGCGATTACTATTGCGGTGATCTAGAATTCATTCAACTATCGTCAAACAAATATCACAGGCTTTATCTATCGATATGAAGCACGAAATAAACGCAATAAAAATCTGACCTTTATTGATTGCAAAACGCAGAAAATAAGAAAACCAAACACCTCTTGAATTGCTTCACCCGTTCGTCCAACCCGGGAGTTTAGTTACTCATAATAGTCTTGAAATCAACAAATCGTTTTGATTGCATAATAAAAGAAACAAAAAGAAAGAACGAACTGCTACTGTTTATAGGATGAATTTTCGACTCTCTCAATGTCTCTATGTGTATCTCTCTGTCTCCGTTAGGTTTGGGGTCTTCTTTGCTTAAATAGGTGAATAAGTCGGCTAGGTCATAAGCTAGGTCGGTTGTGCTTCAGTCGGCCGTGGACGCCCGTCCACTCTTCTGAACGCTCGTCCGGCATGTTTTGAACTTTGAGTCGAGTCGAATCTTCTTCAGACGCCCGTCTGATCTAGCGTCCAAACTGCGTCCAAACTTGCTGAATGTAAAATAACCTCCTGGACGCTCGTCCATTCGATCAAACGCCCGCTCATCGGACGGAATCAACGCCTTGATCCAATATGATCGAATTCGATTTCTTGACCTCTATCTCTTTTCTCCATCTTTATCCTTCTTTTCTCATTTCTATCTTGATTTAGCCCGAATTATATCAACATTGATCATCAATGTAGCCTCCAACATGTATCTACATCATATCAAAAATACCGCAAAGCGTAACATCATTCCAATAACCATAAAATCATAATTAAAACATATAAATTCACCAACGTTGCGATTAACTCATTAAAAATGTCATTCGCTCAATATTCCATTTAAACATGTGATTTCCATGCGATTAATACGAATGTCGGGGAAAACATTATAAAATATAACGTTATAAAGCACGTAAATTCACCCTTAACAACTCCCCCACACTTAAACCTTGCTCGTCCCGAGCAAAACAAAACAAGATAAAGGCTCGGAAAGAGTATAGACACCTCAACACATATACCACATAGTCAATAAATTAGAATCTCACCATCGTGTGTGTGCATAGCCATAGAAAACTTCCACTAAATCCAAACTTGAGGAACTCAAAGTAAAACTAGCTAAAACCCCCTCGTAGAATAGTAATAAATGACACTCATAAGGTGTACCCTACAAACGTGACATATCCCGAGAAGAATGATCGAATGAATCTAGGGCCTTTCTGAAATACTCAGAGGATAATCCCTACAAAGACATATCACAATGGGTTTTACTGGGGATAAGATTAACGAAAACTAAGCCTTATATTCAATTCATAACAATATCTTAGTTGATTCGACTTATTCACTTTAAACACACATTAGAAGAAGCTATTGCCCTCATAGCAGAATAGGACATTTCGAGATAATACCCTACCTTACTCCAATCATAAGGCAGCTTTTTCTAACTGTCGTGAGCTCTTAGTCATCATGGTGGAATAGGACATACGTGGTACACCCTACCGCACTCAAATCATTGACTAGCTTTCGACACACACGATAGATTCATTTAATTATTCAACTCCTCATTTGACATTAGTTCCGTGTTACTTATCACATTCAAACTTCTAGATATTCACAGTATGACATACTCTGGTACTAAATACAAACTATCATAAATCTCAAGATATATACGTAGCACTAAGCACATGACTTACAAGATAATCAAAAATCACTAATCCAAAATGGGGTATAGCTTTATAAAATAGCTCATCGTCACTATGGCTCGTGAAATATAATTCGGGTGAATCAACTAACTTACCAAACATATGATATAAAGCATAGATGACTATCGAAAACAACGAACATTAACATGTATTGCCTACTCGGGACAAAACAAAAATTTCGAAAATTTCGAAAATTTTACTCATTTTGCATAGAAACATCATGTATTAAGCAAATGATAGATACAAATCGACTCATTCCCCTCCCCCACACTTAAATTGCAACATGTCCTCATGTTGTGCAGAAAGTAAAAGGATAAGAAACTTAGCTATATGCGCGTAGAGAATCGAGAAGTCGGTCAGGCCGGAGCATGAAAGGGCCAACGCTCGCAAAAAGCGTGGAAAAACGTCCAAACGTAACTCAACGATCACTCGACAAAAACCACCTCTGCAACACTCGAGAAAACAGAAAACTCGGGGGGAAACGGGGTATAATATGGCAGTAGAGATAATAAATCAAAACGGACGGATGAAAAAGAAAGGACCATCAAATAAATACGTCAACAGAAGTCAAAGAAAAGAGTGCAGAGGGCCTTATGGCTTACATGACCATCAAAATATATGCCAATGATAAACAACAGTAGCGTAAAACTAGAAACACCGTGAAAAGTGACCACAAGTAAAGTAGCAAATCCATAGGTACAACCAAATCGAATGAAATGTATCAACAAGTGCAACAACCAGAAAGATGTAAAGCAAATAAAAACTCAAGGTAGCCCCGGAGTCGTCTCAGCAACAGGAACATCTGCAGTGTCAACAGTAGGAGCATCAACCGGAGAAAGATATGTGGAAGGGACACCAGCTGTAGATGCTGTCTGTGTAGGCCCAGGCTGCGTAGTAGAAGCAGTAGCAGGGTCTACCGGGGGCTCATCCTCCTCATCGTCAGACGACTCGGGCTTCTCCTCCATCTTGACCACCTCAGCTATCACCCGCTCTATCTGCTCGGAGAAGACATAATCCATATTACTTGCATTGAATACCCGCCGATCTCTCGGTTGCCGTCCATCAACGATACACTCCAAAACCGACAAAATATTATCTTGGCCATCCCGTATGTCACTCAGCATCGCCCTCAAACTATGAGCCATACTATGCCGAGTAATCTCGGAAGAAGATAACCCAGAAAGAACTGAGGCTCGAGGCGGTGTCGAAGTGGAACCAGGCTCAGTAACGGGAACAGCCTCAGACTCAACCGTTGACGGAGCTTTCTCTCTCTGAATACCTCTCGGGTTCTTAGGCCTATGATCCTGCTTATACTCCGGCACTCCGGCATCCTTGCATATCTGATGAATCAAATGTGGGACAATCAAACTCCGCTTGTAATTCTTCTGACTGAACACCAACTCATCATAAATTGCTTGGCCAACATCGACATTTAACTTGAAAACCAAAGCATACAACATTCCAAGGTCGCCTATGTGAAAGTGTGTCAAATTATTCTTCGGCAATAAACGGCTCTGGATGAAACGGCAATAGACTCTCCAATCTTCGAGACCACGCCCGTAGTAACAATCTCTCCTTACGGTCCCCACCCGCCCGAAGCGCCCAAGCAACATCGGGCAAACTTTCAATCTCAATTCCTCCAAGGGATCCTGTCCCGAATCCCGCCTTCTCTTAATTTCCTCCTTATAATCCAACCCTTCAAACGCCGCCAACCCATATTTTGCATTAAAAACTTGTGGGAAATGGGAACCTTAACACCTCGAACCAACACAACCCCCGTTTTCAAGTCGGTTTCCGAAAAATTAGCGTAAAACTCCCTAACCAACGAATCATTAACTGGGGTAGTCGGGATCTTCATCAATGCATCCCATTCCCTATCTTTCAACAACTTCACAAAAACGGGATCCACTTTTGTCTCTATTACCGCCCGCTCAACCAACATATTCCGAGCGAAATAGTGTTTGGTATAGGCCTCATGTGCTTTAGAGTTGACAAACCGACGAGGCATAGGGATAGGCACAGCTGGTCTCACTTTCTTTCGGGGTCCCTCGGTCCTAGGTTCATTGGCATCCTCCCTAGAAACCTCTTCAGCAGTTTCACCTCTAGACGGCTCACCACTTCGGGCATTCTTAGTAGACCGTGCCAAGGGCACATCCAAATCAGTTTCAGACTCCGAGGTGGACTCGTCTCTCAAATCAGCTCTAGCTTGCTGTGATGTCCTAGAGGGTTGCTCTCGGATCACTACGCCCCTATTTGGATCAACTAAGGGAGGGTCCAACTCTTTACGCTTTTTACCACTCTCCCTAGCCACACCCTTACCAAACCGCTTCTGAACTTCCTTCACCCGCACCATGATTGAAACTAAAACGATTCAAGGCACAACAAAGGGCACCCGTTTAACATCCAAATCGGGATTTCAGATCAACAATATCAACCCATCCACCACAACCATCATCACCATATCATCACAACACCAAAACAGGAAGAAAAAGCAACAAAATGAGATAAATTTCAAGAAAATGAGCCGACCCGAAGATCGAACTCACAAAAACGTGAACAAAATCGAGAAAAGTTGTTACTAACTTACCGAGTGAGATGAGTAGATGTTGATCGAGTTGCAAATCAATCCAAACAACACCAAAATAGGCTCCAAAATTGAATTTTTCCTCTGAAAAGTCGGACGTGAATGGGGCCTGATTCTCCAAAAATACCGTGTGTTGGAGGATTTGGTTGTGAGAATCAAAGAGAGGGGGTGAAAAGCGGCCTATAGCACTTTGAATCGCTGAAAAAGGTTTAGAATTGATGATTTTAGGGCAAAAGGGAGGGGAGAGGCCGGTTTTCGGTTTTGAAAAATCTGAAAAGTGAGGGCTCAATCGACGAAGGGGTATATATAGACAGAGGTTGGACGCTCGTCCAACTCAGCGGACGGGCGTCCACTGGGAAATCGGATGAACTGGACGGGCGTCCAGTTTAGTGGACGTTCGTCCGAGTTTTTAAATCACATACAGGATTGGAGGGAAAATGTCAGACGGGCGTCCAGGATTAGTGGACGTTCGTCTAAAGAGTAGTCATGACGGACGGGCGTCCATACTGATGGACGGGCGTCCAGCAAGGCTTAAATGCAAAAATCAAACAACTCAAATTAAAAAGTGCATTTTCTTATTAACTTAATTAAGGCTTTAAAAAAAAATACAACTATAAATCATCGGAGTACAAACAAAACGAAAATAGATTAGAAACGGTGGGTTGTCTCCCACCCAGTGCTTTCATTTTACGTCGGGGCTCGACGGAGACAAAACTAACCAATAGGTCACTGGTCTGCGTAGATCTCGTCCCAGTCCACTATACGAATGAGACGTCGAAGCATGTCGATAGCCGGAGGAAAATCGTACTCATCCCGCAAACACCAATCCTCACCGCCTACCTCAAGACCTCGAAATGCTCGATCCATGACACGATTGCCAAATCCGTCAGCATAGGATCATTAAGTATCTTGTACGGACGTCTTATGGCCTCCTGCAACTCCTCAGTCATGAAATCGCTGCCTCCCGAACAAGGTGGAACAATGATAACGTACGTGATGGTCTTCACCGAGTACTAATATCAAAATCTACATGAAGAATTATAGTGCCTCCTGGTCCTCATCTTCATTTGTGATCGGCGGGATCCGACTAATGAGTGGAAACTCCTCAGGCGAACTCCGTAAAGATCCATAACTAGCGGCAACTCTCAATCGATGATAGAAACATAAAAGCTTAGTAAAACTAACTAAAATAACATACGAAAGCAAAAAGAACTAAGAAAAACTAAAACAAGATTGGATATCTAGGATGCCCCTAGTGGCGCTTTTGGTTTATGTCGTTAGCTCGACATTCAATTCAGTCTAACCCGGTCGGGCCACTTTGGCTTTTTGTTGGTCATCTCAAAGAATGTAATTCTTAACAAAATTAGGTCTACAAAAGCGAGCAAGTGGACTCGGGATTCGACCTAACCATTTTTCCCAGGCCCGCTTGATCTTCTCGTCTGATTGGGATCTCTTCCGCACTTTATGCTTCTTCAAATCCACTTCCTTCCAATATTGTTCCATGTCCCGACTTCCGCAAAAACTTGGTGGTGATTCAAGATACTATCATCGAGAGAATAGGTGCAGGGAGAACTCATCGCAATCATCGACTCAAGTGATACAACTTAACAAATCAAGGAATTTAACTACCTCGGGTGATTCTTCGGTTGGCCAATGTAGTGTTTGCATCGTTGACCATTGACCTTGAAAGGCTGATCACCAATCCCTTAAGTTCCAAAACGCCGCTAGGAAAGACAGACAGGACCTCAAATGGACCGGACCACCGCGTCCTTAGCTTTCGGGAAAAGATGCGACTGAATTGTATAATGAAGACCGGCTACTTTGCATGAAACTCCCTTTTCTTGATCTTTTTATCATGAAGGAATTTCATCCTTTCCTTGTCGATCCGTGAACTCTCATAAGCTTGGAGCTGAACTCGTCTAATTCATGCATTTGTTGGAGCCTATGATCTCCACAAGCTTGGGAGTCGAAGTTTAGGAACTTAGTTGCCCAATAAGCTCTATGCTCTAATTCTCTTGGCAAATGACAGGGCTTTCCATAAACCATTTGGTATGGTGATGTACCCATAGGGTTTTTGTATGCGGTCCTGTAAGCCCACGAAGACATCATCCACCTTCAGCTCCAATCCTTTCGATGGGAGTTGGCTTTTTCGAGGATTTTCTTTATACTACGACACTACGCTCAACTTGCCCACGGGTTTGGTCATAGGGTGATATGGTGTGCCACTCTTATGCTTAACACCATACTTAGCTAACGAGGCTATCCAGGGGTTTATTAATGAAGTGTGACCTTCATCATCGATCGAGCTCTAGGCGCCAAACCTCGTGAAAATGTTCCTCTTCGTAAATTTCATTACCGTTTTATGATCATTCGGTGGAGTTGCGGCGACTTCTACCCATTTAGATACGTAGTCTACACGCACTGAGAATGTATTTATTTCCGCATGAAGATGGAAATGGTCCCATAAAGTCTATGCCCCATACGTCAAACACTTCACATTCCAATATGGGTTGAAGCGGCATATCATACCGCCTGGTCAAAGTACCGGTTCTCTGGCACCTATCGCAGACTTTGCGAAAGCTTGATATCTTAAAAATTCTGGGCCAGTAAAAACCACATTGAAAGATTTTGGCAACGGTCTTCCATGCATTAAAATGGCCGCCAGTGGGGCCACTATGACATTGCTCAATAATATCCCGTTGCTCGCATTCAGGTACACACCGGCGGAGTAACCCATCCTTGCAGATCTTGAATAGATATGGTTCTTCCCAGACATAGTACTTTAGATCAGAGAAGAACTTCTTCTTCTCCTGGTAAGAAAATTCAGGATTCATATAGCCAGAATGAAGGTAATTGACAATCGAAGCATACCAAGGAGGGTCGGGAGTGTGGACATCCATATTCATAACGCTCTCGAAGGGATAATAAAGATCAATGTCCTGGGGATCTTCCTCAGCGATTGGTAATACTCTCGAAATATGGTCCGCTACGGTGTTCTCACTACCCCTTATATCCTTGATGTGAACATCGAATTCTTGTAGTGTAAGAATCCACCTCAGCAGTCTTGGTTTGGCATCCTTCTTATTCATCAAGTAACATAATCTTTGCATGATCGATCCATACAATTACCTTGGCACCAAGCAAATAGTGCGGAACTTATCCATGGAAAACACAACCGCTAACAGTTCCTTTTCCGTAGTGGTGTAATTTGCTTGAAATTTGGATTCAAGGTATGACTCGCGTCTGAGATAGGTTGGAATTTACCATTAACCTCTGTGTCTAATACGGCACCCACAGCGTAGTTGGAGGCATCACACATCGATTCGAATGGAATGTTCCAATCCGGAGAGATCGGGATAGAGGCGAGAGGTCAAACGCTTTTGTTTAAGCTCTTTGAAGGCAACTTGACGATCATTATCGAAATTGAAGGTGACGTCATCTTTCAATAAAGTTGATAAAGGTTTAGATATTTTTGAAAAATCTTTTATAAATCTCTGTAGAAACCCACATGACCAAGGAAACTTCTTACTTCTTCGTGTTTCAGGGTAATTCATCTTTTCAATAGTTTCTACCTTAGCTTTATCAACCTCTATGCCTTTAGCGGAGACCTTGTGGCCTAAAACAATCCCTTCGGTCACCATAAGATGGCACTTCTCCCAGTTGAGAATCAAGTTCTTCTCCACACACCTCTGCAGTACTTTGTCTAGATTTTCGAGACAGTCCGTAACGATGTGCCAAACACCGAGAAGTCGTCCATGAATACCTCCATGCATTTCTCTATAAGTCCATCAAAGATAGCCAACATACATCTCTGGAATGTAGCTGGCGCATTGCAAAGTCCAAAGGGCATTCGCCTATAAGCGAAAGTACCATAGGGGCGGTGAAGGTTGTTTTCTCTTGATCTCTTTGGGTCAATAGGGATTTGGAAATAACTGAATAACCATCCAAAAACAAGAGAAAGCATGCCCGCCAAACGTTCCAACATTTGGTCTATGAAGGGGGAGAGGAAATGGTCTTTCAGGGTCACCTCGTTCGACTTCCTATAGTCTATCTCTGGACACTGTACCCGATGACTAATCTAATGACTACCTCTTCACCTTTGTCATTCTTTTCAATGGTAATACCTCCCTTTTTTAGGTACTACGAGTGGGGATACCCAATCGCTATCACTATCGCATAAATGATCCCCATATCCAACGACTTAATGATCTCTTTCTTCACCACTTCCTGCATGTGTGCGTTTAAGCGTCTCTGCGGTTGTCTTACACTCTTTGCACCTTCTTCGGTTCTAATCTTATGCATACTGAGACTTACGGAGATATTCCTCGATATCACCTACCGCCAACCGAAGGCTTTCTCATTTTTTTCTTGAGCGTCAACCAACTCATCTTCTTCTTCTGGCGGCGATTGTAGAGGAGATATCGAGAGAGGTAGCGCCGCCTTCTCTCAAGAAGATATACTTGAGATCTTTGAGGTAGAGGTTTTAGAACAAGGTCCTCGGGAGGTTCCTCTAAAGCTGGTCTTGGCCTCTCCTGTTTTGAGATCTTCCTTAGTGATAGGGTCAAAACTCTTGCCTCAAGCAAGTCGACTTCTTGTGAGGTGAAAGAGTTCTTTGAGAGAGCACTTGTGTCCTCTTGACAAGCTCTTCTCCATAGGCGGCCTCTAGCTCGTCCAGGTGTAGTCTGTGAAATCATCGACGTTTCAAGCACAAAACCGAGGGGTTTTCTGAAGGTGATCTAAGGGCTTTAACTACACTGTAGCGTACTTCCTCATCCCCAACACGTAAAGTGACAAATCCTGCATCGCAATCTATAGTGGCTCTAGCAGTAGATAGGAAAG
This sequence comes from Gentiana macrophylla, assembly GCA_026214975.1. Taxonomy (NCBI): domain Eukaryota; kingdom Viridiplantae; phylum Streptophyta; class Magnoliopsida; order Gentianales; family Gentianaceae; genus Gentiana; species Gentiana macrophylla. The sequence continues at coordinate 41,003,760 of CM047810.1, forward strand.
GTCGTCCTAGGAGGATGGGGGTATCTTCTTCTTTAGTGTCTAAGACATACCAATCCACAGGAAATGTGAATTTGTCTACTTGGACCAGAAGGTCTCTAAGCACTCCGTCGGCTCTCTTGAAAGATCTATCTGCAAGCTGGATACTTATGGGGGTAGGCTCCAATAGATGGTCAAGGTGTAGTCTCTTGCAGACAGAAAGGGACATCAAACTGATGGATGCTCCTAAATCACACAGAGAATTTGGAAAGCTTAAATCTTTGATTTTCATAGTTAAGACAAATTTTCCCGGATCGCTGCGCTTTTCAGGAATTTCTCCGTCGGTAATAGCGGAGCATTCTTCTCCCAATTTTTTCTCCATTTCACCTAACTTATTCTTTGAAGAAACAACATCCTTCACAAACTTGGCGTACTTAGGCATCTCAACCAACACTTCAGATAAAGGCAAATTTACTTGGGTGTTTCTTAATAGGTTGAGTACCTTCTCGTACTTTTTGTCTTCAGATAATGAAATGTTTTGCTTTCTTGGCGGAAATGGGAGCTTATTGATTCCTCTTGGAAAAAGACTCTCATGGGCGAGGAAGCTCTTATAGCTTTGTCCTCCAGATCCTTCCACCTCACCATCTTTTCTGTCTTTTTACTCGTCAGGGGATCCTCCGCCTGAGTGACTTTCTCCGGTTCATCATCTTGGTTTTCAATCACCTGAGATCTCTTTCCTGCTTCAATCTCATTTTCATCTTTCTCTTCATCCAGGTCAGGGGACTGCGGTTCTTCCCCTCCTACCGAATCAGGGGTAGGAGGGTTTACTCGTTTCCCTGGTTCTGTCTGTAACTAGGGTGTTGTTGCAATTGTGTACCGGATCTCAGGTTCATAGCATTGGACTCCTCTTGTCCATAGGGGGTAATGGGTGCGAGCTCGGCACAGTGGTTTGTTCTCGCTTCAGCTTGAGCTGCATGCCCACTTTTAAGATTCTTCTCTGTAAAACTCGGTAGCTGTCCTTGAGGCTGGCGACTAATTGTTAAACCTATTTATCTAACTGTCTTTCTAAGTTCTTCATCGCCCGTCTCTGTTGCTCTTCATACTCGCCTTGTAGAAAGCGTACCATAAGTTGAGAGTCTGATTAGAGGCGGTTTCTTTGTGAGTTTTGATTAGCGGGCCAGGTTGGATTTGTTCTTGGTTGAGAATTTGAACTTTGACTCGAGTTGGGGTTCTGGTAGTAGGCATTGCGAGAGGTATTCTGTCCCGAATTTTGAGTGCGGTTTTGGTCATAACCTTGATTACGGCGTAATTTCTATTCGGTTGTAGTTCGACCTTGAGAGTTATTCTGGCTTGAAAATCTCTGGTTCTGCGGGCCAGAAGAGTTGTTTCTCTCATTTCCACCATTCAAGGGGCATGTTGCAGAAATGTGACCTCTAAGCCCACAGGTATAGCAGTTCATAGAATCATACTGCCTTGTTTGTTGGACAGCGTTGACTTGAGGGGTGTACTGACAATGGTCACTGATGTGACCGGTCTGATAACAGTTATCACAAGAGAATACTTGTGCATTACATTGGAGAGAGGGCTGATTTTGCTCTTTAGTCATGGTCAAAGCAGAAAGTTGAGCCTGCAGGGCTGCAATCATTTGACCATGATTCTGGTTGTTGACTTCTTCGATTTTAGGTACAGCAGGGACCGTTGGTGATTGATACGTAGGTGCATAATTGTACCTAGCTATATCTTCAAATAAATCCCACCCTTGCTGTGGGGTTTTCTTCAAGAAGACTCCTCCAGATGAGGAGTTGACCATCCCTTTAGTGGACTCATTCAGACCACTGAAGAAAGTATGGACCCTTCTCTGCAAATCCATTCCATGATGGGGGCACTTGTTCAACAAAATTTTGAAACGCTTCCATGCTTCAAAGAAAGATTCATTACTCAGTTGATGAAAATTTGAGATCTCGTTAAGACATTGAATTTGTCTTTAGACGGAGGAAAATATTGGGCCAAAAATTGGCTTTCGAGCTGGGCCCAAGTTTGGATAGATTCAGAAGGAAGAGATTTAAACCATTCCATTGCTTCTCCACGGAGTGAAAATGGAAATAGTTTCAGCTTAATGATGTCTTGACTGACATCCTTAATGCGAGTAGTATCGCATATACCCAGAAATACATAAAGATGCGTATAGGGGTTCTCAGATTGATACCCATAGAAAGTTGATGCATGTTGCACCATCGACGGATGAGAAAGTGGTCTTATCTCAAACGGGTGTATCGTTAGGGATAACCACAGCCGAGCGGATGTTCACATCACCGGGAGTGGCATAGTCTGCCAGGGTGCGGTTGGCTTGAGCCATTGAATCAGTAGTTTCTTCCTCAAAGAAAAGGTTGGAGAAGAAATTATCTTCAGAAGAGTTTTCACTCTCTTCGACTTCCTCTTTGGGAATCGGAATGGGCTCGGGAACTTTTCGTTTACGGTTTACTCGAACTACGTCTCGTTCAAGCTCAGGCTCAAAATTAAGCATCCTTGTTTTGCCGTGTTTGCATATAACGAAGTCAAACTACGGAGAGACAGATAGGATCAGATTTTGTTTAGGAAACGAGGTGAAGCGAAGCCTATAAAACAAAACCAAAGAAAAGAAAAGAAAAGAGAAACAAAATCTGTTTGAAGCAAAACGGACGTCCAAGGTTGTGGACGGGCGTCCGGATGGAATTCGGACTGGACGGGCGTTTAAGGACTCAAACGCTCGTCTGCGAGGCAGAATACCGAGCAGGCGCCCAAGGTTCCAGGCCTTTCGTTTGGTACGAAAAAAAAAAAGCGAACGAAGCGTAAATTGCAGCGTAGAAGCTACTAAGGAAAAACCTTAAACCCTAACTAAAATAGCAACGAATGATCTACCTAAACTTATGCTAAAACACATAAAACCGTGCCAAGTTCCCCGGCAACGGCGCCAAAAACTTGTTGTGGATTTTTGTAAACGAAACAAAAAGACAAGAAATAAAAATCCGGTTAGTCGCTCCAAGTGCAAAGCTTGTAGTAAAGCGGTTATTCCGGGTCGATCCCACGAGGAACGTGAGGTTGAATGTGTTTTTTTTAGTTTAAGCTAAACGTGTCACGAATTAACAATTTAAGGTTTATCAAATAATGGGGAGAAAGGCAGACGAACAGGGATCCACAATTCAAGATAGCGGTAAGAGCTTCTAACTTCCTACGCATGCAAATTACTAAAGGCCAAGATTAACCTATACCCAACGCAAATTACTAATTTCTTAGATAATTTGTTCATCAACTTTTATCAAAGATTGATTATTTAAGCACGATAGGCACAAATTCTTTCGAATCTATTATCTAGGTTAACAATTTGATAACTTTCGTTTTTAGACAAATCGTTTAAACTGATTACTATTGCGGTGATCTAGAATTCATTCAACTATCGTCAAACAAATATCACAGGCTTTATCTATCGATATGAAGCACGAAATAAACGCAATAAAAATCTGACCTTTATTGATTGCAAAACGCAGAAAATAAGAAAACCAAACACCTCTTGAATTGCTTCACCCGTTCGTCCAACCCGGGAGTTTAGTTACTCATAATAGTCTTGAAATCAACAAATCGTTTTGATTGCATAATAAAAGAAACAAAAAGAAAGAACGAACTGCTACTGTTTATAGGATGAATTTTCGACTCTCTCAATGTCTCTATGTGTATCTCTCTGTCTCCGTTAGGTTTTGGGTCTTCTTTGCTTAAATAGGTGAATAAGTCGGCTGAGTCATAAGCTAGGTCGGTTGTGCTTGATCGGCCGTGGACGCCCGCCCACTCTTACGAACGCTCGTCCGGCATGTTTTGAACTTTGAGTCGAGTCGAATCTTCTTTGACGCCCGTCGATCTAAGCGCCCAAGCTGCAAGGCCCAAACTTGCTTTGAATGTAAAATAACCTCTGGACGCTCGTCCATTCGATCAAACGCCCGTCTCATGGGACGGAATCAACGCCTTGATCCAATATGTCGAATTCGATTTCTTGACCTCTATCTCTTTTTCTCCATCTTTATCCTTCTTTTCTCATTTCTATCTTGATTTAGCCCGAATTATATCAACATTGATCATCAATGTAGCCTCCAACATGTATCTACATCATATCAAAAATACCGCAAAGCGTAACATCATTCCAATAACCATAAAATCATAATTAAAACATATAAATTCACCAACGTTGCGATTAACTCATTAAAAATGTCATTCGCTCAATATTCCATTTAAACATGTGATTTCCATGCGATTAATACGAATGTCGGGGAAAACATTATAAAATATAACGTTATAAAGCACGTAAATTCACCCTTAACAACTCATCAACTAGTTTGAGTTGATCAATTTAGATCTCCATAGTCGAATGTATGAAGCTTTACACATTCCTTTATATTTTCTTTATAATTGATTAGCATTATTTAACGTGATGTAATTAATCTGCATGTTTAAGCGAACCGTAATTTACAAGAATTAATCAGAACAGAACTATGAAATCCTAGGAACCGCCCCGCTCGCAATTGCAATGGTCTACAGCGCAATTGCGAGGCACCTTAGGTCACCCTAAATCTTGTGATTCGGCGTCAGCTACGTTGATCGACAAGTTTAATTCATGGAAGGTTAGATCTGGTCAATCTACTTGTCGTATTTCATAAATTAACATGAATGACTAGCAAGGTGAAGTGTTAGTTCGGACATTGTCTGGATCAATCCTTACTCCTTAGGAACGTGCTAGTCAGTGTCGATAGCTGCTTAGGGGAATTCTCGGTCTTGAGCCGGCACTTTCTAGAACTTATTGCGTGTGGGTTAATACAACCAACGAAGGAGGTTAACTACACATAGACGTTTATTGTCCGTCCCATTGAAGTAAATAAGGTTAAGAGATTGCACCCATAGCTAAAACTGAATTAAAACAAAATCAGGGAATTACGGGGAAAAGTATACATAATGATTAATTACACCAAGTTAGGTTGACAGGTGAGGAAGGGAAACACCAACTTTATTTTCTGTTTTTATGTTGGTCATAGACCATTGCATGTGTTCTTAGTTAGATTAATACGTTTAATATCAATATTGCATTGTCTCTGTGGGATCGACATTGACTCACTCTTGCTATGCTACGAATGACGTAGTACTCTTGCTAGTAATTCGTGAGTAGCACGCGATCAATGCACAACTCAACTAAAACGAAATCGAATCCAACAACAATTTCCCAACAAGACTTGCCAAATCTAAAGAGGCCGATTCAACCACATACCACGAGATATCACGGAAACTGAGAAGCGGAAACTCACCAACCACCAGAGAAAATCATTCCAAATACAGAAAGAAAAAAAAAACTTGTGGTCTCGAAGCAAAGATTTTTTCAGGGCTTCCGCACCGAACGGGGGCGCACTGAGTTTGATCCGCGATCATTGGGCTTTTGATTAACTTTGTATAGAATCGAAGCTATAATACCATGTTAGAATTGGTATAATCAATAAATCAATAAAACAAGAAAAAAGAGAGCACTTACATTCATTTGACAAGAATGAGAGAACTTAGTTAGGGTTTTGGTTATAAGTGGTAAGGCTTATAAAGTCAATTCTAGAAAATACCAAAATGCCTTTATGGCAAATACAAAATCTCTAAAACAATGTATAAATATATATATGCTAACAAATGTCACGTGGCAAACGTCTCATTTTCTGATAAAACTCATTATCTTGGACAAAAGCGTTGTTTTTATATTTATTACTTCTTATGTAGTGTCCTATTTTATGTTTCATTTATATAGTAAGTATAGACAATATCTACATCCCGTGAATATTATTTACTTGCACATAGATTATTCAAAATCAAAATTATCTTTGTGACATTTATTTATTTAGGTATTTACATGTAAATGAATTGCCAGGCACATATTTCTAATGTTAAATATCTAATAACATGTTAAATATCTAATAATAATGGAATGAAATAAATTTATATCATTACTATATATGGATTGTTAAAGAATAAATTAAACAAATTCTATAAAAGTTGACACTTTGAGTGATGAGTAGGGCAAAATATGATATTAAGGTTGCGTGGGGTAAAGTATTATATGGTTCATAAAGTATGATATGGTGGAAGGGCTGGGGTAACGTGGGGTGTGGTAAGGGGGTGGAGGGTGGAGTAGCCCTACCCTATCGCACCCTATCTCTCTGACCCATTCTGCCCTACCTATCCTCACCTACCCAACATACTACCCCACTACCTTACCCACCACCCTATCATACTCTACCATTTCTCACACTATTCTTCCCTACGCATCCTACCTACATTACTCCACTGACCTACACTACTACATCACCCACCTCTACACTACCCACCACCCAACTTACCTTACGCACCACCCACCCTGCCATAGCCACCACCCCACCATATCATACCTACCATATTCACTACCCCTACATACCCTCACTATATTCTACCTTACGCAACCTACCTACCTTACCCTACCAACCTACTCTAACCCATCCTAACCCACCCTACCGTATCTACCACCCCACTACACCCTCAACCACCCTGCCTTACCCACCCACACCCAGAATAACCTACCTTACCCACCACCCTACCCTATCCTACCTACTTTAACCCACCACCTACCTTACCTTACCGTATCCTACCCTACATTGCCCCACCCCATCCCACCCACGTTTACCCATCACTCAAGTGTTCGTCGATTTTCATTTTATTCAATCGAATTCTATCCATTTTTAGAATTAATAAAAATCGACTTTTTTCATTTTGATTGAAATAAAATTTTATTTCATTTCATCAACTCATAATCATAGACAAACATTGAAATAAAATTTTTCATTCTCACCTAACAAACATAACATAACATAACAGGATTTAGATTGGAATGAAATTTGCCATTTTCGCCTAACAAACATAACATAAGAGGATGAGTAAGAGCATCTCCAAGGGAGGGAAAATTCACCACCAAAACAGCAATTTGGTGTAAAAATTTGCTCCAAGGGTCAAGCAAATTCAAAGAACAATTTGATGGAAATTTGAATCTAATTAAGAATTTGGGAGAGAATTAGAATTTCAACAAATCACTGTTCATTAGTTTTATATTTTTTTTCCCGTCTCTTTGTGGAAGATGATCGGTTTATTTGTTTTTTTTTTTCTTTTTATTTATCTTTTCCAATGTAATAGCTTAAAAATGTAATTCAAAAATATAAATAAAATTATTTGATAATTTATATCATTATAGATGTTATATGATAATATTTAAAAAAATGTGCAGACCCCTCAAAAAAAATGTGCAGAGGATGATAATACAATTCCTCAAAAAAAAAGATGATAATACAAATAATTATAAGACACGAATCATAAATTTATTTCTTTGAAAACAGAAATACAACACAATTAAAATACATAATATTAAAAAACATAGAAAATTACATGGCATAAAATAAATACACGTCATACATAAACAACAATAATTAATAGACGTTACGCAATAACAATCATTAATAGTCCGATATGTTGGGTCCAGCCGGGTCTAAATCTCCAAACAATTGACTAAATCCACCCGTAGTGCCATAATCTTGATTACCAAATCCATAAGTAGTGTTATCTTGGTTGTTAAACTCATCATTAGTGTTATAGTCTTGATTGCTAAACTCATCAGTAGCATTATGGCCTTGATTGCTTTGTTCGGCATTTTTCTGCCTAACTCTTGCTCGCTCGGCTAGTAAGGAAGCTCGAGTTTCTGGATCAGTAATAGAGTTCAAATCTGTCATCATTATTTTAAAATCTTGGCGTCGATTTAACACATCCGTCAACTCTGTTGTTTTATTTGCTAGAGCTTCTACATACATTCTTGTTTCATTATTTTGTGCATTATTGAATTTGGCTTTCTTAATACCCGCACGTGGTCTTTTTGAAGTAGTAGCACCAGTACTGTCGTCACTTAAATTGATAGAAAGAGATGGCAGCCCGAGGGAAGAGGAATCCGGTGTCTCTGAGTGAGATGAGCTATCACCATCGTGTGCAGCAAAAGTTTCGAGATCCTTCAGTATTGGCCATACATGATCAAACTTGAATCCTTTTTTGTTCTAATCCATTCAAATCATTTAATAAAGAAATATCGAATGAATGGTGTAGATTTAACGTAATCCCGATGGATATTCAAGATGTATCTGCAATAAATATATATGTAATAATAGGTGGTGGGGATCCAAGATAATTTTTCTTGGGAAAACAACACCTTTAGGTATGGTACTGATTCAAGATAGATTTTTTTTTTTTTTTTTTTTTAATCCATCCAAATGATTTGCATCAAGATAGATTTTTTTTGTTTGTTTTATCCATCCAAATAATTTGACAACCGGTGATATGAAACATATGATATTGATTTAATGTACTACCGATGGATGGTCAAAATGTATCTGCAATAACTATATTTATCTGAACCACCTACAATTATTTGGTATCCGGATATAAATTAAACGATGGAGATTTAACGTAATCCAAATGGATGGTCCAGATGTGTTTACAACAGGTATTTTTATCTGATCCACCAACAATTATTTGATCCGGATATGTAACAAGTGGTGGAGATTTAACGTAATCCAATCCGACGGTGGAGGCGTAATCACTCTGATTTTATTGCTATCTACAAATGTTATAAAACCGGATGCAATGAATATTGATTAACACCCATTTCTTCCACTTTTGACTTTATTCATTCTAAAGGCAAAAAACTTCTCATTATGGTTGGTCCTTCATCATTCAATGTCCAGTCTCCTCCTTCTTCCGATGATGATACTGAAATTGTGCAGTGATGATGCTAAATAATGCACCACCGGATTAACAGGGTCACGTGTAATCTAAGGATGAGCTGTAAAGGGATCGAATGGTTAGAAATGTAATAAAGATGGCGTTTTTGGTATTTTATGGCTGAGTCCAAGAATGTATCTTGGATTGCCTACGTATCCTGTGTGAATGTACAGGAATCAAGCCTTACGTAGTTCCTGGAATGATGTATTTATAGGCACATGTCCTTCTTCTGCCCTAAGTCTAGGGCGGTTAGGTCTATTGACATAAATACCCTTAAATGGGTCTTGCCTTCCTGCCCAAGTAACCTGCTGGGCGGTGGGCCCGAGTGTCTGAACTGGAAGTCTTGGCATCGACTCGAGGAATACCGACATGAGTGATCGAGGTGGGACACTTGCATAATCTGCCTGTCATTGCGGTCTTCACTGGTATGCATAGCATTCGATCCGATGTCAATCATCAGCGTAGACTTTTTCACATGCCAGCTGGACCAATCAGATACTTCCACGTTGAGGAGTGAATCCCCATATCATCAACATATTGCAACATGTAACAATTTCATTGCTCAACTACTCACCCGACAAGGTGCCCCTAGTGTTCGTAGAGGCTCAGTTGTAGGTCATAGAGTAATTGATCGTGATTGAGAAGCCGCTGATCGTAGGTTGTTCAATGACTACTTTGATGAAAATCCAACTTTCAATGAAACCATGTTTCGACGACGTTTTCGGATGTCTCGCAAATTGTTCCTTCGAATGGTTGATGGTGTGAAAAATCATGACACCTATTTTGTTCAAAGAAGAGATGCTGCGGGTAAAGTCGGATTGTCTACGTTTCAAAAAATGACGGCCGCGTTGCGGATGCTTGCATACGGTGTACCCGCAGATTCCATCGGCGCGAGTATATCGAATGGGAGTCTCTGCGCAATAGAATGTGTTAAGCGATTTTGTCGTCTTTGTTATTGAGGTATTTGGAGAGGAGTATCTAAGATCACCTACACCTGATGACATTGCTAGGCTATTGCATATCGGCAAGCAACGTGGCTTCCCGGGAATGTTAGGTAGTTTGGATTGCATGCATTGGCGATGGAAGAATTGTCCAACTGCCTGGGCAGGCCAATATGCCGGAAGAAGTGGTGACCCTACGATCATTCTCGAGGTCGTGGCAGATTATGATCTTTGGATTTGGCATGCATATTTCGGTATGCCCGGGTCTAATAATGATATTAATGTTTTGGAAGCGTCAAACTTATTTTCCAATCTTGCCGAAGGTATTGCTCCCCCAGCAAACTTTACCATTCGCGGAAAAGAATATAATATGGGTTATTATTTAGCTGATGGTATATATCCAAAATGGGCAACTCTTGTGCAAACTATCAAGGATCCATCTGGTCCCAAAAAGAAACATTTTGCAAAGAAACAAGAATCGTGTCGAAAAGATGTAGAACGTGCATTTGGTGTTCTCCAATCAGAATTAACAATTGTGGCACAACCAGCTCGATTTTGGAACAAAAGTGATTTACATGATATAATGACTGCGTGTATAATAATGCACAACATGAAAATTGAGGATGAACGTGATGTGAATGCACCAATTCAAGATGCAATGGAAGCGCCGCCTCCAACTGTAGAATTGGTGGATGAGAATACTCGATTTCAAAGATTTCTCGAACGACATAGGCAAATTAAGGATAACAAAGCGCATTATGAACTTCGTGATGCCTTGATTGATCATTTGTGGGAGGAATTTAGCAATTCGGAGGATTAAGTTATGGGTATGATAATGTTGTATCGATGTTTGTATTGTGGTTTTATTTTTAAAAGTGTGCTTTTAGTTCGTATTATTAATATGTGTGTTGTGGTTGTATTTCATCATTTTAAAGTCATGATGTGTTTTTATAAACTTAGATTTGCTTTAAATAAATTGAATATTATTATATTTTATTTAAAGTTAAATTAAATTTTATTTTAATAAAAAATATTTTTTTTACTAATAACGATTTGTCACGAAAATAAAATGCACAACTAAATAATAATACATTTATTTTTATTATATAGTTGAATTTTAGGATGGAATATTCTATGAATATTCTTATTTGATGTAGAACCATTAGAGTTGACGGATAAAATTTGATGTAAAAATCCCGGCAAATTGATGATTTGATGTATTTTTTGCCGGAGGCCGTTGGAGATGCTCTAAAGAATAAGTACGAAAATCCTCATTTTAATTCTCACATCATTTTCCATTCTAATGTCATATAAGTATGAGATTGATGGTATATGAGGCCTGATTTCCAGTTTCCCTAAAGTACAACAATCGGCGTATGATATATATCTACATATATCAGGGAGAACAACAACCATCAAATTAAAGCGAAACAAACAATCATCGTTCATTCAGATCTGAAATTTATACATAAGAAAAATTGCACTCATCACAGGGAACTGGGACTCTCAACCTATTACTATTAGACCAATAAAAATGAGACACGCATCGCACGGCCCCAAAAAAAGAAAAAGAAAAAAAGAACATTAAAAAATTACAGTGTACATATATCACCAAAAATCCATGGCAGGAACAGGAGCGGTGCAGCTAAGCTGCTTAATTAGGAAGTAAAGAAGAATACAGGTTGAAGAAGAAAGTAAAGAAGCAAGAAACAAGTACAAGATACGCAGAGGAACGTCAAGCCGTATGCCACTCGAACCACCATGATTCCAGTTTCGCAAAATATTCAATCTGCTTCAATTTTCAGATGAGAATGTAGAGAGAGAGAAAGCTTTCGGGATCCGGGTCGGTATTCTTCTTCTTCTTCTTCTTTTGGATTTTTCGAAAATAAAATTACATTAATAGACAGAACCTGCAAAACTGATGATAATGTTCTACTCTACTCAGACCTGCTATGATCTTAAATTTTATGTACGTGTAACGTATGGGAAGAGATTTCGGATAAAGCAAATGGATAAGATTTTTATTTTAGATTTTAAATTCTTTTGGTCGGTTTCTTTTTGCTATTCATTACACGTGTCAAGTCGGACGTAGCTTCAGATCATAAATGGTGGGGAGTGATTTCCAATAAAAATTATAAAAAAAAAATGAATCGGTGGTCATGCGAATCGATAACATGCTTCTGGTCAACTACTCTATCTCGAAACAAATATATAGTATATTCTTCCACGTTAAAATAAAATATAATGACAAGTTTCTGTGTTTTTTTTTTTTCCTTCACAAAAATGAATGTTTTTACTAAAGCCGGACAAACGCCGGTGACACTAACGGTAAACAAACAACAAAATTATTGTCAATACAAAGAACTCGCAAGCACTAGCGGACCACTGAATTTATTTCAGATGTGTCATCAGAGTCTAAAACTAATCTTTTATCTAAAAAAAATTTCAATGGGGTCACCAGGGTCTAAAACATCATTTTTTATCGACAAAATGACACCTTTTAACAACAAAACTACATAGTTTTAATAGTTTAAAAAAAAAAAAAATTCGATTAAGTCGCGTGGCGACTCTCCCCGAGGCGTGGATCCGCCATTGCTCGCAAGATAAGTTTTTACAAAACGAAAAACCCATGAAGGCCACACACAACCAAACCGGATACTAATTCAAACAGAGCAGCATATTACACTAAAAAAAAAAAAAAAAATATATATATATATATATATATATATATATATATATATATATATATTATTTATAACTTTATGGCCCAAGAACACCGACCACCAACTCCACCACCCGCCGACACCGTACGGCATAAAAGAGCTCGTAAGAAAGACATCTCTTTCCGAAAGTGGTCAGCAAAGTCCGACATAGCACCGGTGAGAAAGCAGCAGCATCAACCTCCTAGCACTAGCCAAGAAGACGTGGGAAAAAATAAAGGAGCATGATACAACCGAGCTTGAAACGCTAGCAAAGGAGTGCTACTCAAAGCAGTAGAACAACCATCACCGGGAACTTATTGATCGGCAACCAAATCAACCACCGTTTCGACATAAAGTCATGGATCCATGAAACTCCAGGCAGGACCAAAACAGCAACCCCCGATCTAAATCCCGCCACCACAATCTAGGCGGGAAAGAACCGGATCTAGTGGGGAAGGTGGTGTGTTGTTAACCCACCAAAATTATTTCTCTTCACCTTATAACTAGTATAGGGCGAGAATGAGTCGATCCCACGGGGAACAGTTGATTATTTCTTTTCAGAATAGTGATAAAAACAAGTTGTGTAGGATGACTTTAAAATTAAGTATAAACTCACAAAGTATGCAGAATGAAATACTGGCAGAAAAATTAAAATTTAAAAGCTGAATAGAGCAAATAAGTAAGGAAAAATCAAGTTGAGACGAATCCAGCTAAAGCCAATGTTTCCTCCCTAAATCAACACAATTGATCATTGATGCAGAAATGACTCATTTAATGCTTGATAAATTGGTTATAGCTAACCGCAACCGCGAATTAACCAGTTTTTCCTACAACCGATATCTAGGACAACCGCCACTAATTATTCCCTAATCGGAATCACACTCCTAACGACCGCTAGAAGTTGGTGAACCGAAAGCATTAACTAGCAGAAAAACCCAATTTCTAGGTATTAAGCCAACCGGTCTAATTTTAACCATAGAACGCTTAATTCTCACAATAGTGATTCCTACGGGTGGCGATCCGGCAGAAATTTATCGTTTACCGCTTTTAATTTCACCTAAACAACCGTCTTGGTGTAAATTTTGACGATGAACTAGACAATTAACCTAAAAACCCTGCAGTGGAAATTAGATTGATCTTCTAATTCTAATTCGATTAAAGCAGAGAATAAAACGATACCAACAATTAAACGAGGATAAATATCAATTTGATCTCACAATTACTAGATTTAGGGATTCACAATGATTTAACTGGAGAAAGGTAATTTAGCTACAGTTAAATAATGTCTACTATGTTTATTATTGTGTTAGTATGTTGACTTGTGAAAGTGTGTGCTATTTAATGTATGTAAAAAGGACAGATGCGTATGTAATAATATTATCATCTTTCCTTCTGTTTTAAGTCTTGGTATCGGAGCCCGAGGTTCGCCGGCGTCTTGATCTTCACCATGACTACTGCAGCGTCTGAAGCTGTGATAGCGGCGGCAATCACCACAACCGCTGGAGAAACATCGCCCCGGCCACAGAACACTCAAACAAGAGCTGATTCTGTTTCAGCTGTTGTTGGACTTGGATTCACTCATGGCTCTCTTTCAAGTCTCGCTGGAGCAACGCCGACTGGCATTCCGACTTCAGCTCTTTTTGGAACTACTACCTTTGCACCTAGAAGCTATATGCAGCAAGGATTTATTCCAGAGTCTAGTTTTCCTTCTATATCAGGTTTGACCTTTGGTAGGATAGACAACAATCCTCTGTACTTGAGCACTGGTGGTTCTTCCTTACCACCTGCACCTAATCTTGGTCCTTTTAACTCCTTTGGGAACCTACCTATGTCGAATCCCCCCTTTACTGGTAACCTTAATCAGGTTTGCTGTGTTAAATTAGATCGATCTAATTATCTGTTGTGGAAATCTGTTGTTCTGCCCATTATTAGAGGTCATCGTTTAGAGAACCATATTCTTGGTGAAGAAATGCTTCCTAGACCAGGTTTAAACTCTTTGTCTGTGTCACCTTCACCGTTCCAACGACCACAGACTGTCGAAGAGTGGAGTGTTACTGATCAGTTACTGATAGGATGGCTAATGAGCTCTATGACTACTGAAGCTCTACAAGAGGTTGTAGGATGCACTTCTGCTAGAGAAATTTGGTTAACCCTAGAGACCTTGTTTAACAGTCAGGCAGAAGCTAGAATGTTGGAATACAAGAGTGCTTTAACCAGAGCCACCAAAGGGTCAAAGTCTATGGCAGATTATTTAGCATGAGATGAAGTCATATTCGACAACTTAGGCTCCTGCTTTGGATATCCTATATCAAACCGAGCTCATCCTGGCTACTCTTGGTGGACTTGATAGGGAGTATGAAGCAGTTATTGTGAATTTGACAGCAAGAGTGGGCTCTATGAATTGGCAAGAAGTTCAGTTCCAACACCTTGTCCATGAGAGGCTCCTAGCTAGGTTTAATGGTGGTATTGGCGGTGGTGATCATGGTGGACCGATTGCAAACTATGTCGACCAATAGCAATCATAGACCTAATTACACTCAAAGACCTGGAAATCACTTCAACAACAGCTATAGAGGGAGAGGTGGTCGAAATAATAGAGGCAGAGGTGGAGGTAGGAACTCCAGTAGCAACAGCAACAGGCCCGTGTGCCAGTTGTGTGGCAAGAGTGGGCACATAGTTACTGCATGCTGGCACAGATTTGAGCAAGATTTTGTTCCTTCTAACTCCAACAACTCTTCCAAACAGGCTATGGTGGCTACACCTCAGAGTGTTCATGATGGAGCTTGGTATCTTGACAGTGGGGCAACAAATCACATAACTTCTGATATTAATAATCTGCACATCACTGGAGATTACACTGGTTCAGACAATCTAACAGTGGGAAATGGTGAGCAACTTTCTATACAACATGTTGGTTCTTGTTTTCATCCTACCCATAACAGTCAGTCTTTGCACCTTAAAAACTCTTTACATGTTCCCAATATGACAAAGAATCTAGTGAGTGTCTCTCAACTCACCAATGACTATCCTGTTATCATAGAATTTGACAATCATTGTTGTTATGTTAAGGACAAGGAAACCAAGACCCTGCTGCAAATAGGAGTTCTTAGAAATGGCACATGTCGAGTTCTGTCATCCAAAGATCCGATCAACAAAGCTCTCTCCAATCCAAGAAGCGATCGAGAATCCAATAAAATTATCGTAATGCTTTTGTTTGTTCTCTTATTTTAGACAAAAATCTTGATGTTTGGCATAAGAGGCTTAGTCACCCTCTAAGTCGTGTTAAAAACCATTTTGAACTCTTGTAATATCAATCTTGTGGATGATTTATCTTTTTGTGAGGCCTGTCAGTTTGGGAAATTGCATGATTTACCTTATCCTAAATCCACCTTTCATGCTAATTCTGTTTTAGATATGATATACACTGACCTATGGGGTCCAGCACCTGTTACTTCCACTTTAGGATATCACTACTATATTCACTTTGTTGATGATCACTCTAGGTACACCTGGATTTTCCCTTTGAAACACAAATCTGATGCCTTGTCTACCTTCATTGCCTTCAAGAAACTTGTTGAAAATCAGTTTCAAACCACCATTAAATGCATTCAGTCTGATTGGGGGGGAGAATATAGAGTCTTTGAATCTTATCTTAAAGAACATGGGATTGCTTTTAGACATCCCCTCGTCCCTCATGCTCATGGTCAACATGGTAGTAAGAGAAAGGAAACATAGGCACATTGTGGAGATGGGCACGACTCTCCTTGCTCAATCTTCCATGCCACTTAGATTCTGGTGCACAGTTTTGATCAGTGTGCAAATCATTAATGATCTTCCCACACTGTTCTAAATAACAAGTCACCCACTCAAATTCTCTGAAAAACAAGCTGACTACTACTAGATATAAGGTGTTTGGGTGTGCCTGTTACCCTAATCTCAGACCTTACAACAGTCATAAGTTCAGTTATCATTCCACTAAGTGTGTGAACCTAGGTTTAAGCACTCAGCACAAAGGTTACAAGTGCCTTGATCAATCTGGAAGGATCTACATTAGTAGAGATGTTGTCTTCAATGAACATGAATATCCCTTCAAAACCGGTTTCTCTCAAGGCCCTAATAGGGCTGTCCTTGTTGACCCTAATCTTGTCAATACCTACCCCTTTTCTCTAAATATACCTACCGCTGATTCCACTCCTTCTGAGAATCACAATCCTACTACTATTGAAAACTCTAATAAGGATCCTTGTCAAGGTGTGTGTCGACTTTGAAGGCTGTTCATGAGAGTCCTATCACGACCCTAGCTCTAGTCTGTATCATCCAAATCCAATGGATCTCCTAGTCCCTTCACTCACTCTCCTGTCCTAACTCCTCATACATCTCCTCAAGACCTAGATCCTAATTCTGAAAGTTCTTCCTCATCCTTCTCACCCAGTAGTGTGGAACAACCTATGACACCTCTTAGACCTACTGGTCATCATATGCAAACCAGGTCCAAAAGTGGCATCTATAAGCCCAAAGCCTATCACTCTTACATCACCAGATCCAATATCCCTGCTCACCTAACTGAACCTGTTAAAGTGTCTGATGCTCTAAGTAATCCTCAGTGGAAGCAGGCTATGATAGAGGAATTTGAGGCTCTTCAACATAATCATACATGGGACTTGGTTTTCTTTGAACCAGACAAAATCTTGTTGGAAACAGATGGGTTTTCAAGCTCAAGCGAAGTCCGATGGATCAGTGTTAAAACACAAGGCAAGGCTTGTGGCCAAAGGATATCTGCAAACTTATGGTGTGGATTTTACTGAGACCTTTAGTCCAGTTGCTAAAGCCTCTACAATTAGAATTGTTCTAACAGTTGTTGTGATGTTCAAGTGGACCATTAGGCAGGTAGACATTAATAATGCCTTTTACGAATGGTCCAATCGGTGAAGCCATTTTTATGCCACGGCTGAGGATTTGAAGATCTTTCTTTAGACCTCGGTGTGTTTTGAGACTTAATAAAGCTTTGTATGGACTCAAGCAAGCTCCAAGAGCCTGGTTCAAAGTGCTATAAGATCTCGAGATGCTTGAGTGGGGTTTTACTCGGTCTAGGTGACAATTCCTTTATTTGTGTTGAAGGCGATGTACATTTAATATATGTGTTAATCTATGTTGATGACATTTTGGTGACAAGGAGCTCGATGGTCAAGTTCAAAATTTCATCCAGATGCTACACTCAGATTTGCCCTAAAGGATCTGGGACTATATCACATTTCTTGGGGATGCAAGCTTACGTAAATTCGAGGGATTGATGCTTTCACACAGGAGCATTATGCAGGACAACTTCTAAAAGGTTGAATATGGAGAACATTAAAGGTTGCAATACTCTATATGTCATTGGTAATCATCGAGCCCTAATCAAGGTGAGTTATTGCAAAATCCTCTTATCTATAGAAGTGCCATTGGAGGCTTGCAATTTCTCACCTCTACTAGACCGGATATCTCATAATTCGTGAACTATCTAAGTCAGTTCATGCAAACTCCCACTTGTGGTTCTTTGGATGACATTAAAAAACTCTTGAGATATGTCAAGGAAACCTTACATTCTGATCTGTTCTTTTCAACCAAGTGGTACTCTTTCCTTGCAAGGATTTTACGATCTTGATTGGGCATGTTTTCCTTCCGATAGGAAATCACATCCTTTGGATATTGTGTCTATCTTGGGTCCTCCACGATTTCATGGTGTTCTAAGAAGCAATCTGTGGTTTCTAGGTCAAGCCTGAGAATCTGAGTCTGAGATCTTTAGCTAACTCGTCGGCAGAAATGGCATGGATTGAAACAGCTGCTTAAGGAGATGAAAGTGAAATCGCTGAACGGAACAAAGTGGCATGGTGTGATAGCTTGAGTGCTAGTTCCTTGGCTCAAAATCCATCTACCATGCTAGAACTAAGCACATTGAAGTGGATGTTCACTTCATTAGAGATAAGATCTTGAATAAAGAGTTGGTCATCAACTATATTCCATCGAGAATCACAGATAGCAGATGTCTTCACTAAAGCTTTGTCTGTGAATCAGTTCAACAACTTCAGGAGCAAACTAAATCTGTTACCTGGGACATTTAGCTTGAGAGGGGGAGTTAAATAATGTCTACTATGTTTATTATTGTGTTAGTATGTTGACTTGTGAAAGTGTGTGCTATTTAATGTATGTAAAAAGGACAGATGCGTATGTAATAATATTATCATCTTTCCTTCTGTTTTAAGTCTGCTACACATGATCATAATAATATACATAAGAAATAATCAAAATACCTTATTTAATTGTAGAAAATTAAGAAGAATGTAGTTGATGAAAATAAATCCTAGGAAATAAATAAACTCAAGTCGCACTGCTGTTCCTCCAATGTCGACTAAAATCTGAATGAATCTACCAAAATAATATGTGTTCCCCTTTCTTTTCTACGTTGGCCTCCTCCTTCTTCTTTTTTAAAGGAATTTTCTATTAATTAATAATATAAATAATCCTAATAAAAAACTAATAAAATAATGAAGTAGTATACATCCATAAAGTCAGAATATGTAAAAATAAAAAATAAAGAGTGTTTAATGATGTTGTAATGAGCCATAATTTCGCAGCCAACTCGATTCGTTTCTGCCCAGCTCGCTGCCTAATGGTAGGATCCTGCCGTTCCAGCTTTTAGCTTTTCAGCACTGTTTTCTTTTCCGACTCGATTGCTTCACTTCCACTTTGTCTAAATAGCTCCAAATGACTCCAAAATGCCTCAAAACATCCAAAATATGCCTCCATCATATAGGTCCTGAAAAACATCAAAAACAACCACCCAAGCGAGATCTTTTCGTAGAAAACGCCCTAAAATTGCACCATATATGTAGTCAAATATGAACCTATCAAGTTCCCCCGCACTTAAATGGATGCTTGTCCTCAAGCATCGTACTCTCATCCCAAAAGAAAGAAAAAAGAAAAGAAAAGAGAGTGCACTAAGGGACCTAGCAATGATAGGCATGACCTACAACTAACGTGAATGCAACACACCATATTAGTGTCCAAACATGACCCTTGTCCAACTTTATCATCCATCTCGCATATCATAACTCAAATCAAAGGACAATCAAACAATGCATACCACACACTAGTGTTCATACTCACCACATTATCATATTGGTTCACACATTTTCAAGTAGGAAAAATCAATGAGCCTCAACTGTCCTCACAGATAATCACTCAATTTATAGAAATGCAACGGGACAATTCACTCACACTCAAAATCAACGCCGACACCAAGCATTACCATATGTTTGCATATCAATCTAATCTCTACCACTACACATTCGAATTCTAACGCACAAATCAAGAGGTCTTTAACAAGGTTGTAACGGGGTCAGGGACTGAAAATAAGGTGGGGAAAGGGAAAAATATGGGTTAAAAGTGTGTCATCAAGCAATAAGAGCAACTACTTTTCAATGAAATTTACATTCCAAATAATAAGAGCAACTGCTTTCTGGCAAGTCCCAAATGACATATATACAAAACAGATGAGGACCAACTCAAACTTGCAGCAACAGTAAGGAAGCAATCTCAATATAGGATGAAAAGCATAGTTTACTCTCATGGCTCAATGACACAATAGGGTATCAAAAAAGGGGATCTCGTAAGAAAAAGGCTTATGGTTAATATTTCTGGAGCTAGTCAAACGAAGGGTCAGGCTAGACAGGGCTCACTAGGGGGTATAATTATCGGGTGGCCAACAAAAGTGGGTCTAGAGCGGGGTTAATCCTAAGTGCCTCAATCATTTTAATGCGACGGATCCGAAATAAGATGCGGTCTCGAAAAGTATATCAATTCAAATTCTAGAATGACATGGCATTGCGTGATACCACTCAAAGGAAAAGAATTGAGCGAGTGCGCTCTTTGGCTAAGTAAACCTTACTTTTAAGTGGCTTTCGTTAAGGTTCAAAAAATTTAACACCAAATATCCACAAACCAATATGATAAGGTGAATGCGCATCAACAAAAGTGTGTGCTTGCAATGGGTCATTATTGTTCGGTTCTCATTATTCAACACAAGATAAATCGAAAAAGTTGGTAAAGTGTCATGTGAATTCCCCCATGGTGTGGTGAAATCCTAAGAGTGCCTATCAATGCAACCTAAGTATGTGCAATATGCAATAGCTCCCCCACACTTAAACCATACATTGTCCGCAATGTATGTTAAAGTGTAGAAAAGAACATGAAATGTATAAATATGTACGAACTGGAAATGCATGAAAAGCAAGTAATGCCATGATATGCATGTGGCTAGCTATGATATAAAAAACAAAAAAAGAATAAATAAAAAGAGGTTAAGAATATGTCACCGAGTAGGCGGAGAGGGTGGAGAAACCACCGGGGGGAACCAAGGTGTGCATCAAGGCCACGAGCTCCCGGAGAGTAGCGGAAACGGTAGTCATCTCAGTGGTCAAGGACGCAACTTGAGTTGTCAAAAGTGTGGTTTGATCGGTCAAAGTGGTAACTTGACTCTGCACATGCGCTAACTCCGCAGTCAAAGCGGCCAAATGTTCAGGTGCACAATCATATGGAGCGGCCTCGTCATCAATATCATCGACCGGTGTACCTGCAACATCAATACTAGGCAACGAGATGAGGCTAGACTCGGCCATACAAGCGACTCCCTCCTTCTCTTTAACAAAATGTATACTTTTCAAATAAGGGAGATCCAAGTAAAGCACAGAAGGATGGGTTAAGGTGAGAGGATGCTCAATAGGATCAAAGCCAGGTAAATTGACCGCTAGACGTGTAATAAGTGGACCCATGGTCAACCCTCGGTGTTTAACCGTGGATGTAGCATTAGACACAGACTCGAATCGTGAAGCAGCCCAATACCCAAATGAATGTGTTTTCCTTTCCTCATACCCCATAAAAAAAATAAAATTCGGTTTCGGTGGTAAGGTTAGCGGAAGAGGTCCGCACACAAAAATTTGAAGATAGAAAACGCTTCAAAATTCGCAAACTAGGGTCAATGATTCGACAGTCTTGCGTCTTTCGATTATGAAAAAATCCGTCATGCAAAAAGTGAGCAACCCAGAAATCATACTTAATGTGCATGATATTGCTAGGTTTGTCGCATTTATAATGCGCATAGGACGGGGAGTGTGTCTCCTCTTCGGTGTAAAAGCCTAAGTGAATAGCAAATTCCGACAACGACAAATCAAATTTTTGACCCAATAAGCGAAAATGCAGAACGTTGGGCGTATCAAAGGTGTATTCCGCAGGTAGCCTAAATGTGAAGGTGGAGTAAAATTCATGCATTAGCTCAATATAGGAACACTCATTCACATACAGAAAAGCACCCCAACCAATATTATCCAAATATTCTTTCACCTCATTCAATACACCCAATTTTTCTAAAGTCTCTAGGTGAAATAAACGGCAAGGAGTAACTTGTTTCTGAGAAATGTACTCATACCTGCGTTTTTCGGTTGGCGTCTTGAATGTGAGGTATCCACGGAGTTGATTGCGGGAAGGTGGAAGTGTCTCCTTACCATTGGCCTTTTGATTCTTCTTTCGGGGTAGGGCGGCGGATTTGGAGCTTGCCTTGGAAGTGGTTGTGCGTTTCTGTCCCCGAACTGAAGTTGGGTGAGTAATTGACGGGGCTGAATTTAATTGGGGCATGGAAATTTGCTGGGGCTGCATAGGATTTGCAATTGAAATTGGAAGTGTAGTGTCGGGGTCGGGTAAGAAGTTTGTGGTTGGAGAAGTTTGATGTGGAGGTGGGCTCATGGCTGTAGGGGTTGGCGGAGGAGTATAGGTGGTTGAATTGGAAGTTAAGGGAGTAGTGGCGGGGATGGAGGATTTTCCGACTGGTTTTTGGGGGTGGTTATCGGGTTGAGCAGTGGTGGGGGTTAAATCTGAGATGGAAGCAGGAATGGGTTTAGAGGGGATGGTAGAACGGGAATTAGTGGACGAAGAAGGGTGTATCTTCGTCATTGAAGAACGTCCAGCGGCTATGGCGGACATGGCCGGAGAGTGAGTTGCATTGATAGGCACTCTTAGGATTTCACCACACCATGAGGGAATTCACATGACACTTTACCAACTTTTTCGATTTATCTTGTGTTGAATAAAGAGAAGCGAACAATAATGACCCATTGCAAGCACACACTTTTGTTGATGCGCATTCACCTTATCATATTGATTTGTGGATTTTTGGTGTTAAATTTTTTGAACCTTAACGAAAGCCACTTAAAAGTAAGGTTTACTTAGCCAAAGAGCGCACTCGCTCAATTCTTTTCCTTTGAGTGGTATCACGCAATGCCATGTCATTCTAGAATTTGCATTGATATACTTTTTGAGACCACATCTTATTTCGGATCCGTCGCACTAAAATGATTGAGGCACCTAGGATTAACCCCGTTCCAGACCCACTTTTGTTGGCCACCCGATAATTATACCCCCTAGTGAGCCATGTCTAGCCTGACCCTTCGTTTGACTAGCTCTAGAAATATTAACCATAAGCCTTTTCTTCCTCTTCTTTCTTCGCCTTAGCCAACCTGCCTGGAAAAGGTGGAGGGATAACAATCTTTGATTCTTTTTCCTTAGGTCTAGACTCAGTCGGTTCATCAGAATTTGCTTCCTTGGAATTCTCCTCCACTTGCACCTTTTTAGCAACTTTCTCTCGAGTAGGCTCAGACAATTCTTTACCACTTCGCAAAGCCACTGCATTAACATTCTCTCTTGGATTCACCACTTAGGAAGGAAGCTTCCCTTGATTGTCCTTCAATTGGTTTACATCAGTTGCCAACTGAGACATTTGGATCTCAAGATTCCTTACTCCCGCTCTCGACTCACTCTGAACCTGTTGAATTTCTTGACGAAAATCTTAACGAAGCTTCTGATTTACTTGCTGAATAGTTTAAAAGAGGGTACTCGTCATATTTTTCATCATATCCTCCATTGAGAAATTGGTAGGAGCTGGGGCTTGGGTCCTTTGCAAAATCTGTGGTTGGGCACCCTGTGTTCTATAGTTTTTCGGGTATGGATCATACCTTCTTTGTTGTTGTTGCCATTGATAACCACCTACAACATTAACCTATTCAGTTCCATCCTCTTGTAGAGTTGGACACATGTCAGTAGGGTGTCCAATCATGCCAGTTTTTCCTACAACCGATAACTAGGACAACCGCCACTAATTATTCCCTAATCGGAATCACACTCCTAACGACCGCTAGAAGTTGGTGAACCGAAAGCATTAACTAGCAGAAAAACCCAATTTCTAGGTATTAAGCCAACCAGTCTAATTTTAACCATAGAACGCTTGATTCTCACAATTGTGATTCCTACGGGTGGCGATCCGGCAGAAATTTATCGTTTACCACTTTTAATTTCACATAAACAACCGCCTTGGTGTAAATTTTGGCGATGAACTAGACAATTAACTTAAAAACCCTCCAGTGGAAATTAGATTGATCTTCTAATTCTAATTCGATTAAAGCAGAGAATAAAACGATACCAACAATTAAACGAGGATAAATATCAATTTGATCTCACAATTGCTAGATTTAGGGATTCATAATGCTTTAACTGGAGAAAGGTAATTTAGCTACACATGATCATAATAATACACATAAGAAATAATCAAAATACCTTATTGAATTGCAGAAAATTGAGAAAAGTGTAGTTGATGAAAATAAATCCTAGGAAAAAAATAAACTCAAGTCGCACTGCTGCTCCTCCAATGTCGACTAAAATCTGAATGAATCTCCCAAAATAATATGCGTTCCCCTTTCTTTTCTACGTTGGCCTCCTTCTTTTTTTTTGTTTAAAAGGAATTTTCTAATAATTAATAATATAAATAATCCTAATAAAAAAAATAAAAAATAATGAAATAGTATCCATCCATAAAGTCAGAATATGTAAAAAAAGAGTGTTTAATGATGTAATGAGCCATAATTTCGCAGCCAACTCGATTCGTTTCTGCCCAGCTCGCTGCCTAATGGTAGGATATTGCCGTTCCAGCTTTTAGCTTTTCAGCACTTTTTTCTTTTCCGACTCGATCGCTTCACTTCCACTTTGTCTAAATAGCTCCAAATGACTCCAAAATGCCTCAAAACATCCAAAATCATGCCTCCATCATATAAGTCCTGAAAAACATCAAAAACAACCACCCAAGCGAGATCTTTTCGTAGAAAACGCCCTAAAATTGCACCATATATGTAGTCAGATATGAACCTATCAGAAGGCAAAAGGCAGTACTCACAAAACGAGGAGCTTCACAGATCAAGAACTAAGAATAAAAGATAAATTTGAGAAATTATATACGGAAGGTTGATGACGCCAGCATCAAATACCGCCGCGCACGTCAAAAGGATGAGCCCTGATTTTGTCAGCAAGAGGGAGAGGGATCGAAGAGAGATTGATTCATAAGAGTGTCGAAGGAGTTGTTTTTTATGTCTAGGAATACCCCATAATGACAAGTTTATTTCGTTGGAATGGAATGGATCGAAATAAAATGAAATGAATTGAATAAAATGGAATGAAATAATCTTATTTCAATCACGTGTTTAAAACGTCATCAAATTGAATGAAACACCGAACAATAATGAGTGGTGAGGGATAAGGTGTAGTGTAGGGTAGAATGGGGAAGAGTGAGGTTGTAGGATACGATAAGGAGTAGGGTTAGGTGGAGAGGTAAGGTGTACTAGGGTATGATATGGTAGTGAGGTGTACTAGGGTATGATATGGTAGTGAGGTGTGGTAGGGTAAGGTAGTGGGGTAAGGCAAGGTAGGGGTTTTAGGCGGGGAGGTAGGTTATGTAGGGTAAGGAAGGGTAGGGCATGATGAGGTAAGGTAAGGTATGATAAGGTTGGAAAGAAATAGGTTGGGGTGGTGGGGTAGAGTATTGTAAAGAGGTATGGTTGATTAGGGTAAGGCGTGTAGGGTTGGATGGTGTTGAGGGGTAAAGTGGTTGGCGGGCAAGGACAACCCCACCCCACCAAACTCTACCCATTCCACCATATCCCGCCTTAGGCACCCATCCCTACTATACCCTACTCCACTTAAGTGTATCATTATCACACTACTCTGCTCTACTCATCATCCTATGTGTCGTTTAGTAGGGAATTTAGTTTCATTTCATTGTTTCACATTTCAAAAGCAATAATGAAATGAATTTATCCATTTCATTCCAATGTAACAAACAAGCCATTAGTTTCCAGTTGTTCTTTCGTGGCCCTAAAAAAATGCATGTACGGTGGTAGCAGTGCTATTCCTTTTTCCAAGCAAAAAACATTTAATAACAGAAGCACAATATGTAAGAACTTAGGGGGGATTTAACTTATAGTGATGCCATGATGAGAAACAAATTCCAATTGGTACTTAAAAGCCGTTTTCTCACGGGTTTTATTATGGTAATAGTTGGATTTAGATAATAATAAAAACACCATGCCCTATGCCCTTGAGTTGATCATCCAGCTCAATGCAAAAGGCACCAGAAGACCTTTTATAAATCTTGCACGAACAAACTACTGATTTAGAAAAACCAGGTTGAACCATCACTTGATCCAGCTCCATCCAACCATGTCTGGTGAACATGTATCCAGGTGAGCCCTTCTGCAACACTCACGTCCTGCCGGGTGACAACATTATAACATTATTAGCTTATACATGTGATTCCTCATGTGAAATAGATCTGAAATTTGGCCGTTGATTCTTTCACTTGAGGAATCACATGCGAAAAATCAAGATTCCAACTTATACCATACCAGAAGTAATAATTCCCTTTACTTATAATAATAAAAGAAAAAAAAGGTCACCTTTGAACTTAGTAAAACTGTAGTTAGACAACATTGCCTTGTTTCTCCTGCATGCAAACAAACTAGTTAATGGCTTTAATGAATCAAAGTTGATAAATTTCAACCACAACTGAAATTCAAAGTACAATCAGAAATATTTAAAGGAAATACAGCCTCACCAGATAGCTCCCACTTCTTGAATCTCACAAGCCATGAATCTGAACCGACTTTTGTTGATAAGACCTGATCCACATAGGTTCTAAATTTTTTCCCCTGCATATCTCCATGCAATGTCCTCAATGCTTCTACACAATCATTCAGAGATTTCTCTATCCCAGATGGATGAACAAACACGCCAGAGTGAAACTGATGGACAAATATAAGGGAAATGCAGTTAGCCAAGACAGTGAAAATTAGGCGAAGATTCAAGGAACATCTGAAGGTGCCGGACTGGTAATAAGCAAAAGGCGTTTCTATTCTTTTAAAAAAATTGATGGTAGCTCTCATTTTCTCTACAGAACAGATACCTAGGTTTTTCATGAAATATATATCCATGGGAAAGTCTGGTAAAAGAAGACATGCATTATAGTAAAAATGTACTAGAATAGAGATCAAATTTAACCCTTTCAAACCACAGCTGAAAGGAGCTTAAATTTGTTAGATTGGGCCTAGATCAAATACAAGTATTTAGAATGGACCGAAATATGTCAAGATGCTCAGTGTGTATGACTACACAAGTGTATTATATGGAGGATTCGAACATACCGAAACTGCCTTGAGGTTTGCCAAATAGAGTTCAGATTTCTCAACTTCGGCATGTCTCCACCTTTCTAGAAACAAATATAACTTCACTACTTCATATGCTGGATCAAAGTTCTCCAGCTTAGAATCAGATAAGTCATTCACGTCTCTAGGAGATACATGCGGACCAAGGTTGAAACGACCAATTGCTTGTATAATGCCCCCTGCACATCTCTCTGTAGCATGCAAGATTTTAGGATTATCTTTAGCATTTGCGCCATACCACTGCAATAATTCTTCCTGAGCATTACTCACCTACAAATCAAACACATATAAGCAATATGCCTACACCAATTACAAGGAATATGTGGTTAAGAAGATGCCACCAAAGGAGGAGCAGCTTACCATGACCCCATGTACATCTGGAATGCTAAATAGTTCGGCGTCATTGCCAGAATCACCGCAGACAAGGGTGTTGTGGGGTGATTTACCCTCTGCCTTGAATTTCCCAAGCAAATAAGCAAGTGCTTGTCCTTTGCCAGCACCTTGGGGCAATATATCCAAGTCCATCCCACCACTGTAAATTATTTTGACATCCAACTGATATTCACAAAATAAAATTCATCAGAAAGAAGAAACTATATGCCCTTGTATGAAAACGCATCCTTTTCCCCCTTCTCAAAAAAATGGAGAAATACACTTTTAAGGCTCGAAAATAGTCAAGTTTGACATGCATCAACAGCCAAAAGCTGCATCATACCCCACGTTGTGCAAGGCGTGTGCTAAGAGCTTTCGTTACATCCTGAGCCCTGTCTTTCTGAACATAGAAGCTAACTTTGTGTGGTCGTTGCTCTGTTTCTGACTGTAACACAGGAAAAAAAAAAGTTACTAGCAGATTTAGCCAAAATGTTCTTATTCAAGGCATTATCCAGCTTATCCATTCTAGTAGATGTATAATTCAACTAAGACAAAAAATCAATTACTTCAGACAATATTTCTAGCCATATACCTGAAGAGTGAGCTCAGGAAACTTGCTCGTTTCTTCAGTCACTATCTTTCTGTCCCATTTCTGGTTCAGAACTTGAACCCATCCATCATCAGGCACCATGGCATTACCATAAGTAATTTCAGTTCCAACAGACATTATTGTAATATCCGGTGTCAGTAAAGGCTTTTCTTTCCTCAGTTCCTTGTACAATGTCGGTGATCTCCCAGTTGAAAATACCAGCAACGAATTGGCTCTATAATTGGCTTCCCACAATGCATTGAATCTAAGGAGAGAGAGACTTTCAGGGTCATGATGATCAACCTGAAAGAGAACATTCCCGACTAAGCCATATAATCATGTAATCATGTATAGCCAAAAAGAAATAAAAAAGTACCATTGTATGGTCCAAATCAGAGACTATCATGAGCCGTGCTGAGCCAGAAAGCCGGTCCATGGTAACTTTAAGCTGACTTTCACCCTGCAAGTAATCAAGTTTCAATAAAGACAATGATGATACTTTATCTGTTTGATAATATATAGAACAGTTCTCAAAGATTTTTGGGTTATTAGTCAACAAAAGCTAGCAGAAAAACGAAAAAAAAAACAGCATCCCAACAAATGTAAAAAAAGATGTAGGCTTGCAAAGTATCAAGTGAGTAAATGTATCCCACATCTTGACATGTAACTTCTCAGTCACGTACTATCCATATGTCCAGAGGGATGAGCCTTTAAGATTAGAATTTGCAGATGCTGGTTGTTTATTTGATTCCATAATGTCAATAAATGAAAATGACAAGCTAATATAATCATTCTTCGTGAAAAGAAATGGATCCAACATCATTAATCAGCCTTTTATCACTCTGTATAGATAAACAAAAAAAAGAGGTTCTTTTGTAGGCTTTGAGTTCACTGAACTCTGGTTATGATTGTAAATCTTATGATACTGTTTACAAAATCTTCACTCATTTACAAAAATTAAATAACTAAAAGAACATCAGGTGGCAAAAACAATGTGAATCATACTTCATTCAGATCCCAAACAGGAAAACACCCACCCACCCCACCCGTAAAAAAATGTATTTTCCAGTAGAAAAGGCATGATATATAAATCCCATTCTCAGAAAACCATTTGAGATTAAAATATCACTAAGTTAAAATTAATCCAAAGAAAATTACAATATCACAAAGTTAAAATTTGTAACAAAAAAATGGCTTCCATTTTCAGGTTCGCAGAACCCAATTGAGGTTTAAAACTCACTACTGTACGTTAAATTTTACCCAAAAAAACCCAATTGACGTGCAAGTACAATCCATAGGTAAATCGCATAAAATAAAAGGCAATTTTCAGATAAGGAAAATCAATATAACACACAGAAACCAAGACAGCTAGAGAGTGACAGAATATTTCAGACTTTACCTGAGAGGTAGAACAGGTAATAACTGAAAGAGTGGCACAGCGGGGGTGGCAGCTGAACGGAAAGTTTTAACAGTCGTAGCAGTAGAAGGAACCGGAAAAACTGAATGCTTATCAAAAGAAAATTGAGGAATCGATAGTGATGAAGAAGGTGGGTTCCGGTTATTGATGGCCTTGCAAACAGTGAATGGACAGTGGTTGATATTAGGCAATCGGAAGAGGAGCATCAGCATCTGCTGGGGGATCCAATTTCGTTGGCGCTTTTCTTGTGAGTTCTCCACGCTTACATTTTTCTCAGATTTTTTTTTTATTTTTGTAGAGCTTTTTACCACGTTTCAACTCCTAATATTACTATAATTTTTTTTTTTTTTTTTTTTTTTTGGGGGAGGGGGTAACGGTGTGTTGGATTTTAGCCATTCAGGTTGATTATTTTGTACACGCTCCGTTACGAAATAATTGATTCAGCTGTCAAAAAAGATTTATTTTAAAATAATCGAGGTAGTTATATTTTCAATAAATGCAATATTTATTATGTTTTTCTTACATCTATCTTTATTTATTAAGTAGGAGAATAAATATAATATTTTATTAATTATAAACTAAATTAGTTTTAGTTTTTTTCAAATTAAATCATTAACTGACATCTTTAATATACGTATTTTTGACAATTGTTTCGGTTATTTCGGAGCGAAAATAGTATTAGAATTATTACCTGGCAATTGATGGGGTTGATTATTGAATTATTTGTTGCAACGAGTCGAATATGATAAATCATTATTAAAATAAAAATTACTTTTATGTAGCTGGCAAGGAATAATCCCATTAGATTTCTTTTTAATCATGTCTCAATGGAAATGAATCGAGTTGAATAGAATAAAGTTATACACAACTTGAATCGAATAAAGTTTTACATTTTGTTTTCTTGAGTTTATTATTTTATGTTGGTTTTTACCGTTAAATTTAGGTGGGTTTTATTAGCACTACGAAAATGCTCACGGCACCACGATCACTTTTAGTACTCTATAAATCACTCTTGACATCATATTGAATATTTTTATTATTTGCACAACACAAACGTTTATGGAACTGACACCCGTTCTCGGTACGAACGTCACTAAAACTGATGTTTGTGTTCCATTCCAACGTCACTGACACTGAAAGTACAGTTATAAATGTATCACAAGTGAAAACGTCAGACCCACCGACGTTTTGAGCGAATAAAAACGTCAATAACTCTGACGCCCGTAACGTGTTCCTAAAAAGTGATTTGGTGGTACCAAAAAGTAATGAAAAATAATAAGAAAAAGGGTGTCAAGAATAATTTGGTGGTGCCAATAGAACCCACCTAAATTTATTATCGTTCTCTTCCTCATCAAGAAAACAGTTGTTTTATTTGTTAAACTTAAGCCTTCTTTTAGTCATCAACAAAAATGGTTAGTTGTTGATGTTCTGGAAGAGTATTAACATCAAAGTCCCTATACCATATTTTATCTCCGCAATAAGGTTAAAATGTAGGGATCCAACCAAAAACACATTCCATCAGCCTTCTCATCATTTCCCTACAATAGGGACCATGAACAGTGTCACCCTAAATATAGGGTGGTACTGTAGTTCACCATACATTTTTTTTTATCATTATTTCTCTCTTTTTCTCATAAAAGTTAATTTTGAAAAAGTTATTTATAGATTAAAAAATGAACATTTTATTGGTGTAAAGATAGAGATAGGGATGGTGACGTAGAGTACTCTGAATTTAGTTGTTATAAAGTAGAGATATATATTTTTTAATAGTATTTTTGGGATAAAGGCACTCATTTTTAACACCTAAAAGACATAGATATCATTCATTCAAAAAAAAAAAAGAAAAAAAAAAGACATAGATATCAGGCCCTGTTTTGTTTCGGGTTGGATTGAGGTTGAATGGATTCAAGAAGAAGAAGTAAAATAATATATAGTTGAATTAAATATTAATGATTATAAAGTTGAAATGTTATGTTGAATTTGTTTAGTTGAAGAAATGATTGGTGAGAGAAATTTTAAAGAAATATTATATGAAAAAAATAATTCTAAATGAGTAAATAAACTTAAACTCATTAATTTTTTTTTTTTTGAGAAGATGGCACTCATTTTTAAGTTATCCATTTTTAACACCTAAAGGACATAGATATCAGGTGATTGTAATGGTAATTATTATCACACCATTGGCCATACATACACTGTAATACTGTAATTAAAAAACAATAATTACAAAGGGTGCATTGATAGAAATGTCCCTATATGCATGGTTCTAGTTGATTCTTTTGGCTAGTTAAAAGCTGGGTGATTTAAAAATTAAACATAAAATGGAAGTAAAAAACATCCAAAGGAAAAGACAAACCAACCTAATATAGTTTCCAATCTTTAACCAGACTATTAATTGCTGAACTAATAAACATATGATAACTACAATGTAAAGAAATCTGCTGACAATGGGAACAACCTGTCGAGTATTACAAACACAAACGCCTACGGGACGTCTACGAGGAGAGTCTATACGGATCCATCGTACTGGACCGACCACCAGTCAGACACTGATGGTGCACAAACAGACTAACAAGAGTCTTCTTCATGATCCATGTCTACACTATCTTCTTAAGGCTTTACTAAAACCGGTGTCTTGCATCATAGCTACAAATTCGTTGTAATCGATTCGTCCATCCTGTAAAGCAAGTTAAAAGCAGAACAAATTAAGATATGGAAGTTGAAAACAACCGGAAAAACACACACACACAAGTGAATGAAGCAGAAAAAGCATGTTTTGGAGGTATTACGTGATCCTGGTCAACTTCGTTGATCATTTCATCAATGTTAACATTTTCCATCCCAAACTTTTCGCAAGCCTGCTGGAGTTCATCCTTAGTAATGTAGCCGCTTCCGTCTTGGTCAAAATAAGAAAATGCTGCATATAGGTGATCTTCTTTCTGGACCTTGTGTAAATGGAGCATTGCTGCAACAAATTCCACATAATCTATTGTACCACTATTGTCAATGTCTGCCTGCATTGTGTGAAATTTACTAAAGGTTTCAGAAACTATACATATTTAAACGTAACAGATTTCAACATGCATCCTCGAGTGTAGAGTTCATACAAAGAGCATGGACCAACATGGCATATGAAGGAAAATGAAGGACCATACAATGCCATATGAAGGAAAATGAAGGACCATAGCCAAATAGACTATGGAAGAAAGCTTTTGAACAAATTATACTTACAGCTTCCATCAAACAGCTGATTTCTGATTCTTTAAGATTAGCTCCCACTCTTTCTAGGCCCTTTCTAAGTTCCTCTAGTGTGATTTGTCCACTGTTATCCACATCTATCATTTTGAACATTTCTCTGAGTCCAGCAATTTCTTCTTCGGACAATGACTCAGCAATAACCTTCAGTGGATAAAGAACGTCATTTGCATTAATTATATGTAAACTCAAAGGAAACAGCCATTTATTCTTTGTTGTGTGCATTGACGACAATTTATGTGAAATCACGGATCAATAGTAGTTTGAGCAAACTTATACCACAACCAAAAATTAAGACTAAAACAACAAGACAAGAACAACAGTAACAGCAACTTGAGAATCTGAAGTTCAAAAGATGAAGAGAAAATTACTCTAATAGCTATCTTTTTGAGCTTGTTCCACGCAGAGAATTGCTTCAAACGGCTTAGAACTGCAGAATCGAGAGGCTTATCTGGGGCTATACCATCAATGCTAACCCAAGGGTGGCCTGCAGAAGAGATTCACGCATGCTTATATTCACATCATGAACTCTCATTATAATATTAGACAGATAAAGAGAGGCAGTAAAGTGATCCTAACTTCTTGGAATCCTTTGAAACAATATCTTTTTCCTTGATGACTTTGGAAGATAAGAAAGGCAGATAAGACCTCTATGAAACAAGGGATGAACCCATTACACCGAAGGGACAAAATGGAGAAGCATTTTTAACCCTTTAATTTGTTTGACAAAGTGGATTTATTTTATTTTGCCTCTTTTTTTAACTGATTGAAACAATGGTTTTTCTTTTCGTTACCCCTGGATAAAATATACCAGAGGAGAATGAATATAGTGATAAATGCAATTAAGTACAGAAAGGAAGCTATAACTAAAATAGGATTTGCCTGAGGACTCAAATATTTGCAACAATCTTTGCTTATACAAAAGGGGTTGGTTAATATGTGTGTGCAAATGCCCCATATCTTAAGATAGTTTTTGGGTTGATACAAATATGCTTTTACAAGAAGTGTACTTACTAAGAACTTCATGGGCTGTAAGCCGCTTTTTCGGGTCTCGTACAAGCATTTTGCTGACAAGATCTTTTGCGATTTGAGATATACTAGGCCAAGGCTCTGAAACAAAGTCTAGTTCCCCTTTCAAGACCTGCTCAAATATTCCTTGCTCCGTTTCTGATACAAATTGCATCATCCACAAGAAATTCATTTCACGTTGGGTTTAAAAGTAATCGACCCTCGAATCAAAACAAAACTCCTGAAAAAGGAAAACTCACCATCCCAGAAAGGTGGAACGCCGCTTAATAGAATGTAAATAATGACACCTGCACTCCAAATATCGCATTCTTGGCCATAATTCTTCTTTAAAACTTCAGGGGCCACGTAATAAGGACTTCCAACCACATCATGGAATATGTCTCCTGCGTAGGTGTGACTTAATTCTCATCAATTAAGAAAACAACCAGGTGCAGATACTTGAATTGGTTATCATTTTACTTCATGAATGATGAACTTGTTCAAATGAAACATGAATGACAGCCTACTTAAGTAGGCACAAAGCTGAACTTTAGAGGTATGCATAATCTATACTAAGATCCAAATAATTTTGTTAAATTTTGAAAGAGAACACCCTATCTTGTTGAATATTTAAACGAGAACATTCTATCTCAAACATATTATGGTAGACCATGTATTCTGAAATTACTACAGAATAGTTTCAACATAATCCGCTGCACATGAAATTTTAGGCAACTGCTTGATTTTATACACAGATTATCATTTAGGAATGTAGAGTACATTGATTCGACAGTCACATAAATAGACATCACTCCAGTGAATCCACTATTATCAGTGGCTCTAAATTCCTAAACCTACTTGTGTCGTTTTAAGCATCGTGAAATACCTGGCTTGAAGAACATGGAGAGCCCAAAGTCTATGGTCTTAAGAGAGGATTCTTCCTGCTGATTGACAAAAAGAAAGTTCTCAGGCTTCAAGTCCCTGTGCATAACCCCTAAAGAATGGCATGTCTCCACAACACCAACTATGATTCTTGCTAGCTCAGCTGCCTTTTTCTCCGTATAATGTCCCCGCTGTATAATCCGATCGAAAAGCTCACCACCTGCACAAAGCTCCATGATAACATTGACTGCAACAGCATCTTCATAAGCATCAACAATGGATATGACATTGGGGTGCCCTGCCAAATGGTGCATTATTTGAATCTCTCTCCTTACATCCTCTACATCCTCCTCAGTCGTTAGTTTCCTCTTTGCAATAGATTTACAAGCAAACTCTTTCCCTGTAGCCTTCTCCACACACAAAAATGTCGTCCCAAACTGCCCTTGTCCTAATTTCCTTCCTAAACTATAGATGTCCTTCAAATTCCCAGTTTTTCGACCTAAAACTGACTCAAGTTGAAGCCCTACACTTGAAACTCTCTTCATATGGGCAGGTTTGTTCTGTTTCCCTCCTCCTCCTCCCCCTCCCCCTCCAGGTTTCTTACTAGTACTTCTATCAATTCTCTTGGATTCAGCACCGGCGATTTTTGGTTGCTCAGGAGGGGTATTTTGGATATTACTCTGTTTTGAATCAGCACCCTCAGGGGAAGGCGAATCCCCTGATTTATCATTATCCTTGATGCTCGGAGTTTCATCCTTGCCACTGGATTCTTGCTCCGGGGCAGGGAGTTTATTATCAGGCTGCCGCGTCTTCCATACTGCGGCAGTGACCGATTGCAAGAAACCATTGTTCCCCAAATTTGGCCCAACGCATGAATTCCCCATCAAATGGTTATAAATCCAGCCCTAATTTCTCTTGAATCCCTATTTTCACAAAAAGCCTTTTTCTTCATCCCATTGACATCAAATTAGATTAACAAAAAGCTCGAAATCTGCAATAAGATCAACGGCCTTGGGTCTTGGCTTTGACCAATCTCCAGATTACCGCTTAGAAAATGCATCAAAATACAACCTTTCGATGAAAGCTCAGTTCGGGAATTGTATAATTCTAGTTATGAAGGTAACAGGTAATGGGAAGAAATTGACGAGAAATGTGAATGAGCGCTTTGTGGTTAGTTGAGCCTGGAATCAAATCTTGAACGGATCGATGGCGGTGCGTTTCTTAATTGGATTTGATTTGAGACGAAAATGGAGCATTTGCCCGACAGGATTTTCCCTTTCAGAAATGTGGATTGCTGCAGTGATGTAATTGCATGAATATCTCAAGTATAGACCAAAACGACGTCAAGACGCAAGTCCTGCATGTCGTATGTGCATGGCCAACTTCCGGCAGCAATTTTAGAGAAATGTTTATTAGCCCGGGTGCTGGATTTAGGGCTGAGTTTGGATTGATTTGGATGGGTTTAGTTTGGTTTTGAAAGATCCGAGCTGGTTTGGGGCGTCATAATTCGTCTCAAACTAAACCAAAACGAAGTCAACCCCAATAGTTTGATTTGAGTTGGTTTCGGTTTAACAAACTTAATCTTGAAAAAAATGACAAAACCAACATTTTTTTTATAAACTCTAATTAGCTACATCCAGACTAAAATAAATTACAAACCAAAATGAAAAAAAAAAAAAAAAAAAAAAAAAAAAAACAACTTAAAACAACCAACAACTATCAACAAAATACAATATAATACAGCTACGATTAATCATCAATAGTTGCATACTTACATACATGCATTTACTGATTTATATTAAAAGGACAAAATGATGAACTAAACTTTACTATTTGGGTTAAGTGGGCCGAGAGTCTAAGATTGTTATATAATGAGTTATATTAAAGAAAAAAATAGGTTATATTGGGCCGGTTTGGTAATGAGTATAATAATATATATTATTAATGTATAAAAAATTTGGTTTGGTTTGGACTAGATTGAGTATAATTAAAAATATCCGAAACCAATACAATGCAATTCGGTTTGGTTCCAAACCAAACCAATTCATTTGGTTTGTTGTTGGTTTGGTTAGTTCGAATTGGTTTTATTAGGTTTGATGAATAACAAAATAATTGTCATTAAGAAATAATGTTGTGTACACTGAGTTTATATAGAGAGACCACAAGGGTATAAATGTAAATGACAAAATAATAAAGTAATATATTCTAATACGCTCCTCGCCGGACGGAGCGGAGCGAAGCCCAAGCTTGGAAACAAGTGTAGAAAAGGATAACCGTGGCAAAGGCTTGGTGAGAACATCGGCCACCGGTCTTGGCAAGAAGAACACGAGCAACACGAACAAGACCACGCTCCACATGCTCACGAATGAAATGATAATCAATGGCCACGTGCTTCGTACGCGGGAGTGAAAAAGCTGGGTTGGCATCGAGGCGAAAGCGCCCAAGTTGTCACGAAAATGACGGGCGTGGAAGTAGCGTAAAACCAAGATCGCAAGAAGATAAGTCACCAGGCAACGGCGGCCATCAGATCCGCAACACACTCGCACGACCGGTGGAAGAACGAGACCGAGTGTTGCCTCTTGAGCTCCATGAAATGGCGTTTTGCCCAAGACAACATACGCAGAGAGGTAGAGGTGTAACCTGGCACATACGCAGAAGAGGCAGGGTCGTGATATCCAGCATCCCTGTTTCCTGCCCAGTCAGAATCTGAAAAAGCATGTAACGCCAAAGGAGACTCCCGATATAACTGTAAACCCATAGTAGGAGTGCCAGACAAGTAGCGCAAGAGACGTTTGACAAGCATCCAATGATACTCTGTCGGTGCATGCATAAACTGGGAAAGCTTATTAACAGCAAACTGAATATCAACTCTCGTAAAGCATAAATACTGTAAGGCACCCAAAACCTGACGATACTGAGTCGGATCGGCATAAGGAGGAGAAACAATAGGATCACCCGAAAAGGCGTCGGTGGCGTGGCGTGAAAGCGCTTTAGAATCCTCCATATGAACACGAGAAAGCGACTCACGTGTGTGTACAGTCTGCGTAAGTAATAAACCAAGGGTCGAATGAGTGACCTCAACTCCCAAAAATACGAAAGGGCCCAAGGT
Organism: Gentiana macrophylla; assembly: GCA_026214975.1. NCBI lineage: Eukaryota > Viridiplantae > Streptophyta > Magnoliopsida > Gentianales > Gentianaceae > Gentiana > Gentiana macrophylla. The sequence goes on from CM047810.1 coordinate 41,041,428, forward strand.
CCTTGATAGAGAACCGAGAGCCTAACTGTTCAATAACACTCTGAACCTGCTCACTGGAGCTACCTGTAACAATGATGTCATCGACGTATACCAAGAGGAAAGTAATGCTGGTAGATGTGCGATAAACAAATAAAGAAGGATCAGCTGCAGAGTTGAAAAAACCCATGGTAAGAACAAAAGACTTAAGCTCATGGTACCAAGCCCGAGGTGCTCGCTTAAGACCATAAATCGCCTTGCGAAGTTTGCACACAAAAGTGGGTTTCGTTGCATCCTCAAACCCGGTGGTTGAGACATATACACATCTTCATTTAGTGTCCCTGTAAGAAGGCGTTATTGACATCGAGTTGGCGAAGAGACCAACCAAAGGAAAGCGCAATACTAAGGGCGAGGACGGATCGTAACGAGGCTTAACAACAGGACTAAAAGTTTGAAGTAATCCAAACCAGGGCGTTGTGTAAACCCTTTGGCAACCGGCCGAGCCTTGTATTTATCAATCGAGCCATCCGGATTCCGTTTAATTCGGAAGACCCACTTACAACCAACTATATTTAAACCATCGGCGAGGGGAACTAACGACCACGTGTCATTGCGAAGAAGCGCCTTTGTACTCATCGACATGGCAACACACCACTGCGGACACCGCAATGCCCGCTAAGGGTTGAGGGCTCCGTATCTAGGTAGCGATTGTGCGAGTTGAGCTTGAAGGTTAAAGAGTTTTCGAGGTTTGTAGATTTGATTTTGAGAGCGAGTGGTCATGGGATGTTGTGGTGGGGGGGGGAGGTGGAGGCGGCGGGGAGGACGGCGAAGGGAAGTTGAGGAACAGCAGTGGGGAGGAAGAAAGGAGGAGGAGGAGGGGGCTTGCGGATGGCTCATAAATGCCTACTGGTGGTGGTGCAGGGGCCGTGAGGGGTGGTGGAGAGATAAAGGGACAGCCACGGTTTCATGAGACAGAGAGGGAAGGAGTGCGGTTAGCGGGGGTAAGGAGGAGTTAGAGGAGATGCTAGCAAAGGGAAAAATGTCCTCCACAAATCGAACATCACGGGAAATATGCATACGGGTCTCAGAGACGTCATAGCAAAGATAAGCGCTTTGTGTGAGGGCATAACCAAGAAATATGCATGGCTTGGATGTAGGTGCAAGCTTGTGAGGATTGTATGGTTTAAGCCATGGATAGCAAAGGCAACCGAAGACGCGGAGCTTAGAGTAATTGGGAGGCTTGGAAAAGAGCTTGAGATGTGGTGAAAGCATATTAAGATTTTTAGTGGGCATGCGATTGATGAGGTAAAGCTGCGGTACTAACGGCATAGGACCAATAGGTGGACGGGATTTTGGCATGGGCAAGAAGAGTGAGGGCGGTTTCGGCTATATGCAAGTGCCGGCGTTCGAGAGATGCCGTTGTCTTTGCTGGAGTGTAGGTGGGGAAGTGAAATGAGAGATGCCATGCTCGGAGAAAGGGACGTAACTTAATGTACTCGGTGCCATTATCGAGAATAGAGCGTTTTGATAGGAACATCTAACAATTTTTCGACATAGTTTTTGAATTTAATGAAAGTATTATATACGTCGATTCTGAGGCAAGTGGGTATATCCACATGTAACGAGTGAAATGGTCAACAAAGAGAACATAATATTTAAAATTATCAACAGAGTAAGCGGTGATGACCAAACATCGAGAATAAATAACTTCCAAGGGCGATTAGTAGACAAAGTGGAATCCGAAAAAGGGAGCCTATGGCTCTTATTACATAAGCAAGAATCACAAGAAGAATGTGAAACAGTAGATAATTCTAAAAAATTATTGCTTGCAAGATTCTGAATAATAGGAAAAGCAGGATGGCCGCAGCGGAGATGCCAAGTGGCAGCAGAAGCTTTGGAAGCAGAAAAGGCAAAGAGAGCTTTGGAGGACCACACATAGGCTCCATCACTGACTTGTCCTTGGTGGAGGCATTTGCCAGTCTTCAAATCCTTCACCAAAAACGAATCAGATAAGAATTCAATAGAAACAGAATTATCATGGCAAAATTTCTGGACAGATAATAAATTGCGAGAAAGAGAAGGTACACAAAGCACATGATTTAACTTGAAGGATGAAAGATAGGTAGAACCAATGTGAGTGATAGCCAAAGAGCTACCATCACCAATGATAATACGATCCATACCTTGGTAGGGAGAGTGAAGAGATAGTAGATTGAGTTCCTGCGTCATATGATGAGAGGCACCACTATCAAGCATCCAAGTAGCAGAAGGATCAGAGTACTGCAGAGGAGGGCTGGGAGGAGCAGCGTGGGCGACATGAGCATGAGGTCGCTGAGGAGGCCGAGAGGGACCTTGGTTTCTGGGTGGACGTGGGAGATTATTGTAGAGAGGGTAAGCGGTGCAACGAGTGGCAACATGACCCCTGGACACTACTGTGAGCCGCGAAGCCTTGATAGGGTTTAGAGGCGGGCGGACGCAGTTTTGGGGAAGGACATGCGTTTGGGGTCTCGGGTAGGGGACCGGGTTTGTCGGCGAGGAGAGGGGGGCCGAGGGAGTTCTTTGGTAAGGGAATAAGAGGTATTGTCCGAACATGCATGGGACGGGGAAGGATAAGCAGGAAAGCAAGATATCGCGAGGGGTGCAACAGACGGACTATGTAAAAGTGACGCTTCATGCATAAGTAATTTTCATGTAACAACGGCATAGAAATAGTATCATCACGAGCCACGAATGGCATCGCGAGACCACGATAATCACTACCAAGATTTTTAAAATTAATTCAACCAAGTCATCATCGGTACCTTTGCATCAAGAGCGCAAGATCATCAAAGAACATTTTTAACGGCAGTGAAGTACTGAGAAATGGACATTGTACCTTTGGTAATAGAATTTAAGCGCAGTTTGAGATGTCGAACACGACCCTTGCTTTGTTTCCCAAACGTGTCGAGAAGAGTGTCCCACGCCTGTTTAGAATTTTCGGTGTGTTGAATCGTAGCCATATAATCCTTGTCGACAGAACCCAGAAGCAGATTATGTATCAAAGCATCCTGTTGTATCCACCGGAGATAAGCCGGATTTTGGGTAACTTCACCGGCGGCAGAGGTGAGGGTGAGAGGCGGCTGGGGTGAAGCACCAGTGACGTAACCGAGAAGACCATGGCCTGTGAGCAAGGTAGTTAATTGGAGCTTCCAGGCGGTAAAGTTTTTGCCATCAAGCTTGATCGGAGCATGGACAGCCGGGTGGAGGGAGAGAACAGCAGGTGCGGCGGCTGCAGCAGGGAGAGGGGCAGCCGCTGCAGCGCCGGTGAGAGCAGCGGACGTAGCAGTGGAGGCGGAATCGGCCATTGCAACAGAGAGGCTGCCGGCGGCGGCAAGGCCCTAGCGGCTGGAAGAAGACGGAAAAAAAAAATTTTTTTTTTTGGGATCAAAAAATCTCTGATACCATATTAGGTTTGATGAATAACAAAATAATTGTCATTAAGAAATAATGTTGTGTACACTGAGTTTATATAGAGAGACCACAAGGGTATAAATGTAAATGACAAAATAATAAAGTAATATATTCTAATAGGTTTGGATCGGTTAACGGTTTGGATTGGTTTACTGATTATTTTGCTCAGCCCTAGCTAGATTTTTTATATGAAGTCCGAAATTTGCCAATATTTGAACATTCAATTCTATAATGTATAATGTATACCATATTCATCCCAAAATATAAGTCATTTTGTTTGTTTCACGCAGATTAAGAAAGAGGTTGAATAGAATGACATAATTTCAGGTAGAAATGACTAAAATATCCTTTGACTATCATTAATTAAATAATTGTAAAGTATTGAAAAGGAGTTGGATTATTAATAAATTATGAGTAATATAGAGAAAATAGTAATAAATGTTTCATTGGTAATGTATAATGATGGAACAGTCAAAAAGAGGTGGAGTTACTTATATATAGGGACGGAGGTAGTAATTATTATGTAATATATAAAAACAGGGAGTCAATATATAAAAAAATAAGTGGTCATTTTCACATATATATGTATTTATAAAAGAAAATTTCTCTATTAAATGTACATTATATTTTAGGCGGCTTGTATCGGCACCACGAAAATACTATTAGCACCCTTTAACTTATTATTTTTTATTTGCTTTTCCACACCACCTAATCACTCACGGCACCACCTAAAAATAATCCATTTCATAACTTTTATAAACTATACACTTTAGTCCCTCACTTTTTAACTTCTACCCCTTCACTTTTTAAAACTCCTTTCAACTTCCTCTACATCTTCATTACTTCTCTTTCTTTTCCATTTGAAACATCCTTCTTCTAAAACCCTTCTTCATTACTTCTTCCACAACCTTAAGAATACCGCCAGATTTGTGGCCGGAAATTGCTTTGAACACCATCACTTTTAACTCCTCAGGTAAGTATCTTGTTTTGTATGTATTTCGGTTGCAAATTGGTAGAAATCGAAGGTTTTAATGGTGTAATTTATTTCGATTTAAATGGAGTTATCATCGAAGATTTGCATTTCGATTTGTTTCATTGTAGTGTGTTTCGTTTTTGGTTGAAATCTGGAAGAAATAGGGTTGAAATCAGAGGTTTTTTGGGTATTTTTCGATGAACCGTCGTTTCCCGATCGGAGGAGTGGGGAAGACGACCGGGTGCTTGAAACGTCACTTACAGCGACGTGTCGGTGCATTTACAACGTCAGATGGGATGACATGTTGATCATAAAAGATCACTAGTGTAACCTAGTTGTTCGTCAGTGTGGCTGTCGCTAACATTGTCTTCAGATGCCAGAGCTGCTGACGTTCTATGAAACATCTTTTAGGGTGACGTTTTTTTTCTAATAGAAACGCCAATGAAACTGACGATATTGTGCTAAAGTAACGTCAAAACTGCTGACGTTATAGCTGAATTTCATTATAATGCCATGCATAATGTGCACATAACAACTTTGAATTTGTGTGTTTCTTGACATTGTAAACAACTTTGTAGACAACTGTCCCCCAATGAATTGGTGTACTCCCAACTATGAATTAGTGTACTTATTCACATTGCAAATAACTTTCCAACTATGAATTTTGGCCATGTAAGTGAGTTAAAATGAAAAGCGTGTTATTTAAAAGTGTACTTAGATGAGTTTCATTGCAATGTAAGTGTGTTAGTTAAAAGTATACTTAGATGTTTTTTGCCCATTATGTGTGTTGTGTGGACCCGATAATATAAGATCCGTGAGATCTCTTTTAGGATGTTTTGTAGACCGAGCACATTGTCACCCGTGTTACGACAAACAATGGACCTGAGAGGATGTGTTAAGGGTGATTTTATACGTTTTGTAAGAATATATTTTATGTCAATTTCCCCATATCTAGATGTTTTTCATAGAAATCGAGCTTTATCTTGGTTTATTGAGCAAGTGATGTTTTTAATGGGTTAGTTGCAAAATTGTATGATTTAGTGATGGACCGATAAACAATGGACTTTTTGCAAAGTGTTTGATGTTTGGCGTTTGATTAAAAGAGGTTGACAATCGGATTAATGAAGAGGAGAAAAGAGAAGATGAAAGATTGATTAAAGATGAGAAGATCGATCGAGAGTTTGACGCGCGTCTGAGTGGGACGGGCGTTTGAAGCAAGGTGGATCAAGCGTCAGGAGAAGAAAGTTGATCAGAGAGTTTGGGACGGGCGTCTGAAGCAACAAGGTATCTTGGACGGCGCGTCAACAAGACGGACGGGCGTCCTTCGACCGACTTACAGAAGCCGACTTTATTTTCTATAAATACCAGCGCTTTGTAAACCCTAGAGGGATAAAATTTTATACAGCCGCATACACAGAAAACCCTAATTTCGAGATCAAGTCACCTCGGCGGCTGAGCCTTGGTGCTTGGTCGGCCGAGGGTTGTTTCTTTTCATCTTTATTTCGTTTTTTCTGCTGTTTTTGGCTGGATGATTTGGAGGCTAGACAATTTGTTCAAGTTATTTAAATCCGTTTCATCAGGTTCTTTCTTTTCAATCTTGAGTTTGTTTTGTGATTTTTAATTCAAGTTGTATTTTTCCTATGCTTATATGCTATGCAATCAATATCGAAAGATGAATTGTTATTGATGTTTACCGTATGACGAGAGTCGGTGTAAACCTTAGATCACCATAGGAAAGACTGGATTTTTAATCTTGACATAACGAGAGTTGATAGGTTGAATATCTAGGTTGCTAGATTGAGAGATCTTACACCTTGTTTTGATAGCGTCAATCTTATAGATCGAGAGATGAGAGATTGATAGGCGAGTTATCTACGAGAGTAGAAATTCATACCTTTGATAGGTGAACCACGACTTTTGTTAAATCATCACAAGATAACTTAAGAAAGGAAATTGAGGGTTGCGGGATCGGTGGATAACAACTTGTTCGATTGTTTAATCACCATGATCATCGTTTTTATAGTTGTTTTTTGTTTCCTAGTTTATAGTTTAGATTTCGTTTTCGCTTTGATCTTTCCTGGCTTTGGACTGACAATCCTCTGTCCAGTTTACTTTTCGTTTTGTTATTTTAGGTTTTAATAATAATAGTATCAATCTTAGGAAAATTAATGAACTAGATACCTCGATTCCCTGAGATCGACTCCGGTATTAATCGCTATACTACGATCCCTACACTTGGGGAATACCGGATTTATAAATTTTATTACTTGTTTATTTTCATTGCATAAAATCCGAGACAAGTTTTTGGCGCCGTTGCCGGGGAATCGGTGCGGTAGTATAGTTTTATTAATTTTTCTATTTTTGTTACAACTTTTTCATAGGTAGATTATAGTTTAGGTTATTAGGGCTGTTCGTAGTTAACTTTTATAGTTATCAATTTCCCTAGGTTTATTTGTTCTCCCTTTAGTTTTCGCTTCTTTCTGCCTGCATCTGTTTCCGCTTTTTACGCACTCAAACGGGCGTCTTGACTAGTAGACGCCCGTATGTCTGGAAATCGACAGCTCTGCTTTGTTTTATCCTACTGGACTAGCGTCTGGATTGCCAAACGCCCGTCCACTTCAACCTTCAGGCAGACGCCCGTCCAGTCATCTGGACGCCCGTCTTGACTAGTTTTTATTGATTTTTCTGTTTTTATCACGAATTTTTTCATAGATAGGTTTTTGTTTCTATCCTTTCTAGTTTCTACATTGATTCGGGGACATCTGAGGTTGAATTATCTGACTCCACGTTTTTAGTGGTCGAACTTTTGGATAAAAGGGATCGTTTTAGCACTCGTTAGTATTTTGGCCATAACTTTCGGCTCGAGTGTCCGTTTGGCGCGCAGGACCCCAATTCGTAAAGCTCGTTCCGACGCCGAAGACGTGCCAAACTGCCGGAGGCCGTTCGATGCAGTTTTCGAGGTCAAAATCCACTGTTTTCCCTTCCATTTTGGGCTCAGAAGATTTCAACACGTTTTTCCCCCTTTTATTGTTTTCTGTTTTCTGTTTTAAATAAATAAATAAAGGATTTCTAGTGTTTCTTAAGTATCTAGGGTTTTTGATGTTATATCTAGGGTTTCTGAGGTTGCTCGTGTTTCTCTTTGTGTGCATCATGCTAAGACCAGGCGGAGTCTACTCGGTGAACGCCCGCCACTCTGTGGTAACCAGACGTGCGCGTCCATAGGAGTGGGCGCCCGTCCATCCAACATGCACCTATTCTCGTTAAGTCTTAGGGCAACTAGGCGAGCGTCTGGTTTAGTCCAGACGCCCGCCCCGATTCATAAATTCGAGTGACGCCCGTTTGAAAGAAAGGAACGACGTTCAGGTTTCAAATTCTTCTTGCCTTGATTTTTAATGCTTTATTTGACGTGGATATTTTCATACGAGCTTCTGTGGCTAATTATTTTTACGTAGATGTTCTGAACTTGCATGTTTATATCTTTCCATCTACTAATCCATGTTAAATAATTGATTAATTTTTATATACATGCTTCATTAATTGACATGGATGTTTTATTGTGAGCCTCTGTGGCCGTTGTATATATGCGTAGATGTCCTGTTCTTTCACCGTTATGGTTTTCTTTCCATCTATTGCAATCCATGTTGAGTAATTCACCTAGTTAGATGTGATTCCAATTTGATTTATCTTTGTTCCTTTTGTAAATCATCTAGGATGTTAGGGTTGTTTAGGGGCCGTCTACATGTCCAATCATCTTCCCGTCTACACTTTACATGGCAAGCTTCGTGGCTTTGCATAATCGAATTTTGTTGCATACGTGGCGTTATTTGGTGAGACGTTTATATATTTGACCTTCCGTCTATGGTTGACATGTTTCATCGCTTAGTCCGAATTGTAGATTATGGTGATATCTATGGAATTAGTTGGGCTAGCATTTTTCTTGATTTTCTTTTTGCCTTTTTAGTATAGTTGCATATCATTTAGTTGCATTGTATTTTATTCTGTTTTTTTTTTTTTATTTTTATTTATCTTTTTAGTGCACCTAGCCCTACTACTTTGTAGTGTCCTCTATCATTATTTCTTTTTGATGAATCTTGTAAGGCGTATTTATACCTTCATTTGGAGTTCGATATTTCTGTATGCACATGTTGGGCTTATTTGTATTGTAAAGCTTCTATGGCTTTCTGTTTGACGCTTAGGTGTCCTGTGTTTTCCCCGTGTGGTGATTTTTCCATCTGAGCAATTATATCTTGTGCTTCTATCTTGTTTATGATTAATTTTGCCATGTTATATCCCCCTATGTTCCCCGAGATGTTGCCATGTTTGTTCAAGTGTGCAGGATATTTTCGATAGCGATTATGAGCTTTTAGATGATATCAGTTTTCCGGTGGATGGTCCACAGTCTACTGATTTCTTCAAGCATTTCTGGATCTGGATCTAGACCACTTCCAGAATTGCCACCTTTGAACTACAATCAGCTAAGTACTTTATCTTTTCTTTAATTCTGCACAACCTGAGGACATGTTGTGGTTTAAGTGTGGGGGAAGGTTTGGTTGGTTAGTTAGTACCTACATGATATTTGCCCAATTTAATTATGATTACCATCTTTGAGAACTTAATTTTTATACCATGCTTACAAAGTCTTTGAATCTTAAAATTTTAATGTAATTTTGTTTTGTCTCGGCGAGTACATTCCTTTTTGCTTGGCTTACTAGTTTTTGATTTTCAACTACGATACTATATAGTCATTGATGTCAGATATCTTTGTATGTTTAGTAGGTTGGATGTTTCACCCGATATTATTTTTCACGAGCCATATTAAATGATGAGCTAAAATATAAAGTTGTATCCGTTTGGATTAGTAATTTTCGATTATCTTATAATTTTGTACTTAGTGCTAATATGCATGTTAGGAGAATTATAATAGTTTGTGGTTAGAGTCGGAGTATGATATCTTGTGAATATCCGAAAGTTTGAATGTGATAGGAGGGATATATCTTAAGGTTTGTATACCAATCTAAGATGAATAATATGAATAAAATATGTGTATGTCGGATGTAGCCGCTAATGATTTGAGTGCGGTAGGGCATTATCACGAAAATGTCCTATACCACTATGAGGTTCAATAGCTCCATTGCTGATGATAGTAGTCCGGCTAGGGTGTTATCACGAAACATCCTATTCTTTGGGAATGAGGGCATATGCTATATATGTGGAATTAAGTTAATCTTAAAGAAAATTTGGCAAATGGTACTATGGAAAGTTGGTAGGAACTTTAGTTATCTTCGAACTATCCCAGTATAAAGATGTGAGATATGTTGTAGGGATTATCCTCGAGTATGTCGGAAAGATCCTAAACGCATTTTATTATCCTTTTCGGGACATGTTATGTTTTGTAGGGTGCGTGTTATAAGTGTCGGTTATTCTTTGGTTTAGATGGGTATTTGCTAGTTGCTTGAGAAAAAATCAAGTGTGGACTTAGTGGAAGTTTAATATGGCTATGCACACACACACGGGGTGAAGCGTCGATTTATTACATATGCTTTGTATTTGTTGAAAATGACTGTATGTATTTTTGGTTGGAATTTTGTTATCTTACGCCTAGTTTTTATTTTGTCTTGCTCGGGACGAGCAAGGTTTAAGTGTGGGGGAGTTGTTAAGGGTGATTTTATACGTTTCGTAAGGATATATTTTATGTCAATTTCCCCCATATCTGGATGTTTTTCATAGAAATCGAGCTTTATACTGGTTTATTGAGCAAGTGATGTTTTTAATGGGTTAGTTGCAAAATTGTATGATTTATGTGTAAAATTGATGGTTTTATATTGATTTGGAAGATACTACATTTTGCAATGTGTTTGATGTATTGTAGATACACAATTTCGACCAAAAAGAGGATTAAAAGAGGTTAACAATCGGATTAATGAAGAGGAGAAGAGATAAAGATGAAATCGATTGAAGATAAAGATGAGAAGATCAATTTTTAAGCAGCTGAACGTGCGTCCAGAATCTCCGTCCAGTGGACGGGCGTTTGATCCAGTGGACTGGCGTCCAGGAGAAGAAAGTTGATTCAGAGAGTTTGGACGCTGAGTGGACGGGCGTCTGAAGCAAGTCCAAGGTATCTTGGACGGGCGTCCAACAAGACGGACGGGCGTCCTTCGACCGACTTACAGAAGCCGACTTTATTTTCTATAAATACCAGCGCTTTGTAAACCCTAGAGGGATAAAATTTTATACAGCCGCATACACAGAAAACCCTAATTTCGAGATCAAGTCACCTCGGCGGCGAGAGCCTCGTGCTTGGCGGCCGAGGTTGTTTCTTTTCATCTTTATTTCGTTTTTACGCTATTTTTGGCTAGATGATTTGGAGGCTAGACAATTTGTTCAAGTTATTTAAATCCGTTTCATCAGGTTCTTTCCTTTCAATCTTGAGTTTGTTTTGTGATTTTTAATTCAAGTTGTATTTTTCCTATGCTTATGTGCTATGCAATCAATATCTAAAGATGAATTGTTATTGATGTTTACCGTATGACGAGAGTCGGTGTAAACCTTAGATCACCATAGGAAAGACTGGATTTTTAATCTTGACATAACGAGAGTTGATAGGTGATGAGAGTCAACCTTACTATGCTCCGGTGCATGTTTCAACTCCCTTTTACAGCACTTTCGGTTCATTCCGGGTAGTTTTAGACCTTATTTAGGGCAAAATCGCATTACACGTCCACCATGGGGTAAACCGTTATATAGATGGAAAACCTCGGCATTTTACGATGTTTTTAGCCCTTTTTCGAGCCCTATCTATCTTGTGGAATTATGCTCGGTTTGTGTTAGATGTTGTGACGCAGGATCTAGGTGCTCGTGAGCCCGGGAGACAAGGCGTGGAGCGTATAAAGATGAAACCAATGGTTGGAGATAGAAGAAAATAGAGAAAAGTGAAGAAATTGGAGCCTGGAGGAGTTTGGCGCACGCCAAAGATGTTGGGGCATGCCAAAGTTGAAGCAGAATGCACATTAAGTCACTGATCAAGTCTGGGGCACGCCAAAGCTTTTGGGGCGCGCCAAAATGACTTTTCCTACACATTTTGGAGAATATAAATACGGGTTGCACAGATTTTTTTAGGGATGGTAGACACACTTTCTCACTTTCATATCTTAAGTTTCTCCCCTTTAGGTCGATTTCCCCCATTCTTCTTCCCTAGATTCACTCTTTCATCATCTTTTACTTAAATTAAACACAATCTAGCTTAGATTTTAGCTCAAGTTTCTTCTCTAATCTTGGATTTTCTGATTTTTGGGTCTTCTTCTTCACCAATTGGCATGGGTGTTGAAAAAGCTTGATGTAAACTCCGATTCTCTACGATTTTGGTAATTAATTTCCGTTCCTCTTTCATTTATGGCTTTAATTCTATCTTTGATTGTTATTTCTTGTTTTATTATGATTAGCTAAACTTTTCATAGCCAAATTATGTGAAAATTGAAGAAATCACCCTCTAATTGATGAAATTGGGAATGGGTAGTGTTTAATTATTGTTATATTGACGGATTCATGTCTTAAAACTTGTTCTTAATGCTTGAATTAGCTTGATCACCTAGTTCATGAACTCACACACCACTTTTATAAATGTATGTTGCGAAGGGGTGTGAGAAAATGGGTTTTAAGATCATTCTTTATAATCAACTGAGTTGTTTAGATTGATTAGGGAGTGAGGTTCAATCGGTTGTGAAATCGGGCAACTCTAGTGCGTTAATCTTGTTCCGGTCAATTAAATTCTTAAAGGCGGACTGTTGAACCGGGCAAAGGGTGCTCGATTGTTGTATGGCGTCGTACACTAGCTTAGGAGTTTGCACCCATGAATGAGTCGATATAAGTAGAGGTTGGTAGGTTGGTTAATCCCATTCCCGAGCTAATCGATTGGAGGGGTGAAAGTAATCAATTGGATCATAGTTTGGCTATGTCTCTTTCTCTCTTTAGCATCTTTAGTTTATATTTTGTTTTAGTGTACTTAAACTTGAAATATCTTGGTTGACCTAAACTAAGTCCAAAAACGACTTTGGTATTCGATAAATTCCTCGTGGGATACGACCTTGCTCGCTACTATAGTGCATCCGACCCGGTACTCTGCCGGTTAAGGTTGGACCGTTACTATTTTGGTCATCAAGTTTTCTGGCGCCGTTGCTGGGGAATTAATCGATATCTCATAATTCGTTTGAATACTTAGGCTTAGGTTGTTTTTTTTTTTTTTTTTGATGTTGGATATTTGTTGAAAAGTCACACCACCTCTTACGGTAGTGGTGGTGACTCGGTACCGTGATTGTGTTCTTGTTGTTTCCTTGAATCGCAGTGTATGGATCCGTATAGCTATTATGGATCTCTTCCCCACTCATTTGGAGGCTTCAATTTTGGTGGTATGAGTTTTGGATTCCAACCATATTATCAGTTCAACCCATACACTTCACCATACAACAATGAGTGGGGGAGTCCTCAAAGTTCTCAGTTTCAATACACCAATGCCTATTTGCAATATGCTCAACCTCCACAAATAGCTTCTCCAGTGCAAAAGAGTACGACTGAAGTGTTATTGGAGCAAATCAACAAGACTTTGCAAGAGCAAGGCCGTGAGATAGAAGAGCAAGGTCGTGAGTTGAGGGATCTTCGGACTAGTTCCAACAACACATTTACTACTCTTCAATCGGCAATAAAGAACTTGGAGAACCGGGTAGAGCAATTGAATGAGAAGAGGAAGCTTGAGATAAGTGCTAAAAATGATGAAATTTCATTTGCTCAACCGACGACTCTTGAGATAATCACCCATCACGAATGTTATGAAGAAGGTATGAATCATGCTACTAGTGAATCAATTATTCCTTCTCCTTTGAACCTTATTGAAAAAATTGTGGTGGTGGATCACATTGAATATGTTGATGTTGTGGTTGAGCCAAAATGTTATTACTTGGTGTTTGAATCTTTGTTACTTGGCATATGCTCTAATTCGGGGAAATTGAATTCATTGTGTTGCACGGTGAATTTCTTGAACCAATCTTGGTGGTGGGGATTGAGCCCCTTGTTTGTCTTGCCTCATTTTAAGGGTGTGCTCAATTCTTTTGATTTATGTAAGAAGAGGCAACGGTTTTCTCTCCTTTGGTATAATTATCCTTAGCATTGTTGGCGGTACAAAGTCGAACTAAGGACTTTAAACTTAGAATGTTTTAGGTAGATTTTTTTTTTCTGTTCAAAATAAAAGTGGATGAAAGTTTTTTTTTAATTGCCATGTTCTTGATGCTATTGAGCAAAAGATGTGCAATTTTTTTTTCTTTTATTCCACTCGTGCTTTGTTGCTTTTCCTTTAGTTTCTTAATAAGTCAAGCCAATGACGTAAAACAAAGGCGCTTGGGGGAGGCAACCCACCATTTCTCTGTTTTTTGCTTTAGTTTTTGTGCTAGGAGTGGTCTAGGGTGATACTTTGGGGGTATGGGTACCGTTTTTGAGTGGTTCTTCTTCGATCCGTTGTTGGCCCGTATCTTTTTGCATGGATGTTGTTTTACTTGTTTGATTGTTATTGCATCGCATGCGCCCCGAGTCGGTTCCCCTTTTTGGTTTCATATGATCGTGTATGTGACTTTGCGCTCTTTTATTATATCTCGATATTTGTTGCTTGCTTTTGGCACGGTGGTTGTTCCCCGTGCATGCGTTTTCTTGGTGTTTTTGTCATATGGCTTCAGATATTCGAGTGGAACTTTCATGGATAAGTCATGTACATGGTTTGCGCCTCTCTCCCGGGTTAAGCTAAGACTTCTTTCTCCTTTATCATTCACACACTGAGGACAGTGTTGCATTTAAAGTGGGGGGTGGTAGGCTTAGCTTTGATATGTGCTTCATTGTTTCTCTGGCCATTTTGTTATATGCTTAGTGTTTGGTCACTTCTTTAGTAAAAATTTGAGCACTTTTTAAAATTTTCCATGGTATTGATGTTGCATTCGTATGTTGAGCCTTCACATTGATAGGATAAACGGAGTAGTGAATGTTTGAATTCATGTTACTTGGCTTACTACCTTATCTTGGAAATGAGATTTTCATGCACGTATAGTTTCGATTTCATGAGCCATGGTAACTAGTGACCGATTATGGTAGACTTAGGCACAATTCGGCTACCTAGAACTCATATCATTAACTTCGAGACGAAATAGAAGGGCCGACCTTGGTAGAGTTTGGGACGATAGCTATGGCATTTCTTTGACCTAACTAGAGCCAAATAGCCATCCCGTGACATATTCCACAGTAACCCCTCTAAGCCTTGGTAGGATGGTTAGACCCTCATCCGACACTTAGCCATTCGTTTGTAGCCCGTAATTTCCCGACCCCCAAACCTTATTTGTGGTCTACCTTCCCTTGGACACCCTACGAGTCAAGCTTAATCTTTTCATTTTGAGAACACTTGCTAGAGCAAGTGTGGGGTGGTGGAGGAGTACGTATGTATAGAGGAGTTGGTTTTTACGAGCTATTTCACGATTTGGAGGGTATGAGCTCATTTTTATATTGTGCATATGTGATGGCCTTTGACTCAAACCTATTTAAATTGTATAATGCAGCTTTCTAAATTCAAAAGTTTCTCTTTCAAAAAAAAAAAAGTCAAAAGAAAATGAAATCAATCAAAGAAAGCTTGCAATAAAAGTCAATAAAAGTGTAATAAAGGTAGAGTCAAAGAAAGCCAAGTGTTTTGGGATTCATGTTGTGATTTGTTATATGATGTTGGTGTTTGGGATGAATCCTTAATATAGAAACATGATTCTTGTATGCTTTTGCCTCGTTACACTTGAGACATAGTGCGATATGGCATTCTATTTTCTTGGATCATGTTTCGAGTTTCTTTTTGAGCTAGAGAAGGGGAGAGCTAGCTACATTTTGTTTTGACACACCCCGTGATTAAGCTTGCTCGTCTTTATCTCTTTGTTGTTTATTCCCCAGAAATTCCCTTCGGTTAGCCCCGTCCCTAGCCTAACGTTACAACCGTGCAAGTCCTACTTGACCTTACTTAACCTCGGTTGGCCCCGATTAGTGGAGATGCTTATGAAGTATGAGCCTATGGTGTAGTCATATTAACTTAGCATCCATAATCCAAACCGGTATACCGTGGTAAATGTAGGAGAAGCTATTCACACACTCACATTCCGTTTGCTTGATAAGGTAGGGTTAAGTGTATGCATTTACTCATTTACTTCCCGGTTGTCTTTGATGTGTGATTGACTTGACCTACGCGTGTAACGTTGACTTATTGGATTCTTTTAGAACGCTCATTTTGCTCGAGGGTGAGCAAACGCTAAGTGGGGGGTGGTTGATGAGAGTCAACCTTACTATGCTCCGGTGCATGTTTCAACTCCCTTCTACAGCACTTTCGGTTCATTCCAGGTAGTTTTAGACCTTATTTAGGGCAAAATCGCATTACACGTCCACCATGGGGTAAACCGTCATATAGATGGAAAACCTCGGCATTTTACGATGTTTTTAGCCCTTTTTCGAGCCCTATCTATCTTGTGGAATTATGCTCGGTTTGTGTTAGATGTTGTGACGCAGGATCTAGGTGCTCGTGAGCCCGGGAGACAAGGCGTGGAGCGTATAAAGATGAAACCAATGGTTGGAGATAGAAGAAAATAGAGAAAAGTGAAGAAATTGGAGCCTGGAGGAGTTTGGCGCATGCCAAAGATGTTGGGGCATGCCAAAGTTGAAGCAGAATGCACATTAAGTCACTGATCAAGTCTGGGGCACGCCAAAGCTTTTCGGGCGCGCCAAAATGACTTTTCCTGCACATTTTGGAGAATATAAATATGGGTTGCACAGATTTTTTTAGGGATGGTAGACACACTTTCTCACTTTCATATCTTAAGTTTCTCCCCTTTAGGTCGATTTCCCCCATTCTTCTTCCCTAGATTCACTCTTTCATCATCTTTTACTTAAATTAAACACAATCTAGCTTAGATTTTAGCTCAAGTTTCTCTCTCCAATCTTGGATTTTCTGATTTTTGGGTCTTCTTCTTCACCAATTGACATGGTGTTGAAAAAGCTTGATGTAAACTCCGATTCTCTACGATTTTGGTAATTAATTTCAGTTCCTCTTTCATTTATGGCTTTAATTCTATCTTTGATTGTTATTTCTTGTCTTATTATGATTAGCTAAATTTTTCATAGCCAAATTATGTGAAAATTGAAGAGATCACCCTCTAATTGATGAAATTGGGAATGGGTAGTGTTTAATTATTGTTATATTGACGAATTCATGTCTTAAAACTTGTTCTTAATGCTTGAGTTAGCTTGATCACCTATTTCATGAACACACACACCACTTTTATAAATGTATGTTGCGAAGGGGAGTGGAAAAGGGGGTTTTAAGATCATTCTTTATAATCAACTGAGTTGTTTAGATTGATTAGGAAGTGAGGTTCAATCGGTTGTGAAATCGGGCAACTCTAGTGCGTTAATCTTGTTCCGGTCAATTAAATTCTTAAAGGCGGACTGTTGAACCGGGCAAAGGGTGCTCGATTGTTGTATGGCGTCGTACACTAGCTTAGGAGTTTGCACCCATGAATGAGTCGATATAAGTAGAGGTTGGTAGGTTGGTTAATCCCATTCCCGAGCTAATCGATTGGAGGGGTGAAAGTAATCAATTGGATCATAGTTTGGCTATGTCTCTTTCTCTCTTTAGCATCTTTAGTTTATATTTTTTTTTAGTGTACTTAAACTTGAAATATCTTGGTTGACCTAAACTAAGTCCAAAAACGACTTTGGTATTCGATAAATTCCTCGTGGGATACGACCTTGCTCGCTACTATAGTGCATCCGACCCGGTACTCTGCCGGTTAAGGTTGGACCGTTACTATTTTGGTCATCAATAGGTTGAATATCTAGGTTGCTAGATTGAGAGATCTTACACCTTGTTTTGATAGTGTCAATCTTATAGATCAAGAGATGAGAGATTGATAGGCGAGTTATCTACGAGAGTAGAAATTCATACCTTTGATAGGTGAACCACGACTTTTGTAAATCATCACAAGATAACTTAAGAAAGGAAATTGAGGGTTGCGGGATCGGTGGATAACAACTTGTTCGACTGTTTAATCACCATGATCATCGTTTTTATAGTTGTTTTTTGTTTCCTAGTTTATAGTTTAGATTTCGTTTTCGCTTTGATCTTTCCTGGCTTTGGACTGACAATCCTCTATCCAGTTTACTTTTCATTTTGTTATTTTAGGTTTTAATAATAATAGTATCAATCTTAGGAAAATTAATGAACTAGATACCTCGATTCCCTGAGATCGACTCCGGTATTAATCGCTATACTACGATCCCTACACTTAGGGAATACCGGATTTATAAATTTTATTACTTGTTTATTTTCATTGCATAAAATCCGAGACAATGTGTGTTAGGAACATTTTGTTATGTTTTGATTATGGTCATACTAGCTGTTATAGCAAGCCTGAAATAAGTTAGAAATCTCTGTATAAGTCTTTACTTAGAGTCTGACATGTTATATAAGTTGAGTCAAACAAGTATTGTACTTGTTGGTGGGATGGCTAAGAGAACTTGCATCAGTGTCTCTGAATAGAATCTCTACTTTACAGACTCCAACATCATTTACAGAATCTTTACACATAGTCATATGTACCAGAATCTCTACCGTACTACAATAATAAAGTAACTGTAAACCAAAATAATTATGACATATTTACAAAAACATATACACATATAAATAATTTATTGTCTATTATTATAGTGATAAATATTACCTTGTATGGATATTCAAAATATGTATAGAAGATCTTATTAATGAAATTTTTGCAGAAAGCATTATTTGTGACTCGATATATATATATATATATATATATATATATATATATATATATATATATATATATATATATATATATATATATATATATATAATGTTAGAAATGGCAAAAACTTGAATCTGTAAAAAAATTCAGATTAGTGGTAGATATAGAGTATGATGTCCAATTTTATCGAATCATTGAATAGAGATCATGTATCTGATTACGATGCAAAGACATTTTAGTTGGATGCGGAGTTGTATATATAGATTTACCACTTTTTACAGATTCTAATGCAAGTGCTCTAAGTAAAACAGAATTTCGGCAGAGTAAAGGCAACCAAGTAACCAGCAGAGAAGCATGAAGACATATGGATTGACTTATATCCAAGAAAGTCTGTGATGACCTTGGATAAGTCTAAGTTACATTACAAGTGATGAAACTCATTGTTAAATATGGTGTACACTAATCTCACGCAAATCAAGGATCAGTGAAGTACAAGTACACTTGGAAAATCCAAGAAATCAAGGAAGTAGTGAACCGGTAAAGTAAACGGTCTACCGGCTAAATAAAGGAAACGCAGTAAAGGAAGAACAATCAGCCAAGTCAGCAAGAACACTTATCCGGTCAAGTAACAGACAAGTGAAGAAACAGCTAAGCAATTCAAGCTTATTCAGAACGTGAAGAAATAAGGAAGATTCATAAGATCAAGCATTAAATGCATAATCAATCAAGGACGGATTTTGTGATGGACGTTTGAATAAATCCGGAACACTGAAATCAAGGAGGATATAATCAATGGGGAATCAAGGATTATTCTCCATATTATATAGCCAACGGACATAAATTCAAATCAATGATTATCAAGGCTATAAATATAAGGCATTGACAGACAAGAACAATAACGATCGCAACATTGAAAAACAAGCAGAAACTCTGTCAATTTGAAAAGCCTTCTCTTTGAACTTAAAGGACATATCTAGAGATAAACTCAGCAATCAGAGCTCAAATTGCACATCAAGCACTGAGATTGATCAACAGAATTTGTGATTCGAATTCACACCAGTCAAGCAACTGAATAAGAGTCATTTGAGAATGAGTTGTGTTTGTGATAGCTGCTGAAGGATTTGTTCTCAAGGAGCAGTGTTAAAGACTGAGTCACTGAAGCTTTTGAAGCCAATGAGTGATGGTCTTGGAGATTGTGAAGCTTGTGTAGCCAAGGAAAATCTAACTATTGTATCAGCAAAAGACAATAGTGAATTCTCCAATCATCACAGGAGAAGAGTGGATTAAGTGATTACACCACCATGAACCACTATAAACCTTTTTGTCTATTTACTTTCAGCACTTTACCTTACAACACTTTATTATATTGCATACTTTATCTGTGCTTGCATAACCTACATTGAAACAACATTAAAAGAAGAGACTTATCCGTTGCCCAAATACTTTTAATTATGAGAAATGTTTTTGAAACTCCACTATAGCCATCCACCCCTTCTCTGACTATAGTTTTACCCTTCTCTAGGACCAACAATGTGGATGCTCATCACTTGAATCAGGGGGAGTTCATAATGTTTGAGCACATATGGGATTTCACTTTTGACACTATTGTGCTGGGTCACAATTCCTTGGAGAAGACTTTTTCTGATTCCGAGAGTGAGAGTGAAGACGATGATGCGGATGATGATGTAGGTGGAGGGAACAATGGTAACAAAAATCCCCGTTTTGAGACGACGCTGGCAGACTGGGCATTTTTACATGGTTATGTGGTGATATATGTTAAAAAAATTAGTTGCTTTCTTGTTTTATCTTTTTCCTCATTGCACTTTCTAACACTATTTAAATATTTTTATGATTGGTGAATATTACAATACAATTTGCTAGAATAAACGACATGTTGTGAAACAAGACTGTGGAGCTACGAAGTGCCACATGGGAATCATGGCCTGCTAGAATTGTAGCTTATGTCGGACACTATCAACAAGTTCGTTTAAGCGGGTTGAATGATTTCCTTAGTGTGAATAACCTCAGTGTTGGAGATACATGCAGCTTCGAAGTCATTGATCAACCAACAGATAATCATGTCGTGTTTAATGTGGTGATTACTGAACATTGATGAACATTTATTTAGGAATGGCATAAGATCATTTATTTCTTTGGATTATTAACGTTTGGATTATTTCTTGATCATTTTTGTTTTGATCAATTTAAATTGTACGGATTATGTTTCAATTATGGTTTGAATGGCGTTGTTTGAATGTTTGCATGATTGTTTGTACCATGTTTGGATAATGTAAAAACAACAACACAAATATCCAGAAAGTCACCGAATCTGACGTTTATGTAGCAAGAACTAGTCAGGGACTCTGAGATCAACTACAAACGTCAGGTTGCAAAACCAATGTCGAAATGGATGTCGGGTGTTAAACAGAAACGCATTTAGTTCTGGAGTGCTTAACGTCATCAATATTGACGTTTGTTTTAATTAGAAACGTCAGAGTTGTTGGTATTTTTAAACAAAGAGTATTCAGTTATGATGCCCAGAACGTCAGAATCTGTGACATCTTTTTCAAATAACGTCGGCTTCTTTGGCGTTTTGGTAATAAAAGACATCCAGTTCTGGTGTCCATAACGTCATTTGATCCGACGTTTTCTGTGTAACAAAACGTCATTCGTCCCGACGTTGTGGGGGTTTCCGGACGGAAAATCCAATCACCGGTCGGAAAACTCAAAAAAAAAAAAAAAAAAACCCTTAATTTTCTCCATAATTAATAGTGTTTCAACACATTTAGAACTTGTTTCAGTGTTATCTTATGAAAATCCAACATGAAGATGAAATTTGATGGAAAAAAACTGTTGAAGAAGATTTTGATGATGAAGAAGATTGAAGAAGATGAAGAATAATTTTGATGAAGATGAAGAAGGTTGAAAAGATTTTGATGATGAAGAAGAAGGTTGAACAAGATATTGATGATAAAAAAGAAGGTTGAAGAAGATGAAGAACAAGGTTCAAGAAGATGAAGATGAAATTTGATGAGGGTGATGAAGATGATTTATTGATGATGGTGACGAAGAAGATTTTTTGATGATGAAGATCAAAGATTAAGATGAAGATGATGAATTGGAAAATAAAGTTCAGGGATTATAATGTTTCATTTTAATTATCAAATGACTAAATTATATTTTATAAGATTTGTGGTATGAGAAGTGTTGAAATAGTGTCCTAAACCCAATCGGGTTGGACCGGATACGACCGGGTCGGATCATTTCTACTATTTCTTTATGATTATACATATATAATAAATAGTTTTTCTGTTGTCATATATTTGTTCTTATTAAGAACCAATTATGAATTGTTATATGATAACGTCCTTAGTATTAAATTGTGATAGAGAAACTATGATAGGCGATTATGGTTGATGAGAACTCTAATCACTTTAATAAGTTTGATACTTAAATGTCTCTAGCCTTATGTACTATGAAACTGGGCATTGATAGTACAAACAGGCTAGCACGTATTAGATGTCTTCTGTCTTTAAGGGCAGGGATAGATCTTGTCTATCAAAATGTAGAGACACTTAGACTGTACGTGGACGTGTATTAGAGAATGCGTACGTTAGACTGACCCACTTACACTTTTAAGTGTCACACTATATGACGGTTGTGTAATTATCCTTAGGACCGGAGTCTACATGGAATCACGGTGTGGATTGTCATGCTTTGACACTATTGAGTTTTCCCTTAACCACGGGGCGATCATACGGTATGGATTTGGTATGATACTGAAGCATGCGGAGTAAACATGTTAGGTCGTCTGGTAATCGCGTACCCTATGAGTAGGAGTGAATATCCGAAAGGACCTTCTCATAAGGAATGTCTAGTTCTCGTATGGGATACGATCAAGATACGATCGTATGGATATTACTACAGCGATATGATTCTATTTACACACTAACCGAGCACATGAAAGGTAGTAATCATTGCATATTGACTCTTTCGATGATTGAGGGTCATGCACGTGTTGCTAGACGCTATCCATGATCATTAGATGTGAAGGACATTTTTGTAATTGCGCCTTAGATCTACGGCCAACATATTCAGAAGGCTATCGGGACACACACATATGAACATCAAGTCGGATTAAAATGTGGTTATAGTTGATAACCAAATAAGGAAAGAATTTATCTCGTACTATAAATGTTATAGTGGTAAATTAATATGGTGGTATTTATTTATTATGAATACATATAATACAAGATATTAATTGTGTTGATTAATTAAATATACATAGGTTGATGTATATTTATTTAATATATATATATATATATATATATATATATATATATATATATATATATATATATATATATATGATATACATGTATTTTGCAAATTATTTAATCATAGCATTATATTAATTAAAGAATATTCCGGATGCCAATTTATGGCTATAAGGGGTGCAGGTATTAAGTATTTAAGTGTATAAGATACACTTGAATTGTGCAATTTAATTAATGAGATTACCATAATATTAATACTGAATATTAATTGATTTTGGGAAAATAGATTTATGGTAATATAATAAGATATATTCAATATAAGACATTGTCAATATAATTTGGAAATATATTTAATATAAGATATTAAGTATTAATGAGATAAATCAATCAAAGGGATTTTCCTTATTTTATTAGGAAAATGTTTTCTTTTCTCCTTAATCTACTAGGAAGCTTTTCCTAATCAGATTGAGAGAAATAAGTGGCGCCTCACTCCCTATAAAAGCAAAGGGTTGGCTAGCTCTTCTGTACACCATTAATCCAAGAACTTATTGTTATTATGAAAAATAAGAGAGTTTCTTAGAGAGAGATTATTGAGAGAGAAAAGGTCGACCAAGCAATCGAGTTTTTCTAGTAGCAAGGCTTGGCGGGATTCCGGCGAGGTGCTCGTGCACGTGGACGGCTTGCGCACATCTACTCCTACCGGACGGTCAAAGCGTCGATCTTTTAGATCAACCAAGGTGATATTACCGTCCCCTCTCTTATATGTTTATTGTTTAAACAAAGTCGATACTGGTTTGGAAAATCAAATTTTGAAATTTCCGATGTGTTACTCGATTGATTTCCTTACAGTGGTATCAGAGCGGTTTTCGAGCTTAAGCAATAAGCATTTCTTATTCGCGTAGTAAATTAGATCCAATAGATTAAAACATGTATGATATTGATCCGTAATAGATACACCAAAAGAAAAGAAAAAAAAAAGGAGGAGAGGCTGCGGCGGCACCACCGCCATACCGGCGCCGGTTGCCGGCGGCTGTCGGCACCACCGTCCCCCCTCCCCTTTTTGTTTTGTTTTGTGCATTTTTATGTTTTCAATATGGTCTATAGTTCATGGTTGCTTTTTGATTGTTGGGGACCAATGGTTCAAAATGTTTGAACCATTGGTCAACCTAGGCCATTACAAATCTGTTTGGAATAGGTCTAGACCTCTTCCAAAATTTTGATTTTGGAAAAGCCCTAGAT
This sequence comes from Gentiana macrophylla, assembly GCA_026214975.1. Classification (NCBI taxonomy): domain Eukaryota; kingdom Viridiplantae; phylum Streptophyta; class Magnoliopsida; order Gentianales; family Gentianaceae; genus Gentiana; species Gentiana macrophylla. The sequence continues at coordinate 41,065,166 of CM047810.1, forward strand.
GCTTTTTGGCTTGATTTTAATTATACCGAAGGCATTCCTTTTGATTATGAATCAAAAAAGGAAAAAGAACAAAATAGGACCACATGATTTTAATTTTTATTTAAAATAGTTTAAATCTGAAAAAAATTGAAATTAAAGTTATTAATTAATTAAACGTTAATTAATTAATTGATTGGATGCTTCAATGACGCAAGTAGTTAAAATTTAATTTTTTTTTTCATAAGATATTGATTGTATGGATTAGATGGTAGATATAATATGATTATATGGACCCCGATTGATCATGGACTCGACCAATATGATAGATGTGAATGCTTTATTTATGTTGGTTTTTATTGTTGTCATAGGCCGTTATGAAGAACGTGACCTAGTTTTATTTTTGCATTATCCGAAATAAGCATTCCAGGTCTCAGAACAGGGCTTGACCTCATTCCCGTTAGCTCCCCCCGTATGCGGCGGATGTAAAATTTATTAGATAGATTTTATGAAAAAATAAATTGAAGACAAAGATGAAGACCAAAAGAAAGAAGAATAAATATTCCATTGGAGAATGACGCATGAAAGATCCATTGGCGGTTGCAGCTACCCTTAGTTTGTGACCCGCGATTTCGTCAGTTTGTATTCGAAACCGCACCTAGGAAAAGTCCATGATCATACCGGTTATATTGTGCACGGAATGTTGTGTATGTTTTACTTTATATGATATTGTAGTAATATGCACGTAATAGATGAGACCGTAATTAAATATTAAATTAATTAAGTGAATTAATTTAAAATTACTCCAACGACAAAAATCGAGTTATAATATGTCTCCTAATATTATAGTGACAGTGAAGAGCCCTGGTTCGGATCCAACTGATCGGCCCACGTCAGGAGTTGACCTACCTCGGGTATATCGTCATTATCGAGATATGATCGTTATGAGATCTCATGAATACTTGGGTTACGACTCGACTAAAAATCTTGCGGTGATTGGCCCACGTCAGGACCGTCTGATTTTAGAGACATGAGGTTGACTATCACATAAATGATGTGAATTGTTAAAGAGTTGACTAGTCAAACCACAAGAAGTCGCGTTGGACGCGATTGGTAAGAAGTACCTACCCGTCGAAATTGACCCGGTCGATCGGCCCATGTCGGGGATCGAGTCAACTAGATAGGATTCCAGCCACTAAAGAATTTTGAAAATTCTTGAAAGTCAATTGGGAGTAGTTGACTAGTGGAAGCAAAATCATAATCCCAAAGACCATCTTTGATTTTGCATGTATAAACTACAACACTCTTTTATCTTTATTTATGTTGTAGTTTTAGCAAATTTTATTTATGTTTTGTATTCTCGATGGTTAAAAAAACCAAAATTAAATGACTAGTACCTTTTGAGAAAAGTTCTCAAGTAGGTTAAGTAATTTTAATCCTTTTAAAATAAGCAATGACACGAGCAATCGCGTTCTCGTAGTTGAAGATAAGGAGACTACATATTTGATGGAGTCCTCTATTACTTTAATTATTAATGGAAGCTCACATATTGGATATAACGATATCCATTGGGTCACTCGGTCATACGATGATGATTATTCAAACATTAGATGGATTGGATAAGGATGACCACGTCGAATTTTGGAAATGCTGTTTTCAAAATTGTAAGATTTAAGTATCGACTTAATTCTTTAATCATTGCTTGAAAGTAAATTAAATAGTTCATGTTTTGAATATGATAGACTATTCAACAAACGTTGGATTTTCTTTATGAAAGAAAATTGAAGGCACAATTCTTGTGATTTTTCTTAAGTCTTATGAAGACTAAATTAAGAAATATTTACAAGAACTTGAAGGATTAAAATGGAAAGTTAGGGCATGTGCTTAAATAAGAGAACTTATTGAAGTCTCTATTTCAGGCAAGCACGTTGAGATAAATCTATCTAAACTCAAGTCAATCTCGGATATATGATATCCTACGAGTGTGATTAAATTAGAAAGATTAAATACATATTTGGAAGGTGAAGCAAACGTTGTAACACTTACCATATTCTGAATCTAGTAAACTGAAGGGAACTAAATAAATGTTATTATGTTCCGGTTCTTATGAAGAACATATTTTTAGCTATACGTTAGGATTTAATGGAAAAATTCAATTGTAAGGAATAAATGTTATCCCGATAAGGTTGAACAGTCACTGAATCTAACATGCTAGATTATTGTCACCATATAGTTGATATGAGTGATGGAATCTCAACTAAACATTTATATGACTGTTATCCTTGATTTTGTGGTTATTCTAGACATAGTCTCTATGGAAGGGAAGCGTGTAATTAATCAAACCCCATTCTGATGATGCTGAACCATATGATTATGAATCATGTGGGTTATACGTATCTCATCCAAAGAGGACTAAAATACCCTTTTATGAAAATGGTTATAAAATCTAGAAAATTGACTAGAGCCTAAACATATTGATGTTTGTTGGCTTATGACAATTTATACCATAAATAATTGTTTCTCTCTCTTGGACTATTTTAGAAATAGTTGAATGTACTTATTGAAGTACGACAATTCAAAAAGCCCAAAAAGTTTGAGCTAGTACGAATATGAGATAAATGAAACTTAGGAATTAATCTTCAATTGGATTGAAGCAATTAATAACTGAAGGGTGTTTTAGAAGTCGTGTGAAAAAGAATCATATTCTCCCTAAAAGGATATCATTTTAAGATGCGCGATCGGATTGCGGTTCCGAAATGTAAGCGACACTTTATATGATAAAGTTGTGACGTAAGCCATGCATAGAATCCCTTACCAGTTTTGGGATAGTGCCCTTAATCAAAACACATACTTAATCGAGTTCTAAAGAATAAGGTTGAATAAATTCCATATTAGATATGGAAGAGGATATTGTCGAATTTATCTTAACCGATGATTTGAAGTTGTCATAGGCAAAGTCAGAAAGGCTTGGAGCCTAGTACGACATGTGTAACCTTATGAAATGTCTTGGCAAGTACGCTAGATGTTGTCTACTCTCCCGCGGAACAAAATGTTGGTCTCAAACATGCTGTCTTTTAAAGGAGGTATTTCTTCCAAAAGAAACTGTGGGAGTAAATTAGATTTCAAAAGAGTTTGATAGCCACAATGAGAGATTCAACCATAGGAACGTGAGCAGACGCTATATAGTGAAGAGGTGTAGAACACTGCTCAGTGCACACAAATGTTCTATAAGTCTATGGATAACATCAAGCTTGAAAGGGTTGCTGGTATGTTCATCTTGAAGAATGAATATCACACGACATATGAAGGAATGTTTGAAAGGAAAGATTGAGAGATATGGCCAGGAGCCATAATATCTGGAATTAGATTCCATCAGTGACAACCAGGTTGTGAACCTAGTCTGTCTTACCTAGAGGGAATGTCCCTGAAAGGCTGACATGGATAGTAATATGATTACCATAAGGCTATAGTGACGGTTGAAGGGTACGGGGTGTAAACCTTATATTTATCTTTATGCTGCCAGCTGAGCCCAGTTCTATTCAGACTATGCTTGTTATAACTTCGTATCATGGCTATATGATAGTGATAGATTTAACTACTGTTAGTTTATAGTTTACCTATATAGATGTGATGCTAAAAGAGTTTAGCATAGATGGCGACATGAGATACTGCTAGCCGGTGTTCTTAAGATCTATCTATGTTAGGACGTTAGTCCTAAAGATAAGGTGAAAGATGATTCTTATGGAAGGTTTCCTTTGCTAATGCGATAGGAACCATCATAAAATTAATGCCAGATGTTCATAGTCCATGAAGAGTCATGAGCAAGTATGAAAGTAAATCTGGTGAATGTCGAGAATATCCTTAAACAAGTTAAAGATGGTTTCCTAGTTTATCGAAACTTGGAATCGGATAAATATAGATATATAGACGTGTATCCTGAGTCTTATGAAGGTGAGTGGGAACTATAGTCTGGGTTTGCAGTCACTTTGATTAAGTGATACAGTGAGCTGGAAATGTTCTTAGCAAGAGATCATTGTGAATTCTACAACTAAGCCAAAACACAGTATTGCCTTGGAGGCACAGAGGAGCAGTAAACGGATCTAGAAGGTTCATTCCTGAACCTTGTACGGTTCTTCCATATTTTCTATATAGCTGATATAGTAGTGGATTCATTGCTTGAAGCAAGGACTAGGGTCTCATCGGAGATTCATGTGTGTTGAGGCGGTTCCTTTTGACTTGGTCATTCGGAGCATGATATGAAGATAGTATGAGTCCCTACGGATAGCAATCCGTTCACGGCTAGGGCTGGTTGCGAGTATTTCATGAGATTCTTGTGTTTCAATTTGGTCTTGTGTGTGCGAGTGATTGGTTTTAGGCCAAGTGGGAGATTGTAAAAAGTGTCCTAAACCCAATCGGTTTGGACCGGATCCGACCGGGTCGGATCATTTCTACTATTTCTTTATGATTATACATATATAATAAATGGCTTTTCTGTTGTCATATAATTGTTCTTTTAAAGAATCAATTATGAATTGTTATATGATAACGTCCTTAGTATTAAACTGTGATAGAGAAACCATGATAGGCGATTTTGGTTGATGAGATCTCTAATCACTTTAATAAGTTTGATACTTAAATGTCTCTAGCCTTATGTACTATTAAACAGGGCATTGATAGTACAAACATGCTAGCACGTATTAGATGTCTTATGTCTTTAAGGGCATGGATAGATCTCGTCTATCGAAGTGTAGAGACACTTGGACAGTACATGGACGTGTATTAGAGAATGCGTACGTTAGACTGACCCACTTACACTGTTAAGTGTCACACTATGTGACGGTTGTATAATTATGCTTATGACCGGAGTCTACATGGCATCACGGTGTGGATTGTCATGCTTTGACACTATTGAAGTTTCCCTTAACCACGGGGCGATCAAGCGGTAGTGATTGGGTATGATACTGAAGCATGCGGAGTATACATGTTAGGTCATCAGGGAATCGTGTACCCTATGAGTAGGAGTGTATACCCGAAAGGGCCATCCCATAAGGAATGTCTAGTTCTCGTGAATCTTTGCAAAGTGGGAGTAAATGAGTTATTCTGAGAGAGCATGATATCCAGATTATGGGATACGATCAAGATACGATCGTATGGATATTACTACAGCGATATGATTCTATTTACACGCTAACCGAGCACATGAAAGGTAGTAGTCATTACGTATTGACTCTTCCGATGATTGGGGGTCATGGGCGTGTTGCTAGACGCTATCCATGATCGTTAGATGTGAAGGGAATTTTCGTAATTGCGCCTTATGTTCGGAAGCCTATCGGGTCACACACATATGAACATCAAGTCGGATTAAAAATGTGGTTATAGTTGATAACCAAATAAGAAAAGAATTTATCTCATACTATAAAGGTTATAGTGGTAAATTAATATGGTGGTATTATTTATTATGAATAAATATAATACAAGATATTAATTATGTTGATTAATTAAATATACATAGGTTGATGTATATTTCGAAATATATATATATATATATATATATATATATATATATATATATATATATATATATATATATATATATATATATATATATATATATATATATATATATATATATATATATATATATAATATATATATATGCATTTTGCAAATTAATTAATCATAACATTATATTAATTAAATAATATATATATATTCGGATGCCAATTTGTGGCTATAATATATAATATACATGCATTTTTCAAATTAATTAGGTATTAAGTGTATAAGATACAATTTACATATATTAATTAATTAATGATATTATTAATGATAGTATTATTAATATTGGATATTAATTGATTTTGGTAAAATAGATTTATGGTAATATAAGAAAATATATTCAATATAATATATTGTCAATATATATCTTGGAAATATATTTAATATAAGATATTAAGTATTAATGAAATAAATCAATCAATGGGATTTTCCTTTTTTTATTAGGAAATGTTTTCTTTCTCCTTAATCTACTAGGAAGCTTTTCGCAATCAGATTGGGAGACATAAGTGGCGGCTCACTCCCTATATAAGCAAGGGGTTGGCTAGCTCTTTTGTACACCATAATTCCAAGAGCTAATTGTTCTTGTAAAAAAATAAGAGAATTTTTAGAGAGATATTATAGAGAGAGAAAATGTCGACCTAGCAATCGAGTTTTTCTAGTAGTATTCCTTGCCGGGATTCTGGCGAAGTGCTCGTGTGGATTACTGGTAGAGTCCGGACACATGGACGGCTCGTTCACATCTAATCCTACCGGACGGTCAAAGCATCGATATTTTAGATCAACCAATGTGATATTACCATCCCCTCTCTTATATGTTTATTGTTTAAAGAAGTCGATTTTGGATTGAGAAATCAATTTTTGAAATATCCGCTGCGTTACTCGATTGATTTCCTTACAAGAAGTAAGCTTTTCATTTTTGTGGTGCTTGGAGTACATAAATAATAAAAATATTCAATGGGATGCCAAGAGTAACTTATAGGGTGCCGGGAGTATTCGTGGTGCCAGAAGCAAAATCGTAGTTCCGATATAAGCCACCTTTTTTTATTGTAGCCGCCCTTGTTTGTGACACAACAAAATACATATAACAAAGTATCACAACACATTTTTACACCATTGATTTTACGGGCCCCACAAGAATCAATAAGTCTCAGATTATAATCAACAGTACAAAAGTGTGTTGTGTTATTTTGTAGTGACAGTATCAGTACTCGTAATTTAATGGTGGTCTTGATACACCGTCATAATTGATTTAGTGTGTAAAAAAATAGGACACTTTTTTACACAATTAGAGGGTCTACAATACATTCACAAAATAGAATACACCATTTCATATGTATGGCCGAACCACTATAAAATTTTGCGAATTTCAAATGTCCATAAATGATCTTACGCTTTAGTAATTTTTTTGGTTAAACATGTCTAGCTTGATCGTCGTTATAGAAAGACAGTCACGACACAACAAAATAATTACAGTAATTGACACATTACATGCTTTGCTTACTAGTTATGGTGTGACATATTGATTGATAAACATCATATCATTATCAACGACCCACCCGAAACCCGAGCAGTTCTGGATCGACCGGTTCGGCCATAACCTGAGATTTCGTACTTTTTTTCCATCTTGAATCACGAAACCTCATGTTATGATAATTCTTGTGAAGCTAAAAGCGATTACTCGGCTTACTAAAAACACCATTATCAAAACATAAAATTCATAGTATAAACTTAAAATTAAAATGTCTACAACATTAACAAACTCAGTATTGTATAAACTTAAAATTAACAACCTTACTTAGGAATAGTTCAACATACATAAACTTAAAATTAAAAAACACTTAAACAAAGGAACTAAATGTCTACAACATTAACAAACTCATCATTGTATATCACTAGCACCACCCATAGATCATAGATTGTCACATAGTATGTAGATACATCCTGATACCATGAGTAGTCTACTGATACCCTTGGACGAGGTGGCACCACACTTATGGGGTTGACAAACAAAAGTTTTTTCTAGATGTGATTCCCGTTGAAAAATAAACTTGTTAAATTTATTTGGAGTCTTTTATTTATTTTTAGTAATTATTTCTTTTGTTTTAGTCTTTTATTATGGTTAGATAGACTTTTATTTTTGTTATTACTTTTATTTATTGTTACTTTGTCCCACATTTCTAAATTAGCAATTGGTCTTGGATTATGTAGTCTATATAAAGACAAATATAGTATCATAACAATTAGTTCAGACGTTATTGAGTGAAATTTATATTAAACTTTCAAGCTTTTTGTGAGTATTCTTACGTAGAATATTCAAAATTGAAATTATCAGTCACGGCGAAAGCTGTGGCGTTAGTATATATCAAGTGCTCTTATGTACATGTTATCTAAGAGTTGAGGTCATACCAAGATTCTTAGTTACATGTTAACATAAGGTTGCGGTGTTCGTTCTATTATTGATACTTTTAATCGGTCCTTCGACAAAATCGAGGCGCAATTCGTTTTACGAATCACATCAGTTATGGGACTTGAACATGAACACTAGTAGTTGGAACAATCGGACCAGAAGATACACCGATCCAGGCGATCCTGCTTTTCTATTGGGGTAGTACTTGGGTGGGAAGTCCCTATGGCAGTGTACTTTTTGACCACACATCACACATGTGTCATGCTTCTTCTCTCTTTCTTTATTTCCATTATTTTCTTTTCATTTTTTTTCATTTTCACCCGTTGGTCCTTGCTTGGCTTTGTACGGAAATTTATTTATTTATTTATTTTTTTGCCCCAATAACATTGAATGCTTTCCATCAACATTACTCGATTTTGCATAAGGTGCATCGGTTTAGTGGTGGTAGATTATAATCGATACTTAAAAAGAGTGTTGACACGTTAAGCAGTAAAAAAAAAAATATACTCAATTTTTCTAATTTTTCCTTTTATTAAGATTCCCTTTTCAATGTTTTGCAAGAAAAATCAATTCAATATAAATTATGGAAGCAATGGTTGAAAAATGACACAAAATGAAGCAATTAGGAAAATATGACATTAAGGAAACTTATAAGGACACAAATTAGATAAATAGACCCAAATACCCTTAATGAAAAAAATAAAAATAAAAGACAATTAAAAAAAAATGGCGCATGTTTGGCACATGTTTTAATTTTTTTTATTAACATTGGAACTAAATGTTCAGTTTTTTTATTTTTTATTTTTTTTTTAAATTTTTTTTTTCAGGCGACGAAAGACAGGGTTTGGTTTTATTATTATTATTTTTTTTGGCGCTAAAAGTCATTTTTTAATCGATGTATTGACCATCGCGATACAATGACCACCTCGATGCATTGACCACTGCGATTCAGTGACCACTACGACGCATTGACCATCCCGATACATTGATCACCGCGATGCATTGATCATCCCGATGCATTGACCACCGCGACGCACGACATATTGACCACCGCGACGCACGACGCATTGACCACCGTGATGCATTGACCACCGCGATACAATGACCATCCCGATGCATTGACCACCCCGATGCATTGATCACCGCGATGCAGTGACCACCCCGATGCATTGACCATCGCAATGCAGAGACATCACGATGAAGTGACACTGCGATCGCGAGACAAAGACGATGAAGTGACACCACGATGAGAGACACCGATGAAGATGAAGTGACACCGCGATGAAGTGACACCGCATTGCAGAGACACCGCGGTGAAGTGAAACCGCGATGAACACACATCATGATGCAGAGACAGTGCGATGAAGTGACACCGCGATGCAGAGACACCGTGATGTAGAGACACCGCGATGCAGAGACACCTTGATGCAGAGACACTGCGATGCAATGACCACCCCCAATGCACAGACACCGCAATGCAGAGACATCATGATGGTATAACATTTGATGATGCAGAGAAACCGCGATGTAGAGACATCATGATGGTATAACATTTGATGATGCAGAGAAACCGCGATGTAGAGACATCGTGATGTAGAGACACCCCAATGCAATAACCACCCCCAATGCACAGACACCGCGATGCAGAGACATCGCTTTGGTATAACATTTGACGATGCAAAGACACCGCGATGAAGTGGCACCGTGATGCAAAGACACCGTGATGTAGAGACACCGCGATGCAGTGACCACCGTGATGCAGTGACACCCCCGATGCAGAGACGCCGTGATGTAGAGACGCCTCGATGAAGTGATACCGCGATACATTGATCACCCCAGATCCATTGAACATCTCAATGCAGTGGCTACCTCCGATGCAGAGACGCCGCGATGCAGTGACCACCCCCGATGCAGAGACAACGCGATGAAGTGACCACCCACGATGCAGAGACACCGATGCAGAGACACCGGATGCAGTGACCACCCCCGATGCAGAGACACCGTGATTAAGTGACACCGCGACGCACTAACAACCGCGTTGCAGTGACACCGCGATGCATTGACCACTTTAACGAGTCGAGCTCGATCTTGTTATATTTTATTATAAATTAAATGAATTCTAAGAAAATAATCGACCTTGCGAGCCGAGTAGAGCTATATCGAGTACTTAGAGAGTCGAGTTCGATCTTGCATTTTTATGGCTTCATCGAGCCCAAACTTTATCAACAATTTATGCAGTGACAATGACAATCATATATGCGTGACATCAACAATTTATGCAGTGACATCAGCAATCAAATATGCAGTGACATCGGTAATCATATATGCGTGACATCAACAATTTATGCAAAGACATCAATTCTCAAACGATCGTAAATTTTGGATGTTAAAATACATGAGCATAATTATTCAAATCTTTCGAGCTTACGAGCCGAGTAGAGTATATCGAGTACTTTGCGAGTCGAGTTCGATTTTTCCATTTTATGGCTCGATCGAGCTCTAGCCAAGTTTCGATCCCAAACTTTTTTAGTCGAGTGCAGCTCGAGCCCTTTGTAGTATCGACTTGACTCGGCTCGATTACACCCTTAATGTGAATGACAATACATTTATTTTACAAAGTAGTGGAGCTTCGGTTTTGAATCGGATAGTGGAGCTTCATCTGTTACATTCTGAGCTCGATTCATCTACTGATTCAAGTGGTAGCTCATCAGAGGAGGAGAGGAGAATAATAAGAAGAAGAAACAACAATAAAAAAAAGAAGAGGCATGGGAAATACAGTTCAACATAAGAAATCGATTCGGATTCGAGACTCATATTTAGATTCGAATTTGATTCGGAGGATCAAGAACCAAGGCAAGAGGCATACAAGAAGCATAAACTTGTTGGGGACTTTTGCTATGTTTGAACAATGTGATTGTACTATTTAGTTTTATCTTTTGCAATTTTCAACTCCATGTCTTTTTTTGGTCTGTGAAACTCCAATTTACACGTTATTACACTTTGTAGGTGTGATGGCTATAAGAAACTTTCATGATGAATCATGAATTCTATATAAAAAAATTAAAAAAAAAAGTGAAATGCTATATACAATGACCATTGAATCAACTAATCAACTTTCCAATCAACTCAACTGTAAGAACAACAAGTCCATAACACAATTGCATACGCACACAAGTCAGAACTTAGAAAAGCATAAGCTCAGGTTCAGAGATGCAATTACAAATTATTTCAAGTTCACAAACACAGACAGAGCAAGGCACTAACAGGATTATCAACAAAAAAAGGTAACCCTATGAAACCATAAGCATAAAAATGCACGTACACGAATAGATTATTGTGGTTGCAAAAATCAATGCCGGGCACAAGACCTTCAATCACATATGAACTAAGTCGCCAGTATTTACGAACAACAGGAAATGAACCATATCTCATTGCCGTGAGTTGAGTCAGTCCACAAAGCTCAAAAATTGAGGGTACCAATATAATATCCGCTCCAAATAAGTTTTCCTTTGGTAAAAGTCAATGGAAATAGAGCCCAATATTCTCGGATTTCTCCTCTTGTTGCCAACGCGGATGACACTCCTCGTTGCAAGTATGAGGAGAAAACGAAAAACAAGGGTATGAGATAAAATGGACCATTACCAAAGAAAACTTATTTATTTGAGCAGAATAAAAAGAACATTGAGCATTGACATCAATGTCCTTTGTATCAATTTTATTCCAAATCATACTTAAACCCACCATCAAATTCATGTCATTGCACCAATTTTCTTTCAAATCAAACTCATACACACCTTCGACTCCATCTCAAACCCACCAATCAATGTCTCTTCCTAAGATGCCTTCTCATAATTAAGACTATCACAAACTCACTCAACGACCAAAAAAAATCTTCTCATAATAACATGGACATGATAAATAAATTTCATGGCCTTCTCATGAGTAAAATTCATTTTGCTGATAAATGGTTTGCTGTCAAGAAATTCAATACATTTTTCAATGGTTTTCGAGCTAAAGGCTCGATTTACTTATCGATCCGAGTTTCACTTGGATCAACCATTGAAATTCAATATCCATTGAAATTGCTTCATCCCAACAGCATACCACATTCAACCAAAACTAAAAACAATTCTAACAACATCAACACCACTTAATCACCAATGGCAATTCATGTCACTAACTGAAACAGCTCAAATTGACATATGAAACCAAAATCGTCGTGAGGCACAAAGCAATAAAAAGCAATTAATCAACTACATTTCAAGGTGCTATTACGAAAGATCCGATTGTTCATAATAATCACGGTGACATTGAAACCCCACCATTGAAGAATGGTTAACATGGATTGGACCGTGGTCCAATCGCACAATCTGTCTCGTCCGTTTTAAAATGAAGTAGCCTCAAATTGTACTTTTTGGATCTCAATATACGATGATTTTGATCTTTTCCCCTTGTATTAAGGGAAAAATTCAACAAAATTCATCGAAATTGCAAAGAACAGGCTCTACTGACCATGGCAAAATTCACAAAGGTTCTTGAAGGTTGAATAAGTGAAAGCGGCTTTCCAAACCTTCAACCTCATCGAATAACATGAGTGTATTTCATCGAATCGAGACAAATGAACCCAAGCTATATAAGATTTCTTTCGATTTTTCTTTCCCATGGATCAAAAGCAAGATAAATGGGAGAAGAAGAAGGATTGCCGGCGAAAAAAAACACCCAAAAAAGAGAAAAAAGAAATGGATTGCCCGGCCGGAAAAAAAGAAAAGCTAGAAAGAGGATCTCCATTAATTCATGGGGATTAACAATGGATTGACCAAGTTTTATGGTTGGGGCCGGATGCGTTTTAGGTGTTTTTGCTAGAACCATGGTTTGCCGCACATTTGGGAGAAACATTATCGATCTAGAATCCACGGCAAGATATCTCCATTAATTCATCGGCTTTGAGAAATGAACTTCGCGTTTGTAAAACATGGGTAGTTTAGGAAAGAAAGGAATAATATGTCCTTATAAACAAATAAGATTTAAGAGTGTTCTAAATGCTCATTAAGTGTTCAAACTAGTCCTTATAAACAAATATCCAATAAATTATCTTTTCTCTCACCGTTTAATGTTTTTAACCTTTTTTTTACAATCTTTCTAGCACGACATGTTTTTCACTATAATTTTATAATAGTACTACTATACGTATGTGAATTATATTCTGGAATTTTGAAATTTGTATGTGCATGAATATTATTGTACCGTTCTAAGTATATGGATTTTGTATCTTCATATTTTACTGCAATTTTATTCTATAATATGTGTACATGTTAAGAAGTATCATTTCATTTTGTATAGTTGTTTATATTTTAAGATATTTTGTAATGTCATTTTTTCTTGTGATGCCAAGGTGTGAGACTCTTGCTATAGGTTAGGGCTTCTATCGTGCTTTGATTTGAGCGTGTATTCTGGAAAAATGGAAGAAATAAATTTGTTAAACAATGGTCAAACTATTTTATTTTAGTCAACTATATTTTAAAAAAATCTAATCTGGGCGACGGCATATGCCCCCACATGTATGCAGTAGATCCGCCCATGGGTTATGCACAAACACTTGGTCACATCATTTATTCTAATGGAGCACCGGAACAAAACTTAAATTCCACCGGATGCACTTTGTTGATATTTAAACCTTTTTTACGCTTTGATACAAAGGAAATTATCTGATCACAGTAAGGGTACGTGGCCCTCTCATTAGGTTGGATCCGTCCATATTAATGACAACAAACCAAACTTATTTTTAGAACATTGCAAGGTTTAACGGTTTCAAAAGTTGAAAAGGGAAGTTTGATAATAATTTTTTTTTATATAAAAAGTCGAGTAATTTAATCTTATCATTGATGTGTGTCTTTTAATAATCAATGATTTAAAAATGTGTGGTGCAACTTTGTTGTGATTATTTTATTATGGAACTAACATTTTGTTTTCTGTATTGTTTCCGGTTATCAAGTGTCACCTAGACACCTACAATACACATATTTTTAACAATTGAAGTACAAACACACATCATATTTTTAGTGGGATAGGCTACATTCACCAAAGTTTGACTCCCAAAAAAAAAAAAAAAAAGTTTGACTCCCAAAACATTACGGAACATGGATCATCACCATTCATTTTTTTTTTCCATGTGTTGTCAGACAACCAACCAATGGCTAGGATTAATTTTCAGTAGTCTTTTTGTGAAATATTTTAGAAGATGCAGCATTTGCGATTCTCCACATGGCACAATTCTAACCCTTCACCTATATCCAAATCCTGAAACCTCCTACACAAATCAACCATATTACCTTCTATAAGAAATAGCCGTTGCTTCAAAACCATGTTCTCTTACTCCAGGTCTACAATGTAGATCATCTATAAGCTACATTCCATCAATTTGTGCAAATGTTTGGCAAAGTCTTATGCAAATGAGTCGAGATCATGATTCATACTCTTTTCCTCTCTGCATACTGTCTTCCATGACCATGTTATTCTTATTATTACAATTCTTGTTGCTTAAAATAAACTTTTAGCTTTAACCTTATTCTGTTGCTCTAAGTCAATCAAGGAAGGTGGTCTGTAGGCTCCCAAATCCAATATTTGTATCATCAAAAGAATTAGCAACGTTGTTATTGCCACCAACATGTACTAAACCGTCAAACTCCTTCCCCACCCTCCATAAATCCAGCTGCAGAGGGCCACATCCCGAAGCTCTAATTCATCCTATGTTGTTGTTGTTTGGTGGATTGGGATTCATCAACATCTGGGAAGATAAAGATAAATTATCTTATACTTTTTACCATTTGATGGTTTCTAAAGCTACAGATCTAAGAGAATGGAACGAGCATTATATTATATTATCTCAGATTCAAATACTAAACCATACCTAAAAGGGGAATTGAAAGGAAATAGAAACGGGGGAGTAACTAGCATTCAATTCTATGTATGTAGTCATAATTCAAGGAGTCTTATTTACCCCTTTATTTTCGTGCTCCACGGCTTTGTGAGTGGCCCATTGAGAAGATATTCTATTCAGGAGTTGTCCTCCCCTTTCAAGGCTGCTTTGAGAGATGAGTTGTAGTAAATGCGATCTGATTCGCGATATAGTGAGGATGGTGCAATATCATTACTGCTTACTTGAATGTCTTAAGTGTTTTCAAGATGAGAGTTTTCATCACTTCCTCCATTGGTGAGTTGATTTTCAGTGTCACCGTTTTCTCCATGGTCATTGTTTGGGCCTGGTTAGGGATTTGGCCCATTGTTTGGGCCTTCATTCACTACAAGAAAATTGGTTTTTAACGACGGGAAAATTGGTCATTAAAAGTCAATATCCTGTCATTGAAGACGTTTAATGACGGGAGATTCCCCGTCATGGCCTGTCACTATTGCCTTCCTAACTAAAAGTAAATAGTGACTCTATAGTGTCCTCTCATTATTGTTGTTATATAATTGATGACGATATTATACTCTCACTAACAATTCATATGAATGAAGATATTTTTCATCATTATTATTTCGATCTACCCTCATTAAAAATAACAATACTAACAATATACCCATCATTAGAACATCAATATTCCGGTCACCATAAGTCTTTTTACCGCCAATATTTTACTTTCCATTATTAATTATACCTTCATTAAAAGTTAATTTAATAATGATAAACTTAAGCGTCATTATTAATTATTAATAGCACTACAATGATTTCACAATAGTCTTAATTACCGTAATTGAATTACATCTATTTGAAAACCACAAAAATTAATACACAAACATTAAAAGCAATGATAGATTTTATTGAAATAAACTTTAACATAATGTTTTCAAACATTGAAACATTTAAGCAGGACAAGTTCAACCTCAAAACAAAACACCAGAACATAGAATCATCCCATTTAACTAACTTGAAATTATCAGTGAACTAGAATGAAGCAGGTTCTTCATGCTTATTCAGCAATCAACCTTGTCATGATCTTCAATCTTGTAATTCAGATAACTGAGAATGAAGCAATTTTCAGCATGGTATGCAATGACTTCAACATCCCTTGCAAAATTGTTATCGAACATGTAAGATGACTTTTAATGAAAAACTAAAAACTCGATGAATAATTAATAATCACAAGACCAAAAAGAAAAAGTTTGGGCACGTCCAATAACCAAATGCATCTACATTATTTCTTCGAAAAACATATGATGTTTTATGTGACAACAGGATGATATCACATCCTCATCCTCATGTCTAATGTCTTCTTTACTATCCTTAAAACATACTCCGCATTTGTCATCAGAATGAGCCTTTCTCATAACTAGCATGCAGAGAAAACCCAACCTAAAGTCCAAGCATCACAAAACCATAAGTGTCGTTTCTTTTCTCTTATTGGCATGAATAAGATTCTTTTATTATGTGCATATTAAACTTCTATAATTCAACTTGCCACACATTTCTAAGGAAAACAACAATGTTGTGATAACATGGCAAAGCAAGGCAACAATACTGAGGAGTTGTTTAAGACTAAGTGAATCAAGCTCAATTATCACTAATCCGGTTCCATGATTTAAATGATTGTTGCACAACACAAGTCAATTACCTACACTACTTTTCAACAGAAGTCACTAATACATAAATCCACATAATTTAAATTGCAATGTTCTAGTGCGTTACCTTATTGACATAAGGCCAGGTCTTTTCAAGCTGACGATTGAACCAAGTCAAATGCAACAGAAGTCCTAAACCAAAGTGAAATTTATCATGTCATATAATCTTACAAGAATAAGAAAACGAATAAATATACAACATTAAAAACAGCCTAAAAATCCCAAGCTAATGCAAGAAGAAAACCGATGAAGGATACTGCTCCGGCATCACTGTCCTGCAATGTTGTTTTCACAACGTACCATTGCCGCATTCTTTTTCAAGAACCATAGCATTATTCAACATCCAACAATAAACACATGAAAGATCGAAATAATGAACTTACAAATCCTCCAAGTGGAGAAATAGGTTTACATGTTCAATATTGTTTGGGTTTGGTTGGGGATTTGACCCAAATAACCTTTCCACCTAGCCAAATATAAAGAAAACAACTATTAATTTTTTAGGTTAAATGTTGTAAATGACAGGTTTTAATCTAAAATGGTTGAGAAGGACAAACATGTAGTAACACATGTTCAAAAATGTAATAACACATGTAGTAACTGTCATTCTCAACCATTTAAGTTTAAAATCTGTCCTTATGGACATTGGCCCCTAATTTTTTTTAACCAACATAAACTAAAACTCAAGTGATTAAAGTGCTTACTAGTATCCTTAAGATGGGCAACAGTGTAACCATTATCTCGCAAAAAAGTCGCCAACGCACCGTATTCATCATTATGCCTCATAACATTGGATACTAAAATCATTTCGGCCATGTAATAACCCACGAAAGCAATGCGAATCCCATCGAGCCTCTGAGTCCACAAGCATGTATCTTCCGGAACCATCAAGGACGTGACAATTGCAACGACTACTGATACTGAGATATTTATTATGGCAATCATCATGTGCCCGTTTTCCACAGCCGGTCTATGAGTAGAGATAATGGTTAGACTCATATAACATCCTCCCACTCCTATGGAGACGAATCCAGCAAAAGCCATGATGCATCATCTTTCTCCACGCAGAGACACAAATAAATCCAAAGAGAACCACAGTTATAGCCAGAACTACTCCCGTTATAATCGGAATGGCAAGATCCTTACCAGAAAGAGAGGAAAAGGATACATCCTCCACGCAGCGACACAAATAAATCCAAAGAGAACCACAGTTATAGCTAGAACTACTCCCGTTATAATCGGAATGGCAAGATCGATCCTTACCAGAAAGAGAGGAATGGCAAGATCCTTACCAAAAAGAGAGGAAAGGATTCGTATTCATCCTCCACGCAGAAACACAAATTAATCCAAAGAGAACCACAGTTATAGCCAAAACTACTCCCGTTATAATCGGAATGGCAAGATCCTTAGAGCACTCGCATCAGACACTCTTAACGTATACTCAATTATACAGTTTTAAAAGCACGTTTTTCTAGTTTACAGAATCTTTATTTAAGTTGAAATGCATCAGACTCTTTATTTTATATAATACGGAAGATATAAAGGAAAATTTACAGAATCTGGATGAATGCGGTAGATGTAAATGATATTTTATAGAATCTGTATTTTACAGTAAAAAATAGAGTATCCCCTGCAGTGTTATTTTTCCTGTTGAAACCTCTATGCCCATTAGATCCTTACCAGAAAGAGAGGAAAGGATTCATATTCATCCTCCACGCACATACATTATTATTATTATTATTATTATTATTATTATTATTATTATTATTATTATCAAAAAAGATCTTTTCGAGATGAAAAAATTCGCCGCCAACAATGCTTGTTTTCGTCAGTAGAAGTAATCGCGACGAAAAGTATTTGACACGCTGTTCATTGCGTATGAAGCGACGCTAAAGGTATCTAACGTGAGTTTAATATTCGTCGCCAAAGCATAGTCTATCATGACTAACCTTAATATTTGTCACTAAATATTTCCAAATCTTATTAGTGATACAATTAATCTTCGTCGAGTGTTGAAGGTGACAATATATTGGTCACTATAAGCTAAATAATTCATCACTAAATGGTTTTTTGTCACCTAATGGTAAAAACATATTTTTCCTTCATTACTTAATATGACAAACACTTTGCCACTACCGTTATCTTTTTAATGAAAACTAATATTTGCTAGTTTTCTTATTCCGTTTAATTGGTTATTTATTCCTAGTCTTCTATTGATTGTGAGATCTAAATCCTTTTATCAATGATTAAATTGTTAATATTTACTTATTTCTGTTTTTATTGATTCATGATTTGAATGTTTATTTAACTGATTCAATCTGATGATTGGATGTTTAATTTGATCTAGTGCCAAAAATCGAATCTAGGCGGTTGTCAATAAAGATTTGATTTTAAGTGGTAAATAATATATTGTCTGTCAGTTGTAGCCCGTAGGATTCTTTATTGTGAAAATAAATAATCTGGATTCAAATTAACCCGCGTATACATAATGGTGGACAAAGATCCTGGATGAGAAGGGCGATAATACTACAATCTTTTCACATGTAGGAAAATGTATACTAGCTTTTTTTTTCTACCCTAGAGGAAAAACAGTACTATATAATGAAAATAAACACTACTATATATTTTGTGATGTTTATTGAAGAAAACCATTAATATATAATGCATTATCCGAACATAAATAAATATTGTGGGTTATTATTGGCACTAAAACTTGATTTCATGTTGTTATCGGCTACCGGTGCACCACATCATTTTCACAAAATCGACCATTGAAAGTCGAATTTATAGCCGACATCCGACTTTTGAAGGTTGAAGAAGACGATCATTTTATAGACCTCCCCCGTGGGACGAGTTAAAGATGTCATTATTGTCGTCGTGGTCAATGATCCGAGACGGTTAATAGGGCTGTCATGGTTCAACCATGGCCTGTAAGCAAGTTATGGGGTATTATAGATTCGTAGGGTAATATCGTGTTTGACCATATAACTACTTCATGCGAGTTCATATAGGCTTATAATGAGCTGCAAAAATCTATACCGAGATGAGCGGGCACCATGCCGGTGATCTGGCGGAGTAAACAATATTTACTTGAGCCCGATTTTGGGTATTAGGAAACGACATATACCGAGTCGGAAGCTCGAAAGCCTTTCTCGCCTTGTCACGGTTACATTACTTAAGGTTGAGATCCATTTGAAGTCTGATATATCACTGATCTCATTGGGCCAGTCTTACCTAAAAAAACTCGGAATAGTCAATTGAGTGACATGTGTGTCATTCGGATTATACCCGCATCACATCACAACTTTTCTGTTGATAAAACTAAACTAATATTTTGCATCATTTTTTCATATAAATAAAGATCATGGTTTCTATTACTTTCCATGTGGCTTTCATCACTTAAAAGAAGTGTGTAGGTTAGAGAAACAAGGTGTGGTGTATGTCATTATCTACACCATCTGTTTTAAATTGTGTGATTCAGACTATTCGGGTGTCAAGTCACTCCAAATGGTATGATTACACAAGAACTTTCCAGAAAAACTCTATTTCACATGTGCGAAGAGTGAGTATCACAGATGATGCAGACACCAAATTTTATCAATAAAATAGTATCGAATCACTTTATAGCCTTACACTTTGAATTTGTAACGCCCATGACCCGGATACTGAGCCCTTATCCGGACACGGGACGTTCGGCACGTGACATTTAGAATAAACCATAAATCTCACGTAAGCCTCGTATCATATCAGAGTAATAAAAGATTCACGCGGAAGAAAATAATCTGAAGACTTGGGAAAATAGACCATTGGGATCTTCCAAAATAACCACAACTAGAATACAACCGCTGTCAAACTACGTCATAAATAACTGAAAACAAACACTATTATCCATTACAACTCACTTGTTTGAAATGATGTAGCAACTACAAAAGGAAACTGAAACATAAGTGACTCCATTACTCCATCTTAAGCTATCACTACAAGCTTGTCATCAAATAAACTTGTACCTACAACCTTCTTATTTGAAATAAAGGAGTGAGCACCGCCCGAATGCTCAGTAAGGAGAAATAAGATCCAAATGGAGATTTATGGTTGTTCACATGCCGGGAGACACGACATGAATCTACTTTATCCACTTTCACAAACTGTTTCAAGACATTACTTGTAACATAAATAAAAACCACCTTTAAAACATAACATTAAAGCGTAAAAGAAAGACACATTGAAGCAGCGATTTAGCTTAGCGATGCATAGAACACATGCCTACTTACTATATCGGTTTATCTTGCACGTATTGGTTTCTTTACATTAATTACTTACTTATCGTGTTTAGCCTATTGATCAAACTTACGTAAGCTATCAACTAACACATACTTTACCTGTCCACTAACCATAACATGTTCGTGTCTTCCATGTCCTGTTCATACTGCATGTCTACTTACTTACTTAACATATCTATGTTCTTGTCCTGACTATTCATGTACCTTACTTTCTTACCATAAGATAAGGGTTTGGTTCAACACGGGTAATATGACAACCATACCTCCAACTTGGGACTTAAGGTACCCAAGGTACTCCATACAATACGTTGTCTTAAGAACGGCATGGTTAATACAACTAGTCATACCTCCGGCACAGGACTTAGGTACCCATGGTACTCCTTATAGTACATTTCTAGGTCACTAACTCTAAACAAATAAGAGCACATAACACACACAGATTCAACGTTCAAGTCCATATCTAACCTGGGAACATTCAAAGACCGTACCAACACCAAACTCCCACCCTATATCCACTACTCATAACCTAGATGCATAAAACATTTTAAATAAAAGTAACTAGTAAGCAGTAATTTTCTTAAAACATAGTTTGCCAAATACCCGACAACACATAATTATATCTAGTTTTATGCAGTTTAACATAAAGCAGTGATCAAAACACCTTAAAGACATAACCTTTAAACTAAAAACGGAACATTTTGATAAGAAGAACTCTTTAACTTTTAAATGAGTTGAAACCAAACACCTAACGATGTTTAGCCCTTGAAACCTTGCGAACCTATGAACAACCAAAACTCTAACATCAAAGGCCAAGAACCCTAACTTAACACGATCAAACTACAAATTAACGAGAGATTATGATAATTACATTTTTGAGAAGAAACAAGATCCAAAACTGCTCTTGAATCAGGATCTCCTCGAAACTGAGACTCTGACCTGCAGACACGTCATGGACAAGATCAGACGCGTCTTGGGAACCAAAACTGGGACATGTCTGGGGCAAGGTCAGGACGCTTATTCGAGGATGTTGCTCGGTTCAGTGAGCCAACTCTCCCCAAAACCCCGAAACGCGATTTTGCTGAAGTTTAGGGCTCACTAAAGTCCCTTTATAAACTTTTCAGAGCTTAGATCGGTTTTCCAAAGACTTAGAGGAAACAAAAAGCTACAAAAGAAAAGGAATAGGAAAAACGAATTCTTAAAGAACTAAAATACTCTTACAGAGAGGTGATAGGTTTTACAGAAACATTGAAAATAAAAATCAAATAGCATTAACCATACAAATCACTTTTCAGGGATAGGTTGTGGATAAACATAGGCGATTTTATCATTTTTTAAGATGAATATTTATTCATTACAACCATCCACTGATTGTAACTTATAAATATACGCAGAAACCTAATTATATTAATAATCACAAATGTTTTATGTTGCGAACATATACCCGAGAATAGTTATTACACAACAGATTTTTATAAAAGGTATCAAGGTTGAGGGATGAGATGTGTCAAATCACATCTAGACAACACTACTACATGAGAAAACCTAAATTTTGATAGATCTTAACTATCCTCTAGTTATCATACCTGTATTGTAATAATTTTTCCCATTTTATTGCACTACCATATACTTTTAAGCAAGGTGACAATCCATTATAAATAGGAATACCATCAATTTCCACTCAATCACACACACACAAAAAAAAAAAAAAATGAAGAATACATCATTCTTCATTTCTCTCATCCTGTTTATCTCTTTCTCATTTGCAGTCTCTGCCAAGAAACAAAAATGCAATCCCCAAGACCTCAAAACCATTGAAAAAATCAATGTTGCTCATGGCGTTAAGAATCCTTCCGGATCTGTTGAATGCGACAAAGTTCCTCCTTACCGGGTCATTGAACTTAATTTCATTGATGACCCCAACATCTCCGGCCACATTCCGGCTGACATCGGCGACCTCTCCTCTCTCCAAGTTATTAAGTATTATAACCTACCCAAGCTTACTGGAAACATCCCAACTTCCATTACCAAGCTCTCACAACTTCAATTTTTACAAATCACCCACACCAGTGTGTCCGGCCAGATTCCTGCTTTTCATGGAAAGCTTCCGAGCCTCAAAATTTTAGATTTATCGTTCAATGCCTTTTCGGGTTCGATCCCACCTGAGCTTTCTCAGTCACCAAAGTTGGTATCACTTATTCTTGAAGGAAACAAGCTTACCGGGATCATACCGGAATCTTTCGGACACATTCAGAGAAGATTCAAATTTCTTTTGCTGTCCCGCAACTCTCTTACAGGAACAATTCCGAAATCCTTGGGCAATTTGAATCTGCAGAATATTGAATTGGCCCAGAATAATTTTATTGGCGATGCATCGTTCTTATTTGGCAAGAAAAAGACAACCCAATATTTGTATTTACAAGAGAACAATTTCAGCTTCGATTTGTCAAAGGTGGAGTTCCCACCTCTTTTATTGGAGGTGAACTTGAGCCACAACAACATTTTCGGTAGCCTCCCGCAGCAGCTAACAGAATTGTCTTTTTTGCAATTCGATGTGAGTTATAATAGGCTCTGTGGTGCGATTCCAAAAGGGGGGCAACTTCAGTCATTTGGAATTAAATCCTATTTTCACAATAAGTGTCTGTGTGGTTCTCCGTTGCATGCTTGCAAGTGAGTTAAAGAAGTCTGTGTGGTTCTTTAAAGCATGCTTGTAATAAGAGTGATTTAAGAAATGCAGCTATGGCACTGCAGGTGAATTACTTTGCCTGCCATTTTAAATAATTATGCACTTCGAAAGATTTGCTTTTTATTTTTTCTTTCGTATAAATATGGGTAAGTTGCTTTTGTGATTTATTCAAGTTTTTTCAATTTTTTTACAAGTGAAAAATATGTGGTGAGATTCAGTATAAATGATGTATATTTATCACTTCAATAAATATATATCTTATGTATATTTTCTTATGAAGACAAGAAATTATATTAATATATAAAAATACAAAAATACAAATATAACATTGACATGCATGGGTATGAGATACAAATCATATACGTGACACTTTTTGGGCATCAATTGTGTTAAACTGATAAATAGGCCGACATAAGCCTAGTCCAGTATGAGGCCTCACACTTGGATATTCGAAGATTCACATTTCGATCGCTCTCGGAACTCGGGTATTCTTCAGAGGCCGGACAAAGCAATTTAGTTCGGTATAATTCATTTCCAGCTCATACATATTACAAATTGTACATAGTCACATACTCACATATCGCCGACTAGATGATCTGTTCATTATGGTCGCTCATGAACAAAACAGGTCGCCTCCAAGCTTCAGATGTGGTTACAACGCACTAATGGAAGATTCAACAATTGATTCCTCCATTATTTACCATAATACATGTTTTTTCACACAATTTTAATCTAATTAAGTCATGATTGTCTCACCATTTACATAATTCTGGCCATCAATCACAGGCCCAAAAGAAGGATTCTTACATTAACTCCCCAGGATGGAGGTTAATAAAAGAATAATCATTAACATCATTCACAACTATGTTAATTGACTTGATCCCAAATGATATTGGATACGTATGCGTGTAATACGATGCAACCGTAAACCCTGAAATCACCATCACTTCGATAATTAGAATACTCCTAAAAGATTCAATTATCCGAAAATATACTCCGACAATTTCTAAGCATCGTCGAACACAATCGACCAAAATGATACAAAATATAATTCTCATTCTCATATAACATTTTTAATACTGATACGGCAATATGAAAGGCATAAAAACTTAGTATACTCATTCAACCGACAATAAATTATATTAACCAAGTTATTAACAGATGGAATATAGTGTAAGTATATAATATAAAAAAATATATATATATATATATATATATATATATATATATATATATATATATATATTTAAAACCACAAAGCTATTTTTGGAATGCATTATATCTTAATGATTTTCATTTAGGTTAGAGAACTTTGAGAATGTAAAAAGGTTTAACTTTGAAACAATTTTCAATTATAGAATATGTATATGGGGCGAAGGCGCGAAGCGACGGGGATCTGGCGGCGTTGGTTTCTTAGTGCCTCCAAGGCTCCGGGCTCAGGTAGCTGCTTTCTCGGTGGAGGTGATAACCTTTCTTTCAGGCTTACTCTTCCGTTCGGTGGTAGCGTGTGATGCAGTCCCTTTTGATCATAGTCCTTATACCAGTCTTGTATGTTCGTGTCCGAGGTTATGTTTGGCCTTCATGGGGCTTTCTTTTTGTCAAAGGGCTCTAGCGAGCATAATGCTTTGACAGTAGTCTAGTTAGTATCTTTGTAATTAGTTTGTTAGCCTTAGTTTCTTTTGTTTTGTGTTGTGTTTGTGTTAGTCCGGGTGGTTTCCGACTTTGCCAGGCTTTGTCCGGCTTTTTATGCTTTCACCGGCTCTTGTCTGGCTCTCCAATAAAAGCTCTCGTATTTTCGGGGAAAAAAAGGAATATGTATCACCTTCAAAATCATTGTAGATGTACGTATGGTGTGAATAAATTCCAGAAATACTCTAGTTGGATGTTGGAGTGAAAATTATCCGTTTTGATCGGTTTTTACATTTATAAAACCAATACATTTTATGGAATGACTCTTATGGGATTTCTCTCAAATTACTCTTTTACGAGATTTCTCTCAAATTATTGCCTCCAAAGGATTTGAACCTTCAGGTCTCAGGATCCCAGCGCTAGTCAGATAAGCTAGCTAGGCCTCATCAAGAGGTTTAGTTCTATTTGATTCGCTATTTATTTAGTTTTCGAAAAAAAATTTCACCCTAGTTGGATTTTGTCCCGGATCTCATTTCTCCATTTTAGCACCAATATCTGTCCTCTAAAAAAATTAAAAATAATATAAATAAATAAAAATCAACACAAAAACTCGTATTGTCCACTACGTTTCAAAATGTAAATTCGTTTAAATTTTTTAGATTTTTGTCCAGAAGGACAAAATTATCAAAAAAAAATCGGAATAGAAGGAAACTGAAATTTAATAAGGACAAAAGTAACAATTATGAAGTAACAAATATGAAGTAACAAATGTGGAATAGAGTGAATATAAAGTAACAATTGTGAAACACAAAGTTACATTAACACTTGAAGTAACAAGTTTAAAGTAACACTTGTGATTTTTGTCCTTTATAATCATGAAAATATTCTTTTTTGTCATTAGGCACTCCATTTATTAATTTTTTTGTCCTTGTGGACCATTCTCCTTAAATTTTTTCACACGGATTAAGAAAAAATGGTTAAATTGGTTATATGTTATTAATTTTGACGAAAAAAAAAATTCTAAAATGATATTTTACTGTAACTCATGCAAAATAAAAGTGAGTGCGCATTTTCTATAGCGATATTAATTTGCAGGATTGTCTTCCCATTGCACGGAATCTGGCAAGGAGAGGCCTATGAGACAATAGGTGTCTAGCTTGCAGACAGACGGATGAGTCGGCTTGGCATGTACTGTTCCAGTGCGAGATGGCATCCAAGGTCTAGGAATTGACTACCAATCATGGTTTTGAGCAGGCAGTTAAAGCCACCGATTTATGGGATCTCTTCGGCCAGGCTCATCAGAGGTTGACTCAACAAGAGGTTGCGGAGTTCGTTTGGGTCATATGGAAGATCTGGAAGGCACGATTCAGCACAGTTTTCGATGGGCAACCAGTGTTTATTTCTAGGATCTGGGCTACGGCACATACGGCATCCTAGGTGTACATGGTAGCGTGGGATTTGGCTCGTGGGGCTTTCCAGGGGTCTTCTCTGCCGGCTGACTGGGTGGCTCCGACCGAAGGGGAGGTGTAATGCTATGTAGATGCTTCGACAACAGACTCAGCGTCGGGAGTTGGGATGATATTTAGGGATCACCAAGGCACCATTTTGGGGGCATACTCGTTTCATTTGGAGCTTGTTGTTGAGGTGGTTCTACAGGAAATGCGAGTGATTCTCATGGCATTGGTGGAAGGGCACATGTTGGGTCAAGCAAGCCTGATAGTGGAGAGTGATAATTTGACCCGTGTGCAAATGTTACGGAGTGTGGAGGAGGACCTTTCGCCTCTCGGGTGTTTTCGTCAGGATTGTCTAGCTCAATCAACTCATTTTGTCACCTTACAGTTTTCTTTTATGCAACGGAGGGGAAATGTCCCGGTGCATTTGCTTTCTAGGTATGGTCTTTCTAGTATGGGGTAGTCTCTTGGGGGTTCCTTCCCGTGAATGATGTTCTCTTTGTATGTTTGGCAGACTTGAATTCTTAATTCAATGCTTTAATTTGTTTTCTAAAAAAAAAAATAAAAACAAAATTGAATGAGTATGTAATAAATGAGGATAAAATGAAAAAATGTAATAAATATTTCATAGATTTTAAATAGACTTGTAATATGAGATAAAATCAAAAAAGTAAAAGAATTTAGTAAATACCTTTTTTTTAGAGTATGTGTACGACTCTTGAATGATTTCTTTCTTTCTGCAACACACTGTAGAGCGTTTTCATGGAAAATAACAAGGAAATGGTATGTGCACTACACATTTGTGTAGTGCACTTTCCACAACATGCTTTATTTCCATTGATTAGAATGATGTATTATTTATTGTGATGGGTCCCAACAAAATGAATGGTGTTGATTGTGTTGTGTAGGATGTTGTAGTAAGATGAGTGGTGGATATTGTTATGAAACAGATGGAGATAACTTCGGATACAAGAAATAAAAACAGATGCAATCAAACGCAAATAATCAAAGGAGATAACATAAAACAAGATGAACACAGATTTAACGTGGAAAACCTCTCTCAAAGTGAGAGAGATAAAAACCCCGGGCAGAAAAGAGATCTTTATTATTATGCACTGAGTTACAGATTTCACACACACATACAATGCAACAACAACCGTATTTATAGGCACAAATCCCTAAACCCTAGCCGCCAGGAATATTGTCTGATCTGCCATAAATACCCTTACACGTGTCCTCCTTTTAATGACACTGTATAGTTGTCACATAACAGAATTATCAGATGTGGGACCCTTCAGATTCGATGACTCAAGCAGACTTCACCTGGCGTGACGAAGCCTCGATAGATTCCACCCCACTGACGCACATAATTGAATACACTTCTGAGCTGTCCAACACACAACTGAGTCTTCAGATTGATTCCACCAAATGTAGAGTTGAAGTCACTTTACTGACAAATCTCCACCTTGACTTCAACTCTTACCAGAGTCAAACAGATTGCATAACCAGATGTACTTTTACCAGATGCATTCGTCAATGCCAGATGTACTTGTACCAGACTATCTCCACAGCATCCACTGATCTGCCCTCAGTAGAGTTTCTAGAAACAGATTACAAGCTTTGAATATTTAGTAAGTCCAGGCAAAGCTGAAACTTACTCTGCTGAACTGGTTTAGTGAACATGTCAGCAGGATTATCCTTGGTGCTGATGTTCTTCACTACAACCCTCTTCTCATTCCTCAAGAAATGATACCTGACATCAATAGGCGTGGTTCTCTCATGATGAACCTGATCCTTGGCTAAACATATTTCACTTAGACTGTCACAATATATCTCAGTCTGATCCTGATGTAACCCCAAATCACTGACTAACCCCTTCAACCGAGATACCCACACATTTGCTTCAATAAGAGCCATGTATTCGCGCGATGTAGTTGATAAGGCTATTGTAGCCTGAAGAGTAGCTTTCGGTGACCTTTGCATTTCCCAATGTAAACACATAACGATCATTGATCTTTAATCATCAACATCACTGCATAATCGGCATCCAAGAGCTCTGTGACGGACCGATATCACCTCCATAAAAGAGACCAACATCATTTGTACCTCTCGTGTACTGAATATCCTTTAATGACTTTCGGTGTTCCTTTCCAGGTTGAGCCATAAACTCTGACAACACTGATTGCTGAGCGAGATCGAGGCCTAGTGCAAACCATGGCATACATCAGCCGCTAATTGCACTAGCATATGGAACTTTGACATATACTCCTTCTCTTGGTGATTGTGAAGCACAAAGCAGACAAATGAACATTTGATGCCATAGGAGTATCTATTGGTTTTGCAGCAGACATCCTAAACTTGGCCAATATCTTCTTCACATAACCCTGCTGAGACAAAAACACTTTCTTCTGACTCCTATCTCTCCAGATCTCCATCCCTAAGATTTTCTTGGCTGCACCCAAATCCTTCATTTCAAATTCAGCACTGAGAAGGTTCTTCAGATTTTGAATATCAGACTTCCTTGTAGCAGCAATCAACATGTCATCCACATACAAGACAAGATAGATGTGAAGATCCATCTTTCAGCAGACTGTGGTATACACAACAATCATAAGGACTTCATTTGTAACCTGCTTTGAAGCATAAAGCATCAAACCTTTTATACCACTGCCTTAGAGCTTGCTTCAAACCATACAATGATTTCTTCAACTTGCAAACATAATTTTCCTTGCCAGGAACTTGAAAACCCTCAGGTTGTGTCATGTATATCTCCTTATCCACCTCACCATGTAGAAAAACAGTTTTCACATCTAATTGCTCAAGTTCCAGATCCTGCTGTGCCGCCATTAGTAACACCTTGATTGAAGTGTGTCTGACCACTGGTGAAAATATTTTATCAAAGTCAACCCCTTCCTTTTGACTGAATCCTCTTGCAACCAAACGTGCCTTATACCTGACCCTTTCTGCCTTAGTTATTCCTTCCTATTTCTTGAAAATCCATTTACAAGTCACAACTCCCTTGTCAGTAGGCTGTTTGACCAATTCCCAAGTCTGATTCTTCAACAACGACTCTATTTCATCTCTAATGGCAGCATGCCACTGAGATGCTTCTGTACATGTCACTACTTCCCTATAAGTAGTAGGTTCAGCAACCTCTACCTCTTCTACAACTTGGAGTGCATATCCAGCCAAATCATCATATCCATATCTCCTTGGAGGTATCCCAACATTAGATCTTCTAGGCCTGCTGGCAGCTAGACTCTGCTGATCAATGTTTGTATGATGCCCTACTTAGGTCTCAGTAGGTTGGCTTGGATCAGATTCTGGTTCGTTATCCAGATCAGTATAGTGTTGATTTGGATCCACTGATTGTTGCATATCAGTAGACTCCACCTGAAGCTCCACCTGTTTCTCAACACTATCGAGTTCGAGATTGGATTGGACTCGGTAGACCTCCCCCATGATGAGTTTAACATAGAATTTTCATCAAACACAACGCCCCTGCTTGAGGATTACTCTGGACTCTGCTGATGACCAAATCCTATATCCTTTCACTCCATCATCATACCCTACAAACACTCCCTTCTTGGCTCTTGGCTCCAACTTCCCTTCACTAACAAGATAGTAAGATGTACTTCCAAAAACCCTTAGAACTGAGTAGTCAGCAGGCTTGCCTGACCACATCTCAAATGGTGTCTTGAGATTGATTCATGTGTGAGGACTCCTGTTGATTAAGTAGCAAGCTGTCTTAACAGCCTCTGCCCCAAAATCTCCTTGATAAACCAGCTTGAGAAAGCATACATCTTGCCTCTCCGGTAGAGTTTGATTCATCCTTTCACTACACCATTCTCTTTGAGGTGTATTGCTTACGATATGATGTCCGGCAATACCCTCGGTTTGCACAAAATGAATCAAAATCATCATCCAGAATTCGGACCATTATCCGTCACGAAGCTTCTTGATTTTATTGCCTAACCGATTCTCCACTAGGGCCTTCCTTCGCTTGAAGTTCTTGAATGCATCACTTTTGTTCTTCATCATCACCACCCAAGTCATCCTTGAATAGTCATCTATGAATGACACAAAATATCTGTGACCACCCAATGACTCAACTTTTGATGGACCCAGTGATCTGAATGGATATAATCAAGTGATGCCTTTGTGTTGTGCGACCTGCTTGAGAACTTACTTCTATGCAATTTCCCAAACACACAATGTTCACAAAAGTCCAGATTCTTGACCTTATATCCCCAAGAAAACTCTTGAAGAAAGAACACGCATACCCTTTCACCCATGTGACCAAGTCTCATGTGCCACAATTGAGTCTCTTTGAGACTAGTGAGCTGCTTGAGGATGCAACAACAAGAGTGTGCTGATCTGATAGATCCTTGTAATATATACAAGGTTCCCCTCTTGATGCCTTTGAGGACTACAACTGAATCTTTGAAGACATTCAGTTGTCCACCTTCACCCTTGAAATTGAACGCCTTGCTGTCCAGTAGACTAAGAGATACCAAATTCTTGGTCATCTGTGGAACATGTCTTACATCTTTCAGTGTACAGAATTTACCATCCTCTGTCCTTAACTTTACTAAGCCAATTCCCACAACTTTGCAAACCTTGTTGTTGGCCTTATAGATTTGACCACCATCTATCTAATCATAAGTAGAAAACCACTCCATGTTTGGACAAATATGGTAGGATGCTCCAGAATCAAGTATCCACACATCATTATGGTGTGTAGAATCTCCTGCAACTAGAACCAGATCCTCATCAGATTGCTCAGTAGCCAAGGCTACTGTGCCAGAATTGCCTTCCTGCTGTTTCTTCTTCCTTGGACAATTGGACTTCTAATGTCCCTGATCCTTACAATAATTACAGACATCAGTAGACTTAGGACCTTTGGACCCTGACTTCTTTTTCTTCTTCTGTCCATATCCATTTCGCCTATTACTGCTAGCTACTAGCCCAGCAGCCTGACTGTCTGTCCCAGTAGCCTTGTGTCTAAGCTCCCTGGCATGTAAGGCAGACCTCACATCCTTCAAAGCTACTGTATCCTTCCCAACTATGAAAGGCGCACAAAGTTTTCATTTGATGCGGTAATGACACCAACGGGATTAGGAGTGCATCTTTATCTTCAATTTTAACATCAATATTCCTTAAATCAAGTAATATTGTGTTCAATTTGGTCAAGATGTTCCCTCAGTGGACTCCCTTCATGCATCTTCAGACTGAACAACCTCTGTTTCAACAACAACTTGTTGGTCAGTAACTTGGTCATATACAGGCTTTCAAGCTTCTTCCACAACTTGGGTGCGGTGTCTTCTCAAAGAATCTTCAAGTGATAACATCATCAGATAAGTACAACATGATGGTTGAATGTGCTTTCTCTTCCAGGTGGCAAAATCTGCTGCTGCATCTGTATTTTGTTTGTCGATAAAGATTCCACGAACCCCTGTTGTTTCAACGATTGCACGATCTTGATTTGCCCTGCAGACAAAAAGCGCTCCTTCCTGTAAATTTATCGACTTTCACGTTTACTGCTGACATCTTTTCTTGCTAAAGATCACAACTTTATCACAGATCCTAGCACCTTGTTGAAGGTCTTGGTGAAGATGAAGTTGATCGTACAGATTGTTTTCTCTAGAACCTTGCTCTGATACCACTTGTTATGAAACAGATGGAGATAACTTCAGATACAAAAAATAGAAACAAATGCAATCAAACGCAAATAATCAAAGGAGATAACAGAAAACAAGATGAACACAGATTTAACGTGGAAAACCTCTCTCAAAGTGAGAGAGATAAAAAACCACGGGCAGAAAAAAGATCTTTATTATATGCACTGAGTTACAGATTTCAGACACACAGACAATGCAACAACAACTGTATTTATATGCACAAATCCCTAAACCCTAGCCGCCAGGAATATTGTCTGATCTGCCATAAATACCCTTACATGTATCCTCCTTTTAATGACACTGTATAGCTGTCACATAACATAATTATCAGATGTGGAACCTGCTTTGATTCGATGACTCGCAGACTTCACCTCTTGTGAAGCCTCAATAGACTCCACCCTTTTGACGCACAGAATTGAATACACTTCTCAGGTGTCCAACACACAGCTGAGCCTTCAGATTGATTCCACCAAATGTAGAATTTTAAGTCACTTTACTGACAGATTTATCACTACTCAAATAACAAACACGCATGCTGAGACCCATATGCACATAAGACCCCATTTTCATCATAGATGATGCTACGCCTACAAAGTATCCAATGTTTTTGTTCGCAAATGAAATGACAAATAGATACTTCCTCCGTTTTAAAATAACTGATGTAGTTGTCAAAATTATTTGTTCCATTTTATGTGAGACAGTTACATTTCCAATGCAGTATTTATTGTATTTTTCTTTGTTTTACTTTTATTTATTACAACATGAGAAATGAAAAACAAGGCTAAATTAATTATACTCAAGGGCTTTTTAGCCATTTCATTCTTAAAGTCAATACATTAATTTACTTTTTTAATATGTGTGTTTTTGATAACTGCATCAGATAAATTGGAACGGAAGGAATATATCTTATTTGATTTAACTCATGTTGACAAATAACAGTCTATTGTGTTGTAGTATTTTGAATGTCAGATAAGTTATTGTATTTTCTTTATAGAAGCAGATAGTACTTTTAGACATTTAATTTTTGACAATTGATATTTGACAAACCTTACGTATTTATGCAGGTTTCTTTGAATTTATGTGTATCATCTAAAATAAATTTATATTGTTATATATATACTTTTAAATGTTTTAGCCCATTTTGACTTTTGTTTTTAGGTTAATAATTTTTTATTTTCTACTATAGTAATATAATTTTCTTGCCGTGTATGGAAGTCTTACTATATTCTCTTTAACATGTGTATGTGGATCGAACCACATAAATTTGAAATTCTGGTTTTTATTCTGTTAATTATTTGGTGTTACCGTTATTAGATGTTTTGTTTTTTTTTTTTTTTTTTCTGTTACCTTAAGGGCTAAAGTAAATTAACTACGTAATATATTCTACAATAGGAAGGGTTTGTGCCACTTGTGTACGTGGGCGGAGGTCACCACTCAAATTTCTAAAAAATAAATTGCGAAACATTGTCGTTTTGATAAAAAAAAAAATCAATTTCGACCTATTACCCGCCCAACTCAGTTCTGACCCGGAAATTTTGACCTAATTACCTGTCAAACCTGGAAATTTTGACATAATTATTCGCCCAACCTGAAATTTTTTTACGGTTAATATATTTTGTGATGAGATGAATGCATTTGAATTTTGGCTATGGATCCGCCACTGCTGGTGTATGTAGATCACATGGATCGAACCACGTATATTTATTGTTTTGTATATCTATTCTGTTAATTATTTTGTGTTACCATCAACATATGTTTTGTTTTTTTCATTTTCCGTTACCTTAATGGCTCATTTGTTACGAATGAATGGAATAGAATGAAATGAAATGACAGGAATGGAATGAAATAATTTATTCCATTCATGCGTTTGTTATGCATTATAATAGAATATCACTATTCAATTCCAACGTTTGTTATCGGTATAATAGTATGAAAATTTACAATTCCTTTGTTTGGAAAAATAGAAAGTTTGATGGAAATAAATTTAAATTTCTATGTTTTTTTATAAGGAAATCTCCAATTCTGTATGTCTCAGGAATATGATGGAATGAAATGATTTTTCCAGTGTTTGTATATAATTATAAGGTTGGAGCAGGACCTTTCGCCCCTCGGGTGTTTTCGTCAGGATTGTCTAGCTCAATCAACTCATTTTTTCACCTTACAGTTTCTTTAATACAACAGAGGGGGAATGTCCCGGTGCATTTGCTTTCTAGGTTTGGTCTTTCTAGTATACTCTTGAGGGTCCTGATGACGCTTAAAATAGTCTATCCAACGGCATCATCATTCTATCCATTATTAGCTAAAAATAGTTGTTTTGACCTATAAATGTGAACCATTTGAGTTGAATATCATATGTCGGGTTCGTGAGTCGAGTATTTGCATTTAACGTTTATTCTCTCATATTTCATATTATTTCGCGCGTTATTTGATTATTTTCAGGATACGAAATATTGGGCTGAGCATTGTGGACAATTCTGAAGTGGACTGAACGAAAGGATTGGGCCTAGGGTATTCCAGAACCTTCCAAGCTAAGTCGGCAGAAAGAAAAAGACTAAATACCCCCAAATAATCGAGAGATACCGCCGTGTTACCGAGTCTCGAGAATCTTCCGAAACGCGTTTTCTTGGATGAGGGGTAGTTCTAGGTGTATCTAAGTCGTTTTATTTAGCTATAAATAAGAGGCATCGCCTCAGAATTCAGTGTAAAATTTTCAAGACAAGTATTATGAAATAAAAGTTCTTTGTTTGTTATTATGAGTTCTAGTGAGGAGAGGATGGATTCGCCACCTAGGAAGAGATCCGAGGGAGATCTACACTTATCTTTGAGAGTATGATTTTCTGTCTTTTCCAAGATTTAGATCTGTCGTTGTTCTATTTGACTAGTATGTGCTAATTGTTTCTTTAGTTTAATTATGTAGTAGTTAGTTTATTTTACACCATGTTTGTATAGATCTGATTCGTGGGTGAAGAAATCATGACATAGTGATTGTGTTCTTCATATCTGTGATGGTCTATATCGCTAGATCTGAATACCTAGTAAAAAACTAGTTCATGATAATGGACGCCAGCTACGTTGATCGACATATTTAATTTACATGTTAGTAGCCTGATCAACTATTTTCATGTCATCGTAAATTAGCATGAAGGACTGTTAGTGAAGTGTTAATTTGGACATTGTCTTGATGCATGCTAGTCATAGTCGATAGCTGCCTAGGGAGGTTTTCTGTCTTGAACCAAAAACTCTAAAACTTAATGCATGTGAACTAATACAACTAACGAAAAAGGTTAATTGCATATAGATTGTCAGTTGTCCTTATAGTGGGAGTAGATAGGGTTAGGAGTTGCACCCGTAGCAGTCAATGAATTAAAATTTACCAACAGGAATGACTATTGTATGTGTGGGGGGAATAACTAATCACTTATAATTAGACTAATACATTAAAAACTCTCGTTTTCTCCGTTTGAACTTGCATAATCTTTCTGGTTTATTGTTACCAATTTACTTCTGTCTATATTATAGTTGGTCGTAGACCGTTGTCGTGACAATATCAATGTAACGCCCTTAGACCCCGGGCCTGTGTAGGGCTAAATGAGTTATAAATGTTCCTGTCAACTGCTTAGACCGCCGTCCTCGCTTGGTCACAGAGGGAATAGTGTTGGGACATAAGATTTCAAGGAAAGGAATGGAGGTTGATAAGGCGAAGATAGCGGTAATAGAGAAGTTACCCCCTCCAAAAAACTTAAAGACGTTGCGAGCCTTTCTTGGCCACGCAGGCTTCTATACGAGGTTTATTAAGGATTTCTTTAAAGTTTCTAGACCTTTGACGGAATTACTTGCAAAGGATGTGCCTTTTGTATTTGGAGATGAGTGCAAGCAAGTATTCGGCACAATGAAGCAAATGCTTATAACCACCCCAATTCTGGTAGCCCCATATTGGAACAAACCATTTGAGCTTATGTGTGATGCAAGCGACACGGCAGTTGGAGCAGCCTGGAACAAATGGAGCATAAAATCTTTAAGCCTATCTATTATGCTAGCCGTACCCTCAACAGTGCCTAGAGGAACTATGCGACTACAGAGAAGGAACTCTTAGCTGTTATCTTTGCATTTGATAAGTTTCGACCATATCTGATAGGATCAAAAGTCACTGTATTCACTGACCACACAGCTCTAAAATACCTTCTAACCAAGCAAGTCTTCAAGTCGATATTGTTGAGATGGATTCTACTCTTACAAGAGTTTGATGTCAAGGTCAAATACAAAAAGGGATCCGAGAACCAGGTGGCTGATCATTAATTAAATAATTGTAAAGTATTGAAAAGGAGTTGGATTATTAATAAATTAGGAGTAATATAGAGAAAATAGTAATAAATGTTTCATTGGTAATGTATAATGATTTATATTGTGGAACAGTCAAAAAGAGGTGGAGTTACTTATCTATAGGGACGGAGGTAGTAATTATTATGTAATATATAAAAACAGGGAGTCAATACATAAAAAATAAGTGGTCATTTTCACATAAATATGTATTTATAAAAGAAAATTTCTCTATTATTTGTACATTATATTTTAGACGGCTTGTATCGGCACCACGAAAATACTATCAGCACCCTTTAACTTATTATGTTTTATTTGCTTTTCCACACCACCTAATCACTCACGGCACCACCTAAAAATAATCCATTTCATAACTTTTATAAACTATACACTTTAGTCCCTCACTTTTTAACTTCTACCCCTTCACTTTTTAAAACTCCTTTCAACTTCCTCTACATCTTCATTACTTCTCTTTCTTTTCCATTTGAAACATCCTTCTTCTAAAACCCTTCTTCATTACTTCTTCCACAACCTTAAGAATACCGCCAGATTTGTGGCCGGAAATTCGCTTTGAACACCATCACTTTTAACTCCTCAGGTAAGTATCTTGTTTTGTATGTATTTCGGTTGCAAATTGGTAGAAATCGAAGGTTTTAATGGTGTAATTTATTTCGATTTAAATGGAGTTATCATCGAAGATTTGCATTTTGATTTGTTTCGTTGTAGTGTGTTTCGTTTTTGGTTGAAATCTGGAAGAAATAGGGTTGAATTCGGAGGTTTTTTGGGTATTTTTCGATGAACCGCCGTTTCCCGATCGGAGGAATGGGGAAGACGACCGGGTGCTTGAAATGTCGCCATACTGATGGCGTGTCGGTGCATTTACAACGTCCGATGGGATGACATGTTGATCATAAAGATCACTAGGGTAACCTAGTTGTTAAAATCGATGTGTATTATCGCTAACATTGTCTCGACGCCGGAGTCGGGGCCGGCGTTACATGAAACATCTTTTAGGGTAGCGTTTTTTCTAATAGAAACGCCAATGAAACAGACGATATTGTGCTAAAGTAACGTCAAAACTGCTGTCGTTATAGTTGAATTTCATTATAATGCCATGCATAATGTGCACATAACAACTTTGAATTTGTGTGTTTCTTGACATTGTAAACAACTTTGTAGACAACTGTCCCCCAATGAATTAGTGTACTCCCAACTATGAATTAGTGTACTTATTCACATTGCAAATAACTTTCCAACTATGAATTTTGGCCATGTAAGTGAGTTAAAATGAAAAGCGTGTTATTTAAAAGTGTACTTAGATTAGTTTCATTGCAATGTAAGTGTGTTAGTTAAAAGTATACTTAGATGTTTTTTGCCCATTATGTGTGTTGTGTGGACCCGATAATATAAGCCGTGAGATCTCTTTATTGTAACAGATTGTCTCCGTTTACAAAACCTTAGGATCCCTTTGCTGTTTTTGTAGACTGACTTCCTCGATTGGCACATGGAAAGTGAGTGTTGGACCGACAAACAATGGACTTCTTCGTTTCTTTGGGGAAGGTTGAGAGCAGTATGTGTGTTAGGAACATTTTGTTATGTTTTGATTATGGTCATACTAGTTGTTATAGCAAACCTGAAATAAGTTAGAAATCTCTGTATAAGTCTTTACTTATAGTCTGACATGTTGTATAAGTTGAGTCAGACAAGTATTGTACTAGTTGGTGGGATGGCTAAGAGCACTTGAATCAGTGTCTCTGAATAGAGTCTCTACTTTACAGACTCCAACATCATTTACAGAATCTCTACATATAGTCATCTGTACCAGAATCTCTACCGTACTACAATAATAAAGTAACTGTAAACCAAAATAATTATGACATATTTACAAAAACATATACACATATATATAATTTATTGTCTATTATTATAGTGATAAATATTACCTTGTATGGATATTCAAAATATGTACAGAATAAATTTTTTGTAGAAAGCATTTTTGTGACTCGATATATATATATATATATATATATATATATATATATATATATATATATATATATAATGTTAGAAATGGCAAAAACTTGAATCTGTAAGATTGCGGTAGATATAGAGTATGATGTCCAATTTTATCCAGAATCTGTTGAATAGAGATCATGTATACAGATTCTGATGCAGCACATTTTAGTTGGATCTGGAGCTGTATATACATATTTACCACTTTTTACATATTCTAATGCAAGTGCTCTAAGTAAAACAGAATTTCGGCAGAGTAAAGGCAACCAAGTAACCAGCAGAGAAGCATGAAGACATATGGATTGACTTATATCCAAGAAAGTCTGTGATGACATTGGATAAGTCTAAGTTACATTACAAGTGATGAAACTCATTGTTAAATATGGTGTACACTAATCTCAAGCAAATCAAGGATCAGTGAAGTACAAGTACTCTTGGAAAATCCAAGAAATCAAGGAAGTAGTGAACCGGCAAAGTAAACTGTCACCGGCTAAGTAAAGGAAACGCAATAAAGGAAGAACTAATCAGCCAAGTCAGCAAGAACACTTATCCGGTCAAGTAACAGACAAGTGAAGAAACAACTAAGCAATTCAAGCTTATTCAGAACATGAAGTAATAAGGAAGATTCATAAGATCAAGCATTAAATGCATAATCAATCAAGGACGGATTTTGTGATGGACGTTTGAATAAATCCGGAACACTGAAATCAAGGACGATATAATCAATGGGGAATCAAGGATTATTCTCCATATTATATAGCCAACGGACATAAATTCAAATCAATGATTATCAAGGCTATAAACAGAAGGCATTGACAGACAAGAACAATAACGATCACAACATTGAAAAACAAGCAGAAACTCTGTCAATTTGAAAAGCCTTCTCTTTGAACTTAAAGGACATATCTAGAGATCAACTCAGCAATCAGAGCTCAAATTCAACATCAAGCACTGAGATTGATCAACAGAATTTGTGAATCGAATTCACACCAGTCAAGCAACTGAATAAGAGTCATCTGAGAATGAGTTGTGTTTGTGATAGCTGCTGAAGGATTTGTTCTCAAGGAGCAGTGTTAAAGACTGAGTCACTGAAGCTTTTGAAGCCAATGAGTGATGGTCTTGGAGATTGTGAAGCTTGTGTAGCGAAGGAAAATCTAACTATTGTATCAGCAAAAGACAATAGTGAATTCTCCAATCATCACAGGAAAAGAGTGGATTAAGTGATTACACCACCATGAACCACTATAAACCTTTTTGTTTATTTACTTTCAGCACTTTACCTTACAACACTTTATTATATTGCATACTTTATCTGTGCTTGCATAACCTACATTGAAACAGCATTAAAAGAAGGGACTTATTCGCTGCCCAAATGCTTTTAATTATGAGAAATGTTTTTGAAACTCCACTATAGCCATTCACCCCTCCTCTGACTATAGTTTTACCCTTCTCTAGGACCAACAATGTGGATGCTCATCACTTGAATCAGGGGGAGTTCATAATGTTTGAGCACATAGGGGATTTCACTTTTGACACTATTGTGCTGGGTCACAATTCCTTTGAGAAGACTTTTCTGATTCCAAGAGTGAGAGTGAAGACGATGATGCGGATGATGATGTAGGTGGAGGGAACAATGGTAACAAAAATCCCCGTTTTGAGACGATGCTGGCAGACTGGGTATTTTTACATGGTTATGTTGTGATATATGTTAAAAAAATTAGTTGCTTTCTTGTTTTATCTTTTTCCTCATTGCACTTTCTAACACTATTTAAATATTTTTATGATTGGTGAATATTACAATACCATTTGCTAGAATAAACGACATGTTGTGAAACAAGACCGTGGAGCTACGAAGTGCCACAGGGGAATCATGGCCTGCTAGAATTGTAGCTTATGTCGGACACTATTAACAAGTTCGTTTAAGCGGGTTGAATGATTTCCTTAGTGTGAATAACCTCAGTGTTGGAGATACATGCAGCTTCGAAGTCATTGATCAACCAACAGATAATCATGTCGTGTTTAATGTGGTGATTACTGAACATTGAAGAACATTTATTTAGAATGGCATAATATCATTTATTTCTTTGGATTATTAACGTTTGGATTATTTCTTGATCATTTTTGTTTTGATCAATTTAAATTGTATGGATTATGTTTCAATTATGGTTTGAATGGCGTTGTTTGAATGTTTGCATGATTGTTTGTACCATGTTTGGATAATGTAAAAACAGCAACACAAATATCCAGAAAGTCACCGAATCTGACGTTTATGTAGCAAGAACTAGTCAGGGACGCTGAGATCAACTACAAACGTCAGGTTGCAAAACCAACGTCGAAATGGATGTCG
The DNA here is from genome assembly GCA_026214975.1 of Gentiana macrophylla. Taxonomy (NCBI): domain Eukaryota; kingdom Viridiplantae; phylum Streptophyta; class Magnoliopsida; order Gentianales; family Gentianaceae; genus Gentiana; species Gentiana macrophylla. The sequence goes on from CM047810.1 coordinate 41,106,125, forward strand.
TGTGTTAAACAGAAACGCATTTAGTTCTGGAGTGCTTAACGTCATAAATATTGACGTTTGTTTTAATTAGAAACGTCAGAGTTGTTGGTATTTTTAAACAAAGAGTATTCAGTTATGATGCCCAGAACGTTAGAATCTGTGACATCTTTTCCAAATAACAACGTCGGCTTCTTTGGCGTTTTGGAAATGAAAGACATCCAGTTCTGGTGTCCATAACGTCATCTGATCCGACGTTTTCTGTGTAACAAAACGTCATTCGTCCCGACGTTGTGGGGGTTTCCGGACGGAAAATCCAATCGCCGGTCGGAAAACTCTAAAAAAAATCTTAATTTTTTTCCATAATTAATAGTGTTTCAATACATGTAGAACTTGTTTCAGTGTTATCTTATGAAAATCCAACATGAAGATGAAATTTGATGGAAAAAAAATGTTGAAGAAGATTTTGATGATGAAGAAGATTGAAGAAGATGAAGAATAATTTTGATGAAGATGAAGAAGGTTGAAAAGATTTTGATGATGAAGAAGAAGGTTGAACAAGATTTTGATGATAAAAAAGAAGGTTGAAGAAGATGAAGAACAAGGTTCAAGAAGATGAACTTTGATGTGGGTGATGAAGATGATTTATTGATGATGGTGACGAAGAAGATTTTTTGATGATGAAGATCAAAGATTAAGATGAAGATGATGAATTGGAAAATTAAGTTCGGGGATTATAATGTTTCATTTTAATTATCAAATGACTAAATTATATTTTATAAGATTTGTGGTATGAGAAGTGTTGAAATAGTGTCCTAAACCCAATCGGGTTGGACCGGATACGACCGGGTCGAATCATTTCTACTATTTCTTTATGATTATACGTATATAATAAATAGTTTTTCTGTTGTCATATATTTGTTCTTATTAAGAACCAATTATGAATTGTTATATGATAACGTCCTTAGTATTAAACCGTGATAGAGAAACTATGATAGGCGATTATGGTTGATGAGAACTCTAATCACTTTAATAAGTTTGATACTTAAATGTCTCTAGCCTTATGTACTATTAAACTGGGCATTGATAGTACAAACAGGCTAGCACGTATTAGATGTCTTCTGTCTTTAAGGGCATGGATAGATCTCGTCTATCAAAATGTAGAGACACTTAGACTGTACGTGGACGTGTATTAGAGAATGCGTACGTTAGACTGACCCACTTACACTTTTAAGTGTCACACTATATGATGGTTGTGTAATTATCCTTAGGACCGGAGTCTACATGGAATCACGGTGTGGATTGTCATGCTTTGACACTATTGAGGTTTCCCTTAACCACGGGGCGATTATACGGTATGGATTGGGTATGATATTGAAGCATGCGGAGTATACATGTTAGGTCGTCTGGGAATCGCGTACCCTATGAGTAGGAGTGAATATCCGAAAGGACCTTCTCATAAGGAATGTCTAGTTCTCGTATGGGATACGATCAAGATACGATCGTATGGATATTACTACAGCGATATGATTCTATTTACACACTAACCGAGCACATGAAAGGTAGTAGTCATTGCGTATTGACTCTTTCGATGATTGAGGGTCATGGACGTATTGCTAGACGCTATCCATGATCATTAGATGTGAAGGGCATTTTCGCAATTGCGCCTTAGATCTACGGCCAACATATTCAGAAGGCTATCGGGACACACACATATGAACATCAAGTCGGATTAAAATGTGGTTATAGTTGATAACCAAAAAAGGAAAGAATTTATCTTGTACTATAAATGTTATAGTGGTAAATTAATATGGTGGTATTTATTTATTATGAATAAATATAATACAAGATATTAATTGTGTTGATTAATTAAATATACATAGGTTGATGATGTGTGTGTGTATATATATATATATATATATATATATATATATATATATATATATATATATATATATATATATATATATATATATATATATACACACGATATACATGTATATATATATATATATATATGATATACATGATATACATGTATTTTGTAAATTATTTAATCATAGCATTATATTAATTAAAGAATATTCCGGATGCCAATTTATGGCTATAAGGGGCGCAGGTATTAAGTATTTAAGTGTATAAGATACACTTGAATTGTGCAATTTAATTAATGAGATTACCATAATATTATTACTGAATATTAATTGATTTTGGGAAAATAGATTTATGGTAATATAATAAGATATATTCAATATAAGACATTGTCAATATAATTTGGAAATATATTTAATATAAGATATTAAGTATCAATGAGATAAATCAATCAAAGGGATTTTCCTTATTTTATTAGGAAAATGTTTTCTTTTCTCCTTAATCTACTAGGAAGCTTTTCCTAATCAGATTGAGAGAAATAAGTGGCGCCTCACTCCCTACAAAAGCAAAGGGTTGGCTAGCTCTTCTGTACACCATTAATCCAAGAATTTATTGTTATTATGAAAAATAAGAGAGTTTCTTAGAGAGAGATTATTGAGAGAGAAAATATCGACCTAGCAGTCGAGTTTTTCTAGTAGCAAGGCTTGGCGGGATTCCGGCGAGGTTCTCGTGCACGTGGACGGCTTGCGCACATCTACTCCTACCGGACGGTCAAAGCGTCGATCTTTTAGATCAACCAAGGTGATATTACCGTCCCCTCTCTTATATGTTTATTGTTTAAACAAAGTCGATACTGGTTTGGAAAATCAAATTTTGAAATTTCCGATGTGTTACTCGATTGATTTCCTTACAGTGGTATCAGAGCGGTTTTCGAGCTTAAGCAATAAGCATCTCTTATTCACGTAGTAAATTAGATCCAATAGATTAAAACATGTATGATATTGATCCGTAATAGATACACCAAAAGAAAAGAAAAAAAAGGAGGAGAGGCTGCGGCGGCACCACCGCCATACCGGCGCCGGTTGCCGACGGCTGTCGGCACCACCGTCCCCCCTCCCCTTCTTGTTTTGTTTTGTGCATTTTTATGTTTTCAATATGGTCTATAGTTCATGGTTGCTTTTTGATTGTTGGGGACCAATGGTTCAAAAGGCTTAAACCATTGGTCAACCCAGACCATTACAAATCTGTTTGGGATAGGTCTAGACCTCTTCCAAAATTTTGATTTTGGAAAAGCCCTAGATGCTCTTTGGCTTGATTTTAATTAAACCGAAGGCATTCCTTTTGATTATGAATCAAAAAAGGAAAAAGAACAAAAGGGGACCAATTGATTTTAATTTTTATTTAAAATAGTTTAAATCTGAAAAAATTGAAATTAAAGTTTTTAATTAATTAAACGTTAATTAATTAATTGATTGGATGCTTCAATGACGCAAGTAGTTAAAATTTAAATTTTATTTTTTTCGTAAGATATTGATTGTATGGATTAGATAGTAGATATAATATGATTATATGGACCCCGATTGATCATGGACTCGACCAATAGGATAGATGTGAATGCTTTATTTCTGTTGGTTTTTATTGTTGTCATAGGCCGTTATGAAGAACGTGACCTAGTTTTATTTTTGCATTATCCGAAATAAGCATTCCAGGTCTCAGAACAGGGCTTGACCTCATTCCCGTTAGCTCCCCCCGTATGCGGCGGGTTTAAAATTTATTAGATAGATTTTATGAAAAAATAAATTGAAGACAAAGATGAAGACCAAAAGAAAGAAGAATAAATATTCCATTGGAGAATGACGCATGAAAGATCCATTGGCGGTGGCAGCTACCCTTAGTTTGTGACCCGCGGTTTCGTCAGTTTGTATTCGAAACCGCACCTAGGAAAAGTCCATGATCATACCGGTTATATTGTGCGCGGAATGTTGTGTATGTTTTACTTTATATGATATTGTAGTAATATGCACGTAATAGATGAGACCGTAATTAAATATAAAATTAATTAAGTGAATTAATTTAAAATTACTCCTACGACAAAAATCGAGTTATAATATGTCTCCTAATATTATAGTGACAGTGAAGAGCCCTTGTTCGGATCCAACTGATCGGCCCACGTCAGGAGTTGACCTACCTCGGGTATATCGTCATTATCGAGATATGATCGTTATGAGATCTCATGAATACTTGGGTTACGACTCGACTAAGAATCTTGCGGTGATTGGCCCACGTCAGGACCGTCTGATTTTAGAGACATGAGGTTGACTATCACATAGATGATGTGAATTGTTAAAGAGTTGACTAGTCAAACCACTAGAAGTCGCGTTGGACGCGATTGGTAAGAAGTACCTACCCGTCGAAATTGACCCGGTCGATCGGCCCATGTCGGGATCGAGTCAACTAGATAGATTCCACCACTCAAAGAATTTTGAAAATTCTTGAAAGTCAATTGGGAGTAGTTGACTAGTGGGAGCAAAATCATAATCCCAAAGACCATCTTTGATTTTGCATGTATAAACTACAACACTCTTTTATCTTTATTTATGTTGTAATTTTAGCAAATTTTATTTATGTTTTGTATTCTCGATGGTTAAAACAACCAAAATTAAACGACTGGTACCTTTTGAGAAACGTTCTCAAGTAGGTTATGTAAATTTAATCCTTTTAAAATAAGCAATGACACGAGCAATCGCGTTCTCGTAGTTGAAGACAAGGAGACTACATATTTGATGGAGTCCTATATTACTTTAATTATTAACGGAAGCTCACATATTGGATATAACGATATCCATTGGGTCACTCCGTCATACGATGATGATTATTCAAACATTAGATGGATTGGATAAGGATGACCACGTCGAATTTTGGAAAGGCTGTTTTCAAAATTGTACGATTTAAGTATCGACTTAATTCCTTAATCATTGCTTGAAAGTAAATTAAATAGTTAATGTTTTGAATATGATTCAAAAGGTTGAATAGACTATTTAACAAACGTTGGATTTTCTTTATGAAAGAAAATTGAAGGAACAATTCTTGTGATTTTTCTTAAGTCTTATGAAGACTAAATTAAGAAATATTTACAAGAACTTGAAGGATTAAAATGGAAAGCTAGGGCATGTGCTTAAATAAAAGAACTTATTGAAGTCTCTATTTCAGGCAAGCACGTTGAGATAAATCTATCTAAACTCAAGTCAATCTCGGATATATGATATCCTACGAGTGTGATTAAATTAGAAACATTAAATACATATTTCGAAGGTGAAGCAAACGTTGTAACACTTACCATATTCTGAATCTAGTAAACTGATAAGGGACTAAATAAATGTTATTATGTTCCGGTTCTTATGAAGAACATATTTTCAGCTATACGTTAGGATTTAATGGAAAAATTCAATTGTAAGGAATAAATGTTATCCCGATAAGGTTGAACAGTCACTGAATCTGACATGCTAGATTATTGTCACCATATAGTTGATATGAGTGATGGAATCTCAACTAAACATTTATATGGCTGTTATCCTTGATTTTGTGGTTATTCTAGACATAGTCTCTATGGAAGGGAAGCGTGTAATCAAACCCCATTCTGATGATGCTGAACCATATGATTATGAATCATGTGGGTTATACGTATCTCATCCAAAGAGGACTAAAATACCCTTTTATGAAAATGGTTATAAAATCTAGAAAATTGACTAGAGCCTAAACATATTGATGTTTGTTGGCTTATGACAATTTATACCATAAATAATTGTTTATCTCTCTCTTGGACTATTTTAGAAATAGTTGAATGTACTTATTGAAGTACGACAATTCAAAAAGCCCAAAAAGTTTGAGCTAGTACGAAAATGAGATAAATGAAACTTAGGAATTAATCTTCAATTGGATTGAAGCAATTAATAACTGAAGGGTGTTTCAGAAGTCGTCTGAAAAAGAATCATATTCTCCCTAAAAGGATATCATTTTAAGATGCGCGATCGGATTGCGGTTCCGAAATGTAAGAGACACTTTATATGATAAAGTTGTAACGTAAGCCATGCATAGAATCCCTTACCAGTTTTGGGATAATGACCTTAATCAAAACACATACTTAATCGAGTTCCAAAGAATAAGGTTGAATAAATTCCATATTAGATATGGAAGAGGGTAATGTCGAATCTATCTTAACCGATGATTTGAAGTTGTCATAGGCAAAGTCAGAAAGGCTTGGAGCCTAGTACGACATGTGTAACTTTATGGAATGTCTTGGCAAGTACGCTATATATTGTCTACTTTCCCGCGGAACAAAATGTTTGTCTCCAAACATGCTGTCTTTTAAATGAGGTATTTCTTCCAAAAGAAACTGTGAGAGTAAATTAGATCTCAAAAGAGTTTGAGAGCCACAATGAGAGATTCAACCATAGGAACGTGAGCAGACGCTATATAGTGAAGAGGTGTAGAACACTGCTCAGTGCACACAAATGTTCTATAAGTCTGTGGATAACATCAAGCTTGAAAGGGCTGCTGGTATGTTCATCTTGAAGAATGAATATCACATGACATATGAAGGAATGTTTGAAAGGAAAGATTGAGAGATATGGCCAGGAGCCATAATATCTGAATTACATTCCATCAGTGACAACCAGGTTGTGAACCTAGTACATCTTACCAGAGGAATGTCCTGAAAGGTCGACATGGATAGTAATATGATTACCATAAGGCTATAGTGACGGCTGAAGGGTACTTGTAAACCTTATATTTATCTTTATGCTGCCAGCTGAGCCCAGTTCTATTCAGACTATGCTTGTTATAACTTCGTATCATGGCTATATGATAGTGATAGATTTAACTGCTGTTAGTTTATAGTTTACCTATATAGATGTGATGCTAAAAGAGTTTAGCATAGATGGCGACATGAGATACTTCTAGCCGGTGTTCTCAAGATCTATCTATGTTAGGACGTTAGTCCTAAAGATAAGGTGAAAGATGGTGCTTATGGAAGGTTTCCTTTGCTAATGCAATAGGAACCATCATAAAAGTAATGCCAGATGTTCATAGTCCATGAAGAGTCATGAGCAAGTATGAAAGTAAATCTGGTGAATGTCGAGAATATCCTTAAACAAGTTAAAGATGGTTTCCTAGTTTATCGAAACTTGGAATCGGATAAATATAGATATATAGACGTGTATCCTGAGTCTTATGAAGGCGAGTGGGAACTATAGTCTGGGTTTGCAGTCACTTTGATTAAGTGATACAGTGAGCTGGAAATGTTCTTAGCAAGAGATCATTGTGAATTCTACAACTGAGCCAAAACACAGTATTTCCTTAGAGGCACAGAGGGAGCAGTACACGGATCTAGAAGGTTCATTCCTGAACCTTGTACGGTTCTTCCATATTTTTTATATAGCTGATATAGTAGTGGATTCATTACTTGAAGCAAGGACTAGGGTCTCATCGGAGATTCATGTGTGTTGTGGCGGTTCCTTTTGACTTGGTCATTCGGAGCATGATATGAAGATAGTATGAGTCCCTACGGATAGCAATCCGTTCACGGCTAGGGCTGGTTTCGAGTATTTCATGAGATTCTTGTGTTTCAACTTGGTCTTGTGTGTGCGATTGATTGGTTTTAGGCCAAGTGGAAGATTGTAAAAAGTGTCCTAAACCCAATCGGGTTGGACCGGATCCGACCGGGTCGGATCATTTCTACTATTTCTTTATGATTATACATATATAATAAATGGTTTTTCTATTGTCATATATTTGTTCTTTTAAAGAACCAATTATGAATTGTTATATGATAACGTCCTTAGTATTAAACTGTGATAGAGAAACCATGATAGGCGATTTTGGTTGATGAGATCTCTAATCACTTTAATAAGTTTGATACTTAAATGTCTCTAGCCTTATGTACTATTAAACAGGGCATTGATAGTACAAACATACTAGCACGTATTAGATGTCTTATGTCTTTAAGGGCATGGATAGATCTCGTCTATCGAAGTGTAGAGACACTTGGGACGAAGACATGGACGTGTATTAGAGAATGCGTACGTTAGACTGACCCACTTACACTGTTAAGTGTCACACTATGTGACGGTTGTATAATTATCCTTATGACCGGAGTCTACATGGCATCACGGTGTGGATTGTCATGCTTTGACACTATTGAAGTTTCCCTTAACCACGGGGCGATCAAGCAGTAGTGATTGGGTATGATACTGAAGCATGCGGAGTATACATGTTAGGTCATCAGGGAATCGTGTACCCTATGAGTAGGAGTGTATATCCGAAAGGGCCATCCCATAAGGAATGTCTAGTTCTCGTGAATCTTTGCAAAGTGGGAGTAAATGAGTTATTCCGAGAGAGCATGATATCCAGATTATGGGATACGATCAAGATACGATCGTATGGATATTACTACAGCAATATGATTCTATTTACATGCTAACCGAGCAAATGAAAGGTAGTAGTCATTGCGTATTGACTCTTCCGATGATTGGGGGTCATGGGCGTGTTGCTAGACGCTATCCATGATCGTTAGATGTGAAGGGAATTTTCGTAATTGCGCCTTATGTTCGGAAGTCTATCGGTTCACACACATATGAACATCAAGTCGGATTAAAATTGTGGTTATAATTGATAACCAAATAAGAAAAGAATTTATCTCATACTATAAAGGTTATAGTGGTAAATTAATATGGTGGTATTATTTATTATGATGAATAAATATAATACAAGATATTAATTATGTTGATTAATTAAATATACATAGGTCGATGTATATTTCGATATATATATATATATATGTATATGTATATATATATATATGTATATGTATATATATATATATATATATATATATATATATGTATATATATATATATATATATATATATATATATATATATATATATATATATATATACATATATATGTATATATATATATGTATGTATCTATACATATATATATATGTATATATATATATATATATATATATATATATATATATATATATATGTATATATATATATATATATATATATATATATATATATATATATATATATATATATATATATATATATATATATATATATATATATATATATATATATATATATATATATATATATATATATATATATATATATATATATGTATATATATATATATATATATATATATATATATATATATATATATATATAATATACATGCATTTTCAAATTAATTAATCATAACATTATATTAATTAAAGAATATTCCGGATGCCAATTTATGGCTATAAGGGGCGCAGGTATTAAGTGTATAAGATACACTTGGACTTTGCAATTTAATTAATGATATTACCATAGTATTAATATTGGATATTAATTGATTTTAGTAAAATAGATTTATGGTAATATAATAAAATATATTCAATATAATATATTGTCAATATATATCTTGGAAATATATTTAATATAAGATATTAAGTATTAATGAAATAAATCAATCAAAGGGATTTTCCTTATTTTATTAGGAAATGTTTTCTTTTTCCTTAATCTACTAGGAAGCTTTTCGCAATCAGATTGGGAGACATAAGTGGTGGCTCACTCCCTATATAAGCAAGGGGTTGGCTAGCTCTTTTGTACACCATAATTCCAAGAGCTAATTGTTCTTGTGAAAAAATAAGAGAATTTTTAGAGAGATATTATAGAGAGAGAAAATGTCGACCTAGCAATCGAGTTTTTCTAGTAGCAATCCTTGCCGGGATTCTGGCGAAGTGCTCGTGTGGATTACTGGTAGAGTCCGGACACATGGACGGCTCGTGCACATCTAATCCTACCGGACGGTCAAAGCATCGATATTTTAGATCAACCAATGTGATATTACCGTCCCCTCTCTTATATGTTTATTGTTTAAACGAAGTCGATTCTGGATTGAGAAATCAATTTTTGAAATATCCGCTGCGTTACTCGATTGATTTCCTTACAAGAAGTAAGTTTTTCATTTTTGTGGTGCTTGGAGTACATAAATAATAAAAATATTCAATGGGATGCCAAGAGTAACTTATAGGGTGCCGGGAGTATTCGTGGTGCCAGAAGCAAAACCGTGGTTCCGATAGAAGCCCCCTTATTTTATTGTAGCCGACCTTGTTTGTGACACAACAAAATACATATAACAAAGTATCACAACACATTTTTACACCATTGATTTTACGGGGCCCACAAGAATCAATAAGTCTCAGATTATAATCAACAGTACAAAAGTGTGTTGTGTTATTTTATAGTGACAGTATCAGTACTCGTAATTTAATGGTGGTCTTGATACACCGTCATAATTGATTTAGTGTGTAATTTTTTTTTACACAATTAGAGGGTCTACAATACATTCACAAAATAGAATACACCATTTCATACGTATGGCCGAACCACTATAAAATTTTGCGAATTTCAAATGTCCATAAATGATCTTACGCTTTAGTAATTTTTTTGGTTAAACATGTCTAACTTGATCGTCGTTATAGAAAAACAGTCACGACACAACAAAATAATTACAGTAATTGACACAATACATGTTTTGCTTACTAGTTATGGTGTGACATATTGATTGATAAACATCATATCATTATCAACGACCCACCCGAAACCCGAGCAGTTCTGGATCGACCGGTTCGGCCATAACCTGAGATTTCGTACTTTTTTTCCATCTTGAATCACGAAACCTCATGTTATGATAATTGCGCGGAAGCTAAAACGATTACTCGGCTTACTAAAAACACCATTATCAAAACATAAGATTCATAGTATAAACTTAAAATTAAAATGTCTACAACATTAACAAACTCAGTATTGTATAAACTTAAAATTAACAACCTTACTTAGGAATAGTTCAACATACATAAACTTAAAATTAAAAAACACTTAAACAAAGGAACTAAATGTCTACAACATTAACAAACTCATCATTGTATATCACTAGCACCACCCATAGATCATAGATTGTCACATAGTATGTAGAGACATCCTGATACCATGAGTAGTCTACTGATACCCTTGGACGAGGTGGCACCACACTTATGGGGTTGACAAACAAAAGTTTTTTCTAGATGTGATTCCCGTTGAAAAATAAACTTGTTAAATTTATTTGGAGTCTTTTATTTATTTTTAGTAATTATTTCTTTTGTTTTAGTCTTTTATTATGGTTTGATAGACTTTTATTTTTGTTATTACTTTTATTTATTGTTACTTTGTCCCACATTTCTAAATTAGCAATTGGCCTTGGATTATGTAGTCTATATAAAGACAAATATAGTCATTGTAACAATTAGTTCAGACGTTATTGAGTGAAATTTATATTAAACTTTCAAGCTTTTTATGAGTATTCTTACGTAGAATATTCGAAACATGAAATTATCAAGGTCCTGAGCATACTCCTGTGGCGTTCGTATATCAAGGGTCTTATGTACATGTTATCTAAGAGTTGAGGTCATACCAAGATTTTTAGTTACATGTTAACATAGGGTTGCGGTGTTCGTTCTATTATTGATACTTTTAATCGGTCCTTCGACAAAATCAGACCTAATTCGTTTACGAATCACATCAGTTATGGGACTTGAACATGAACACTAGTAGTTGGAACAATCGGACCAGAAGATACACCGATCCAGGCGATCCTGCTTTTCTATTGGGGTAGTACTTGGGTGGGAAGTCCCTATTGCAGTGTACTTTTTGACCACACATGTGTCATGCTTCTTCTCTCTTTCTTTATTTCCATTATTTTCTTTTCATTTTCTTTCATTTTCACCCGTTGGTCCTTGCTTGGCTTTGTACAGAAATTTATTTATTTATTTATTTTTTTGCCCCAATAACATTGAATTCTTTCCATCAACATTACTCGATTTTGCATAAGATGCATCGGTTTAGTGGTGAGCTAGATTATAATCTGATATGAAAACCAGTGTTCGAACCCCGTTAGGGGCAAAAAAAAAAAATTACTCAATTTTTCTAATTTTTCTTTTTATTAAGATTCCCTTTTCAATGTTTTGCAAGAAAAATCAATTCAATATAAATTATGGAGCAATGGTTCAAAATGACACAAAATAGACTTAATTAGGAAAATATGACATTAAGGAAACTTATAAGGTTATAGAAAATTAGATAAATGAGCTAAAATCTTTAATGAAAAAAAAATTAAAATAAAGACAATTAAAAAAAAATGGCGCATGTTTTAATTTTTTAATTTTTTTATTAACATTGGAACTAAATGTTCAGTTTTTTTTTTTTTTTTTTTTTAAATTTTTTATAGGCGACGAAAGACAGTATTTGGTATTATTATTATTATTATTATTATTATTAGGCGCTAAAAGTCATTTTTTTTAATCGATGTATTGACCATCGCGATACAATAATGGCACCTCGATCGCATTGTGGCTGCGATTCAAAATGACCACTACGACGCATTGACCATCCCGATACATTGATCACCGCGATGCATTGATCATCCCGATGCATTGACCACCGCGACGCACGATGCATTGACCACCGTGATGCATTGACCACCGCGATACAATGACCATCCCGATGCATTGACCACCCCGATGCATTGATCACCGCGATGCAGTGACCACCCCGATGCATTGACCATCGCAATGCAGAGACATCACGATGAAGTGACACTGCGATGCAGAGACAGCACGATGAAGTGACACCACGATGCAGAGACACCTCGATGAAGTGACACCGCGATGAAGTGACACGGCATTGCAGAGACACCGCGGTGAAGTGAAACCGCGATGAACACACATCATGATGCAGAGACAGTGCGATAAAGTGACACCGCGATGCAGAGACACCGTGATGTAGAGACACCGCGATGCAGAGACACCTTGATGCAGAGACACTGCGATGCAATGACCACCCCCAATGCATGCAGACACGCGATGCGAGAGACATCGCTGATGGTATAACATTTGATGACGCAGAGAAACCGCGATGTAGAGACATCACGATGGTATAACATTTGACGATGCAGAGAAACCGCGATGTAGAGACATCGTGATGTAGAGACACCGTGATGCAATGACCACCCCCAATGCACAGACACCGCGATGCAGAGACATCACTTTGGTATAACATTTGACGATGCAAAGACACCGCGGTGAAGTGGCACCGCGATGAAGTGGCACCGTGATGCAAAGATACCGCGATGTAGAGACATCATGATGAAGAGACACCGCGATGCAGTGACCACCGTGATGCAGTGACACCCCCGATGCAGAGACGCCGCGATGTAGAGACGTCTCGATGAAGTGATACCGCGATACATTGATCACCCCAGATCCATTGAACACCTCAATGCAGTGGCTACCTCCGATGCAGAGACGCCGCGATGACCACCCCCGATGCAGAGACAACGCGATGAAGTGACCACCCACGATGCAAAGACACCGATGCAGAGACACGGATGCAATGACCACCCCCGATGCAGAGACACCGTGATTAAGTGACACCGCGGACGACTAACAACCGCGTTGCGGTGACACGCGATGCATTGACCACTTTAACGAGTCGAGCTCGATCTTGTTATATTTATTATAAATTAAATGAATTCTAAGAAAATAATCGACCTCTATGAGCGAGTAGAGCTATATCGAGTACTTAGAGAGTCGAGTTCGATCTTGCATTTTATGGCTTCATCGAGCCCAAACTTTATCAACAATTTATCACGGTGCAATGACAATCATGACAATGACAATCATATATCGCGTGACATCAACAATTTATGCGATGACATCGGTAATCAAATATGCAATTTATCGCGATGACATCGGTAATCAAATATATGCGTGACATCAACAATTTATGCAGAGACATCAATTCTCAAACGATCGTAAATTTTGGATGTTAAAATACATGAGCATAATTATTCAAATCTTTCGAGCTTACGAGCCGAGTAGAGTATATCGAGTTCTTTGCGAGTCGAGTTCGATTTTGCCATTTTATGGCTCGATCGAGCTCTAGCCAAGTTTTGATCCCAAACTTTTTTAGTCGAGTGTAGCTCGAGCCCTTTGTAGTATCGACTTGACTCGGCTCGATTACACCCTTAATGTGAATGACAATACATTTATTTTACAAAGTAGTGGAGCTTCGGTTTTTGAATCGGATAGTGGAGCTTCATCTGTTACAGGCTCTGATTCATCTACTGATTCAAGTGGTAGCTCATCAGAGGAGGAGAGGAGAATAATAAGAAGAAGAAACAACAATAAAAAAGAAGAGGCATGGGAAATACAGTTCAACATAAGAATCTGATTCGGATTCAGACTCATATTTAGATTCTGAATTTGATTCGGAGGATCAAGAACCAAGGCAAGAGGCATACAAGAAGCATAAACTTGTTGGGGGACTTTTGCTATGTTTGAACAATGTGATTGTACTATTTAGTTTTATCTTTTGCAATTTTCAACTCCATGTCTTTTTTTGGTCTGTGAAACTCCAATTTACACGTTATTACACTTTGTAGGTGTGATGGCTATAAGAAACTTTCATGATGAATCATGAATTCTATATAAAAAAATAAAAATAAAAAGTGAAATGCTATATACAATGACCATTGAATCAACTAATCAACTTTCCAATCAACTCAACTGTAAGAACAACAAGTCCATAACACAATTGCATACGCACACAAGTCAGAACTTAGAAAAGCATAAGCTCAGGTTCAGAGATGCAATTACAAATTATTTCAAGTTCACAAACACAGACAGAGCAAGGCACTAACAGGATTATCAACAAAAAAAAGATAACCCTATGAAACCATAAGCATAAAAATGCACGCATTACCACGAATTGATTATTGTGGTTGCAAAAATCAATGCCGGGCACACAAGACCTTCAATCACATATGAACTAAGTCGCAAGATTCTGAACAACAGAAATGAACCATATCTCATTGCCGTGAGTTGAGTCGATCCACAAAGCTCAAAAATTGAGGGTACCAATATAATATCTCGCTTCCAAAGATAAATCGCAAAAGTCAATGGAAATAGAGCCCAATATTCTCGGATTTCTCCTCTTGTTGCAACGCGGATGACACTCCCTCGACTCGAGTATGAGGGAGAAAACGAAAACAAGGGTATGAGATAAAATGGACCATTACCAAAGGAAAACTTATTTGACTGCAAAAAAAAAAAGAACATTTCGCATTGACATCAATGTCACTGTATCAATTTTATTCCAAATCATACTTAAACCCACCATCAAATTCATGTCACTGCACCAATTTTCTTCCAAATCAAACTCATACACACCTTCGACTCCATCTCAAACCCACCAATCAATGTCTCTTCCTAAGATGCCTTCTCATAAGACTATCACAAACTCACTCAACGACCAAAAAAAATCTTCTCATAATAACATGGACATGATAAAGAAATTTCATGGCCTTCTCATGAGTAAAATTCATTTTGCTGATAAATGGTTTGCTGTCAAGAAATTCAATACATTTTTCAATGGTTTTCGAGCTAAAGGCTCGATTTACTTATCGATCCGAGTTTCACTTGGATCAACCATTGAAATTCAATATCCATTGAAATTGCTTCATCCCAGCAGCATACCACATTCAACCCAAACTAAAAACAATTCTAACAACATCAACACCACTTAATCACCAATGGCAATTCATGTCACTAACTGAAACAGCTCAAATTGACATATGAAACCAAAATCGTCGTGAGGCACAAAGCAATAAAAAGCAACTAATCAACTACATTTTCAGGTGCTATTACCTGAAAGATCCAGTTGTTCATAATAATCACAGTGACATTGAAACCCCACCATTGAAGAATGGTTAACATGGATTGGACCGTGGTCCAATCGCACAATTCTGTCTCGTCCGTTTCTGAAACGAAGTAGCTGTTGAGAGGATTTTGCATCATTTAAAACAAAAGAAAATTTATAAACCCTAACTTAGATGCAAAACTAACTCCTAACCGGCCAAACACCGGGTAGTTGATAGTATAGCGAGATAAGTAAAGTGGTCGATCCACGAGGAATTGGGACGTTGAATCTAATTTCATTAACTCTTTCAATTGTTACTACTAGTTATTACTAAAACTAAAACAGACAAGTAAACTGGACAGAGGACTATCAATCCAAAGCCAGGAAACAATAATTGCGAACCAAAATAAATAAAACTACAACTATTTAAAAACAAGAAACTAACGAACCCATGATAACGACTAAAGCAATATAACATAGAACAAACATGATCCACCATCCCAAGAACCCTTAATTCTTCCCTAGATTATCTTATGATGATTTAATTCAAGTTGTGGTTCACCTCTCTTAAGTAATCTTCTATCTCTCGATTTTAAAGATTAAAACATCATAAAACGAGGTGCAAGATCTCTCAATCTAACAACCTGTAGATTCAACCTATCAACTTTCGTTATGTCAAGGTCAAAAATCTCATCTTTCCTATGGCGATCTAAGGTTTACACCGACTTTCGTCATACGGTAAACATCAATAACAATACAACTTTCAAGTTATCGATTGCATAACACATAATCAAAGGAAAGAAAACAACTTTAAAATTAAACTCACAAGATCATCCATGGACAAGAAATAAGTCTGTGAAAAGTATTACATGATCGCTCCAAGTTCAAAGCTTGAGAGATCATCATGGTGATCGAACAAGATAAGGAAAACAAAAGAAGTAAAACCTAATCTAACCCGGATCACCCAAGCACAAGGCTTGGGTGATCGGCCTTGGAAGCCAAGAAGGAGCGGCTGCTCTGTGTTTTTGGTGTGTGGAAGAAAATCTGATCTATAATAATATTTTGAATGAATTGGGAGCTGCTGTATTTATAGGCAAGCAGATGCGCATGATGATTCAACGCTGGTTTCATCTGTGGGGCGCTTGAGTTTGATTGCTTGAACGCATGATTCCATCTTTATTCGAGCTCTCGGCATTGAATTCGCTCTTTCCTCCGAACGCTTGGTTCCCTTATAAACGCCGATTCTATCTTCAAACGCCGATTCGGCTTTTGAACCGGGATTCCACTGCTCGAGCTTGTTCGATGATTCTTATCCAATATCTCTAACAACCCATCCTTATCCATTGTAACAAACCTTATCTCTTGGATATTCTAGATGATTCATGACTTGTCCTCCTTGATCTTATCCTTTTGCCACTTGTCAATTCCAAACTTCAACACTTGTAGGCTCCTAATTAATCAATGAATAATACCAAAATGTAATATAATTCCAAATTAATAATAAATCATCAATTATGCACATAATTCGCTACGTTTTGGAATTAACTCATTAAAAATATCATTTGCTCAATATTTAAATATAAGGCTCGATTTCTATGAAAATAATACGAATATGGGGGAATTTTATATAAAATAAATCGTTATAAATCATACAATTTGACCCTTAACAACTCCCCCATACTTAGCTTTTTGTTCGTCCCGAACAAAACAAAACAAAAACATACTATCAAGAATCCACATAACGACGACACTAGATGTAGTCGTGCTCACGACAAGCTAGTATTCAAAGCAAATCGAAGTCACTCGGTGATTTGTGTGTGAGAACCTACTAAACTTCCACCGATCCTCTCTTGATGTATTAAATCAAGCACTAATGATCATCCGGTTAAATAAACGAAAGTTTCATTCTGCTCTGACAAAGACTTACCCTACAAAAATTACTTGTCAAGAATAAAGTAACTAACTCACATTTAAATTCTTTTACTTGGTGTCAAGAAAATACTTTTCAGGTCTCTACCGGGTTTAGATCAACTCGACTCGAGTTCTAAAAACACAAACTTCTCGCGCCTCAAAAGTATAACACTCTCCCTACTTTAGAGGCGGTCACCTGAGATCACTCAAACCCGATCTTGTCCAAGGTAAACCACACTCCCCCAATTAGGCAGATTCAAATGGACTCGAGGTGAAATTTATCATATATATATATAAGATATTATATTCTTGCCCAAATTCTTTGGAAACTCTTGATCGTATCTTTCTAACACATTCAAGACTTTTAAGGTTCTCAAGAACACTAAGGTAATCGAGATTCTAACTGTGAGTATAGTACTAATTCTTAACTTTCATCAATGCTAAATAAGTGTTATCTCAGATCGAGAATTGGCTATCCTTTAACTAACGGAGACTATTTTATATTTGGTTCTTCATCTAATAGGTTCGTGAAATGAAATTCAAGTGAGTGTCGATCTACTAAATCTATTCTTAGAACATGACACGACTCATCGAAAACAACTAAAGGTGCCAGATTATAAAACTAGCATGCAAGTGAAATGACATTACTCGAGGACAAAAACAAAAATTTTGAAAAAATTAGCATTTTTCATAGAAATATGACTAATATGGCAAAAGAGTGTAGATACTAATCCTTCCCCACACTTAGATTGCAACTTGTCCTCAAGTTGTGCGTAAATAAAAGTTTAGGAACTTAGTGATTGTATTTCCAAGTGGCAGTCCGGAAAGAACCCTCGAAGAACCAAAATTGCTTGACTATCTTGGAAATGTGGAGCATCACAGATCCAAGTAAGCTTGAATAGATCAAGAGACTTGTGGAGCATCACAGAATACCGACATCGACGTGAAAGCGCACAACAACTATCAAAAGTGTCCCGCATACTTGATCATTGCAAAAAGAGTCTACGGGAAAAGAATTATACATTGAAAACACAAGGAGAATAAATCATGAGATGTTTGATTAAGCTCGAGATAAGGATGGAACATATACATGGACATTGCAAAATAGTAGGCTAGGTGCAACTACATTACAATGCAAACTACATGATATGTAATCCTAATAAAAGAAAACGCAAACAAAGCTCAGCCGGCGAAAGTTGTGAAGACAACCCTACAAAGTGACTACGGCCCTTAAAGAAAAGAAAACAATGCATACTAGATGACATGCAACTAAATTAGATGCACAAATAAAAGAAAATAAAAGGAAGAAAACTAGCCCCTTATTTTGCAACATGACATGTATAAAATAAACGTCTACCAAATAATGACAAAGTTACGATAAACGACGGTCTTTTGTCCATTACAATGCAAGGTACGCTGCGTCTTAAGACTCATCAAAAGTGATAGCATTATGGAAAACCAACATTAGCTATACTAAATAGATATAACTCATATGGCCTGGACGTAGCATACGAAACCGGCGAAGAGCTACCCATATGAGTTACAAAATAACAAGAAAGCACATAAGTCTCAAAGCTTAAAAGATTCATCACACGGTATGTAGCATACGAAACCGACATTAGCTACTAAATAACAATAAGACCGCGATTATAGCTTACGAGAACCGGATATCCACTATAACTTGCATAGATGAATCAAGTATATTGAAGTAAATCAATTATTTAACATGGATTCGTAGATGGAAAGATATACATGCAAATTCAGGACATCTACGTAAAAATAAAAAGCCACAGAAGCTAGTATAAAAGTATCCATGTCAAACAAAGGCATTAAAAATCAAATCGAAAAAGTTTGGAACTGGACTCGGGGTTGGACGCCCGTCCAACTATTTGAACGTATCGTTCCATCTTCAAGACGGGCGTTCAAACTGAAAATTTCACACCGAACGGCGTTTTAACTCAACCAGGCGTTCCACCGCATATTATAAACTTGGACGGGCGTTCGGATGCCTTGAACGCTCGTCCATTTCCAAAATACAGAGATAGGCGGAAAAAATAAAGAACCCAAAACTAATCATAAACTCAACACACATATAGCTGAGACAACAACCACAGATAAATTTTTTAGCACAGGGGTCAGATTAGAAAACACCTAAACACATAATTCACGTTGAACAAATTGAGTAAAAAAACTTTTTGCACATTCTTAACCAAACGGTCATCGAAACACGGCAAAAATAAAAACTCTCAATTCAATTAACGCTACTTTTATTGAAAGAAAGAAAACGTGACAAAATCGAGAAATTAACTCAAGTAGATTCAACAAAACACCAACTCCCCGGCAACGGCGCCACTTTTGTTGAGAGGATTTTGCATCATTTAAAACAAAAGAAAATTTATAAACCCTAACTTAGATGCAAAACTAACTCCTAACCGGCCAAACACCGGGTAGTTGATAGTATAGCGAGATAAGTAAGGGGTCGATCCACAGGGAATTGGGACGTTGAATCTAATTTCATTAACTCTTTCAATTGTTACTACTAGTTATTACTAAAACTAAAACAGACAAGTAAACTGGACAGAGGACTATCAATCCAAAGCCAGAAACAATAATTGCGAACCAAAATAAATAAAACTACAACTATTTAAAAACAGTAAAACTAACGAACCCATGATAACGACTAAAGCAATATAACATAGAACAAACATGATCCACCATCCCGCAACCCTTAATTCTTCCCTAGATTATCTTATGATGATTTAATTCAAGTTGTGGTTCACCTCTCTTAAGTAATCTTCTATCTCTCGATTTTAAAGATTAAAACATCATAAAAGCGAGGTGCAAGATCTCTCAATCTAACAACCTGTAGATTCAACCTATCAACTTTCGTTATGTCAAGGTCAAAAATCTCATCTTTCCTATGGCGATCTAAGGTTTACACCGACTTTCGCCATACGGTAAACATCAATAGCAATACAACTTTTCGTTATCGATTGCATAACACATAATCAAAGGAAAGAAAACAACTTTAAAATTAAACTCACAAGATCATCCATGGACAAGAAAAATAAGTCTTTGAAAAGTATTACATGATCGCTCCAAGTTCAAAGCTTGAGAGATCATCATGGTGATCGAACAAGATAAGGAAAACAAAAGAAGTAAAACCTAATCTAACCGGATCACCCAAGCACAAGGCTTGGGTGATCGGCTCGAAACCAAGAAGGAGCGGCTGCTCTGTGTTTTTGTGTGTGGAAGAAAATCGATCTATAATAATATTTTGAATGAATTGGGAGTCTGCCAGATTTATAGGCAAGCTGATGCGCATACGATTCAACGCCGGTTTCATCTGTGGGACGCTTGATTTGATTGCTTGGAACGCCCGATTCCATGTCGTTCGAGCTCAAGCATTGAATTTCGCTCCTCCTGAACGCTGGTTCCTCTTATAAACGCCGATTTATCTTCAAAACGCCGATTACGGCTTTTGAACTCGATTCCCACTGTTCTCGAGCTTGTTCGATGATTCTTATCCAATATCTCTAACAACCCATCCTTATCCATCATAACAAACCTTATCTCTTGGATATTCTAGATGATTCATGACTTGTCCTCCTTGATCTTATCCTTTTGCCACTTGTCAATTCCAAACTTCAACACTTGTAGGCTCCTAATTAATCAATGAATAATACCAAAATGTAATATAATTCCAAATTAATAATAAATCATCAATTATGCACATAATTCGCTACGTTTTGGAATTAACTCATTAAAAATATCATTTGCTCAATATTTAAATATAAGGCTCGATTTCTATGAAAATAATACTTAATATGGGGAATTTTATATAAAATAAATCGTTATAAATCATACAATTTGACCTTAACGGTAGCCTCGCAATTTGCATTTTTTTGGATCTCAATATACGATGATTTTGATCTTTTCCCTTGTATTAAGGAAAAATTCAACAAAATTCATCGAAATTGCAAAGAATGTGCTCTACTGACCATGGCAAAATTCACAAAGGTTCTTCAAGGTTGAATAAGTGAAAGCGGCTTTCCAAACCTTCAACCTCATCAGAATAACAGAGTGTATTTCATCAGAATCAGACAAATGAACCCAAGCTATATCAGATTTCTTTCGATTTTTCTTTCCCATGGATCAAAAGCAAGATAAATGGGAGAAGAAGAAGGATTGCCGGCCGGAAAAAAAGAACACCCAAAAAAAGAGAAAAGCAAAGAGGAACTCAGTAACAATGGATTGCCGGCCGGAACGTTGCTAGAACCATGGCTGCCGGTGGGAGAAACATTTCTCGATCTAGAATCCACGGCAAGATATCTCCATTAATTCATCGGCTTTGAGAAATGAATTTCACGTTTGTAAAACAGGGGTAGTTTAGGAAAGAAAGGAATAATATGTCATTATAAATAAATAAGATTTAAAGGTGTCCTAAATACCCATTAAGTGTTCAAACTAGTCCTTATAAACAAATATCTAATAAATTATTTTTTCTCTCACCATTTAATGTTTTTAACCTTTTTTCTTACAATCTTTCTAGCACGACATGTTTTGCACAATAATTTTATAATAGTACTACTATACGTATGTGAATTATATTCTGGAATTTTGAAATTTGTATGTGCATGAATATTATTGTACCGTTCTAGGTATATGGATTTTGTATCTTCATATTTTACCGCAATTTTATTCTATAATATGTGTACATGTTAAGAAGTATCATTTCATTTTGTAAAGTTGTTTATATTTTAAGATATTTTGTAATGTCATTTTTTCTTGTGATGCCAAGGTGCGAGACTCTTGCTATAGGTTAGGGCTTCTATCGTGCTTTGATGGGAGCGTGTATTCTTGGAAAAAATAAATTTGTTAAACGGTCAACTATTTTATTTTAGTACATAAAAAAAATCGAATCTGGGCGACGGCATATGCCCCCACATGTATGCAGTAGATCCGCCCATGGGTTATGCACAAACACTTGGTCACATCATTTATTCTAATGGAGCACCGGAACAAAACTTAAATTCCACCGGATGCACTTTGTTGATATTTATACGTACCTTTTTTACGCTTTGATACAAAGGAAATTATCTGATCACAGTAAGGGTACGTGGCCCTCTCATTAGGTTGGATCCGTCCATATTAATGACAACAAACCAAACTTATTTTTAGAACATTGCAAGGTTTAACGGTTTCAAAAGTTGAAAAGGGAAGTTTGATAATAAATTTTTTTTTTTTATATAAAAAGTCGAGTAATTTAATCTTATCATTGATGTGTGTCTTTTAATAATCAATGATTTAAAAATGTGTGGTGCAATTTTGTTGTGACTATTTTATTATGGAACTAACATTTTGTTTTCTGTATTGTTTCCGGTTATCAAGTGTCACCTAGACACCTACAATACACATATTTTTAACAATTGAAGTACAAACACACATCATATTTTTAGTGGGATAGGCTACATTCACCAAAGTTTGACTCCCAAAAAAAAAAAAAAAGTTTGACTCCCAAAACATTACGGAACATGGATCATCACCATTCATTTTTTTTTTCCATGTGTTGTCAGACAACCAACCAATGGCTAGGATTAATTTTCAGTAGCCTTTTTGTGAAATATTTTAGAAGATGCAGCATTTGCGATTCTCCACATGGCACAATTCTAACCCTTCACCTATATCCAAATCCTGAAACCTCCTACACAAATCAACCATATTACCTTCTATAAGAAATAGCCGTTGCTTCAAAACCATGTTCTCTTACTCCAGTCCTACAATGTAGATCATCTATAAGCTCTGTTCCATCGGCTGTGCAAATGTTTGGCAAAGTCTTATGCAAATGACTGAGATCATGATTCATACTCTTTTCGCCTCTGCATACTCGTCTTCCACAGCCATGTTATTCTTATTATTACAATTCTTGTTGCTTAAAATAAACTTTTAGCTTTAACCTTATTCTGTTGCTCTAAGTCAATCAAGGAAGGTGGTCTGTAGGCTCCCAAATCCAATATTTGTATCATCAAAAGAATTAGCAACGTTGTTATTGCCACCAACATGTACTAAACCGTCAAACTCCTTCCCCACCCTCCATAAATCCAAATTGCAGAGGCCACACGTCCGAAGCTCTAATTCATCCTATGTTGTTGTTGTTTGGTGGATTGGGATTCATCAACATCTGGGAAGATAAAGATAAATTATCTTATACTTTTTACCATTTGATGGTTTCTAAAGCTACAGATCTAAGAGAATGGAACGAGCATTATATTATATTATCTCAGATTCAAATACTAAACCATACCTAAAAGGGGAATTGAAAGGAAATAGAAACGGGGGAGTAACTAGCATTCAATTCTATGTATGTAGTCATAATTCAAGGAGTCTTATTTACCCCTTTATTTTCGTGCTCCACGGCTTTGTGAGTGGCCCATTGAGAAGATATTCTATTCAGGAGTTGTCCTCCCCTTTCAAGGCTGCTTTGAGAGATGAGTTGTAGTAAATGCGATACAGTTGCGATAGCTGAGGATGGTGCAATCTCATTACTGCTTACTTGAATGTCTTAAGTGTTTTCAAGATGAGAGTTTTCATCACTTCCTCCATTGGTGAGTTGATTTTCAGTGTCACCGTTTTCTCCATGGTCATTGTTTGGGCCTGGTTAGGGATTTGGCCCATTGTTTGGGCCCTCATTCACTACAAGAAAATTGGTTTTTAACGACGGGAAAATTGGTCATTAAAAGTCAATATCCTGTCATTGAAGACGTTTAATGACGGGAGATTCCCTGTCATGGCCTGTCACTATTGCCTTCCTAACTAAAAGTAAATAGTGACTCTATAGTGTCCTCTCATTATTGTTGTTATATAATTGATGACGATATTGTACTCTCACTAACAATTCATATAAATGAAGATATTTTTCATCATTATTATTTCGATCTACCCTCATTAAAAATAACAATACTAACAATATACCCCATCATTAGAACATCAATATTCCGGTCACCATAAGTCTTTTTACCGCCAATATTTTACTTTCCATTATTAATTATACCTTCATTAAAAGTTAATTTAATAATGATAAACTTAGCGTCATTATTAATTATTAATAGCACTACAATGATTTCACAATAGTCTTAATTACCGTAATTGAATTACATCTATTTGAAAACCACAAAAATTAATACACAAACATTAAAAGCAATGATAGATTTTATTGAAATAAACTTTAACATAATGTTTTCAAACATTGAAACATTTAAGCAGGACAAGTTCAACCTCAAAACAAAACACCAGAACATAGAATCATCCCATTTAACTAACTTGAAATTATCAGGTGAACTAGAATGAAGCAGGTTCTTCATGCTTATTCAGCAATCAACCTTGTCATGATCTTCAATCTTGTAATTCAGATAACTGTGAATGAAGCAATTTTCAGCATGGTATGCAATGACTTCAACATCCCTTGCAAAATTGTTATCGAACATGTAAGATGACTTTTAATGAAAAACTAAAAACTCGATGAATAATTAATAATCACAAGACCAAAAAGAAAAAGTTTGGGCACGTCCAATAACCAAATGCATCTACATTATTTCTTCGAAAAACATATGATGTTTTATGTGACCAGGGGCGGCTGCAGGAATTTTGACAAGGGGGTCGGAAATTTATCAATTTTTTCCCGTATCACACATATATTTGTATATTTACCTCTGTACATGTAATTATAGAGTAAAGATAAAAATAGAATTCGATGCATAAAAATAAGGGGTCGATTACACATGATATGCGTTTATTAAAAAAATCTCCACTGTAGTTAAAAAAAAATATATTTTAGAAGTCGGCCGCACTCCACAAGCTTGTGGGTGAGATGTGTTTCAAACAGGATGATATCACATCCTCATCCTCATGTCTAATGTCTTCTTTACTATCCTTAAAACATACTCCGCATTTGTCATCAGAATGAGCCTTTCTCATAACTAGCATGCAGAGAAAACCCAACCTAAAGTCCAAGCATCACAAAACCATAAGTGTCGTTTCTTTTCTCTTATTGGCATGAATAAGATTCTTTTATTATGTGCATATTAAACTTCTATAATTCAACTTGCCACACATTTCTAAGGAAAACAACAATGTTGTGATAACATGGCAAAGCAAGGCAACAATACTGAGGAGTTGTTTAAGACTAAGTGAATCAAGCTCAATTATCACTAATCCGGTTCCATGATTTAAATGATTGTTGTACAACACAAGTCAATTACCTACACTACTTTTCAACAGAAGTCACTAATACATAAATCCACATAATTTAAATTGCAATGTTCTAGTGCGTTACCTTATTGACATAAGGCCAGGTCTTTTCAAGCTGACGATTGAACCAAGTCAAATGCAACAGAAGTCCTAAACCAAAGTGAAATTTATCATGTCATATAATCTTACAAGAATAAGAAAACGAATAAATATACAACATTAAAAACAGCCTAAAAATCCCAAGCTAATGCAAGAAGAAAACCGATGAAGGATACTGCTCCGGCATCACTGTCCTGCAATGTTGTTTTCACAACGTACCATTGCCGCTTTCTTTTTCAAGAACCATAGCATTATTCAACATCCAACAATAAACACATGAAAGATCGAAATAATGAACTTACAAATCCTCCAAGTGGAGAAATAGGTTTACATGTTCAATATTGTTTGGGTTTGGTTGGGGATTTGACCCAAATAACCTTTCCACCTAGCCAAATATAAAGAAAACAACTATTAATTTTTTAGGTTAAATGTTGTAAATGACAGGTTTTAATCTAAAATGGTTGAGAAGGACAAACATGTAGTAACACATGTACAAAAATGTAATAACACATGTAGTAATTGTCCTTCTCAACCATTTAAGTTTAAAACCTGTCCTTATGGACTCTGGCTCCTAATTTTTTTTAACCAACATAAACTAAAACTCAAGTGATTAAAGTGCTTACTAGTATCCTTAAGATGGGCAAAAGTGTAACCATTATGCTGCAAAAAGCTGCCAACGCACCGTATTCGTCATTATGCCTCCTAACATTGGATACTAAAATCATTTCGGCCATGTAATAACCCACCGAAAGCAATGCGAATCCCATCGAGCCTACAGTCCACAAGCATGTATCTTCCAGAACCATCAAGGACGTGACAATTGCAACGACTACTGATACTGAGATATTTATTATGGCAACCATCATGTGCCCGTTTTCCACAGCCGGTCTATGAGTAGAGATAATGGTTAGACTCATATAACATCCTCCCACTCCTATGGAGACGAATCCAGCAAAAGCCATGATGCACCATCTTTCTCCACGCAGAGACACAAATAAATCCAAAGAGAACCACATTTATAGCCAGAACTACTCCCGTTATAATCGGAATGGCAAGATCCTTACCGGAAAGAGAGGAAAAGGATACATCCTCCACGCAGCGACACAAATAAATCCAAAGAGAACCACAGTTATAGCTAGAACTACTCCCGTTATAATCGGAATGGCAAGATCGATCCTTACCAGAAAGAGAGGAATGGCAAGATCCTTACCAAAAAGAGAGGAAAGGATTCGTATTCATCCTCCACGCAGAAACACAAATTAATCCAAAGAGAACCACAGTTATAGCCAAAACTACTCCCGTTATAATCGGAATGGCAAGATCCTTAGAGCACTCGCATCAGAAACTCTTAACGTATACTCTATTATACAGTTTTAAAAGCACGTTTTTCTAGTTTACAGAATCTTTATTTAAGTTGAAATGCATCAGACTCTTTATTTATATAATACGGAAGATATAAAGGAAAATTTACAGAATCTCGATGAATGCGGTAGATGTAAAGGATATTTTATAGAATCTGTATTTTACAGTAAAAAATAGAGTATTCCCTGCAGTGTTATTTTTCCTGTTGAAACCTCTATTCCCGTTAGATCCTTACCAGAAAGAGAGGAAAGGATTCATATTCATCCTCCACGCAGAGACATTATTATTATTATTATTATTATTATCAAAAAAGATCTATTCGAGATGAAAAAATTCGCCGCCAACAATGCTTGTTTTCGTCAGTAGAAGTAATCGCGACGAAAAGTATTTGACACGCTGTTCATTGCGTATGAAGCGACGCTAAAGGTATCTAACGTGACTAGTTTAATATTCGTCGCCAAAGCATAGTCTATCGTGACTAACCTTAATATTCGTCACTAAATATTTCCAAATCTTATTAGTGATACAATTAATCTTCGTCGAGTGTTGAAGGTGACAATATATTGGTCACTATAAGCTAAATAATTCATCACTAAATGGTTTTTTGTCACCTAATGGTAAAAACACATTTTTCCTTCATTACTTAATATGACAAACACTTTGCATCTACCGTTATCTTTTTAATGAAAACTAATATTTGCTAGTTTTCTTATTCCGTTTAATTGGTTATTTATTCCTAGTCTTCTATTGATTGTGAGATCTAAATCCTTTTGTCAATGATTAAATTGTTAATATTTACTTATTTCTGTTTTTATTGATTCATGATTTGATTGTTTGTTTAACTGATTCAATCGGATGATTGGATGTTTAATTTGATCTAGTGCCAAAAATCGAATCTAGGCGGTTGTCAATAAAGATTTTATTTTAAGTGGTAAATAATATATTGTCTGTCAGTTGTAGCCCGTAGGATTCTTTATTGTGAAAATAAATAATCTGGATTCAAATTAACCCGCGTATACATAATGGTGGACAAAGATCCTGGATGAGAAGGGCGATAATACTACGATCTTTTCACATGTAGGAAAATGTATACTAGCTTTTTTTTTCTACCCTAGAGGAAAAACAGTACTATATAATGAAAATAAACACTACTATATATTTTGTGATATTTATTGAAGAAAACCATTAATATATAATGCATTATCCGAACATAAATAAATATTGTGGGTTATTATTGGCACTAAAACTTGATTTCATGTTGTTACCGGCTACCGGTGCACCACATCATTTTCACAAAATCGACCATTGAAAGTCGAATTTATAGCCGACATCCGACTTTTGAAGGTTGAAGAAGACGATCATTTTATAGACCTCCCACGTGGGACGAGTTAAAGATGTCATTATTGTCGTCATGGTCAATGATCCGAGACGGTTAATAGGGCTGTCATGGTTCAACCATGGCCCTGTAAGCAAGAGTTATGGGACTTTTATAGATTCGTGGGGTAATATCGTGTTTGACCATATAACTACTGTCTGAGTTCATATAGGCTTATAATGAGCTGCAAAAATCTATACCGAGATGAGCGGGCACCATGCCGGTGATACGAGCAGGTAAACAATATTTACTTCGAACTGATTTTGGGTAGCAGGAAACGACATATACCGAGTCGGAGGCTCGAAAGCCTTTCTCGCCTTGTCACAGTTACATTACTTAAGGTTGAGATCCATTTGAAGTCTGATATATCACTGATCTCATTGGGCCAGTCTTACCTAAAAAAACTTGGAATAGTCAATTGAGTGACATGTGTGTCATTCGGATTATACCCGCATCACATCACAACTTTTCTGTTGATAAATCTAAACTAATATTTTGCATCATTTTTTCATATAAATAAAGATCATGGTTTCTATTACTTTCCATGTGGCTTTCATCACTTAAAAGAAGTGTGTAGGTTAGAGAAACAAGGTGTGGTGTATGTCATTATCTACACCATCTGTTTTAAATTGTGTGATTCAGACTATTCGGGTGTCAAGTCACTCCAAATGGTATGATTACACAAGAACTTTCCAGAAAAACTCTATTTCACATGTGCGAAGAGTGAGTATCACAGATGATGCAGATACCAAATTTTATCAATAAAATAGTATCGAATCACTTTATAGCCATACACTTTGAATTTGTAACGCCCATGACCCGGATACTGAGCCCTTATCCAGACACGGGACGTTTGGCACGTGACATTTAGAATAAACCATAAATCTCACGTAAGCCTCGTATCATATCAGAGTAATAAAAGATTCACGCGGAAGAAAATAAGCTGAAGACTTGGGAAAATAGACCTTTGGGATCTTCCAAAATAACCACAACTAGAATACAACCGCTGTCAAACTATGTCATAAATAACTGAAAACAAACACTATTATCCATTACAACTCACTTGTTTGAAAAGATGTAGCAACTACAAAAGGAAACTAAAACATAAGTGACTCCATTACTCCATCTTAAGCTATCACTACAAGCTTGTCATCAAATAAACTTGTACCTACAACCTTCTTATTTGAAATAAAGGAGTGAGCACCGCCCGAATGCTCGGTAAGGAGAAATAAGATCCAAATGGAGATTTATGGTTGTTCACATGCCGGGAGACACGACATGAATCTACTTTATCCACTTTCACAAACTGTTTCAAGACATTACTTGTAACATAAAGAAAACCACCTTTAAAACATAACATTAAAACGTAAAAGAAAGACACATTGAAACAGTTACTTAGCGATGCATAGAACACATGCCTACTTACTATATCGGTTTATCTTGCACGTATTGGTTTCTTTACATTAATTACTTACTTATCGTGTTTAGCCTATTGATCAAACTTACGTAAGCTATCAACTAACACATACTTTACTTGTCCACTAACCATAACATGTTCGTGTCTTCCATGTCCTGTTCATACTGCATGTCTACTTGCTTACTTAACATATCTATGTTCTTGTCCTGACTATTCATGTACCTTACTTTCTTACCATAAGATAAGGGTTTGGTTCAACACGGGTAATATGACAACCATACCTCCAACTTGGGACTTAAGGTACCCAAGGTACTCCATACAATACGTTGTCTTAAGAACGACATGGTTAATACAACTAGTCATACCTCCGGCACAGGACTTAGGTACCCATGGTACTCCTTATAGTACATTTCTAGGTCACTAACTCTAAACAAATAAGAGCACATAACACACACAGATTCATCGTTCAAGTCCATATCTAACCTACGGGAACATTCAAAGACTGTACCAACACCAAACTCCCACCCTATATCCACTACTCATAACCTAGATGCATAAAACATTTTAAATAAAAGTAACTAGAAAGCAGTAATTTTCTTAAAACATAGTTTGCCAAATACCCGACAACACATAATTATATCTAGTTTTGTGCAGTTTAACATAAAGCAGTGATCAAAACACCTTAAAGGCATAACCTTCAAACTAAAAACGGAACATTTTGATAAGAAGAACTCTTTAACTTTTAAATGAGTTGAAACCAAACACCTAACGATGTTTAGCCCTTGAAACCTTGCAAACCTATGAACAACCAAAACTCTAACATCAAAGGCCAAGAACCCTAACTTAACACGATCAAACTACAAATTAACGAGAGATTATGATAATTACATTTTTGAGAAGAAACAAGATCCAAAACTGCTCTTGAATCAGGATCTCCTCGAAACTGAGACTCTGACCTGCAGACACGTCATGGACAAGGTCAGACGCGTCCTGGGAACCAAAACTAGGACATGTCTGGGGCAAGGTCAGGACGCTTATTCGAGGATGTTGCTCGGTTCAGTGAGCCAACTCTCCCCAAAACCCCGAAACGCGATTTTGTGAAGTCTAGGGCTCACTAAAGTCCCTTTATAAACTTTTCAGAGCTTAGATCGGTTTTCCAAAGACTTAGAGGAAACAAAAAGCTACAAAAGAAAAGGAATAGGAAAAACGAATTCTAAAAGAACTAAAATACTCTTACAGAGAGGTGATAGGTTTTACAGAAACATTGAAAATAAAAATCAAATAGCATTAACCATACAAATCACTTTTCAGGGATAGGTTGTGGATAAACATAGGCGATTTTATCATTTTTTAAGATGAATATTTATTCATTACAACCATCCACTGATTGTAACTTATAAATATACACAGTAACCTAATTATATTAATAATCACAAATGTTTTATGTTGCGAACATATATCCGAGAATAGTTATTACACAACAGATTTTTATAAATGGTATCAAGGTTGAGGGATGAGATGTGTCAAATCACATCTAGACACCACTACTACATGAGAAAAACTAAATTTTGATAGATCTTAACTATCCTCTAGTTATCATACCTGTAATGTAATAATTTTTCCCATTTTATTGCACTACCATATACTTTTAAGCAAGGTGACAATCCATTATAAATAGGAATACCATCAATTTCCACTCAATCACACAAACAAAAAAAAAAAAAAAAAAAAATGAAGAATACATCATTCTTCATTTCTCTCATCCTGTTTATCTCTTTCTCATTTGCAGTCTCTGCCAAGAAACAAAAATGCAATCCCCAAGACCTCAAAACCATTGAAAAAATCAATGTTGCTCATGGCGTTAAGAATCCTTCCGGATCTGTTGAATGCGACAAAGTTCCTCCTTACCGGGTCATTGAACTTAATTTCATTGATGACCCCAACATCTCCGGCCACATTCCGGCTGACATCGGCGACCTCTCCTCTCTCCAAGTTATTAAGTATTATAACCTACCCAAGCTTACTGGAAACATCCCAACTTCCATTACCAAGCTCTCACAACTTCAATTTTTACAAATCACCCACACCAGTGTGTCCGGCCAGATTCCTGCTTTTCTTGGAAAGCTTCCGAGCCTCAAAATTTTAGATTTATCGTTCAATGCCTTTTCGGGTTCGATCCCACCTGAGCTTTCTCAGTCACCAAAGTTGGTATCACTTATTCTTGAAAGAAACAAGCTTACCGGGATCATACCGGAATCTTTCGGACACATTCAGAGAAGATTCAAATTTCTTTTGCTGTCCCGCAACTCTCTTACAGGAACAATTCCGAAATCCTTGGGCAATTTGAATCTGCAGAATATTGAATTGGCCCAGAATAATTTTATTGGCGATGCATCGTTCTTATTTGGCAAGAAAAAGACAACCCAATATTTGTATTTACAAGAGAACAATTTCAGCTTCGATTTGTCAAAGGTGGAGTTCCCACCTCTTTTATTGGAGGTGAACTTGAGCCACAACAACATTTTCGGTAGCCTCCCGCAGCAGCTAACAGAATTGTCTTTTTTGCAATTCGATGTGAGTTATAATAGGCTCTGTGGTGCGATTCCAAAAGGGGGGCAACTTCAGTCATTTGGAATTAAATCCTATTTTCACAATAACTGTCTGTGTGGTTCTCCGTTGCATGCTTGCAAGTGAGTTAAAGAAGTCTGTGTGGTTCTTTAAAGCATGCTTGTAATAAGAGTGATTTAAGAAATGCAGCTATGGCACTGCAGGTGAACTACTTTGCCTGCCATTTTAAATAATTATGCACTTCGAAAGAGTTGCTTTTTATTTTTTCTTTCAGATATATTTATCTTATGTATATTTTCTTATGAAGACAAGAAATTATATTAATATATAAAAAATACAAAAATACAAGTATAACATTGACATGCATGGGTATGAGATACAAATCATATACGTGACAATTTTTGGGCATCAATTGTGTTAAACTGATAAATAGGCCGACATAAGCCTAGTCCAGTATCAGGCCTTACACTTGGATATTTCAGTACCACATTCTGATCGCTCTCAGAACTCGGGTATTCTTTAGAGGTCAGATCAGCAATTTAGTTCGGTATAATTCATTTCCAGCTCATACATATTACAAATTGTACATAGTCACATACTCACATATCGCCGACTAGATGATCTGTTCATTATGGTCGCTCATGAACAAAACAGGTCGCCTCCAAGCTTCAGATGTGGTTACAACGCACTAATGGAAGATTCAACAATTGATTCCTCCATTATTTACCATAATACATGTTTTTTCACACAATTTTAATCTAATTAAGTCATGATTGTCTCACCATTTACATAATTCTGGCCATCAATCACAGGCCCAAAAGAAGGATTCTTACATTAACTCCCCAGGATGGAGGTCAATAAAAGAATAATCATTAACATCATTCACAAAATGTTAATTGACTTGATCCCAAATGATATTGGATACGTATGCGTGTAATACGATGCAACCGTAAACCCTGAAAATCACCATCACTTCGATAATTAGAATACTCCTAAAAGATTCAATTATCCGAAAATATACTCCGACAATTTCTAAGCATCGTCGAACACAATCGACCAAAATGATACAAAATATAATTCTCATTCTCATATAACATTTTTAATACTGATACGGCAATATGAAAGGCATAAAAACTTAGTATACTCATTCAACCGACAATAAATTATATTAACCAAGTTATTAACAGATGGAATATATATAGTGAAAGTATAAGAATATATATATATATATATATATATATATATATATATATATATATATATATATATATATATATATATATATATATATAAAACCACAAAGCTATTTTTGGAATGCATTATATCTTAATGATTTTCATTTAGGTTAGAGAACTTTGAGAATGTAAAAGGTTTAACTTTGAAACAATTTTCAATTATAGAATATGTATATGGGGTAATGGCTGGCGGTAACGGGATCTGGCGCGGCGTTGGTTTCTTAGTGCCTCCAAGGCCCGGGCTCAGTAGCCGCTTTCTCGGTGGAGGTGATAACCTTCTTTCAGCTTACTCTTCCGCTCGGTGGTAGCGTGTGATGCGATCCCTTTGATCATAGTCCTTATACCAGTCTTGTATGTTCGTGTCTCGAGGTTATGTTTGGCCTTCATGGGGCTTTCTTTTTTTGTCAAAGGGCTCTAGCGAGCATAATGCTTTGACAGTAGTCTAGTTAGTATCTTTGTAATTAGTTTGTTAGCCTTAGTTTCTTTTGTTTTGTGTTGTGTTTGTGTTAGTCCGGGTGGTTTCCGACTTTGCCAGGCTTTGTCCGGCTTTTTATGCTTTCACCGGCTCTTGTTTGGCTCTCCAATAAAAGCTCTCGTATTTTCGGGGAAAAAAAAGAATATGTATCGCCTTCAAAATCATTGTAGATGTACTTATGGTGTGAATAAATTCCAGAAATACTCTAGTTGGATGTTGGAGTGAAAATTATCCGTTTTGATCGGTTTTTACATTTATAAAACCAATACATTTTATGGGATGACTCTTATGGGATTTCTCTCAAATTACTCTTTTACGAGATTTCTCTCAAATTATTGCCTCCAAAGGATTTGAACCTTCAGGTCTCAGGATCCCAGGTCTAGTCAGATAAGCTAGCTAGGCCTCATCAAGAGGTTTAGTTCTATTTGATTCGCTATTTATTTAGTTTTCGAAAAATTTCACCCTAGTTGGATTTTGTCCCGGATCTCATTTCTCCATTTTAGCACCAATATCTGTCCTCTAAAAAATTAAAAATAATATAAATAAATAAAAATCAACACAAAAACCCGTATTGTCCACTACGTTTCAAAATGTAAATTCGTTTAAATTTTTTAGATTTTTGTCCAGAAGGACAAAATTATCAAAAAATCGGAATAGAAGGAAACTGTAATTTAATAAGGACAAAAGTAACAATTATGAAGTAACAAATATGAAGTAACAAATGTGGAATAGAGTAAATATAAAGTAACAATTGTGAAACACAAAGTTACATTAACACGTGAAGTAACAAGTTTAAAGTAACATTTGTGATTTTTGTCCTTTATAATCATGAAAATGTTACTTTTGTCATTCCAGACCCATTTATTAATTTTTTTGTCCTTGTGGCCCTTTCTCCCTAAATGTTTTCACACGGATTAAGAAAAAATGGTTAAATTGGTTATATGTCATTAATTTTGACGAAAAAAAAAATTCTAAAATGACATTTTACTGTTACTCATGCAAAATAAAAGTGAGTGCGCATTTTCTATAGCGATATTAATTTGCAGGATTGTCTTCCCATTGCACGGAATCTGGCAAGGAGAGGCATATGAGACAATAGGTGTCTAGCTTGCAGACAGACGGATGAGTCGGCTTGGCATGTACTGTTCCAGTGCGAGATGGCATCCAAGGTCTAGGAATTGACTGCCAATCATGGTTTTGAGTAGGCAGTTATAGCCACCGATTTCTGGGATCTCTTCGGCCAGGCTCATCAGAGGTTGACTCAACAAGAGGTTGCGGAGTTCGTTTGGGTCATATGAAAGATCTGGAAGGCACGATTCAGCACAGTTTTCGATGGGCAACCAGTGTTTATTTCTAGGATCTGGGCCACGGCACATACGGCATCCTAGGTGTACATGGTAGCGTGGGATTTGGCTCGTGGGGCTTTCCAGGGGTCTTCTCTGCCGGCTGACTGGGTGGCTCCGACCGAAGGGGAGGTGTAATGCTATGTAGATGCTTCGACAACAGACTCATCGTCGGGAGTTGGGATGATATTTAGGGATCACCAAGGCACCATTTTGGGGGCATACTCGTTTCATTTGGACCTTGTTGTTGAGGTGGTTCTACAGGAAATGCGAGTGATTCTCATGGCATTGGTGGAAGGGCACATGTTGGGTCAAGCAAGCCTGATAGTGGAGAGTGATAATTTGACCTGTGTGCAAATGTTACGGAGTGTGGAGGAGGACCTTTCGCCTCTCGGGTGTTTTCGTCAGGATTGTCTAGCTCAATCAACTCATTTTGTCACCTTACAGTTTTCTTTTATGCAACGGAGGGGAAATCTCCCGGTGCATTTGCTTTCTAGGTATGGTCTTTCTAGTATGGAGTAGTCTCTTGGGGGTTCCTTCCCGTGAATGATGTTCTCTTTGTATGTTTGGCAGACTTGAATTCTTAATTCAATGCTTTAATTTGTTTTCTCAAAAAAAATAAAAACAAAATTGAATGAGTATGTAATAAATGAGGATAAAATGAAAAAATGTAATAAATATTTCATAGATTTTAAATAGACTTGTAATATGAGATAAAATCAAAAAAGTAAAAGAATTTAGTAAATACTTTTTTTTAGAGTATGTGTACGACTCTTGAATGATTTCTTTCTTTCTGCAACACACTAGAGACGTTTTTTCATGGAAAATAACAAGGGAAATGGTATGTGCACTACACATTTGTGTAGTGCACTTTCCACAACATGCTTTATTCCCATTGATTAGAATGATGTATTATTTATTGTGATGGGTCCCAACAAAATGAATGGTGTTTATTGTGTTGTGTAGGATGTTGTAGTAAGATGAGTAGTGGATATTGTTATGAAACAGATGGAGATAACTTCGGATACAAGAAATAGAAACAGATGCAATCAAACGCAAATAATCAAAGGAGATAACAAAAAACAAGATGAACACAGATTTAACGTGGAAAACCTCTCTCAAAATGAGAGAGATAAAAACCCTGGGCAGAAAAGAGATCTTTATTATTATGCACTGAGTTACAGATTTCACACACACATACAAAGCAACAACAACTGTATTTATAGGCACAAATCCATAAACCCTAGCCGCCAGGAATATTGTCTGATCTGCCATAAATACCCTTACACGTGTCCTTCTTTTAATGACACTGTATAGTTGTCACATAACAGAATTATCAGATGTGGGACCTCGCCAGATTCAAGACTCAAAGAGACTTCACCTCGCCAATGAAGCCTCATAGATTCCACCTCTACCGACGCATTAATTGAATACACTTCGAAAGTCGCCCAACACACAACTGAGTCTTCAGATTGATTCCACCAAATGTAGAGTTTAAGTCACTTTACTGACAAATCTCCACCTTGACTTCAACTCTTACCAGAGTCAAACAGATTGCATAACCAGATGTACTTTTACTAGATGCATTCGTCAATGCCAGAGGTACTTGTACTAGACTATCTCCACAAAGATCCACCGATCCGCCTCGTAGAGTTTCAAAAGCAGTTACAAGCTTTGAATATTTAGTAAGTCCAGCAAAGTGAAACTTACTCATTGAATCGGGTTTAGTGAACATGTCACAGGATTATCCTTGGTGCCGATCTTCTTCACTACAAACCTCTTCTCATTCCTCAAGAAATGATACCTGACATCAATATGCTTGGTTCTCTCATGATGAACCTGATCCTTGGCTAAACATATTACACTTAGACTATCACAATATATCTCAGTCTGATCCTGATGTAACCCCAAATCACTGAGTAGCCCCTTCAACCAGATACCCTCCTTAGCTGCTTCAATAAGAGCCATGTATTCTGCTTCAGTAGTTGATAAGGCTATCAGAGTCAAGAGTAGCTTTCGGTGACCAACGCATTTCCCAATGTAAACACATAACCAGTCATTGATCTTCTAATGTCAACATCACCTGCATAATTAGCATCACGGTAGCCTGTGACCAGACCAGTATCATCTCCATAAAAGAGACCAACATTATTTGTGTACTCTCGTGTACTGAATATCCTTTTAATGACTTTCCGGTGTTCCTTTCCAGGTTGAGCCATAAACTCTCGGGCTGATCGCTCGAGCGGATCGGGCCTAGTGCAAACCATGGCATACATTAGGCTTCCAACTGCACTAGCATATGGAACTTTTGACATATACTCCTTCTCTCCAACTGATTGTGAAGCATAAACAGACAAATGAACATTTGATGCCATAGGAGTATCTATTGGTTTTGCAGCAGACATCCTAAACTTGGCCAATATGTTCTTCACATAACCCTGCTGAGACAAAAACAATTTCTTCTGACTCCTATCTCTCCAGATCTCCATCCCCAAGATTTTCTTGGCTGCACTCAAATCATTCATTTCAAATTCAGCACTGAGAAGGTTCTTCAGATTTTGAATATCAGACCTCCTTGCAGCAGCAATCAACATGTCATCCACATACAAGACAAGATAGATGTGAAGATCCATCTTTCAGCAGAATGTGGTATACACAACAATCATAAGGACTTCTGTTGTAAACTCCTCGCCAAGCATAAACTCATCAAACCTTTTATACCACTGCCTTGGAGCTTGCTTCAAACCATACCATGATTTCTTCAGCTTGCAAACATAATTTTCCTTGCCAGG
Organism: Gentiana macrophylla; assembly: GCA_026214975.1. Taxonomy (NCBI): domain Eukaryota; kingdom Viridiplantae; phylum Streptophyta; class Magnoliopsida; order Gentianales; family Gentianaceae; genus Gentiana; species Gentiana macrophylla. Next base: position 41,144,590 of record CM047810.1, read on the forward strand.
AACTTGAAAACCCTCAGGCTGTGTCATGTATATCTCCTTATCCACCTCACCATATAGAAAAGCAGTTTTCACATCTAATTGCTCAAGTTCCAGATCCTGCTGTGCCGCCATTAGTAACACCCTGATTGAAGTGTGTCTGACCAACGGTGAAAATATTTTATCAAAGTCAACCCCTTCCTTTTGACTGAATCCTCTTGCAACCAAACGTGCCTTATACCTGACCCCTTCTGCCTTAGTTATTCCTTCATTTTTCTTGAAAATCCATTTACAAGTCACAACTCCCTTGTCAGTAGGCTGTTTGACCAATTCCCAAGTCTGATTCTTCAACAACGACTCTATTTCATCTTTAATGGCAGCATGCCACTGAGATGCTTCTGTACATGTCACTACTTCCCTATAAGTAGTAGGTTCAGCAACCTCTACCTCTTCTGCAACTTGGAGTGCATATCCAGCCAAATCATCATATCCATATCTCCTTGGAGGTATCCCAACATTAGATCTTCTAGGCCACGCGCCTAGACTCGGCGATCAATGTTTGTATGATGCCTCACCGAGGTCTCCAAAGAGGGTGGCTTTGGATCGATTCTCGTTCGTTATCCGGATCAAGATAGTGTTGATTTGGATCCACCGATTGTTGCATATCAGAGACTCCACGAAGCTCCACCTGCTTCTCAACACTATCGATTCAAGATTGGTTTTGCACTCGGTGAGACCTCCCACCGATGATTTTAACATAGAATTTTCATCAAACACAACGCCCCTGCTTGAGGATTACTCTGGACTCGGCGATGACCAAATCCTATATCCTTTCACTCCATCAAAGATACCCCACAAACACTCCCTTCTTGGCTCTTGGCTCCAACTTCCTTCACTAACATGATAGTAAGTGTGTACTTCCAAAACCCTTAGAATCGAGTAGTCGCAGGCTTGCTCGACCACATCTCAAATGGTGTCTTGAGATTGATTCTGTGTGAGGACTCTCGTTGATTAAGTAGCAAGTTTGTCTTAATGACCTCTCGCCCAAAATCTCCTTGATAAACCAAACTTGAGAAAGCATACATCTTGCCCTCTCCAAAGAGAGTTTGATTCATCCTTTCACCTACACCATTCTGCTGAGGTGTATTCCTTACAGATGATGATGTCCGGCAATATACCTCATTTGCACAAAATGAATCAAAATCATTCAGCGTAATTCCGCACCATTATCCGTCACGAAGCTTCTTGATTTTCTTGCCTAACCGATTCTCCACTAGTGGCCTTCCACCGCTTGAAGTTCTTGAATGCATCACTTTTGTTCTTCATCATCACCACCCAAGTCATCCTTGAATAGTCATCTATGAATGACACAAAATATCTGTGACCACCCAATGACTCAACTTTTGATGGACCCAAAGAATCTGAATGGATATAATCAAGTGATGCTTTGTGTTGTTGTGCACTTCTCACGAGAACTTACTTTATGCAATTTCCCAAACACACAATGTTCACAAAAGTCCAGATTCTTGACCTTATATCCCCAAGAAAACTCTCTTGAAGAAAGAACTCAGATACCCCTTTCACCCATGTGACCAAGTCTCATGTGCACAAATTGAGTCTCATTGAGACTAGTGAACGGTTGAGGATGCAACAAAAAGAGTGCAGATCTGATGAGATCCTTGTAATATATACAAGGTTCCCCTCTTGATGCCTTTGAGGACTACAACTGAATCTTTGAAGACATTCAGCTGTCCACCTTCACCCTTGAAATTGAACCCCTTGCTGTCCAGTAGACTAAGAGATACCAAATTCTTGGTCATCTGTGGAACATGTCTTACATCTTTCAGTGTACATAATTTACCATCCTCTGTCCTTAACTTTACTAAGCCAATTCCCACAACTTTGCAAACCTTGTTGTTGGCCTTATAGATTTGACCACCATCTATCTACTCATAAGTAGAAAACCACTCCATGTTTGGACAAATATGGTAGGATGCTCCAGAATCAAGTATCCACACATCATTATGGTGTGTAGAATCTCCTGCAACTAGAACCAGATCTCATCGTGATTGCTCAGAGAGCCAAAGGCATGTGCTGCGATACCTTCCTTCCCGCTGTTTCTTCTTCCTTGGACAATTGGACTTTCAATGTCCCTGATCCTTACAATAATTACAGACATCAGTAGACTTAGGACCTTTGGTCCGTGACTTCTTTTTCTTCTTCTGTCCATATCATTTTCCACTATTATCATGCTAGCTACTAGCCCAAAGAAATGATTGATCGTCTGTCCCAAAGACCTTGTGTCTAAGCTCCTGGCATGTAAGGCGGACTCACATCCTCCAAAGCCATGTGATCCTTCCCAACTATGAAAGATCGCACAAAGTTTTCATTTGATGCCGGTAATGACACCAACATGATTAAAATGCATATTTATCTTCAATTTTAACATCAATATTCCTTAAATCAAGTAATACTGTGTTCAAATTGGTCAAGATGTTCCCTCAGTGGACTCCTTCATGCATCTTGATCGAACAACCTCTGTTTCAACAACAACTTGTTGGTCAAGAATTTGGTCATATACAAAGCTTTCAAGCTTCTTCCACAACTTGGTCATGTGTGTCTTTCTCAAAGAATCTTCAGTGATAACATCATCGAGATAAGAACAACATGATGGTTGAATGTGCTTTTTCTTCCAGACCGCAAAATCTGGCGATCTCAGATTTTGTTTGTCGATAAAGGATTCCACAAACCCCGTTGTTTCAACAAAGGCACGATCTTGATTTGCCATGCACCAAAAGCGCTCATTCCTCAGAATTTATCGACTTTCACGTATACTGCTGACATCTTTTCTTGCTAAAGATCACAACTTTATCACAGATCCTAGCACCTTGCTGAAGGTCTTGGTGAAGATGAAGTTGATCGTACAGATTGTTTTCTCTAGAACCTTGCTCTGATACCACTTGTTATGAAACAGATGGAGATAACTTCAGATACAAAAAATAGAAACAGATGCAATCAACGCAAATAATCAAAGGAGATAACAGAAAACAAGATGAACACAGATTTAACGTGGAAAACCTCTCTCAAAGTGAGAGAGATAAAAAACCACGGGTAGAAAAGAGATCTTTATTATTATGCACTGAGTTACAGATTTCACACACACAGACAATGCAACAACAACTGTATTTATATGCACAAATCCCTAAAACCTAGCCGCCAGGAATATTGTCTGATCTGTCATAAATACCCTTACACGTATCCTCCTTTTAATGACACTGTATAGCTGTCACATAACATAATTATCAGATGTGGAACCCTGTCAGATATCAAGACTCAAGCAGACTTCACCTCGCCGATGAAGCCTCGATGAGACTCCACCCTTTTGACGCACAGAATTGAATACACTTCTCAGCTGTCCAACACACAACTGAGTCTTCAGATTGATTCCACAAAATGTAGAGTTTTAAGTCACTTTACTGACAGATTTATCACTACTCAAATAACAAACACGCATGCTGAGACCCATATGCACATAAGACCCCATTTTCATCATAGATGATGCTACGCCTACAAAGTATCCAATGTTTTTGTTCGCAAATGAAATGACAAATAAATACTTCCTCCGTTTTAAAATAACTGATGCAGTTGTCAAAATTATTTGTTTCATTTTATGTGAGGCAGTTACATTTTCAATGCAGTATTTATTGTATTTTTCTTTGTTTTACTCTTATTTATTACAACATGAGAAATAAAAAACAAGGCTAAATTAATTATACTCAAGGGCTTTTTAGCCATTTCATTCTTAAAGTCAATACAATAATTTACTTTTTTAATATGTGTGCTTTTGACAACTGCATCAGATAAATTGGAACGGAAGGAGTATATCTTATTTGATTTAACTCATGTTGACAAATAACAGTCTATTGTGTTGTGGTATTTTGAATGTCAGATAAGTTATTGTATTTCCTTTATAGAAGCAGATAGTACTTTTAGACATTTAATTTTTGACAATTGATATTTGACAAACCTTACGTATTTATGCAGGTTTCTTTGAATTTATGTGTATCATCTAAAATAAATTTATATTGTTATATATATACTTTTAAATGTTTTAGCCCATTTTGACTTTTGTTTTTAGGTTAATAATTTTTTATTTTCTACTATAGTAATATAATTTTCTTGCCGTGTATGGAAGTCTTACTATATTCTCTTTAACATATGTATGTGGATCATATTGATCGAACCACACACCATTCATATCGATCGAACCACATAAATTTGAAATTATGGTTTTTATTCTGTTAATTATTTGGTGTTACCGTTATTAGATGTTTTGTTTTGTTTTTTTTTTCCTGTTACCTTAAGGGCTAAAGTAAATTAACTACGTAATATATTCTACAATAGGAAGGGTTTGTGCCACTTGTGTACATGGGCGGAGGTCACCACTCAAATTTCTAAAAAATAAATTGCGAAACATTGTCGTTTTGATAAAAAAAAAAAAAAAATCAATTTCGACCTATTACCCGCCCAACCCAGTTCTGACCCGGAAATTTTGACCTAATTACCTGTCAAACCTGGAAATTTCGACATAATTACTCGCCCGACCTGAAATTTTTTTACGGTTAATATATTTTTGTGACGGATGACCCCACTGAATTTTGGCTATGGATCCGCCACTGCTGGTGTATGTAGATCACATGGATCGAACCACGTATATTTATTGTTTTGTATATCTATTCTGTTAATTATTTTGTGTTACCGTCATCATATGTTTTGTTTTTTCATTTTCCGTTACCTTAATGGCTCATTTGTTACGAATGAATGGAATAGAATGAAATAAAATGACAGGAATGGAATGAAATAATTTATTCCATTCATGCGTTTGTTATGCATTATAATAGAATATCGCTATTCAATTCCAACGTTTGTTATCGGTATAATAGAATGAAAATTTACAATTCCTTTGTTTGGAAAAATAGAAAGTTTGATGGAAATAAATTTAAATTTCAATGTTTTTTATAAGGAAATCTCCAATTCTGTATGTCTCAGGAATATGATGGAATGAAATGATTTTTCCAGTGTTAGTATATAATTATAAGGTTGGAGCAGGACCATTCGCCCCTCGGGTGTTTTCGTCAGGATTGTCTAGCTCAATCAACTCATTTTTTCACCTTACAGTTTTCTTTTATGCAACAGAGGGGGAATGTCCCGGTGCATTTGCTTTCTAGGTTTGGTCTTTCTAGTATACTCTTGAGGGTCCTGATGACGCTTAAAATAGTCTATCCAACGGCATCATCATTCTATCCATTATTAGCTAAAAATAGTTGTTTTGACCTATCAATGTGAACCATTTGAGTTGAATATCATATGTCGGGTTCGTGAGTCGAGTATTTGCATTTAACGTTTATTTTCTCATATTTCATATTATTTCGCGCGTTATTTGATTATTTTCAGGATACGAAATATTGGGCTGAGCATTGTGGACAATTCTGAAGTGGACTGAACGAAAGGATTGGGCCTAGGGTATTCCAGAACCTTTCAAGCTAAGTCGGCAGAAAGAAAAGACTAAAATACCCCCGAATAATTGAGAGATACCGCCGTGTTACCGAGTCTCCAGAATCTTCCGAAACGCGTTTTCTTAGATGAGGGGTAGTTCTAGGTGTATCTAAGTCGTTTTATTTAGCTATAAATAAGAGGCATCGCCTCAGAATTCAGTGTACAATTTTCAAGACAAGTATTATGAAATAAAAGTTCTTTTTTCGTTATTATGAGTTCTAGTGAGGAGACGATGGATTCGCCACCTAGGAAGAGATCCGAGGGAGATCTACACTCATCTTCGAGAGTATGATTTTCTGTCTTTTCCAAGATTTAGATCTGTCGTTGTTCTATTTGACTAGTATGTGCTAATTGTTTCTTTAGTTTAATTATGTAGTAGTTAGTTTATTTTACACCATGTATGTATAGATCTGATTCATTGGTGAAGAAATCATGACATAGTGATTGTGTTCTTCATATCTGCGACGGTCTATATAGCTAGATCTGAATACCTAGTAAAAAACTAGTTCATGATAATGGACGCCAGCTACGTTGATCGACGGATTTAATTTACATGTTAGTAGCCTGATCAACTATTTTCATGTCATCGTAAATTAGCATGAAGGACTGTTAGTGAAGTGTTAATTTGGACATTGTATTGATGCATGCTAGTCATAGTCGATAGCTGCCTAGGGAGGTTTTCGGTCTTGAACCGGAAACTCTAAAACATAATGCATGTGAACTAATACAACTAACGAAAAAGGTTAATTGCATATAGATTGTCAGTTGTCCTTATAGTGGGAGTAGATAGGTGATGTATAACATTTATATGATAAAAATTACGATGTTTTATATACGTTATCGACTCTTTTTATATAAAATATAAGAAATTATAACGATAATCTTATAAAATATTAATAGTTATGAATAAATATAAATACTATAAAAATCTAGTAAAAGTGATAAAAAGTTATAAATTTTGTACCGGGTTAATAACCGGAGTGTCGTGTTAGATTTACGTGGGGTATTTTTGGTATTTTAATTTCAGATCTTAGGTAAACCAAGACCCCGAGTGACGACACTTTTTGAAGTAAAATCGTATCTTTTGAAGGAAGTAAGGAAGTGCCACGAGATTTAAAGTTCAAGTGGATCAATGGTTCGTGACACCATTATCGAATTATATTTTCGACGAACAAATGGCCCATCAAAAAGGTATTTTATGAAGAAGAGTCCTTCATGGAAGTTATAGATCTTTTCAAGAGATTTCCAACGCTTCTTGAATTATGTCATTTGGAGATCCAGAGCTCAAGTTATGATTTTATCAAGTTTCAGATCAAATTATGGAATAAAAAGCTACCCGGATCAATCCGGATTAACCTCGGATTGAACCGAGGAACATAATGATTATACAAAGATGTGGTCCCGCAGAGAATAATAATCGAGGGATAATATTTTTATTCCCGGATCGATCCGCATCACCTCGGATCGATTTTGCCTAAAAGCTTATAAGAAGAACCTGACCACACACACATGAGGGTACCAATATATTTTCTTTAACTCTTTTTCTTAGTAGTAGTATGTATGTATATAGGCCTTATGCTATAAATAAAGTAGTATCGTTATAATACTAGAGAAATTATCAGAAGATCAGTGTTGTTGAAGTCGTTGTAACATCCGGAAGAATACAGCTTCTGATTCAACAATTGTAATCGGGTAAAATTTCTTAAGTATCTATGTTTGTTATGTTTGTTTTTATCTTTTTATAATGTTATTAGGCTAGATCTAATAACTAGCCAAAGTTATGTAATCGTTTTATTTCGATCTTTTCGGTAAAGGAATGCTGTCTAAGTAAAATTGACTAAAATTGAGTTAATTGAATCTTTTTCTATTCTGTAACGTATTGATAATATTCGGATTGATGTAATTAACCAAGATGAATCGAACCATATAACCTAACGATGAACTGATCAGAGAAGTTAGGATATGAGATAAAAGATAGAAAAACCGGAGGGTAAAATTGGCCGTGCGAAAGCGTGACTACGGAATCCTATTTTCTACCCGGGGCAGATTTGTCTTGGGAAAGATTAATCTTATTAAAATTGTGCTCGAGATCGTAATAATGTTAAAATCAACAGTTTAATTAAAACTAACACCGGAAAGTTAAATCGATCCGCTTGACAACCGGAGCCTTTTGAATAACATCGGCCATCTAACAAATGGAATAACATCTTTTATCCGGGGTAGATTTGTACTCGGTACCTGTTCAGACTAACTGAGATTAGCATGGGGCAGTTGTGGAGATTGAACTGATGACAATGACATATGACAATTTCATACGCTCGTGTGAGGAGGAATTGTTAACCTCAGGAGTGCACCGTTTCATTTACTCAATTGGACCTAATATAAAAGGAAAGATCGAGCGCGATTACGTTTCATCGACAAGATCATATAAATCAATTATATAAACTTTGGCTAGTTCTATAAACTTAACTAAACTATATATTGGTATCTATATATTTATATATATATATATATATATATATATATATATATATATATTTATATATATTATATATATATTTTGCAATTTATATACATCTATATATATTTATATATCTATATATATTATATTAGAATAACTTTTAAATTACGCATTTATTTTATGTTAAGTAGAATAGTAGTGATACGTGTTATAAAATTGCGGTTTAGATCGAGTTAATAATGACTCTTTGGTGTTTAACCACACTTAAAAGAATTACCACGTTTCCTCGAGGATTCGACACTCGACTCACCATACTAGCACTACTACAGATTTGACCCGATACATTGTCGGTTAAGGACCCGGTATTAGCACTAGAAAAGGCCACGTCGACTTTACGGCGCCGTTGCCGGGGAACGACGCTAATTTTTTTTTTTGTGTCTATGGTTACTACTTGTATTAGCTCAAAATTCTCGAGAATAAGTCAACACTTTTCTTATCCCATTTCTATTTTAATTTTCGTCGGTACTTACCTTATAGGTAAGTTACCAAAATTTTCTACTACTATCAATTTCGTGTTATTTTCTATTTTCGTTAGTTGATGACCAGAAGTGGTAAGGCCCCACTCACTCCTTATAAGCCTGACATAAACACTTACGAAAGGAAGTTAAGAGTAGAGAGTAAACGTGGTCATACTAGTCAGGGAAATCCTGACGAATCATCTTCAAACAGAAATACGAGAATGGGTGAAATCTGTGATGAAACACCTGAACAAGGGCTGGAACATGCTCTAGGCATGGACAGAACCCTGTTAACCCTAATAATAATAATAATAATAGAAATAATCAGAATCGGAACCAGAATAATCGTAATAACCCACCAAACCCGAGGCCTATCTGTGATCAAATCCCTAAACCCTAACCGCCAGGAATATTGTCTGATCTGCCATAAATACCCTTACACGTGTCCTTCTTTTAATGACACTGTATAGTTGTCACATAACAGAATTATCAGATGTGGGACCTGCTTTGATTCGAAGACTCGCAGACTTCACCCTGCCGACGTGTGAAGCCTCGATGAGATTCCACCTACCGACCGACGATGCATTGAATACACTTCTGAGCTGTCCAACACACAACTGAGTCTTCAGATTGATTCCACCAAATGTAGAGTTTAAGTCACTTTACTGACAAATCTCCACCTTGACTTCAACTCTTACCAGAGTCAAACAGATTGCATAACCAGATGTATTTTTACTAGATGCATTCGTCAATGCCAGAGGTACTTGTACCAGACTATCTCCACAGCATCCACTGATCTGCCCTCAGTAGAGTTTCCAGAAACAAATTACAAGCTTTGAATATTTAGTAAGTCCAGGCAAAGCTGAAACTTACTCTGCTGAACTGGTTTAGTGAACATGTCAGCAGGATTATCCTTGGTGCTGATCTTCTTCACTACAACCCTCTTCTCATTCCTCAAGAAATGATACCTGACATCAATATGCTTGGTTCTCTCATGATGAACCTGATCCTTGGCTAAACATATTGCACTTAGACTATCACAATATATCTCAGTCTGATCCTGATGTAACCCCAAATCACTGACTAGCCCCTTCAACCAGATACCCTCCTTAGCTGCTTCAATAAGAGCCATGTATTACCGCTCAAGAGTTGATAAGGCCACTGTAGAGCTCAAGAGTAGCTTTCGGTGACCACCGCATTTCCCAATGTAAAAACATAACGATCATTGATCTCTCATCATCAACATCACCCGCATAATCAAGATCACAAGAGCTTTGTGACTGGACCAATATCATCTCCATAAAAGAGACCAACATCAATTTGTACCTCTCGTGTACTGAATATCCTTTTAATGACTTTCCAGTGTTCCTTTCCGAGTTGAGCCATAAACTCAACTGCGATCGCTGAGCCAGATCAGGCCTAGTGCAAACCATGGCATACATTAGGCTGCCAACTGCACTAGCATAGGGAACTTTTGACATATACTCCTTCTCTCCATCTGATTGTGAAGCATAAACAGACAAATGAACATTTGATGCCATAGGAGTATCTATTGGTTTTGCAGCAGACATCCTAAACTTGGCCAATATCTTCTTCACATAACCCTGCTGAGACAAAAACAATTTCTTCTGACTCCTATCTCTCCAGATCTCCATCCCCAAGATTTTCTTGGCTGCACTCAAATCCTTCATTTCAAATTCAGCACTGAGAAGGTTCTTCAGATTTTGAATATCAGACCTCCTTGCAGCAGCAATCAACATGTCATCCACATACAAGACAAGATAGATGTGAAGATCCATCTTTCAGCAGACTGTGGTATACACAACAATCATAAGGACTTCTGTTGTAATCCTGCTGAAGCATAAAACTGTCAAACCTTTTATACCACTGCCTTGGAGCTTGCTTCAAACCATACCATGATTTCTTCAGCTTGCAAACATAATTTTCCTTGCCAGGAACTTGAAAACCCTCAGGCTGTGTCATGTATATCTCCTTATCCACCTCACCATATAGAAAAGCAGTTTTCACATCTAATTGCTCAAGTTCCAGATCCTGCTGTGCCGCCATTAGTAACACCCTGATTGAAGTGTGTCTGACCAATGGTGAAAATATTTTATCAATGTCAACCCCTTCCTTTTGACTGAATCCTCTTGCAACCAAACGTGCCTTATACCTAACCCTTCTGCCTTAGTTATTCCTTCATTTTTCTTGAAAATCCATTTACAAGTCACAACTCCCTTGTCAGTAGGCTGTTTGACCAATTCCCAAGTCTGATTCTTCAACAACGACTCTATTTCATCTCTAATGGCAGCATGCCACTGAGATGCTTCTGTACATGCCACTACTTCCCTATAAGTTGTAGGTTCAGCAACCTCTACCTCTTCTGCAACTTGGAGTGCATATCCACCAAATCATCATATCCATATCTCTTGAGGTATCCCAACATTAGATCTTCTAGGCGCCGCTGGCGCCTAGACTCTGGCGATCAATGTTTGTATGATGCCCCGCTTTGAGGTCTCAGAGGGTGGCTTGGATCGATTCTGCAGTTCGTTATCCGATCGTATAGTGTTGATTTGGATCCATTGATTGTTGCATATCAAGTTGACTCCACCTGAAGCTCCACCTGCTTCTCAACACTATCGATTCAAAGATTGGTTTGGACTCAGAGACTCCCCACCGATGAGTTTAACATAGAATTTTCATCAAACACAACGCCCCTGCTGAGGATTACTCTGGACTCTGCCGATGACCAAATCCTATATCCTTTCACTCCATCAAGATACCCCACAAACACTCCCTTCTTGGCTCTTGGCTCCAACTTCCCTTCACTAACATGATAGTAAGTTTGCACTTCCAAAAACCCTTAGAATCGAGTAGTCAAGCAGGCTTGCTCGACCACATCTCAAATGGTGTCTTGAGATTGATTCTGTGTGAGGACTCTGTTGATTAAGTAGCAAAGTGTCTTAATGACCTCTCGCCAAAATCTCCTTGATAAACCGACTTGAGAAAGCATACATCTTGCCCTCTCCGGTAGAGTTTGATTCATCCTTTCGGCTACACCATTCTCATTGAGGTGTATTACTTATGAGATGATGTCCGGCAATACCCTCACCGCACAAAATGAATCAAAATCATCGTCAGTAATTCGAGCACCATTATCCGTCACGAAGCTTCTTGATTTTCTTGCCTAACTGATTCTCCACTAGGGCCTTCTTAACGCTTGAAGTTCTGAATGCATCACTTTTGTTCTTCATCATCACCACCCAAGTCATCCTTGAATAGTCATCTATGAATGACACAAAATATCTGTGACCACCCAATGACTCAACTTTTGATGGACCAAAGATCTGAATGGATATAATCAAGTGATGCCTTTGTGTTGTGCAACCCTCTTGAGAACTTACTTCTATGCAATTTCCCAAACACACAATGTTCACAAAAGTCCAGATTCTTGACCTTATATCCCCAAGAAAACATCTTTGAAGAAAGAACTCGCATACCCTTTCACCCATGTGACCAAGTCTCATGTGCCACTGATTGAGTCTCTTGAGACTAGTGAACATTTGAGGATGCAACAAAGAAGAAGATGCCATATCTGATAGATCCTTGTAATATATACAAGGTTCCCCTCTTGATGCCTTTGAGGACTACAACTGAATCTTTGAAGACATTCAGCTGTCCACCTTCACCCTTGAAATTGAACCCCTTGCTGTCCAGTAGACTAAGAGATACCAAATTCTTGGTCATCTGTGGGAACATGTCTTACATCTTTCAAAGGTACATAATTTACCATCCTCTCGCCCTTAACTTTACTAAGCCAATTCCCACAACTTTGCAAACCTTGTTGTTGGCCTTATAGATTTGACCACCATCTATCTACTCATAAGTAGAAAACCACTCCATGTTTGGACAAATATGGTAGGATGCTCCAGAATCAAGTATCCACACATCATTATGGTGTGTAGAATCTCCTGCAACTAGAACCAGATCCTCATCGATTGCTCAAGAGCCAAGGCCATCGTGCTGTAACTGCCTTCTGCTTTGTTTCTTCTTCCTTGGACAATTGGACTTCCAATGTCCCTGGTCCTTTCAATAATTACAGACATCAGTAGACTTAGGACCTTTGGTCCGTGACTTCTTTTTCTTCTTCTGTCCATATCATTTTCCACTATTACTGCTAGCTACTAGCCCAGCAGCCTGACTGTCTGTCCCAGCAGCCTTGTGTCTAAGCTCCCTGGCATGTAAGGCAGACCTCACATCCTCCAAAGCTACTGTATCCTTCCCAACTATGAAAGACTGCACAAAGTTTTCATTTGATGCCGGTAATGACACCAACATGATTAGGGCTGCATCTTTATCTTCAATTTTAACATCAATATTCCTTAAATCAAGTAATACTGTGTTCAGCTGGTCAAGATGTTCCCTCAGTGGACTCCCTTCATGCATCTTCAGACTGAACAACCTCTGTTTCAACAACAACTTGTTGGTCAGTAACTTGGTCATATACAGGCTTTCAAGCTTCTTCCACAACTTGGCTGCGGTGTCTTCCTCAGCAACTTCAGTGATAACATCATCAGATAAGCACAACATGATGGTTGAATGTGCTTTCTCTTCCAGACTGGCAAAATCTGCTGCATCTGTATTTTGTTTGTCAGATAAAGGATTCCACAAACCCTGTTGTTTCAACAGTGCACGCATCTTGATTTGCCACAGACCAAAACTGCTCCTTCCTGTAAATTTATCGACTTTCACGTTTACTGTTGACATCTTTTCTTGCTAAAGATCACAACTTTATCACAGATCCTAGCACCTTGCTGAAGGTCTTGGTGAAGATGAAGTTGATCGTACAGATTTTTTTCTCTAGAACCTTGCTCTGATACCACTTGTTATGAAACAGATGGAGATAACTTCAGATACAAAAATAGAAACAGATGCAATCAAACGCAAATAATCAAAGGAGATAACAGAAAACAAGATGAACACAGATTTAACGTGGAAAACCTCTCTCAAAGTGAGAGAGAAAAAAAACCACGGGTAGAAAAGAGATCTTTATTATTATGCACTGAGTTACAGATTTCACACACACAGACAATGCAACAACAACTGTATTTATATGCACAAATCCCTAAACCCTAGCCGCCAGGAATATTGTCTGATCTGTCATAAATACCCTTACACGTATCCTCCTTTTAATGACATCGATATAATCATTTGTCACATAACATATTATCGGATGTGGAACCTCGTCAGATTGATGACTCGCAGCAGACTTCACCACCGCCGTGAAGCCTCGATAGAGACTCACCCTTTTGACGCACAGAATTGAATATACTTTTCAACTGTCCAACACACAACTGAGTCTTCAGATTGATTCCACAAATGTAGAGTTTTAAGTCGACTTTCTTGTGATTTATCACTACTCAAAATAACAAACACGCATGCTGAGACCCATATGCACATAAGACCCCATTTTCAACATAGATGATGCTACGCCTACAAAGTATCCAATGTTTTTGTTCGCAAATGAAATGACAAATAAATACTTCCTCCGTTTTAAAATAACTGATGCAGTTGTTAAAATTATTTGTTTCATTTTATGTGAGGCAGTTACATTTCCAATGCAGTATTTATTGTATTTTTCTTTGTTTTACTCTTATTTATTACAACATGAGAAATAAAAAACAAGGCTAAATTAATTATACTCAAGGGCTTTTTAGCCATTTCATTCTTAAAGTCAATACAATAATTTACTTTTTTAATATGTGTGTTTTTAACAACTGCATCAGATAAATTGAAACGGAAGGAGTATATCTTATTTGATTTAACTCATGTTGACAAATAACAGTCTATTGTGTTGTGGTATTTCGAATGTCAGATAAGTTATTGTATTTCCTTTATAGAAGCAGATAGTACTTTTAGACATTTAATTTTTGACAATTGATATTTGACAAACCTTACGTATTTATGCAGGTTTCTTTGAATTTATGTGTATCATCTAAAATAAATTTATATTGTTATATATATACTTTTAAATGTTTTAGCCCATTTTGACTTTTGTTTTTAGGTTAATAATTTTTTATTTTCTACTATAGTAATATAATTTTGGGGGAATGAGGGAGAAGGACAGAAATATTTCATCAATTGAGTAGAAGAATGATCTTTTAAAACTTTTGCGTAAAGAGGACAAAACTATTTTTCCAATCATTTAAATTCACTTGTGTTCGGAATTCATTGTTTAAATTCACTCACCGAAATTCACCGTCGAAATTCACTAATTTTCAAAACTTATTGTCGAATTCTAATTTTTGGGATTCACTATCGAAATTCACTGTTTAAATTCACCGATTCGGGATTCACCGGGAGATTCATGATTTTAGGATTCACTGTTTGTCCTTATCGCTATAAAAATTATGCAATTGTCCTTCTCCTATAAAAAATATGTAAATTGTCTTATTCTTTAAAATATTACTGATTGTTATGTCCTTATCCCTAATTTCCCATATAATTTTCTTGCCGTGTATGGAAGTCTTACTATATTCTCTTTAACATGTGTATGTGGATCATATTGATCGAACCACACACCATTCATATCGATCGAACCACATAAATTTGAAATTCTGGTTTTTATTCTGTTAATTATTTGGTGTTACCGTTATTAGATGTTTTGTTTTTTTTTTTTTTTCCTGTTACCTTAAGGGCTAATGTAAATTAACTACGTAATATATTCTACAATAGGAAGGGTTTGTGCCACTTGTGTACATGGGCGGAGGTCACCACTCAAATTTCTAAAAAATAAATTGCGAAACATTGTCGTTTTGATAAAAAAAAAAAATCAATTTTGATCTATTACCCGCCCAACCCAGTTCTGACCCGGAAATTTTGACCTAATTACCTGTCAAACCTGGAAATTTCGACATAATTACTCGCCCGACCTGAAATTTTTTTACGGTTAATATATTTTTGTGACGGATGACCCCACTGAATTTTGGCTATGGATCCGCCACTGCTGGTGTATGTAGATCACATGGATCGAACCACGTATATTTATTGTTTTGTATATCTATTCTATTAATTATTTTGTGTTACCGTCATCATATGTTTTGTTTTTTCATTTTCCGTTACCTTAATGGCTCATTTGTTACGAATGAATGGAATAGAATGAAATAAAATGACAGGAATGGAATGAAATAATTTATTCCATTCATGCGTTTGTTATGCATTATAATAGAATATCGCTATTCAATTCCAACGTTTGTTATCGGTATAATAGAATGAAAATTTACAATTCCTTTGTTTGGAAAAATAGAAAGTTTGATGGAAATAAATTTAAATTTCAATGTTTTTTTATAAGGAAATCTCCAATTCTGTATGTCTCAGGAATATGATGGAATGAAATGATTTTTCCAGTGTTAGTATATAATTATAAGGTTGGAGCAGGACCTTTCGCCCCTCGGGTGTTTTCGTCAGGATTGTCTAGCTCAATCAACTCATTTTTTTCACTTTACGCTTTTCTTTTATGCAACAGAGGGAATGTCCCGGTGCATTTGCTTTCTAGGTTTGGTCTTTCTAGTATACTCTTGAGGGTCCTGATGACGCTTAAAATAGTCTATCCAACGGCATCATCATTCTATCCATTATTAGCTAAAAATAGTTGTTTTGACCTATAAATGTGAACCATTTGAGTTGAATATCATATGTCGGGTTCGTGAGTCGAGTATTTGCATTTAACGTTTATTTTCTCATATTTCATATTATTTCGCGCGTTATTTGATTATTTTCAGGATACGAAATATTGGGTTGAGCATTGTGGACAATTCTGAAGTGGACTGAACGAAAGGATTGGGCCTAGGGTATTCCATAACCTTCCAAGCTAAGTCGGCAGAAAGAAAAGACTAAAATACCCCCGAATAATTGAGAGATACCGCCGTGTTACCGAGTCTCCAGAATCTTCCGAAACGCGTTTTCTTAGATGAGGGGTAGTTCTAGGTGTATCTAAGTCGTTTTATTTAGCTATAAATAAGAGGCATCGCCTCAGAATTCAGTGTACAATTTTCAAGACAAGTATTATGAAATAATTCTTTGTTCGTTATTATGAGTTCTAGTGAGGAGACGATGGATTCGCCACCTAGGAAGAGATCCGAGGGAGATCTACACTCATCTTCGAGAGTATGATTTTCTGTCTTTTCCAAGATTTAGATCTGTCGTTGTTCTATTTGACTAGTATGTGCTAATTGTTTCTTTAGTTTAATTATGTAGTAGTTAGTTTATTTTACACCATATATGTATAGATCTGATTCGTTGGTGAAGAAATCATGACATAGTGATTGTGTTCTTCATATCTGCGACGGTCTATATAGCTAGATCTGAATACCTAGTAAAAAACTAGTTCATGATAATGGGACGCCACCACGTTGATCGATTTGATTTAATTTACATGTTAGTAGCTTTGATCAACTATTTTCATGTCATCGTAAATTAGCATGAAGGACTGTTAGTGAAGTGTTAATTTGGACATTGTATTGATGCATGCTAGTCATAGTCGATAGCTGCCTAGGGAGGTTTTCGGTCTTGAACCGGAAACTCTAAAACTTAATGCATGTGAACTAATACAACTAACGAAAAAGGTTAATTGCATATAGATTGTCAGTTGTCCTTATAGTGGGAGTAGATAGGTGATGTATAACATTTATATGATAAAAATTACGATGTTTTATATACGTTATCGACTCTTTTTATATAAAATATAAGAAATTATAACGATAATCTTATAAAATATTAATAGTTATGAATAAATCTAAATACTATAAAAATCTAGTAAAAGTGATAAAAAGTTATAAATTTTGTACCGGGTTAATAACCGGAGTGTCGTGTTAGATTTACGTGGGGTATTTTTGGTATTTTAATTTCAGATCTTAGGTAAACCAAGACCCCGAGTGACGACACTTTTTGAAGTAAAATCGTATCTTTTGAAGGAAGTAAGGAAGTGCCACGAGATTTAAAGTTCAAGTGGATCAATGGTTCGTGACACCATTATCGAATTATATTTTCGACGAACAAATGGCCCATCAAAAAGGCATTTTCCTAAGAAGAGTCCTGCATGGAAGTTATAGATCTTTTCAAATTATGGAATAAAAAGCTACCCGGATCAATCCGGATTAACCTCGGATTGAACCGAGGGAACATAATGATTATACAAAGATGTGGTCCTGCAGAAAATAACTCGAGGATAATATTTTTATTCCCGGATCGATCGGCATCACCTCGGATCGATCCGCCCTGGAAAAATTTTGCCTATAAGAAGAAGCGACTTTGCGCACACATGAGGGGTACCAATATATTTTCTTTTACTCTTTTTCTTAGTAGTAGTATGTATGTATATAGGCCTTATGCCATAAATAAAGTAGTATCGTTATAATACTCGAGAAATTATCAGAAGATCAGTGTTGTTGAAGTCGTTGTAACATCCGGAAGAATACAGCTTCTGATTCAACAGTTGTAATCGGGTAAAATTTCTTAAGTATCTATGTTTGTTATGTTTGTTTTTATCTTTTTATAATGTTATTAGGCTAGATCTAATAACTAGCCAAAGTTATGTAATCGTTTTATTTCGATCTTTTCGGTAAAGGAATGCTGTCTAAGTAAAATTGACTAAAATTGAGTTAATTGAATCTTTTTCTATTCTGTAACGTATTGATAATATTCGGATTGACGTAATTAACCAAGATGAATCACACCATATAACCTAACGATGAACTGATCAAAGAAGTTAGGATATGAGATAAAAGATAGAAAAACCGGAGGGTAAAATTGGCCGTGCGAAAGCGTGACTACGGAATCCTATTTCCTACCCGGGGGCAGATTTGTCTTGGGAAAGATTAATCTTATTAAAATTGTGCTCGAGATCGTAATAATGTTAAAATCAACAGTTTAATTAAAACTAACACCGGAAAGTTAAATCGATCCGCTTGACAACCGGAGCCTTTTGAATAACATCGGCCATCTGACAAATGGAATAACCTCTTTTATCCGGGGTAGATTTGTACTCGGTACCTGTTCAGACTAACTGAGATTAGCATGGGGCAGTTGTGGAGATTGAACTGATGACAATGACATATGACAATTTCATACGCTCGTGTGAGGAGGAATTGTTAACCTCAGGAGTGCACCGTTTCATTTACTCAATTGGACCTAATATAAAAGGAAAGATCGAGCGCATTCTGTTCACTGACAAGATCGTATAAATCAATTATATAAACTTTGGCTAGTTCTATAAACTTAACTAAACTATATATTGGTATCTATATATTTATATCTATATATATATTTTGCAATTTATGTACATCTATATATATTTATATATCTATATATATTATATTAGAATAACTTTTAAAAATTACGCATTTATTTTATGTTAAGTAGAATAGTAGTGATCTGTGTTATAAAATTGCGGTTTAGATCGAGTTAATAACAGCTCTTTGGTGTTTAACCACACTTAAAAGAATTACCACTTTCCCTGAGGATTCGACACTGACTCACCATACTAGCACTACTGATTTGACCCGATACAATCGTCGGTTAAGGTCGGTATTAGCACTAGAAAAGGCCACGTCGGCTCGGCGCCGTTGCCGGGAACGACGCTAATTTCTTTTTTGTGTCTATGGTTACTACTTGTATTAGCTCAAAATTCTCGAGAATAAGTCAACACTTTTCTTATCCCATTTCTATTTTAATTTTCTTCGGTACTTACCTTATAGGTAAGTTACCAATTTTTTCTACTACTATCAATTTCGTGTTATTTTCTATTTTCGTTAGTTGATGACCAGAAGTGGTAAGGCCCCACTCACTCTTTATAAGCCTGACATAAACACTTACGAAAGGCAGTTAAGAGTAGAGAGTAAACGTGGTCATACTAGTCAGGGAAATCCTGACGAATCATCTTGAAACAGAAATACGAGAATGGTGAAATCGGTGATGAAACACCGAACAAGAAATTTGGAACATGCTCAGGCATGGACAGATCCTGTTAACCCTAATAATAATAATAATAATAATAGAAATAATCAGAATCGGAACCAGAATAATCGTAATAACCCACCAAACCCGAGGCCTATCTGTGATCAAACCATAAGAAGAAACCAGACTAATAATCCCATTCTTTTACCTAATGAAGGAGCAAACAATTTCGAAATTAAATCTCATCGTTTTGGTTTAATTGACGAAGAGCCCAATTCTAGGAGAGGATGATGAAGATCCACATCATCATCTCTATCTTTTTGAAGAACTGTGCAATACAGCCAAAAGTCAAGGTGCTCATAAGGAACTAACAAGGATGACTATGTTTCCTTTTTCTCTAAAAGGACGATCCCGAGATTGGTTTATGTCTCTTCCACATCATTCACTTACAAGTTGTGAGGAGATTCAAACTGAATTTCTGAAACAATATTTAACTCCTGGACAAAATTTGGAATTAAAAGTCGAGGTTGCTAACTTTAGACAAGGATCTGAAGAAACGCTTGGCAATGTCTGGGAAAGATTTAAAAAACTGTTAAGAGCTTGTCCTGACCATGGTTATTCCTTAGATATGCAAATTCAACTTTTTTGTCGTAAATTAAGGAAAGATTCACGTGCTGATGTAGATCATGCATGTGGTGGTTCTTTAATGATGAGTGAAGCCCAATTAGTTTACGAGGCCATAGAAAGATTTCCAAAAATAACAGAATGTGGGAAACCGGTTCTAGCACCAGAAAAGTAGCTTTTGCAGGAGAATGTACATCTAATACGGAAGTTCTAGCACACTTAGAAAATTTGAGTAGGAAATTTGATGGCCTACAAAACAAAATCCAAAACTCAGAAAATAGTACACCAACCGAATACTCAAATCAGGATAATATGCCATTAGGGATTGAAGAACCAACAGGATACTCAAGAGAGGAGGTGAGTTTTCTTCAGCAGCATAGGAATTTGAACAATGCATATTTAAACTCGTTTAATGCTATTAGAAGAGATCATCCTACTTATCGATGGTCTGAAAACCCTAGTAAGCAAGGACAACCGCCATATCCAGTTCCATATAGGAATATGAATAATAATCAAGTTTATCAAGAAAACACATCTAATCAGAATTTACAATCATTACCTAGATCCTATCCTCAACATACCATTCAAAGTATACCAGTAACTCAAAGTTCAACTCAACCTACAGAAGGAGTTGAAAAATGGGAAAAACTAATGGAAAATATGATGGGTGTAGTATCTACTCAAGCTAAGAATATGGAAACAATGATGACTTCTATTGGTACAGTCACTAAAGATATGAGTACAATGAAAACATCTATGAGTGGACATGATACCAGAATGAGAACGATAGAAGCCTCATTGAGGAATATGGAAGATCATTTGAGTAGGGAAGGTGAACGTAATAACAGTAGACCTCCTGGAGGATTACCAAGTAATACTGAAAGAAACCCAAGAGAGGTAAATGTCGTAGTTACGAGAAGTAGAAAAATCTGTGGTAGTAATGGAGTAGAAAACTTCGGGAATAATGAAGTAGAAAATGATTTAGATGGTAAGAATGATGAAACTAAAGATGAAATTGAATTCACTGATGAGGAAGAAGAAATTATAGAAAATTTCTTGAAAAGGAATAGAAGTTTGGAACCTGAGAATGAAGGTGAAAAATGGGTAAAAATCCCTAAGATTTTGAAGGATCCCATGGATAAAGAATTAAGGAATTTATTCAAGGAACATGTTAGATTAGAGGATAATGAAAACGAGGATGAAAAACAGGAAGAACTAAAGGAATCTGAAGTAGAGATTGATTCAGGAATGTCTTAAAAGAAAAAACTCAAGATCATGATACTTGGCGATCAAATAACACTCAAAGGTTTAAGGAGAAAGGAAAAGAGAAAATGACTTTGGGATCAAAGGTTGTAGATTTAGAATCTTTACCTTACCCACCTAAAGATCAAATTTAAAGGATTAAACCTGAGATAAGAAGTATGCTCGTTTCCTTGACACCTTTCGTCATATTCATATTAATATCCCTGTTATCGAAGCTCTAATTAGTATGCCTGCTTATGGAAAGTTTCTGAAAGATATTCTGTCAAACAAGAAAAAATTAGAGGAATATGAGAATATATGCCTAAATGAAGAATGTTCTACGGTTTTACAAAGATAAGTTACCGCTTAAATCGAAAGATCTGGAAGTTTTACCATTCCAGGTGAAATTGGAGGATTTCTGCTTAAAAAGGTCTTATGTGATCTTGGAGCTAGTATAAACCTCATGTCTTATGAGGATTATAAGAAGCTAGGCATAGGAAATCTTACTTAAGATCGAAATGACTCTGCAAATGGCGAGATAGATCGATTAAATATCCTAAAGGAATTATTGAAGACGTATTGGTTAAAGTAGACAAGTTCTATTTTCCAAGAGACTTTGTAGTTATGGAAATGGAAGAAGGATATTCAGCGCCACTTATCTTAGGTCGACCGCTTTAGCTACAGGAAGAACTTTAATAGATGTCCGTAAAGGAGAGTTAATTCGAGAGTTAATGAAGATGAAGTTACTTTCAATATTTTCAAAGCTATGAACCATCCATACAAATCACCAGAATCATGTTCTTTTATAGAAGATATTCATTCTGTCTATGATAATCAGTTAACAACTTTTGAAGACAGATTAGAAGAATGCTTAACTCTGTCTATCTATAAGGAAGATGAGAAAGACACCGAAATGAAAGAGATAATTCTTTCTCTAGATAAAGTAAGTTTTACTTTTAAACCATCATGGCATAAGTATTTGGAATTAGAACTAGAAGGACCAGTTCTTAAACCATCACTGGAAGATCCACCTAAGAATCTGGAATTGAAACCGCTACCTTTAAATCTGAAGTATGCTTTTCTTGAAACTGATAATCTATTACCGGTTATTATTTCATCATCTTTAACTGAACAACAAGAAGATCAATTACTTAGAATGTTGAAAAAGCATAAGAAAGCTTTTGGATGGATGATTGCCGATATTCGAGGTATTAGCCACGAGATTTGTGTTCATAAGATAATTTCGAAAGAAGATGCTAAACCTTGTATTCAACCATAACGCCGCCTCAACCCAAATTTGCAAGTTAATAGTTAAGAAAGAGGTCATTAAGCTATTAGAAATGGGGATAATTTTTCTCATATCGATAGTGAATGGGTAAGTCCAACTCAAGTTGTACCAAAGAAAGGAGGTTTCATGGTGAAAGAGAATGAAAGGAATGAATGGATTCCGACTAGAGAGATACTGAGTTATCGAATGTGCATTGATTTTAGAAAACTAAATGATCATACTAGAAAGATCATCATCCACTTCCATTCATAGTTCGGATGTTGGAACGTTTAAGTGGACATAAGTATTAATGTTCTTAGATGGTTATTCAGGATATTTCTGAGATATTCATTGTAGCAGGAGATAGAGAAAAACTACTTTCACTTGTCCTTATGGAACTTTTGCTTATAAAAGAATGCCGTTTGGTTTATGTAATGCACCACTACGTTTCAAAGATGTATGATGGCTATATTTCTTTGATATGGTTGAGAAATTCTTAGAAATTTTTATGGTTGACTTTAGTGTTTATGGAGATTCATTTGATGTTTGTGTGTTACACTTAGAACGAGTGTTACTTATTTGTGAAGATACCAATTTAGTACTAAATCGGGAAAAATGCCACTTAATGGTATCAGAAGGAATTGTTTTAGGTCACCGAATCTCTGAAGAAGGTATCAAAGTTGATAAAGCTAAAGTAGAAGTAATTGAAAAATTACCTCCACCAGTTAATTTAAGAACCCTAAGAGGATTTCTCGGACATGCAGGATTTTATAGAAGGTTCATTGCTGATTTCTCGAAAATAGCAAAGCCTCTAAGTCATTTACTTGAAAAGGAAGTACCTTTTAACTTTGATAGTAAATGTATGAAAGCCTTTCAGACCTTAAAAGCGAGGTTGACTACTGCACCAGTGCTAGTAGCACCAGATTGGAGTTTTCCGTTTCAGATTATGTGTGATGCGAGTGATTTAGTTGTAGGAGCAGTTTTAGGTCAAAGATATAACAAAATTCTCAAAGCTATCTACTATGCATCTCACACACTAAACGCAGCTCAACTTAATTATGCAACTACAGAAAAGAAACTATTGGCTGTGATTTTTGCCTTAGATAAGTTTAGATCGTATATTGTTGGATCTAAGGTAATAATTTATACTGCACTATTCAAATTTCAAGTATTTGCTAAGTAAGAAAGATGCTAAACCACGCCTTCTTAGATGGATTCTCTTACTTCAAGAATTTGATATTGAAATTAAAGATAAAAAGGAAGTGAGAATGTAGTAGAGTGAGATCATCTAAGTAGAATGGAAAATGATGAAGAAATAGGAATTGAAGTTAAAGATTCATTTCTCGATGAACAAGCTATTTAGAATAGATACTCCTTCAACCATGCAGTTATTAAAGAATGGAATTCCTTCTAAGGAAATATCACCCTGGTTTGGAGATATCATTAATTACTTAACCTGTGATTATATTCCGTCTCATTGGACTTGGCAATAGAAAAAGAAATTCTTTTATGACTTAAAATTTTATTATTGGGAGAAACCAGATCTTTTCCGAAGATGCTCGGATGGAATAATCAGAAAATGTATTCCTGATAATGAAATTCTAAGTGTTTTATCGTTTTGTCATGATCGTGGAGGTTGGAAAACTGCTTTTAAAGTTTTACAATGTGGTTTTTATTGGCCTACACTATATAAAGATGCTTATAAGTATGTTAAATCATGTGAATCTTGTCAAAAATGGGGAAATGTATCTAAAAACATGAAATGCCTATGCAACCTATTTTAGAATGTGAGTTATTTGATGTTTGGGGTATAGATTTCATGGGACCATTCCCTATATCTTTTGGAAAAAGATTTATTCTAGTAATGGTAGATTATGTTTCAAAATGGGTAGAAGCTGAAGCTCTTCCCACTAATGATACCAAAGTTGTCATACGATTCCTTAAAAAGAATATATTTACCCGTATGGCATTCCGAGGGCAATCATTAGTGATAGAGGATCACACTTTTGTAATAGACCATTTACCAAGATAGTTGAAAAATATGGTGTAACACATAAGTTAGGAACGCCCTATCATCCGCAAACCAGTGGTCAGGTAGAGGTGTCTAATAGAGAAATCAAAAGAATTATAGAAAAGGCAAGTGGACTCAAATCGTAGAAACTGGGCAGTTAAATTAGACGATGCATTATGGGCATATAGAAACGACTTTCAAAACACCAATTGGTTGTTCTCCTATAAGCTAGTCTTTGGTAAGTCTTGTCATCTCTCGGTTGAGTTAGAACACCGAGCCTTCTAGGCTATTAAATTTCAATTTCGATCCTAAGGTCCGTCGGTGATCATAGATTGCTTCAATTGTGAGTAACTAGAAGAATTTCATCTCGATTCTTATGAAAACTTTCGAATCTACAAGGAACGCATGAAATCTTTTCACGATAAGAGAATCTATAGTCGTGAGTTCCATGTAGGTGATCGAGTGCTCTTGTACAATTCACGTTTAAAGTTATTTCCAGGTAAGCTTAAATCAAGATGGACAGGTCAATTTAAAGTAACGAGGGTTTACAAACTGAGTCGTTGAACTAATCGATGGAAATACAACTTTTATAGCCAATGGCCACAGAGTGAAGTTATTTGTGGAAGGAGAAGAAATCACACTGAAAGAAGAAGTAATGCTACTGATTGATCCCCCGACAAATTGAAAAAGCAGAAAAAATGAAAAACTGAAAAGCAGAGGAACTGAAATCAGCCGACTATCAGGTGATATTTATCTTTCTTCTACTTTTCTGTGTTTTATATATTTGAGCTAGTTTCGTCTTTTACCGGATAGACGTAAACGAACTGGATGTTTTTTTAGATAGAATAGGAGTTTTTATTTTGCTTTTGAAATTAGGCCTGGATAAAGATGTCGCGTTTAAAATAGAAGCTTTAGTTTTTGAGAAAAACAAGCAATTGTTGAGAGAGATCAGATTGAGAGAAGTTTGTAATGGAAAATCGAGAAGTTCGATAAAGAGAAGGGCAAAGTTTTTAAGGAGATGCAGAATCTGTGGAAAAAGTGAGCATGATGGGAAATGTAGGGAAAGCACAACCAAATCCCAGGATGAGTGTTTGAATGTTGTTAAGAAGGGAACGATTAGGTGGTTATCCGAAAATCCCGATGGAGATCAAAGGGAAAATTCAAACGCCTCATTTATTAAGGTTAGGTTGATAGAACGTTATGTTAGAACCCTGGAAGATTTAGAAATAATGGAATTAGGACCCTTATGAGTTTTATAATATTTATAAAATTTTTATATAACTTTTGAAAATTTTATAAATAGGATCTTTATGAAATTACTTAAAAGTTTTTATAAAAGGTTTTATTTAAAAAGTGTTATTAAGGGTTTATAAAAATTTTTATTAAGTTTTATAAAGTTTTTTATTAAAAAAAAAAAAAAAAAAAAAAAAGTGGTCGGATCGATCCGACCTAACCCCGGATCGATCCGGAGACTGAAAAAACCTAAAAAAAGGAACGGGGTCCCTTCTTCTTCTTCTTCTTCTTTTCTTTTTTTCTCAAACACCGCCCCTCTCCCTCTTCCCCATTCGAATTTTTTTCTTCAAATCATCACATAACATTACTATTAAACTACCCAAATTCTTAGACTCTTCTCATTTTCCTCTCCTCTCTTCAAATTTTCATTTAAATTGAAGAATTTTTCAAGGGAAAGCTTCAACTTTCATTCCGGCGAACTTTCATCTCTTCCGGTCAAATTTCAACCTTTTAAGCATTAGAATGTAACATTGTAGTCATTTATTTTGTTAATTTCGTTTTTTAGCAACTTTTTATTTTAATTTCAACTATTTTGTTACTCATTTCTTTTGTTTGTTTTGTTGTTGTTTTGTTTTTATGTCACTATCGTAGAATGGCCGAATCATCAAAAGCCAAGAAAACGTAAGTCGCATATCCCTACCCAAATCCCAGTTATAGAAACTAGGCCTTTAATGTGAAGAAGAATTGGTCGTTAGTTTTGAAAGAACGCGTCATTGACTAAGAAGGCGTTGAAAAATAAATTTGGAAAGTGTTTAGTTGCAATAGAGAGGGTTTGGATTTCACGGATTTGGGAAGGAGGTAAAAGAGATTTTCAAAGGCGATAAGTGCATGGAGTTAGCGATTTAAGAAGCGGTGAAGTTAACACAACCTTAGTAGCTGAATTTTATTCTCTCGATAGCAACTCATAATGAAAACAGAGAATGGTGAGTTAACTTCACACCCTAAGAACGTAAGCAGTGCCGTTTAATCCCGGGTTTATAAATGCTATTTATGGTGTCCCTGATATACCAGAGAATGAGGATTATTATTCGGTATGGAATTTAGATGAGCCAGCAGATTTTGACTATATAGTCTCGACAGCCCATCACGAGTTAGGTCCCACAGCTGTTTGGCATGAAAATAGGTTTTCCTATGGAAAATGTATAAGGGATATGAGAGCTATTAAACGTTTTATCAGTTCGACTCTTTACCTTTCTCGTCATTTGACATCTTTTGGTAAAGAGGATCTGTGTATTGCTTGGGCTATGGTCAATGATATACCTGTGGATGTAGGCAGGGTTATGTATAGAAGGGCCAAGGAATTTGTTTCAACTGCTAAACCAGGCAATCACATGCCTTTTCCTTGTTTTATTTCTTCCTTGTGTTGCCAGATAGGTGTTCCTGAGCTTCCAAATGATAATCTGATTAGGGTTGACGAAACACTTATAGGTCCTAGTTTACCACCTAGGCCGGCAGGAAGGATATATTTTATGAACCCTAACCGCCACCGACCTCAGCCTACTCCACATGTTTCTCAATCCACTACTGTCCCTCCTTCATCTAGTCAAACTCAAACTCAACTTCCAAATACCATCACATACGACATGTTTCAATCCATGGCCTATGATGTTCATCGTGCCAATGCCAATATGGCTGTTTTTGCGGAAAGAAATTTGCAGTGGTCTGAAGATTTACGTCAAGGCATGCGAGGTATATATCAAATGAATTTACTGCAGCACCCTACCTATGCCGAGATGGATATTCCGATTGCCAATCCCAAACCATATACCTTGCCCGACTTTATTCCACCAATGCCACCTCGCTCAGACTTCCAACAAATGCCACATTCTTTTGGATTTCAAACTAGTGGTACAGGGGATTTTTCGACAGGTACTACGGCATCTGCGACATCTGATTGGACAGGATTTGGATCATTTAGCCATACCACGACGGGATGGGGAAGCGCTTTTTCTGATGTCACGAGAGAGATGAGCTCGATGGGATTAGATAGCTCGGTTCGGATGTCGACACATTTTCAAGATCCATTTCAAGAATCGACTTATGATCCGGCCAGTTCTCGAGCCATGCCTAGTTTGAGCCACGTCGAGATGAGTGATGAGGAGGATTGATTTAAACCATTTTATGATTATTGACATTGAAAACAATTTATTTTTCGTACGATTTTATGTTACTTCATTTTCGTACAATTTTAGGTTATTTTGATTTTATTATTTTTATTTTAGTAGGATTTTATTTCATTACGATTTTATTTTACTTTCGTTGGATTTTATGTTAGTATACACCGTGTAGTAAAATTTATCGTTATAACATAATAAAATGAACCGAAGTTAGGGAGAAAACTTATCACCTAGAAAAATCTAGGCATTTTACAAGCAAAAACAACTCTGTCCGTGAATAGTAAGTTTCCGGATCGATCCGACCTAACCCCGGATCGATCCGGCGTGTGTGTACCGACCTGACAGAATTGCTAGTTGAGAGGCCGGATCGATCCGGCCCTTTTCCGGATCGATCCGGGAAGTACAAAAACGCCAAAAAGGAGATCTTTCCTGCTTTTACTTGATAGATATATTTCTATAAAAGGAAGGAGCTGCAGCCTTCAACTTTGCTCATTCCTTCTTTACTTCTATCTGTTTTAGTTTACTTTCTGTATCTGAATAAAATAATGTCTAACCACTCCTCTCCCTCGATTAATAGTTACGAACCTCATACACCTGATGGTGTGGTTCCCGAAAGCCATGCCTCGTGTTTTCATAATGACGTTCCGAGACGTCTAAATTTCGGCCCATTCTCCTATTTCGATGGAGAAAGGCTTAAATACGTAAAAATTGATCGGTGGGGACAAAATCTAATCCGAGGTTGCGGATGGAAAAAGTCGATTAGGACTCCAGAGGTAGAATTAACATTTCAATTGTCGAGAGATTTTATGCGTCTCTTACTGAGATAACGACAACAGCCTCGTCTCATCTTATTACAGTTAGGGGCATCGTTATTTCATTTTCTCCAGTTATCATAAATCAAATCTTTCAAATCCCACCATGTACTTTTGAGCAAAACCCACATTACGAATTTCTTTGGGAACTCGGAAATGCTTACAATGTTGTAAATCGTACTGCAGAAGCCTTTCAATATGTGTTTCCATTGTTTGATCATAACTATGATTCTTCGACTCTGGCTTTACCCCCTCATCTGAGGGCGTGGAAACGCTTCATTAATTCCCGGATCTATCCAACTAGAGATTTTTTAGGGGTTACGGATGATGAGATGCTGCTGTTGTATGCACTGACCGTGGGGGCATACATTGATTGGGGGATTTTGATGTTCAAAACGGCAATTAATTTTGCAGTTGAGAGGCGTAATAGGGGAAGACCACTACCGTTTGCCTGGGTCATCTCTCAACTTTGTGTCCAACTGAATCACGTGCCTGAGTTTACTACAGACGAGACTTTTCCATCTCGTGATTCTCAGTTGGGACTACTTCCGGTAGATACTCCCGGATGTTCATCTACGGTTTGATGAGTTGTTGGAAATCGGTTAAAAGTTGTTGTTGTTAAGTTAGTACTCGATTAAGTTAGTTGTTTAATCGCTTTTTAATTAAGTTTTCTTTAAAGTTTGTAATAGTTTTCTTAATGTTTAATATATATGTCATTTTCTTTAATCAAAATAATATATGTTGAGAAAAATAATAAAAAATCAAAATCGTATAAAATTTTAATTTTTTCTTTCAAACCTACCTTTTATTACTCACTGAATATCGGGACGATGCCATTTCGTAAGTGGGGAGTAGAAGTAAGTTAGTAAATAAAAATTAAAATTTTCTCATATAAATTTATATTTAAGTGCTTAATACTTAGTTTAATTTTTCTTGAATAAAAATAAGTAGATAGTATATAATTAATATGAATAAAAATAATATAAATTGGTAAGAATAGATTTTAATTAAGTAAAGTAAATTAGATATATTATAATTATATTATATATGTCAATTTTAGATTTTTATAAGATTTTAAGTATATGTAACTATACATAAATATTATCAAGTAATTTTCTTATGAAATTTAGTAAATATACTTATATCTATAATAAAATTTTAGAATAATTTTCTTTTCAAAACAAAATATGAATATGGAATTGGACTAGGGATGACGATTTTTTTGGCACCACAAAAATATAAACTATAGCCAAATAGCTTACCTAAATAAATTTTTAATTTTTCTACCTCAGCCTTGATTAGAGTGATCAAGACCTCACTCGAAATAGCCATTTTTTATTATAACCGACCCTTAGCTTATTTTGGTCTACATTTCCTAAAAATCCCACGAGTTTGTGCGCATTTTTATGAAAAGAGATGATGACACAAAAGCTAAGAAAGGGTGTATCTTTGAGATTGAAAAAATTAGATAAGTATTAGTATATTCGATCTTACCTCATGACGCTTGCAAGATAGTCGATAATAAGTTCGAATATGTTAATATTCTATAAAGGAATTAAGAACGAAGCACCATATTTACCCAGAATTAATCAAATACCAGGCATCTTCCTTATCTTTGATCGACAACTAAAAATTACAAATATCGGTAGTAGCTGCCAATGATTTGAGTGCAGTAGGGTATTATCTCGAAATGTCCTATATCACTATGAGGTTTAAAAGCTTCCGATAAAAAGTCGAATCATAAGATCTCAAGAATGATTACAAGTTTAAGGAAACCGGACTTGTAATTTTCGATCGAAAGAGTATTACTCCTATCAATCTTGATGAAGCAATGCTTGTAAGTTTGATTTTCTACACACACGCACGCTTTTAGTTCTTAAACCACATAAAAAAAAATTGATAATATCAGAATGTTATTAATCGAGGTATTTTTGATCAAAATTATAAAGGTGTAAGTACGTATGACTTGCCTCTTTCTCTTTTTGATTTCCTTTTTTATGATTGACCAACATCCTGAGTCTAAAAAGTATAAGCCATTTTGTTAACTACTTGACTTAGTCCTTAATTCCAAATATTTCATATAAGTTGGGATAGGAGAATGATTCTAGAATTTTAATTATATTTAAGTAGATTATGTAATTTCATTTGAATAATGGTTGATAAATAATTTATCTAAGTTATCTACACTTTTATCTTGTTAATTTCTAAGAAAGATATAATTAATATGTTTATAATATTGAAATGATATTTTACTAATTTGAAATTTAATCTACCACGTATATCATTTTTATTGTAATTTTTATATATTACCGCTTATTTTGCTCGAGGACGATCAAAGAGCTAAGTGGGGAGTAGTTGATGTATAACATTTATATGATAAAAATTACAATGTTTTATATACGTTATCGACTCTTTTTATATAAAATATAATAAATTATAACGATAATCTTATAAAATATTAATAGTCATGAATAAATCTAAATACTATAAAAATCTAGTAAAAGTGATAAAAATTTATAAATTTTGTACCGGGTTAATAACCGGAGTGTCGTGTCAGATTTACGTGGGGTATTTTTGGTATTTTAATTGCAGATCTTAGGTAAACCAAGACCCCGAGTGACGACACTTTTTGAAGTAAAATCGTATCTTTTGAAGGAAGTAAGGAAGTGCCACGAGATTTAAAGTTCAAGTGGATCAATGGTTCGTGACACCATTATCGAATTATATTTTCGACGAACAAATGGCCCATCAAAAAGGCATTTTCTGAAGAAGAGTCCTTCATGGAAGTTATAGATATTTTCAAGATCTTTCCAACGCTTCTTGAATTATGTCATTTGGAGATCCAGAGATCAAGTTATGATTTTATCAAGTTTCAGATCAAATTATGGAATAAAAAGCTACCCGGATCAATCCGGATTAACCTCGGATCGAACCGAGGGAACATAATGATTATACAGCATGTGGTCCTGCAGAGAATAATCTGAGGGATAATATTTTTTATTCCCGGATCGATCCGGCATCACCTCGGATCGATCCGCCCTGGAAAATTTTGCCTATAAGAAGAAGCGACCTTTATGCATACATATGAGGGTACCAATATATTTTCTTTAACTCTTTTTCTTAGTAGTAGTATGTATGTATATAGGCCTTATGCCATAAATAAAGTAGTATCGTTATAATACTCGAGAAATTATCAGAAGATCAGTGTTGTTGAAGTCGTTGTAACATCCGGAAGAATACAAACGACACGATTCAACTTGATTGTAATCGGGTAAAATTTCTTAAGTATCTATGTTTGTTATGTTTGTTTTTATCTTTTTATAATGTTATTAGGCTAGATCTAATAACTAGCCAAAGTTATGTAATCGTTTTATTTCGATCTTTTCGGTAAAGGAATGCTGTCTAAGTAAAATTGACTAAAATTGAGTTAATTGAATCTTTTTCTATTCTGTAACGTATTGATAATATTCGGATTGACGTAATTAACCAAGATGAATCGCACCATATAACCTAACGATGAATTGATTAGAGAAGTTAGGATATGAGATAAAAGATAGAAAAACCGGAGGGTAAAATTGGCCGTGCGAAAGCGTGACTACGGAATCCTATTTCCTACCCGGGGGCAGATTTGTCTTGGGAAAGATTAATCTTATTAAAATTGTGCTCGAGATCGTAATAATGTTAAAATCAACAGTTTAATTAAAACTAACACCGAAAGTTAAATCGATCCGCTTGACAACCGGAGCCTTTTGAATAACATCGCCATCCGACAAATGGAATAACCTCTTTTATCCGGGGTAGATTTGTACTCGGCACTGCTCGAGACTAACCGAGATTAGCATGGGGCGATTGTGGAGATTGAACTCGATGACAATGACATATGACAATTTCATACGCTCGTGTGAGGAGGAATTGTTAACCTCAGGAGTGCACCGTTTCATTTACTCAATTGGACCTAATATAAAAGGAAAGATCGAGCGCATTCTGTTCACTGACAAGATCGTATAAATCAATTATATAAACTTTGGCTAGTTCTATAAACTTAACTAAACTATATATTGGTATCTATATATTTATATCTATATATATATTTTGCAATTTATGTACATCTATATATATTTATATATCTATATATATTATATTAGAATAACTTTTAAATTACGCATTTATTTTATGTTAAGTATAATAGTAGTGATCTGTGTTATAAAATTGCGGTTTAGATCGAGTTAATAACAGCTCTTTGGTGTTTAACCACACTTAAAAGAATTACCACGTTTCCCTGAGGATTCGACACTCTGACTCACCATACTAGCACTACAGTTTGACCCGATACACTGTCGGTTAAGGACTGGTATTAGCACTAGAAAAGGCCACGTCAATAGGGTTAGGAGTTGCACCCGTAGTTGTCAATGAATTAAAATTTACCAACAGGAATGACTATTGTATGTGTGGGGGGAATAACTAATCACTCATAATTAGACTAATACATTAGAAACTCTCGTTTGCTCCGTTTGAACTTCCATAATCTTTCTGGTTTATTGTTACCAATTTACTTCTGTCTATATTATAGTTGGTCGTAGACCGTTGTCGTGACAATATCAATGTAACGCCCTTAGACCCCGGGCCTGTGTAGGGCTAAATGAGTTATAAATGTTCCTATCAACTGCTTAGACCGCCGTCCTCGCTTGGTCACAGAAGGAATAGTGTTGGGACATAAGATTTCAAGGAAAGGAATGGAGGTTGATAAGGTGAAGATAGCGGTAATAGAGAAGTTACCCCCTCCAAAAAACTTAAAGACGTTGCGAGCCTTTCTTGGCCACGCAGGTTTCAATACGAGGTTTATTAAGGATTTCTTTAAAGTTTCTAGACCTTTGACGGAATTACTTGCAAAGGATGTGCCTTTTGTATTTGGAGATGAGTGCAAGCAAGTATTCGGCACAATGAAGCAAATGCTTATAACCACCCCAATTCTGGTAGCCCTATATTGGAACAAACCATTTGAGCTTATGTGTGATGCAAGCGACACGGCAGTTGGAGCAGCCTGGGACAAATGGAGCATAAAATCTTTAAGCCTATCTATTATGCTAGTCGTACCCTCAACAGTGCCTAGAGGAACTATGCGACTACAGAGAAGGAACTCTTAGCTGTTATCTTTGCATTTGACAAGTTTCGACCATATCTGATAGGATCAAAAGTCACTGTATTCACTGACCACGCAGCTCTGAAATACCTTCTAACCAAGCAAGTCATCAAGCCGATATTGTTGAGATGGATTCTACTCTTACAAGAGTTTGATGTCAAGGTCAAATACAAAAAGGGATCCGAGAACCAGGTGGCTGATCACCTGTCAAGATTAACTTTGCTAGAAGAGGAGCAACCGTCTGAGATCAGGGAGAGCTTTCCGATGAACAACTTTTTGTCGTCTCAATAGTAGCTCCAGTCGAATCTCAGCCCTTACAAAATACATCTAGAGTGGGAAAGGTATAACCTTGGTTTGATAACATTGTGAATTATTTAGCAGGAAGATACCTACCACCAGAATTCACGAGTGCCGACAAGAAAAAGTTCTTTACGGATCTGAAGCATTATTATTTGGATGATCCCTACCTATACAAAATGTGCTCTGATACCATTATTAGGAGATGCGTCCATGAGAACGAGATTCCAAGTATTTTGAGCCAATGTCATTCTAGAGAAGTTGGAGGTCACTATGGGCCAACCAAGACAGC
Organism: Gentiana macrophylla; assembly: GCA_026214975.1. Taxonomy (NCBI): domain Eukaryota; kingdom Viridiplantae; phylum Streptophyta; class Magnoliopsida; order Gentianales; family Gentianaceae; genus Gentiana; species Gentiana macrophylla. Next base: position 41,179,149 of record CM047810.1, read on the forward strand.
AACAAAGGTACTACAGTGTGGATTCTATTGGCCGACAATTCATAAATATGCTTACGAGTTTACAAGAGCCTATCATTCCTGTCAAATGAGTGGTAACATTTCCAAGTGGAATGAGATGACAATGCGTAGTATCTTAGAAGTGTTAGGTGTAATGCCCGAAAGACAATTTTGTAATTGTTTTATTTAATAAATGAAATGATATTATTATTCATATTTATTATTCTCATACTCACCGATGTGACAATAGTATTTACACTACAGAAAACCCTAAAGTATATCGTTTATGTAATCACTTGACTCAGTGTATGGGATATACACGGGAAGATTGAGTTAGTGAAGATGTACTTAAAATACAATTAGCCCGTAGTGAAGTTAATCGAGAGTATCGGGTCTCTCCTTTAACGTGCTATTAATGCGCCCAGAACACAATAGTGTGATTGTCTTATCCGGACTTTCGGTTAAGAGAACCTAGTAGGGCATTTATATATGATAGATATATCATGTAGGGCTGGACCGATTTGATTAGAGTTCACGATATAATTCCGTAATCGAGAAGTTTTATCGAATCAATCGATGATCATATTTATGGATATATCTTGATCCTGAGGTGATCACAGTCAACTACTTGAATCAGTATGAGGTTTGACTTGACGGTTAAGGATTACACTGAGTCTGTGATCTGAATTACCCCATCTTGGCATTGTACTGGATTGAGTGAGTAGTCTGTGTTATCACAGATACGGAATCCATTCCTTCCATTTATGGAAGTAGATAGACTGTTCCCTTATTTGTTAATCCTAGAAACGGATCGACCGTACGAGTTCATATTACACTGATTAGCTACCAGTGAGTTGTATGAATTAATTGATCACTAGGGGGTTAATGGTAAATAAGGATAAGAGGTTCTAAAAAGGGTTAACGGTAACTTCCCGATTTAGAATGAACAGTCTATGGAAGATTAATCCATATGTAATGATTATATCAATGGACGCCTATTATCATTTTCGTGAGGAGATAAATATAATCTCATAATCGGAGGAGTGCAGTCACGGGATTATGGTGGCATATTCCTGTGATTGATTTATCAAATATAATTATTATGTTCGTAAGATAATTATTTATTTGATTTATCGGAGCCGTTGATTATTAGTCCATGGTCTCCGACGTGCCTCCAATATAGCATAGCTATTCTCGGACGTCGAATCCTAATAATATTAATTTAGTTCTTATTAGAATTTAATTAAAACGATATGTGAATTAATTTTTTAGTGGACTATTAAATTAGTTGGGCTAAATAATTAAATATGTGAGAAAGACATTTTTCATAATCTTGGCCCAATTTGGTGTGTATGGCCGAAATTATTGTGACTAGGTCACAAGGGTTAATTTTCGGCCCCAAGCATGTATTATGGAACAAGAAATTAGTTTTCTTGTGATTAATAAGACATGTGCACAAAATATTTATTAGATAAATATTTTATGGTAAGAAATAAAGATAAAGATTATTCTAGATTTGTTCTAGAATTTTGGGATTATCTTTTATTTATTGGATTTATTTATTTGCAAAATAAAAATCCTTGGAGGACAAGGATTACTCTCCAATATAAAGAGAGTTCTCCCAAGCCTAAAATACACACAAAAATTCGACTATCATCTCTTAGAGAGAGAAAGAAAATTTCGGCCAAGGGAGAGAGGAAAATCTTGGAGGTTTTCCGGGTAGCATATCGGGAGGATTCGAGACGAGGATTTCCTTCCACCGGGAGTTGCTCGGATCACACGTGCGGAAGATCGTGGTGCTCTTCACACCATCTCTTGTTCTTCCTATTGCGGTTCGTCTACTTGGATTTTGAGATCCAAGAGGTATGATCTACAACCCCTTGTAGAATAGATCTAGTTATTTTATTACGTGTAAATTATAGATCTAGATCCTTAAATCGCTTCCATTGCGGATGATATTACTAACAAGAAGTAGAAGTATTTGACGTATGGGGAATTGATTTTGTTGGGCCTTTCACATCGTCAGAATCAAATCGTTACTTCCTGGTAGCAGTTGATTATGTTTCCAAATGGGTGGAGGTAGTGGCCTCACCTACTAATGATGCCAGGGTTGTCCTGAGATTTCTAAAGAAGAACATTTTGACAAGGTTTGGAGAGCCCAGTGCCACAATTAGTGACGGAGGGAGCCATTTATGTAATAGGTTGTTTGAGAAATTGATGTTGAGATATGGGGTTAGACATACGATTGCAGCAGCATATCACCCCCAGACAAGTGGAAAAGTGGAGGTCACGAATAGAGAGATAAAGAGGATCTTAGAGAAGACTGTGAATCCCACGAGGAAAGATTGGTCTTTGAAATTAGATGACGCTCTTTGGGTGTACAGAACTGCTTATAGGACCACAATTGGGATGTCACCGTACATGATAGTGTTTGGGAAAGCATTTCATTTACCAGTAGAAGTCGAGCACCAAGCCCTGTGGGCTACGAGGTTTCTAAACATGGATGCAAGTTTAGCAGGTGAGAAAAGATTATTAGAATTGAATAAATTGGAGGAGTTAGACTTCCAGCGTATGAGAATGCAAATATTTACAAGGAAAAAATGAAGCGCCTGCATGATAAAAAGATTCTCAACCGTACATTTCAAGTTGGAGATAAGGTGCTGGTATATAATTCGCGTCTTCGTCTTTTTCCTGGGAAACTGAAGTCTAGATGGTTTGGACCACAAGTAGTCACAAAAGTCTTCAATTCAGGTGCGTGTGGAATTAGGAATGAATACTCTAGGAAGTCTTTCTTAGTAAACGGCCACAGGCTGAAGCATTACCTAGAGCACAAGTATGACCCTAAATTGGAAGTCTTTATGTTGGAGGATCCAATGTAAGAATAAAGGAGCCCTATTAGTACAGTCGAGCTGGCGACTATAAATTCAGAACTATTTCTAAACCCTTATTTACTGCTTTTGTTTATTTTGTTTGAGTGAATAAAGTAGCATGACAATCGCAAGGTTTTTCATCACATATATCTTTGGTCATCGGACTAGAGATATATGTGATTTTTTCCTTCACGATTCTCATGTGATACCCTCGTAAAAGCTTTCGCGTCTTGCTTAGGCCAATAAAGAATAAAGTGGCTTAAATTGTATTTGCGCATTCCTGAGGTATGCACAATTACCGGCACCTTATTTTCATATTTCCTTTCGCATGTTACTCACAATTTTTGGAAGTATTTTGGAATGCGGTTAACTACTTGGAAGATGGATGACCTAGGAGCCAATGATTACGCTCCAGAATTCACTATTTGACTCAGCCGACCAATTCCAGAGCTAAGTACCTTTTCTATTTTCTGTTTTATTATTAGTCATTGGGGAAAATGCCTATAATAAGTGGGGGGGGGGGGGTTAGCGGTCTTTGCTGGGTAATTGATGAATGGAATAATTTTTGAAATTTTAACACTGTTTTTAGCTTGCCTATTGCACGCTCCGATTAAGGAATCGGTAGAAAAGAAGCCCAAGAACGATTTGAAGTTAGCTATAGTGTATTCAATTTAGTATGGAAGAATGAGTATATGTCATGTTTCATAAAGTAGTGACTTATTAATTTTTATTCTATCATTTCACTCAATATTTGAGCACGTAATCTGAGTGAGAAGTGTTTGAGATTAGATGACAAATTGTTTGAACCGGGAATCATTATTTGTCTGTCTATATACTTTAACAAATTGTTGTAGGACAAGGGAAGCAACTTAATTGCCACCAAAGGTAAACCGGAACAAAACGGACTTGTGAGAAAGAGATAAAAAAAGAGTGAGGAGCCGATGGAGCGTATAATGCACGGCAATTGTATGAAAAAAAAGAAAAAAAAAAAAAAAAAAGAGAATGAATAAAAACAAACGAGGACCTAAGAGTAATACTCGGTCCCCAAGTCCGTCCGGCCCGATTAAGGTATTATGTTGTGTGACCAAGTCTGAAGGCAAGGAGAGCGAGTGTATGTGCATGTAAGTTAAGATTGTGGGGTTAATACAACTTGATTCTCTTCACGTACGCACTATCACAAAAGATTTATCACACGACACATTGATGCATGGTAAGTAATGATTAATGGGGAGCTTATGGATTGTTGCTTGATATGTGTTCTGCTGGAAATCTTGATTGAATATGTGGTAGTTGATGGGGAGTGCTTTTGGAGGTACATTCCACCATGATACTCTGCTCGAGGACGAGCAAAGGGCTTGTGGGGGGTAGTTGATGATGCTTAATATAGTCTATCCTAAGGCATCATGGGGATTGGTCTTGGAGGTACATTCCACCTTGATACTCTGCTCGAGGACGAGCAAAGGGCTAGTGGGGGGTAGTTGATGACGCTTAATATAGTCTATCATACGGCATCAACATTCTATCTAATATGAGCTAAACATAGTTGTTTCGACCTATAAATGTGAATCATTTGAGTTGAATATCATATGTCGGGTTCATGAGTCGAGTATTTTGCATTTAACGTTTATTTTCCCTTATTCGATATTATTTCGTGCGTTATTTGATTATTTGATTATTGAAATATTGGGCTGAGCATTGTGGACAATTCTGGAGTGGACTGAACGAAAGGATTGGGCCTAGGGTATTCCAGAACCTTCCAAGCTAAGTCGGCAGAAAGAAAAAGACAAAAATACCCCCAATTAATCGGGAGATACAACCGAGTTACCGTGGCTCCAGAATCTTCCAAAACGCATTTTATTGGACGATGGGTAGTTCTAGGTGTTTCTAAGTCGGTTTATTTAGCTATAAATAAGAGGCATCGCCTCAGAATTCAGTGTACAATTTTCAAGACAAGTATTATGCAATAAAAGTTCTTTGTTCTTTACTTTATTTATTTTATGTGTTCTGGTCGAGGAGACGACGGATTCGCCGCTTAGGAAGAGATCCAAGGGAGATCTACACTCATCTTCGAGAGTATGATTTTCTGTCTTTTCCAAGATTTAGATCTGTCGTTGTTCTATTTGACTAGTATGTGCTAATTGTTTCTTTAGTTTAATTATGTAGTAGTTAGTTTATTTTACACCATGTATGTATAGATCTGATTCGTTGATGAAGAAATCATGACATAGTGATTGTGTTCTTCATATCTGCGACGGTCTATATCGCTAGATCTGAATACCTAGTAAAAAACTAGTTCATGATAATGGACGCCAGCTACGTTGATCGACAGATTTAAAATACATGTAAGTAGCCTGATCAACTATTTTCATGTCATCGTAAATTAGCATGAAGGACTGTTAGTGAAGTGTTAATTTGGACATTGTCTTGATGGATCCATAGGAACATGCTAGTCATAGTCGATAGCTGCCTAGGGAGGTTTTCGGTCTTGAACCGGAAACTCTAAAACTTAATGCTTGTGAACTAATACAACCAACGAAGGAGGTTAATAGCATACATATTGTCTGCTGCCCTTACAGTGGAAGTAGATAGGGTTAGGAGAGTTGCACCCGTAGCTGTCAATGAATTAAAATTTACCAACCGGAATGACTATTGCATGTGTGGGGGGAATAACTAATCACTCATAATTCGACTATTACATTAGAAACTCTCGTTTGCTCCGTTTGAACTTGCATAATCTTGCTAGTTTATTGTTACCAATTTACTTCTGTATATATTATAGTTGGTCATAGACCGTTGTCGTGAAAATATCAATGTAATGCCCTCAGACCCCGGGCCTGGTAGTGCTAAATGAGTCATAAATGGTCCCGTCAACTGCTTACACCGCCGTCCTCGCTTGGTATAAAAGGGCTAACCCGAGTTGACAAGACCTTTATGTCTCACACTTATATGAAGGTGAGCAGGACTTTACTTTACCGATGTGGGATTTTACATTCTCCATCTTATAAGGGATTGGCGTCCTCGCCAGGACGACCAAGATTTGTCCCAGTGGACTTGTCTCAGTTCCTCCCTAACATACTGCTCTCTCACGGTGTGGCACTTAGTTCCGTATGATAATCAGCTTTGATATCATTCTGCAACGCCCCCAGGTCTGGTAGCGCTAAATGAGTCATAAATGGTCCGGTCAACTGCTTTGACCACCGTCTTTGCTTGGTCTAAATGGGCTAACCCGTGTTGAAAATACCTTTATGTCTCACACTTATATGGGGGTGAGCAAGACTTTACTTTACCGATGTGGGATTTACAATCAATCTCGATTAATTTGCATTCTTACGAGTCTCTGTGGGATTCGACTTTGACTCGCCTGTATTCTACTACGATAGACTAGTCCTATTGCTAGCGAGTACTTTGAACGCGATCAGGTCCCTTCCGTGAATGATGTTCTTTTTGACTGTTTGGCAAACTTGAATTCTGAATTCAATGCTTTAATTTGTCTTCTAAAAAAATTGAGTGAGTATATAATAAATGAGAGTAAAATAAGAAAATGTAATAAATACTTCAGAGATTTTTAAATAGACTTTTATTATGAGATAAAATTAAAATATTAAAAGAATTTACATTTTGAAACTGATGTAACTCTTGAAGAGAAACCACTATGTGTATGATTTTTTTTGAGAGTATGTGTACGACTCTTGAATGATTTCTTTCTGTTGGACTTATTTTTATGTTTTGATGATGAGTGCCAGACTAGCTGTTATAGTGCAAAGGTAAAAAGATGTCTAGATCAAATGTATAGGTTTATTAGAGTTTGATCTTTGTATAGGTTTGATCAAACAAGCCTTTGTAAAGGTCGGTGACTTGTTTCAAATTGATCGTCCATGTCGAGAGGGGTAGTTAGGTTAGTAGACTTTTTGGAACCTGCTGAAGACTGAAGGCTGAGGGCTCATACTCAGTTAATGAAGGCTAAAGGATCAAACTTAGTGATTAAAGTCAAGGATATGTAATCAGAATTTAGGCAAGTCTGTGATGACCTAAAGCGATTACATATACCTTGTGTAGAAAGGTCTAAGTTCCATAAGTTGGATGATGTTTGGAACTTGGTTATAATTAAAAGGTGTAATCTAACTTCACAAATAAAAGTTAGATAAAAGAAATCACCGCATTGAATTTGTTTACAGCAAGTTGTTGTCGAGATCGATAGGTATTACAAGAGATCGATAAACCTACGATAATATACCTCGGTTAATTCAAGATTACATTGGAAGATTACAAGGATAAGGACAGCCAACTACCTCTGGTTTATCAAGAAAATCAAGGGCTGACATTAAAAGGACGTTGGGATGATTCAGGACTTTATCCAATGGTTATAAGTCAAAGGGTGGACAGATCGTGATTGTCAAAATGGAATCGACACACATCGACCCTATGAATAGTGACAGAAAGCATGTCAAATGGGACAAAACAGGGAACGGCTACATTTTAATTTCAAACACAAGTCACATGCCCTCCTACCTATAAATAGAGGACTTTCAACTTAGAAAAAGATGATGATTGATGAATTTTAAGAGAAAAATATAAGAGATAATTCTGAGCTGAAAAAGCACCCTACGAACTTAGGATGAGCTTAACTCATCGATCAGAGAAAATCTTCAAGTGTATTCTCAGTATTCAAGCTACATCAAGTTTACACACTTGAAGACTACAAGTCAAGCTTGATTATATCATCCTAATCAAGTCTGCGAATCGAATCATTTACTTGAATCATTCTTTACTTTATAAAGAACTCGATTTTGATTTGAAGATAGTGAAGCATCTGTTGAGTGTGAAAGACTATTGTTTGTGGTGGAGTGGTGAAGAGGCAATCCTACCCTTCAAGGACCAGTGGAAGAATTTGGAGCAGCAATCCTACATGTTCCTAGTTTTCAGTTTGTGAAGCCATAGTCATTGGTGAAGGACAAGCAATCTTAGGAATCTTTTTATGAGACACATCAAAGATCTACAGTGAATTACCTCCAACATCACAGGAGAAGAGTGGGTGACTGTGAATTACACCACACGGAACCACTATAAAATCTCGCCTACTTACTTTACGCACTTACACATTACGTATTTAATTTATTATACACATCAACCCTCTTGAATCTAGCAACCGAACTCACACACATACACTCTGAGTATCTAATACTTAATATCATATTTAACAACAAGTAATAAGGCTTAATTTTTATATAAATCCATTTGCACAAATTGATAAACTCAACCATCGTGAGACTCATGTGTATCAAGAAAGCTACTAAGGTATCGTGAGCTCTTTGAAGTTCTTTGAGTTTGTTAACTCCAAAAAGTTTTAAGTGTTAATTTTATTCACACCTCTAAATTTAACCAAAGCCTTTTCAAGGGACCAACAATTGGTATCGGAGCAGTGCTTCTGTTCTGAAGTAATTCTACTTGTTGTGCTTGTGAAATACTTTGAAAAATCTTTTCAAATCACTGATTTTCAAAGCCTTGCATCATGGATAACAACCAGTATGCTAGAACAATGTTGATGTGTTCTGCAGATCGTTTTGATGAATATATACGTCGTATGCAGACTTACCTTGCTGCAACTCATGATGAAATGATGGATGTGCTCACTGGATGGACCTTTGGAGATTACAAAGTCGATGCTTGAGTGGGTGAAGAGACACAGTACATTCCAAAGCCTAAAAAGGAATGGACTGCTGAAGATAGAAAGAGAGCAAATCTGAACAACATTGCTATTGATATTATCTACAGAACTCTGGATAGCAACATGTACATGAAAGTGAAAGATTGTAAAACAGCAAAAGAACTTTGGGACAAACTACAGTTGATCTGTGAAGGTTCTGATGAAATAAAGAAGAATAAAATCAGTGTGGCAAAGAAGAAGTTCCAAAAGTTTGAAATAAAACCCAATGAAACCATTGAACAAATGGAATCTAGGTTCAATGCAATTCTGGATGAACTCACCCTGCTGTGTGTTAATTACTCAAAAGAAGAAATCAACACAAAAAACTTGGAAGCTTTACCTGCTACAGATGAATGGAAGATGAAGGTGACAACCATAGAAGAAATGAGCAAACTGCATGTAGAAGATACATTCAAGTTATTCTCAGATCTCAAGGCATATGAATTCAAAAAGAAGTTGTCACCTACCACTGAAAAGGAAGAGCCAAAAACCACAGCACTGGCTGCTTCACATCAAGAAGAAGGATCAGAAGCTCAAGATGAATTACTGGATGAAATGCAAGAGCAAATAGCATTGCTGAGCAAGAAGATCAGGATGATGAAAGGTGGGAAGAGCTCACATAGGAATTTCACAAAGAAATTCACTGAAAAGAAAAAGGAAGAAACAAAGAAAGACAATGATTTCTTGTGTTTCAATTGCAAGAAATCAGGACACTTTAGACCTGACTGTCCTGAATTAAAGCAGAAAAAGGAACCAGATTATCTTTGCTTTAACTGCAAGAAGCATGGACATTTCAGACCAGATTGTCCAGATCTCCAAAAGAACAAGAGTCAACAAAGAAGACATGGCAAGAAGGCTATGGTTGCTGAAGATGAATCTGGATATGAAGTGGAATCTGAAATGGGAAATGAATCAGATGACACAGCATTGGTTGCTGATATGGAAGACTATGCATTAATGGCTAATATGGATAAAACAGAGGAGGTATACAATACTGTATCAATTAACACTCCTGCTGAAAGTGATTATGAATCAACTTATGGTGATAGAACAGGGCTTGGATTTGGAACTCAACAATCCAAAAAGAGTGGATCCAGTAAGGCTACTGAACCTAGTGCCAGAATTGGTCCTAAGTTTGTACCTGCACGAGATCCAACTCCCAGTAAGGTTGCTGAGGCAGTAAAACCTGCTGAGAATGCTTCAAGGAAGCAAAATCAGAAGTCAAAGAAGTCATTAGCTCCTAATAAAAGGAACAAATCCAAAAATAGGACTACTGTGCCTTCTAAGCCTCCTGATAGCAGACCTGCTACCAAGTCTGCTAGACCACAGAAGGGCAAGAAATAGAAATATTCCAAGGATAAGAATCCTAAACCCAAAAATGTTAATCATACAAGGGATACTTATCTCAGGGGGAAAGGTAGATTGTTCGCTGCTGATAATGATTGGAATATTCCTGCCCCCATTGATAGAATCAACAGATACAACCATACTGCTAGGGTAAAACCTAGGCAATGGATTCAACAAAGGACTCAGCAGAGGACTTATATAAGACCTCAGCAGAGACCTCAACAGACTCCATATTATAGGGCTGTTCCTAACGGACAGCAAACCTATGGTTATACTGCTAACAAGAAAAATCACTCCAAACAGCAATATATACCAAAAAGCCAGAAAACATATGTGAATCCTACACAACCAACTGTTAGATCTTATGGATGTGTGGAATACATGTATGAACCTAAGTATGACACCTTTAAAAGAAGACCTTATGGAAATTCACCAGGGGTCATGCTTACCACTGACCATCATGGACCCAAACAGATTTGGGTATCTAAAATGTATTGATTTTGTTTTGTAGGGTGTCTGGTACTTTGACAGTTGATGTTCCAGACATATGACAAAGAATAAGCGTTGTTTGACTAGCAAATGATGGTCCAAGGGTGAATTTTGGCAACAAAAATACACATGGTTATACAAGAGGCTATGTAACACTTGTGAGGAATGGACTAACCATCAAGAATGTTGCTTATGTGGAAGGACTGGACTACAACTTGCTGAGCACTGGTCAATTCTGTGACATGGGATACAAGGTCACTTTTGACAAAAACAACTGTATTGTCATTAGTGAAAAAGGTGATCAAATTGTATTGGCTGGTAGAAGACAACAAAACATGTATGTTGTGGATTGGTCTACTGCAGTTCCAGAAACCTGCCTGATTGTGCATACTAAATCAAAACTCAATTGGTTATGGCACAAGAAGTTGAATCATCTAAATTTGGAAGATATCAATCAACTAGTAAAGAAGAAAATGGTAATTGGCTTGCCTGAGATTACATTCAAGAAGGATGCTATTTGTGATGCCTGTCAACAAGGTAAACAAATAAAATCAAGCTTCAAGTCAAAAACAAAACTATCAACTAAGAGAGTGCTGGAGCTAATGCACATGGATTTATTTGGACCTGTCACTCCAACTAGTATAACTGGAAAGAAGTACACTTTAGTTGTTGTGGATGATTATTCAAGGTACACTTGGGTGGTTTTTATGAATAAGAAAAGTGAAACACTCAAGATGATGCCTGATCTTTTGAAGATATTACAAAATGAGAAAAGTTTGACAGTAGTAAAAATAAGATCAGACAAGGTGATGTGATCCATCCCGAGATATTTTATTTGTTTTTTTTTTTTTTTTTTTTTGCTTTGGCCGACTAACAGAAAATAGAACAAATGACAATAAAGCAAATTAGGTCTAAACTCTCTTCTTTTTTTTTTCTCAGAGACAATACGGCAAGAGCAAAACAAAGAATTTAGCAATTGGCTAGCAACTGTGGTGATTTTGTTTTTATACGGCGACTGGAAAATGTACACACAGCAAGATTTTGTGTTTTGTTTTTTTTTTTTTTTTTTTTTTTTTTTTTTTTTGGATCGAAAAGCAGCAGCAACGATTAAACAAATAGCAAAGTAAGGGGTTTTTTTTTGTTTTGATTAAGAACAAGAACGAAAGAACAATGGAAATTAAAACTAATAAGGATATTTGATACCGCCGGTCGGCGAACACGATCTGCAATTGACGCGGATATACGGTTCAGTGAAGCGACTCAAAGGATCAATGGTGAGCTATAGATACCTAAACCTAGTGTCCTCGACCAGGCTAAGGCCAAGAATAAAAATCGCGCTTCAAAACGCCGATTCGTTCTTGAAGGATGTAATCTCTACGACAAAGAGATCATTTCACTCGCAGTGATATTATCTTGTCGATCCATGATTAAAACGGCAAGAAGAGAAAAGCTCTCAACTTAAAAGTTTAACTGAATTTCAATAATATTGTTGATCTTTTAATATTACAAGTAGTATGCTTTTTATAAATTTCTACAAAATAAAAGACAAATAACTTCCAAGATGTGAGATAAATTACAATGTAATTTTCGCCACTTTATTTTGTAACAAATATAACTCAACCCTAATAAGTCCAAATGACTATTATTTGCTAAAAATAAACACTTGAACCAATATACTGCATCTATATACAAAAAAAAATTTATTATCAATTGTTCCTGCATATTAATTATATCAATTGTTCCTGCACCAATTTGTTTGTCTTCTCCGTTGATTACCCCCAGTTGCCTAGCCTAATTGTTTTTGTTTTTTTTTCCGGTGATTTGTTTTCGGCCGTATACACACAAAGGCACCAATAGCCTTGCCCTAGTTTGTTTATTTTAATTTGTTCTATTTTATTTTAAGTCGGACCTAGTTTTCAAAAAAAAAAAAAAAAAAAAAAAAAAAAAAAAGTTGCACAAGTTCTTTTTATTCAGGCCACATTCGGCAATACTGAAAAAAAAAAAATTGAAAAAAAAAAAATTTGAATTTTCTTGCTAGGATCCCGACTTCGCCAAAAAGTGAAATCCTACATCCTTTACTTACCTACAAAAATCCTAGGATCCCGACTTCTCCAAAAAGTGAACTCTGCCACCCTTCCCCATTCCACACGCCTTCACCCTTTGTGTCCGTCACCAAAAAATTTTCAAACCGAGCCCTAGTTGTTTACGTCTAGGTTGTTGGTTTTTGAATTACTCCTCGTGTTGCTCGTTATGCTGATTTGTTTGCAAGGGTATTCCTACGACTAAGAGAGCGAGGGTGAGTGCAAACACGAGAGTTGTGAGGTACAAATGGCATTGCCACCATTTACGTGGTACACGTGATGGCGATGTATATTTTGACTGGGAAGCTAAGTTGGAGCGGATTTTTGCATGCCATATATATTCGGACAAGAAGAAGTGTGATCTTGCACAACATAGTTTCACTTGGATATCTTTGTGACATGGTGGAAACAAACAATTTTTTGAGGCGTATGCATAGGGATCCGAGAGGTTAGTACTTTGGGTGAAATGAAAAGAGAAATGCAAAGAACGTTTTGTGCCCCGTCATTACTTGCCTAGGTTTGAAGCATCCAAAAATGTGGAAAATGATAAAGTGTTAGAAGAGATGGGTGGAGCTCTTGCCGAGTTGATACGTGAACTAAATGAATGTCTTTGAGCGTTCGCGCAAATGAAAGAGGGAAAGTGAAGCTGCGTTGAGCACACGGCGGAAGAGGAAAGTGAAGCTGTTTTGGGAGAATTTTCAGTTGATGATGCAACAACATTAGTTGCTGTGGGAAAAGAAGCGATTGTTGGTGTTTGTGAGCAGGAGTTGAATAATGAGGAGGAGCATATGTGGGCGAAGTAGTTGAGCGTGTGGTGGATTTGAAGGAGCCTGAAATTTTAGATGAGTTGGTCGAGGTGTTGATGAAGTGGTTTCAAATGGTGAGGCCTTAGTTGTGGACCGAGATAGTTCACTTTGATGACACATTTGTTTTTGGTCAAATTGAGAGTAATGTTGCGCGTGCGGAATGAATCAGTTGGATAAGCCCGTTGCGAGAGGGACATGAGCATGTGGAGGAGGCTGATGGTGCGCATAGTCTTAATTTGGTGGTTGAGGATATTGCGGCATCTGCGGTGGTTTGTCCTCCTTTACCGACCGTGTGGTCGAGTTCGATGTTGTCTTCTGTGCAGGTACATGAGGATCATCCACACGAGGAGGAAACCGAGATGTTCGATACATCCAAAGCAGCCCTATATTTCCTTTGGTTTATCGTGCTCGATTATGATGATGGCAAGCGAAGCATATTTTCTTTGATCCATTTGTTGCACATGGTGATTCATCTCTAGTCCGAAGTTGCTATGCTTATCTTGCTACTTTTCCTAGCTTCATCGACTATATTGGACCGAGGGATTGTTCTTTTGTTTCATTGGTGCCGTTTCGCTCGTCGTGTTACCGGTCAATTGGTTTGCAATCGTCCATCAACTTTGTATTTGATCCGGTATCTTTTGAGGATTTTTGTGGTTTGTTCGCGATTGGTGGGTCTTTGAAGACTTTTACGACATCCTTTTGATTCGAGGGCGAATCCTTTCCAACCGGGAGGAATGATGTGATCCATCCCGAGATATTTTATTTGTTTTTTTATTTTAGTTTCCGGTGTTTTAATGAATAACACGGCCTTAGGCCCGTGTCAAAAGTTGCCCATATGTTAGTATATTGGGTCAAGTGTTTATTTTTAGCAAATAATAGTCATTTGGACTTATTAGGGTTGAGTTATATTTGTTACAAAATAAAGTGGCGAAAATTACATTGTAATTTATCCCACATTGCTTAGGAAGTTATTTGTCTTTTATTTTGTAGTCTATAAAAAGGCATACTACTTGTAATATTAAAAAGATCAACAATATTATTGAAATTCAGTTAAACTTTTAAGTTGAGAGCTTTTCTCTTCTTGCCGTTTTAATCTGTGACTGATTAAGACAATATCACTTGCGAGTGAGTGATCTCTTTGTCGTAGAGATTACATCCTTCAAGAACGAATCAGCGTTTTGAGCACGCGTTGTTTATTCTTGGCCTTAGCCTGGGTCGAGGACACTAGGTTTAGGTATCTATAGCTCACCATTGATCCCTTGAGTCGTTTCCTGGAACCGTATCCGCATCACAAGGGTACTGAGTTTCTCAATAAAGTTATAAGAGAATACTGTGAACAGAATGGTGTACTGCATCAACTTGATCTTTCTTTGGTACACCTCAAACAAAATGGGGGTTCTTTGAAAGAAGAAGCAGGACATTGAAAGAAGCGGGAAGGACAATGATTTGTGAAGCATTACTACGAGAGGTATTGGGTCAAGCGATTAATACATCATGCTATACACAAAACAGAACCTCAGTGAACAAGAAGCTGCTGAAGACACCTTATGAGATTTGGAATGGAAGAAAACCAAATATATCTTATTTCCATCCATTTGGAAGTAAATGTTTTATCTTGAATCATAAGGATCATTTAAAGACATTCCAACCTAAATCAGATGAAGGAATTTTCTTGGGGTATTCTTCAGTCAGCAAGGCATTTAGGGTATTGAACAAGAGGTCACTGAAACATGAAGAAACCATCCATGTTGTGTTTGATGAACCTAAGTTCACTGGAATGAATGATGAAGTTTGTGAACCTGCTGAGGATCTACAAGTCACTGATCCAGATTGTGTTGAAGTCTTGGAAATGGTTAATGACTTAAAAGTTTCGACATCGCCCTGTTGAACACCCCATTGATGATACTACTCGATGCAACAAGCTGAGGTAGTTCAAGGATCTGCTTTGAACCTCTATTGAAGATACAATGAGACCCCTACCAAGAAGAGGTTCACGAGAATCAATCTAACCAAAATCCACAATGGTTAAGGGATCATCCTGCTGGACAAGTCATTGGCAACATTCAGCAAGGTGTAAGGACTAGAAGACAATTAGAAGCTATGTTTACTTGTTTCTTATCTCAAGTTGAACCTAAAGTTGTTGAAGAAGCAATTTCAGATCCAGATTGGATAATTGCTATGCAAGAAGAGTTAAATGAATTTGAAAGAAATCATGTTTGGACACTAGTTGAAAGGCCTAGTCATGCAAATATCAATGGTACTAAATGGGTTTTTGAGAAATTGGGAGTAGAGAGTCTGCTGGATCTGATTGATACCTCTTTATTACAATCAAGGCTGATGGATTTGTTTGATGAACAACAGAAAGAGGAGGGTATCAAGTTCAGGGATCCAAGAGGTGATGATGATGACTCTTCATCATTTGATTCTGATGATAATACCCCTCTGGTCCAGGAGAAGTCAGTGGAAGTGCAATGATTATTGAACGAAGAATCGAGCAGATCCTTTGGTCTTTGGGATGATCCCACCGAAAGATAGCAAACTGGACAGATGAATGAGAATGAGGAAAATCTCACCATTGATGATATTGAGGCACAAATCAATGAAGGCATAGATATTGGTGCAAACAGAATGGTTGGTGAGATAGATCCACTATTTGTTCAAGAACCTGCTGAGCATGTTGATGATCAGCAGACTGTGAATTCAAGTGAAGAAAGAATTACTGATCATGTTGAGCCAAGTGTCAGTTCTGAGGATTCAATTCACTATCAACACTGGGTTGACACTGAAGGCACCCAGACCAACACTGCAAATATTTTGAGAAGGATTGCTGATATTGGGGAATTTCAACAAGAAAATATGGATATATTCCCTGATCAGGTTATTGTGGCTCAAATTCTACAAGATCAAAGAACTGAAGAGGAGGTACAGGTTGCTGAGTCTCAAACAACACCTGCACAAAGGTTGGAGCAGAGGAGTGCAGTTCTTTGAGTCTCAAACAAAGACTGGACAAAGGTTGGAACAAACTTTGGGTTTGGAGGAAACCCCTGTTATCTCAGTATAGGCTGCTGTAGTGGAGCCTACTGGAGACAAGGTCACTATAGGGAAAGATAGTCAGTAGGCTGCTGTTGTTGATGAAGAAGAACAGCTGCTGGACTATGACTTTAGTGATGAGGAGTTCCAAATGCCTGAAGAAGAAAATGTTTCTATTGATCCCCCACGGGCATTTGTACCTATTTTTGAAGAACCAGCTCCTGATCCTATCTTAGAAGAATATCAAGGCCTAACCCTGCTGGACTAGAGGAGTTGGGCAATGGTTGTGAGCAATCAGAGGCAACAATATAATGTTGAGGAGCCTGCTGATGGAGCTGCTGGAGAAATGGCTGGTGGAGTACTAGCACATGTCCTGGAAGAGTTGAGAACTGTCAGAAATGATATTGCAAATCTAAGAACTCAACTGGACAGGCAAGAGCAGAGGTTTGATGACTTGATCAATTTGGTGGAAAATAGAGGAAGGACTACAGAAACAGTTGCCTCCAATATTACCTCAAATCAGTATGCTCTTGCTGATCTTGCAAAGGAAGTGAAAGGAATCAAGCAAGGGAATTCATTGAAAGACAAGTTTTTGAAAGAACAATTTATATCCATTCATCAGAAACTTGACAAGCTTGCTGAAACACCTAAGCCTCATCGAGGTCAGCTGGAACATCTCAACTCTTTGGATTGGATCCTAAACTTACTGAGAGGATCAATCTACTGGAGCAGACTTTGCAATCTAGGATTACTGCAGTTGATACAAGAACTGAGATTATGGAAGGACAACTGAGTAATCTGATTATCACATAGGAGAGTGTTCATGGTCTTATGTCCCGTTTTGTTGATAATGTCACTAAGGGGGAAGAGGGCCAAACAACAGTAGCAAAAGAGGCTGCAAGGATTTTTGCACAGAAAAGATGGGAGAATGAGACAAATGCTTTCAGGGAACCTGCACCTGGCAGAATTGAACTTACTGATGATATCCTTAGACAACACAAGAAGGAGTACTACAACAGAAGGAAACCTTATCATGACAAAGGATTTCATGAAGGTTTAAACTCTTTCTTGGGATTGAAGTTTTGGGAAGCAAGAGTTAAAGCCTTTAGGGCAACTTACAGAGGTGGAAGAGGTGGAAGAAGTGGTAGAGGTGAAAGGAGTTTGCCTATCACAAAAGCTAAGGACTTCTGAATGAATTTAAAGAACTTTACATGAGAATGGGATTCAGAGTCAATCAAATCAACCTCCTTTTACCAGAAGCTTGGAAATGGTAGAAATAAGTGAATTCCTACATTGATTTCACTCTGATTAAGAATGAGTGGATGAGAGATATGATAGAAGAAATCAGAGCCTATCAAGAGCAAGTGGAGAAGGACAGACAAGAGAGAGAAAGAAGATAGTAGATCAGCATAATTATTATATTTTATCCTTGCTTCATCTAGACTGTAATAACTGAGAACAAATGATTATAATGAGAATTGACTGATATTTGTTCTGTTTTTGTTTTAATCTTTTTGCTTTGTTGTTAGGTGAGGGTAGTGGCATCATCACAAAAAGGGGAAATTGTTGGACTTATTTTTATGTTTTGATGATGAGTGCGGACTATTCATTTAAAAATGCAAAGGCAAAAAGATGTGTCTAGATCAAATGTATATAGTTTATTAGAGTTTGATCTTTGTATAGGTTTGATCAAACAAGCCTTTGTAAAGGTCGGTGATTTGTTTCAATTGAGACTAGTCTAGTCGATAGGGTAGTTAGGTCGGTAGACTTTCTCGGAACTCTTTGAAGATCGGAAAGTGAGGGCTCAAACTCGATTAATGAAGGCAAAGGGATCAAACTTAGTGATTAAAGTCAAGGATATGTAATCGAATTTAGGCAAGTATGTGATGACCTAAAGCGATTACATATACCTTGTGTAAGGTCTAAGTTCCATAAGTTGGATGATGTTTGGAACTTGGTTATAATTAAAAAGGTGTAATCTAACTTCACAAATAAAAGTTAGATAAAAGAAATCAGTTGCATTGAATTTGTTACACACGACGGCAAGTTCTTTGTTCAAACAGATCGATAGGTATTACAGCAGACTGATAAACCTACTGATAATATACCTCGGTTAATTCAAGATTACATTGGAAGATTACATGGATAAGGACAACCAACTACCTCTGGTTTATCAAGCAAATCAAAAATTTGAGATTAAAAGGGACATTGGGATGATTCAGGACTTTATCCAATGGTTATAAGTCAAAGGGTGGACAGATCAGATTTGTCAAAAAAGGAATCGACATCATCGATCCTATGAATAGTGACTGAAAGCATGTCAAATGGGACAAAACAGGGAATGGCTACATTTGAATTTCAAATACAAGTCACATTCCCTCCTACCTATAAATAGAGGACTTTCAACTCAGAAAAAGATGATGATTGATGAATTTTAAGAGAAAAATATAAGAGATAATTTGAAATTTGAAAAAGCACCTCTTTGAACTTATTGAGCTTAACCTTACTGATCCAGAGAAAAACTTCAAGTGTATTCTGTATCCAAGCTACATCAAGTATACACACTCGAAGACTACAAGCTGCTGATTATATCATCCTAATCAAGCTGCTGCAACTGAATCATTTACTTGATTCATTCTTTACTTTATAAAGAACTCATCAAGACAAAGTGAATCATCTGTTGGGTGTGAAAGATCGTTGTTTTGTGGAGGGAGTGGTGAAGAGGCAATCCTACCCTTCAAGGACAGTGGAAGACTTTGGAGCGACAATCCTACATGTTCCTAGTTTTCGGTTTGTGAAGCCATAGTCATTGGTGAAGGACAAGCAATCTTAGGAATCTTTGTAATGAGACACATCAAAGATCTCTCAGTGAATTACCTCCAACATCACAGGAGAAGAGTGGGTGGTGAATTACACCACACTGGAACCACTATAAAATCGCCTACTTACTTTCTCGCACTTACATTCTCGCATTTAGTTTATTATACACATCAACCTCATGAATCTAGCAATCGAACTCACACACATACACTACTGAGTATCTAATACTTAGTATCATATTTAACAACAAGTAATAAGGCTTAATTTTTGATATAAATCCACTGCACAAATTAAATAAACTCAATCATCAGTAGACTACTGTGTATCAGCAGGCTACTAAGGTATCAGCAGACTGCTGAAGTTCCTGAGTTTGTTAACTCCAAAAAGTTTTAAGTGTTAATTTTATTCACCCCCCCCCCCCCTCTAAACTTAACCAAAGCCTTTTCAAGGGACCAACACTTTCTTTCTGCAACACACTAGAGACGTTTTTCATGGAAAATAACAAACACGCATGTTGAGACCTAGGGGTGCACATGGTCCGGTTTTCCGGTTTTCAACCACTTTTAAAACCAAACCATTTTTTACGGTTTCAAAATTTACAAACCAAAACTGAACCATAGCTAGGTAAAACCATTTTATCCGGTTCGTTTTGGATCGATTTGGTTACGGTTTTTTTCCGGCTTTTAGTCCTCTTTTTTCTCTAATAATTCACTGAAAGGACATTATCATGGTTCAGCGAATTCATGTCATTATTCATACAACAATCACACAAGATTCTCATTCTCCATCTACCATACACCATAACTCGAATATCACTGGATCCCCTCTCTCTATATATGTGTGTGTGTGTGTGTGCGCACGCGCGCGTGTACAACATTATATTATCATATTTTCCAATTAAGATGATCATTGTAATGCCATGTAAACCGTTTTATTTCATCTTGTCATAGGTCATATTAGGATGGACATCAAACTACGTGTGTGAGGTAGTTGATTGAAGTATTAATAGATCATGGACTAAGATATTAGTTATTTACATGTTGTGATAATTGAGGGAGGACGACAAAAAGTCGGTTCACTGTGGTGATCAGTTCTCACAATGTACTGATGAAAAGTCGGTTTTACTGTGCGCTGGTAGAGTGGTATACGAGTGAATTGGTGTGGTGCAAATAAAGGCCCCTTAATTAATAGTGTCGATATTCATAGACATACACACTCACAAACATATATATATATATATATATATATATATATATATATATATATATATATATATATATATATCCGCTTGGTTTGGTCCGGTTTTATCTTAGAAAACCAAAACCAAATTGTTTTTCACTGGTTTTGTTTTATACAATACAAAACCAACCAAAAAACCACAATGCATGATTTTCGGTTTAACCGATTTGGTTACTAGGTTGGTTTTGTTTTTTTTTTTTCACCATGAGACCCATATGCAGATAAGACCCCATTTTCATCATCACAGATGATGCTATGCCTACAAAGTATCCAATGTTTTTGTTCGCATATGAAATGACAAATAGATATGTTATCCAACTTTATTTATAATTTGATAAATAATATATCTCATTTGATTTAACTCATGTTGACAAATAACAGTCTATTGTATATTCTAGTATTTCGAATGTCAGATAAGTTATTCTATTCTCTTTATAGAAGCAGATAGTACTTTTAGATATTTATAATTTTTGACATGTTTGACAAACCTTACGTATTTATTTATGCAGGTTTCTTTGAATTTATGTGTATCATCTAAAATTATTATTATTATTATTATTATTATTATTTTTTTTTTTTTCACAAAAGACGAAAGCTTTTATTACCAACCCGGGACTAAACAGAAACCGGCGCTACCCGGTATTTACAACAACCGGACCAACCCGGTACTGAAATCACGGCACCGGGCCGGAACAACAAGAAAAAACAACAACAAAGCCAACGAATGGATAGAAAAGTTCTTGGAGTCTTTGGCCAAAAGAGAAAATATCTAGGAAAAATTCGATGGTTGGCCAATGCATACCGGATTCCCCGGGTCCATCCATCAAATTACAACAGAAACAAACACAAAATACAAAACTAAAACAATATTTACAAACAAAAACAAAAAAAACAAAAAACTGGCAGTGCCGTCACCAATGGAGCCCACCACCACCGACCGCCGCCTTCGGGCGGAAAACGAAGCCCGTAAGAGATGACTAACGCCTCCGTCAAAAGAACGACTACCATAACCGCCAATTAAGAGCCCGGAGCCTTAACAGTGTTATGTAAGCCACGCAGCGGTGGAATGCAACCCCAGCCCGAACAAAAACAAAGAAAACCAGCAGAGGGGAGGAACGGTGAACCGCCAACGATCACCACCGGATTGATTGCGGTCAAGTTAAATTATTAACTCGATGCCTAAATAACCACTAGCAAGTGAACTAGGTTTTGAATCGCAGTATAGCTAGATAGAATCGAGGTCGATCCCACAGAGAATCAATTTGTGGATCCTGACTTAAATAGTCAACCTATTTATTTCGTTTGACAAAGATGGTCTACGACCAACATAGAATACGAGAAAAGAAAGACACACTCAAACAAATAACATGTAAACAAATAACGTAATCAACTGCCCAATTATAACCGTAATCATTTGGATCTAGACAATTTATATAACAACAAGACTCATCAACTATTAATCCGTTCATATCTATTTATATTGGCTACAAGAGTCATCCTCTAAAATTTGACGTAGCACCGGTAGGTCACTAGATCGCTGTGGTATTGTTACGTGACTTCGCCTTTTGGTGCCTCCATCTCATATAACTCACACGCTTACGACTCTAAGGATGCCGATATTAACCGTACACCTCGCCCAGGCAATATTCCTATGGTTAGCGCATTTCTAAACGATCACTCAAACTCTTGTCCAACTAACAATTACCAAGTTATAGTCTCATGCTAGTTTACGATCTACGCATAACAAGGTGCACGCAATTCCCTAATATAAACCTACCTAGATAACGTTGAACGTCCGAAGATCAATTCATGAGCCTACCTAAGAGTTTTATATCGGTATTTCCTTTTTATACGTTTTAATTAAATTAAGCGAGTGACGTAGCCATAGCCATACCTACTGAGATAACAGATTCAATTAAGCTAACCTAATCATAAAGACGTGACTGATTAACGGATGAAACAGGTTTGAAAGCTCTCGGTCGACCGAATAGGGACACTCGGTCGACCGAGTGACACCTCTCGGTCACCCGAGTACTTCATTCCCCAGATTACATCCCCGAATATATTTCTCAGCGTTTCACATACGAATCGGATTATATAGTGAGTCATCAGGACATCATATAAATTAATCTAAATACACGTAAATTAAACACATGATTCATCCATAGATAATAGGTAGAGAACGTAGGGTATGGGATCCTCATAGACAAGGTATCACCACTGCCCTAACGTCATATCCTAGATCTACATCATCTAGATATGAATAACTACTCAAACGATCAAAGCATAATTGGGAAATTGATTACTAAAAGAAAACAAGATGAAGAACTAGGGCTTACATGTTTGCACCCTCAGCTCCTCCACAAGCCTAATGAATCCTTATTTGCTTACTTGTATATATGAATTGATACTGGTGAATGCATAATAAAAATACAAAGGACTTGTGTTTATATAGAGCCTCAGCCGACATAGAAAACCGACTTAAATGCCGACACTACTGAACCCTAACCGCCTCAAACAATGTGCCGGACTGCTGCTGGGCTTCAGGCCACTCGGTCGACCGAATGCATAGGCTCGGTCGACCGAGCCTTATGTGCTTCTGGGCTTTCTTCTATTTCCGTCTTGGGCTTTCTGAACTTGTCTGCGATCCATTAAAGCTTCTCCGATGTCCATCCTTGTGCTCCAAAATGAGTTACCACAAATATTTCATGAAATACAGTCTGTAACATCAAATAATATAATAAAACCTCCTAATACATAATAACGAATCGTAACTCTCGGCATATGCAAATTAAGCATATTACGACTTATTATTGCTCTATTATAGCTCCTTTAAACTAGAATCGGGGATAAAGATCATAGAATAACGGGCACAAAATGACCGTTATCACGGATCACTGCCGAACAAGCAACTGCCACCAGATCACCGCCGGATCTCCACCAGGATCCTTCATAGACGCCACCACCAGCCGACAGATCTGAGCAGGAGTGAATCTCTGATCCGCAAAAGCCTCGCCGCCCAACGGACCCCTTCCAACTCTCAGCCCCAAAATCATGAGAAAGAGGCGCAAACAAAACACTCCCCACCTCCATCCCAACGAACCTGATCGATGAGCGGCGAGTTAAAAAGACAAAGAGAAACAACCTAACTATTTAGTAGATGAGAAGGAACCACCTCCGGCGAGTTATATATATGCTTTTTGATAAAGATATGACAAGTAGATGCACTTGTACACTTATAATGATAAGTGAATGTAAGAGTGACAAGTGTTATATTTTTGTTTCATATGTGGTAAATTTTAGACCCTTAGATTATGTTGGTGGAATCCCAATGTGGATAGACTAGATTCTCTTGTTGGTGATATAATGTGTACTACCATGTGGTGTTAATTCAATGAAAATCTATTTCTTGCTCATACAGTAAACTTTCAAGTTGGTATCAGAGCCAACGGTGCTTGGGCCAATGGAGCCACCACCATCATCAGCTTCCGGCCAAGACACCGGCCAAACCAGTAACACTTCGATGATGAGCACTGTTCCTATCACAACTCAACCTGTTCCTGCAACAACCACCATTCAAATGACAGCTCCACCAGTTTCTACCATGACTGGCCTGAATCCAAGCTCAACAATCTTCTCATTTGGATTTCCAGGAGGAATACCACAACCTACTATGGGGTTTGTTCAGAGTCCTTATTCGGTTGGATATTCCATGAATCCAAGCTCTCAGATCTCCCCTCTATTGTCAGACCTGGATTTCCTTCTTTGGTTCCTATGCATACGCATGGAGGTAATCTAAATCAAAGTTGCTCTAGTTCAATTAGATAGGAATAATTACTTGCTATGGAAATTCATTGTGCTACCTGTCATCAGAGGTCATAAATTAGAAGGGTTCCTGTTTGGCACTCACCCCTATCCACCTAAGTACTTAGGGGTACCCAATGATACCTCATCCATTGTTCTTCCTGTTAATCCTGCTCATGATGAATGGATTGTTGGAATAGTGTCCTAAACCCAATCGGGTTGGACCGGATCCGACCGGGTCGGATCATTTCTACTATTTCTTTATGTTTATACATATATAAAATGGTTTTTCGGTTGTCATATATTTGTTCTTTTAAAGAACCAATTGTGAATTGTTATATGATAACGTCCTTAGTATTAAACTGTGATAGAGAAACCATGATAGGCGATTATGGTTGATGAGATCTCTAATCACTTTAACAAGTTTGATACTTAAATATCTCTAGGCTGATGTACTATTAAACATGACATTGATAGTACCAACAGACTAGCACGTATTAGATGTCTTATGTCTTTAAGGGCAGGGATAGATCTCGTCTATCAAAGTGTAGAGCAACTTGGACTGTATGTGGACGTGTATTAGAGAATGCGTACGTTAGACTGGCCCACTTACATTAAGTGTCGCACTATGTGTCAGTTGTGTAATTATCCTTTGGACCGGAGTCTTCATGGCATCACGGTGTGATTTTGGAAAAATAGATTTATGGTAATAAGATAAATATTCAATATAAGATATTGACAATATCTTGGATTTATTTAATATAAGATATTATAATAAATGAGATAAATCAATCAATATTTTCCTTATTTTATTGGGAAAATGTTTTCTTCTTATCCACAACTATTTGGGGCGCCACTTCAACTATAAATAAGATGTGGGTGTCAAGATTTTTTGTACATCACAATTGCAAGAGCTCATAGTTCTTGTGTAAAATAGAGAGCATATTTGGAGAGTTGGAGAGAGGGGAAAAGGGCCGGTCTAGCAACCGGAGTTTTCCAATAGAAATCCATGATGGGATTCCGGCGGGCTGTTCGTGTGGACTAGCGGTAGAGGCCGAACACTTGGGCGGCTCTATGCAGAACTACTCTCCTTAGACGGTCAAAGCGTCGATCTTTTAGTTCAACCAAGGTAACCACCATTTACTACTTGTTTGTTTATTGCTTAAACGAAGTCGATCCTGGTTAAAAGGAAATAAAATTTTAAATTCATTGCGCTTCCGTAGAGATTCCTAACAGTGGTATCGGAGCTTCGAGCTTAAGCAATAAGCATGTTAATTTGCGTAGTTAATTTTATCGTTTAAATCACGTAATTAAAAGATGAAAGATTTTAGATTCTCAAAACGATACACGAAAAGAATAAAAGAAAAAAAAGGGAGTGTGGGTGGTGCTCAATGACCATTTGGCGGCACCACCACCATCCGCGCCGGCGGCAACCTTATTACGGGTATCGGTTGGCGGCCGCTATGCGGTCTCTTCCTTTTGTTTTGTGTATTTTGTGTTTCTATATGGTTCATAGTTGTGATTGGTAATTTCTCATTTGTTTAGTTGTGTCATGTGACTAACCAATGGTTCAAATAGTTTGGGTCATTGGGATACCACATGACATTAAAATAATAATGGTTTTTCCAAACTTTTTTTAGAATAGGCCTAGGCTTAGGCCACTTCCAAAATTTTGATTTTGGAAAGTGGCCCGGCCTAAACCAAAATTATTTGGCCTTTCCAAATATTTGATTGGAATAAGTTCTGTAGCCTTTTCAAATATTTGATTTGTAAAAGGCGCAGAGACTAATGCCACTTCCAAAATTTTGATTTTGGAAAGTGGTGTGCCTAAACCAAATTTGGTTTAGGAATATGCCTTTTGGTTTAGGAAACCAAAGGCATCCCTTTTGATTACGAATCAAAAGAAAAGAAACAAAAGATACATAATTTTAATTTTGATTTATTTTTAGAATAGTTCTAATTAATTAAAATTAAAATTAAAATCGTTTAAAATTAATCGTTAATTTTATTTCAATTAAAATCATTTAATTAATTAAATGTTAATTAGTTAATTGATTGGATAAAGTTATTTAATAGATTAAATGTTAATTGATTAATTAAGACGCAAGTAGTTAAATTTTAATTTTATCTTTTTTCATAAGATATTATTGTATGGATTAGATATAGTAGATATAATATGATTATATGGACCTCGATTGATCATGGACTCGACCGATATGATAGATGTGAATGATTTAATTTTTCTGTTGGTTTAAAAATTGTCCTAGGCCGTTATGAAGAACGTGACCTAGTTTATTTTCTGCATTTATTCCATTCCCGTTGGCTCCCCCCGTGTGTGGCAGGTGTATTAATTTTATTAGATAGAATTAAATGTAACAAGAATGGAGCAGAAGATGAAGACTAAAGAAAGACGAAAATAAAGATCTCATTGGAGAATGGAGCATTAAAGATCCTATTGGCGGTTGCAGCTACCTTTAGACTGTGACCCGCGGTTTCGTCAGTTTGTATTCGAAACCGCACCTAGGAAAAGTCCATGATCATACAGGTTACTTTACGAATTTATTTATTTTGTGCTTGTATTTATTTTATATGATACGATAGATGCATGACTAGGCACGATCTAGATGAATGCGTAGGATGTATGTATATAGAGATAGATATACTTGATGAGACCATAATTAAAATTAATTAAGTGAATTAATTTACATAAATACTTCCACCTCAAAAGAATCAAGTTGAAATTGCCTCCCCATATTATAATGACGGTGAAGAGCCCTTGTTCGATCCAACTCATCACCAAAGCAGGGGTTGACCTACCTCGGTATATATCGTCATTATCGAGATATGATCGGATGAGATATCACGAATATTGGGGTTATGACTTGACTAAGAATTCTTTCGGCCACCAGCCAAAGCGGGGTCGTTTGGATTTTAGATGCAAGGGTTTGACTATTTCATAAGATGAAAATTTGTCAAAGAGTTGACTAGCTAGTCAAACAACAAGAGTCGTATATGATACGATTAACAAAGGGATGTTGTCTACCTATTAGACTATTTTCGGCCCACCAGCCAAAGCGGGGGTTGCGGTAGTTTAGTGGGATCTTGTCCACTAAAGAAATTAATAATTCTTGAAAGTCAATTGGAAGTAGTTGACTAGTAGGAGCAAAATCATAAACCAAAAGACCATTTTTGATTTTGCGTGTATAAACAACAACACTCTTTTATCTTTATTTTTATGTTGTAGTTTTAGCAAACTTTATATTTATGTTTTTATTCTCGAATAGTAAAACCAAATTATGACTATTATCTTTTGAGAAACGTTCTCAAATATGGTTAAGTAATTTTAATCCTTTTAAAATAAGCAATGACACGAGAAATCCCGTTATAGTAGTTAGAGACAAGGAGACTACATATTTGATGCAGTACTCTAAGGCTTTAATTATTAATGAAAAGCGGAAGCTGATGACATTGGATACGATCCAATATGATCATTCTGTCATACGATGACAATTAATTCAAACGTTGGATGAGAATGACCACATCTAATTTTGGAAACGTTGTTTTCAAAATTATAAGATTTAAGTATCGACTTAATTCTATCATTGCTTAGAGGTTAATTAAATAGTCAATGTTTTGAATACGATTCAAAAGGTTAGATAAACTATTTAATAAACTTAAGATTTTCTTTATGAAAGGAAATTAAAGACATAGCTCTTGTGATCTTTCTTAAGTCTTATGAAAACTACACTAAGAAATATTTACAAGTGCTTAAAGGATTGAAAGGAAAGTTAGGGCATGTGCTTAAATAGAGAACTTATTGAAGTTTCAATTTTAGGCAAGTGAGTTGAGATAAATCTATCTAAGTTCAAGTCAACTCTTAGATATATGATATCTTACGAGTGTGATTAAATTAGAAAGGTTTATATAAAGATATGGAAGGTGAAGCAAACGTTGTGACATTTACCATATTCTAAATCTAGTAAACCGATAAGGGA
This sequence comes from Gentiana macrophylla, assembly GCA_026214975.1. Lineage (NCBI taxonomy): Eukaryota > Viridiplantae > Streptophyta > Magnoliopsida > Gentianales > Gentianaceae > Gentiana > Gentiana macrophylla. The sequence continues at coordinate 41,207,331 of CM047810.1, forward strand.
ACTAAATAAATGTTATTATGTTCCGGTTCTTATGAAGAACATGTTATCAGTTGCTTGTTAGGGTTTAGCAGACATATTCAATTGTAAAGAATAAATGTTATTTCGATAAAGTTGGAAGGTCACTAAATCTAACATACTAGATTGATGTCACTATATAGTTGATATATGTGATGAGATCTCAACTAAATATTTGTATGGTTGTTATCCTTAATATTTTTGGTTGTTCTAGACATAGTCTCTCTGGAAGGAAAGCGTGTAATTAAATGTCATTCTGATGATGTTGAACCATATGATTATGAATCATGTGGGTTATATGTATCTTATCCAAAGAGGACTAAAATATCCTTTTAAGAAAAGGTTATAAAATCTAGAAAGTTGTCTAAAGCCAAAACATACCGATGTTTGTTGGCTTATGACAATTAATGCCACAAATAATTGTTTATTAATCTCTACGACTATTTTTAGAAATAGTCAAGTGTACTCAGAGAAGTGCATAATTCGGAAAGCCCTAAAAGTTCGAGCTAGTACGAATATGAGATTGACGAGCTACTCAGGAATTAATCTTCAATTGGATTGAAGTAATTAATACCTGAATGGTGTTTCAGAATTCGAAAAGGAATAAGATTCTCCCTTGAAGGATACCATCTTTGGGATACGCAATTAAATTGTGTTCCCAGAATGGAAACAACACTTTATATGATAAAGGTGTGACATAATCCATGCGAAGTATCCCTTACCCGTTTCGGGATAGTGCCCTTATACTTAATCGAGTTCCAAAGAATAAAGGTTGAATAAATTCCATATTAGATATGGAAGGGGATAATGTTGAATCTATCTTAAAACGATGATTTGAAGTTGTCATAGGCAAAGTCAGAAAGGCTTGGAGCCTAGTACGACATATGCGACTTTGTGGAATATCTTAGCACGTATGCTAGATATTATTTACTTGTCCGCGGAGCAAAATGTTTGTCTTCAAACATGTTGTCTTCTAGAGGAAGTGTTTCTTCCAAAAGAAACAGTGGGAGTAAATTAAATCTCAAAAGAGTTTGAGAACCACAAAGATATATTCAACCACTGGAACATTAGCAGACGCCGCATAGCGATGAGGTGTAGAACACTGCTTAGTGCACACAAAATTTATGTAAGTCTGTGGATAACCTCAAGCCTAAAAAGACTACTGGTATGTTCATCTTGAAGAATGAATATCTCACGACTTATGAATGAATGTTCGAGAGGCAAGATTGAGAGATATGGCCAGGAGCCATAATATCTGAATTGGATTCCATCAGTGACAACCAGGTTGTGAACCTAGTCTATCTTACCTAGAGGGAATGTCCCTGTAAGGCTGAGCCCAGTTCTATTCAGATAATACTTGTTATAACTTCGTGTCATGACTATATGATAGTGTTGAAGACGTTGGGCAAACCGCTCGATGTTCATAGATGATAACATGGTATGTGAGCCCACGAGATCCATTTATGGACTCAAACAAGTTTCTCTAGACGATTTCTTTGTTTGATAATCAAAGAAGTTTGATTTAGTCAAAAGAAGGATATGCCCAATGTGCAAGATGTATAGTGGGAGTGTGTTACAATTTTAGAGTAAGATATTAGATATCTCTCTCAGGAGTTGCCACCCCATGTCACAGTCAATTAATGTTTGGTAGTTCAAGGTCTTTACGAAAGTACTTGGATTGGCAGTTCATATTTTTGGAAATAAGAATCTATAGCGATAGATTTAACTGCTGTTAGATTATAGTTTACCTATATAGATGTGATGCTAAAAGAGTTTAGCATAGATCGCGTAAGGAGATACTGCTAGCTAGCTGGTGTTCTCAAGATCTATCTATGTTAGGACGTTAGTCCTAAAGATAAGGTGAAAAAATAATGATAATTACGAAGGTTTCCTTTGCTACTGCGATAGGAACCATCATAGAGGTAATGCCGGATGTTCATAGTCCATGTATAGTCATGAGCAAGTATGAAAGTAAATCTGGTGAATGTCGAGAATTTCCTTAAACAAGTTAAGGACGATTCCTAGTTTATTGAAGCTTGGAAGCGAATAAATATAGTTATACAGACGTATATCCTGAGTCTTAAGAAGGCGAGTGGGAGCTACAGTCTGGGTTTGCAGTCGCTTTGATTAAGTGATACAGTGAGCTGGAAATGTTCTAGCCTATGGGTCACTGTAAATTCTACAACTGAGCCAAAACACAGTATTGCCTTGGAGGCACAGCGGGAGCAGTACATGGATCTAGAAGGTTGATTCCTGAACCTTGTACGGTTCTTCCACCTTTTCTATATAGCTGATATAGTAAGTGGATTTATTACTTGAAGCAAAGACAAGGGTCTCGTCAGAGATTCGTGTGTGTGTTGAGGTGGTTCCTTTGACTTGGTCACTTAGAACATGATATGAAGATAGTCTGAGTCCCCACGGATAGCGATCCGTTTATGGCTAGGGCTGGTTATGAGTATTGCGTGAGATTCTTGTGTTTCAACTTGGTATTGTGTGTTTGAGTGATTGGTTTTAGGCCAATTGGGAGATTGTTGGAATAGTGTCCTAAACCCAATCGGGTTGGACCGGATCCGACCGGGTCGGATCATTTCTACTATTTCTTTATGTTTATACATATATAAAATGGTTTTTCTGTTGTCATATATTTGTTCTTTTAAAGAAGCAATTGTGAATTGTTATATGATAACGTCATTAGTATTAAACTGTGATAGAGATACCATGATAGACGATTATGGGTGATGAGATCTCTAATCACTTTAACAAGTTTGATACTTAAATGTCTCTAGGCTGATGTACTATTAAACAGGACATTGATAGTACAAACAGACTAGCACATATTAGATATCTTCTGTCTTTAAGGGTAGGGATAGATCTCGTCTATCAAAGGGTAGAGAAATTTGGACTGTACGTGGACGTGTATTAGAGAATGCGTACGTTAGACTGACCCACTTACATTAAGTGTCGCACTATGTGTCAGTTGTGTAATTATCCTTTGAACCAGAGTCTTCATGGCATCACGGTGTGGATTGTCATGCTTTGACACTATTGAGGTTTCCCCTAACCACGGGGCGATCATACGGTAGTGATTGGGTGTGATACTGAAGCATGCGGAGTATACATGATTGGTCGTCCAGGAATCGCGTATCCTATGATTGGGATCGAATATCCGAAATGGTCTTCTTATAAGGAATATCTTACTCTCGTGAATCTTTGCAAAGTATGAGTAAATGAGTTACTTCGAGAGAGCATGATATCCAGATTATAAGATACGATCGTTAATGTATCGACACTCGAGACACGATCGTATGAATATTATTACAGCGATAGGATTGTAAGTTACACGGTAACTGTTTCACATTAAATGTAGTAGTCATTGCATTTGACTCTTCCGATGATTGGGGGTCACGGTGTATTGCTAAACCCTATTCCGTGATCGTTAGGCATGAAGGGCATTTTCATAATTTGCACTTCTTGTCTACGGCCAACATATTCGGAAGCCTATCGGGTCACACACATATGAACATCTAGCCGGATTAAAATGTGGTTATAGATGATAACCAAATAAGGAACGTTTATCTCACGACTATAAAGGTTATAGTGGTAAATTAATATGGTGGTATTTATTTATTATGAATAAATATAATACAAAATATTAATTATGATGATTAATTAAATATGTATATTGATACATATGAATTTCTAAATTATGTATATATGTGATATACATGGATTTTGTAAATTAATTAATCATAGTATTATATTATTAATTAAATATATATGGCCAAAATTTAAGTGTGTATGACACACGTATATTGCCTAATGAATGGCGCCATCTTGTGTGTATTTGGATACATTTGGATTGTGCAATTTAATTAATAAGATTACCATAATATTAATATTAGATATTAATAGATTTTGGAAAAATAGATTTATGGTAATAAGATAAATATTCAATATAAGATGTTGACCATATCTTGGATTTATTTAATATAAGATATTATAATAAATGAGATAAATCAATCAATTATATTTTTCTTATTTTATTGGGAAAATATTTTCTTCTTCTTCACAACTATTTGGGGCGCCACTTCTACTATAAATAAAAGGTGGGTGTCAAGCTCTTTTGTACATCACAATTGCAAGAGCTCATAGTTCTTGTGTAAAATAGAGAGCATCTTTTGGAGAGTTGAAGAGAGGGGAAAAGGGCCGGTCTAGCAACCGGAGTTTTTCAATAGCAATCCATGATGGGATTCCGGCGGGCTGTTCGTGTGGACTAGCGGTAGAGGCCGAACACTTGGGCGGCTCTATGCAGAGCTACTCTCCTTAGACGGTCAAAGCGTCGATCTTTTAGATCAACCAAGGTAACCACCGTCTACTACTTGTTTGTTTATTGCTTAAACGAAGTCGATCCTGGTTAAAAGGAAATAAAATTTTAAATTCCGCTGCGTTCCCGCGTAGATTTCCTAACAGTGGTATCGGAGCTTCGAGCTTCGAGATTAAGCAATATGCATGTTAATTTGCATAGTTAATTTTATCGTTTAAATCACGTAATTAAAAGATGAAAGATTTTAGATTCGCAAAACGATACACGAAAAGAAAAAAAAGATAAAAAAGAGGGAGTGTGGGTGGTGCTCGGCCGACTGACGGCGGCACCACCATCGTCCGGCGGCCGGCGGAAGCCTTATGGCTGTTGGCTGGCGGCTGCTTGGCGGGTCTCTTCCTTTTGCTTTGTGAATTTTGTGTTTCTATATGGTTCATAGTTAGGATTGGTAATTTCTCATTTGTTTAGTTGTGTCATGTTGCTAACCAATGGTTCAAATAGTTTGGGTCATTGGGATGTCACATGGCATTAAAATAATAATAGTCTTTCCAAACTTTGTTTGGAATAGGCCTAGGCCTAGGCCACTTCCAAAATTTTGATTTTGGAAAGTGGCCAGGCCTAAACCAAAATTATTTGGCCCTTTTCAAATATTTGATTTGTAAAAAGCCTAGACCTATGTCATTTCCAAAATTTTGATTTTGGAAAGTGGCCAGGCCTAAACCAAATTTGGTTTAGGAAGATGCCTTTGGTTTATGAAACCAAAGGCATCCCTTTTGATTACGAATCAAAAGGAAAGAAACAAAAGAGACATAATTTTAATTTTGATTTATTTTAAGAATAGTTCTAATTAATTAAAATCGTTTAAAATTAATCGTTAATTTTATTTCGATTAAAATCATTTAATTAATTAAATGTTAATTAGTTAATTGATTGGATAAAGTTATTTAATAGATTAAATGTTAATTGATTAATTAAGACGCAAGTAGTTAAATTTTAATTTTATCTTTTTCATAAGATATTATTGTATGGATTAGATATAGTAGATATAATATGATTATATGGACCTCGATTGATCATTGACTCGACCGAAAGGATAGATATGAATGATTTAATTTTTCTGTTGGTTTAAAAATTGTCCTAGGCCGTTATGAAAAACGTGACCTAGTTTATTTTCTGCATTTATCCCTATCCCGTTGGCTCCCCCCTTGTGCGGCGGGTGTATTAATTTTATTAGATAGAATTAAATGTTACAAGAATGGAGCAGAAGATGAAGACCAAAGAAAGACGAAAATAAAGATCCCATTGGAGAATGGAGCATTAAAGATCCTATTGGCGGTTGCAGCTACCTTGAGACTGTGACCCGCGGTTTCGTCAGTTTGTATTCGAAACCGCACCTAGGAAAAGTCCATGATCATACCGGTTACTTTACGCATTTATTTATTTTGTCCTTGTATTTATTTTATATGATACGATAGATGCATGACTAGGCACGATCTAGATGAATGCGTAGGATGTATGTCTATAGAGATAGATATACTTGATGAGACCATAATTAAGTGAATTAATTTACATAAATACTTCCACCTCAAAAGAATCAAGTTGAAATTGCCTCCCCATATTATAATGACGGTGAAGAGCCCTTGTTCGGACATCCATCCGTCAAAATTCCGAGTCAAGTTATGAAGAGTTGTGATGTTCCTTTCAGTAATGAAATAAACTTTTGTGATGCTTGTCAGTATGGTAAACACCATGCTTTGCCTTTTAGTAGTTATGAGATTGTTACTGCTTTTCCCCTTGAACTTATACACACGGACTTATGGGGACCAGCAACTATTCAGTCAGTGTCTGGTTTCACCTACTATATACACTTTCTGGATGATTACACACGTATTACTTGGATTTATCCCTTAAAAGTTAAATCAGATGCTTTACAGGCCTTATTGCACTTCAAAAAACTTGTAGAAAACCAGTTCTCTCTTAAAATTAAAACTGTTCAGTCTGATTGGGGAGGAGAATATAGGTCTTTTGTTCATGTGCTGAAAGAATGTGGTATACACTTTAGACATCCTTGCCCTCATATTCATGAGCAAAATGGAAAAGCTGAGAGAAAACATAGACACATCATTGAGCTGGGTCTTACTTTAATGGCACAAGCCAAATTGACACTCAAATTTTGGTGGGAAAGTTTTCAGCATGCTGTTTTTCTTATTAACTACATTCCAACACCTATTTTGAACAACTTATCACCCTTTGAAAAGCTCTTTAATCTTAAACCTATCTACACAAACCTTAAGGTGTTTGGATGTGCTTGTTTTCCTTTTCTTAGGCCATATTAACAGACATAAGTTTGATTTCCATACCAGAAAGTGTGTGTTTATTGGTTTTAGTGATAGTCACAAGGGTTTAAGTGTTTGGACCTTTCTGGAAGGATTTATATTTCTAGGCATGCTATTTTTAATGAGGAAGAATTTCCCTTTCAGTCAGGGTTTCCACCATCTGCAAATGTTGTGCAATCTGCACCACCTAGCCAATATGTGTCCCTTGACACCCCAGTTTATTCTGAATTCTTAAGTCCTTTTGAGCAACGTGGTACATCTGTACATGACCCTGATACATCTTTGAACAATGCGTCATTCATCTGATTTTGTCACTCCTCCTATGTCCCCTGCACATAGTGCAGAGAGCAGTCATATCTCACCTTTGTATTCTCATGAGGCTCCACTACAAGTCAACATTCACCATCTCCATCACAATCACCATCACCATCACCATCACCATCACTATCACCAATACACTCACCAGTTCCTGCACCACCTCCAACCAGCCATCCTACGCAAACTAGATCCAAAAGTGGTATCTTCAAACCTAAAACCTACTCATATCTAGCCTCTGCATCTTCTTCAACTAAACCTGAACCTACCACAATGACTGAGGCATTGAATCAACCTCAGTGGTTGGATGCCATGAAGGCTGAATATCAGGCCCTTGAAAAAAATCAGACATGGGAGCTGGTTCCTCCCTCCAAACATCAGAAACTTATTGGAAACAAGTGGATTTTTAAATTAAAGTTGAATCTAGATAGTACAATCAACAAGCATAAGGCTAGACGTGTTGCACAAGGTTTCAGTCAAAGTTGTGGTATAGACTTTCGTGATACCTTTAGTCATGTGATTAACCAACAATCATTAGAGTTATCTTGGCTATAGCAGTTCATCTTAATTGGGATATATAGCATATTGATGTGAATAATGCCTTTTTGAATGGGAGATTGCAGGAGGATATCTTTATACCTCAGCCAGCTGGTTTTGTGGATCCTAGAAAGACACATTATGCGTGTCATTTGAAGAAGGCTTTGTATGGGTTAAAATAGGCCCCAAGAGCATGGTTTGATGCTCTCAAGTCCTATCTTCTGACTCCGGTTTTTAAACAATCCACCTTTGATACCTCTCTATTTGTTTTTAAAGACTCAAAAGTTAATGTGTTTGTTCTTATATATGTGGATGATATTCTAGTCACAGGTAACTCTACTGCAGCTATCAACACCTTCATACATAAACTGGACTAGAAGTTTGTTCTGAAATCTCTAGGATCAGTCAGTCATTTTTTGGGAGTTAAGGATTACAAAGATGCCTCTGGCTTATATCTTACTCAAGCTCACTATGCCACACAGCTATTGCACAGACTTGACATGGATAATATTAAACCCTGCAGCACTTCTATGGTATCACACAATGAGCTAATTCCAAATTCTGGCCCTATGATGACAAATCCTACCTTGTACATAAGCACAATTGGGGCATTGCAATATTTGACACTCACCAGACCTGACATTGCCTTCAGTGTCAATACTCTCAGTCAATTTATGGCTACTCCAACAGAACTTCACTGGCAGAGAGTCAAAAGGCTCCTGAGATATGTGAAATGAACTTTACATCTAGGTTTGCTAAAAGCATTCCTCTGATTTACATATACAAGGATACTCTAATGCTGATTGGGCTACTTCTTCACATGAAAGAAAATATGTATCTGGTTTTTGTATCTATCTGAGATCTTCTCTTATTTCTTGGACATCCAAGAAGCAGCATTGTGACATCCCGATTTCTTAACGCTTTTCTATCGTTTAGTATTCTATAAACAATGTCTTTTTACGTTGATTTTAGTTGTCTAAGATATCATATTTAAATCTTTATTTTTATGATAATTGACGACTTTAGAAAGATCAATTATGTAACTTGTAGTAACATATATATTATAAATATATACGTGTTTATGTGTATATGTGTAAATAGATTATGCATGTGTGTGTATATGTGTATATATATATTAGTAGCATATGTCTTAATGATGAAAATTATGCATTTGTGTAACAATGAATACAAGAAAACATATATACATATTATGTATAAATTAGTCATGGATATATATACATGAGGTATGTACTGCGTAAGATAATATTTGGATATGTCTTCCACTAATTCAAGTAGAGTTTACGTGGCAGATGCAAGTTTGGTGACTAATATTTATGTGATATATATGGCTGATTAACTTGTATCATTTTGACACATAATACAGTCTATTGCCTACTTATATCATTTTGACACATAATACAGTCTATTGCTTATTATACTTATGATCTACGTGAAGGCTTTGGGGTTTAGAAAATTTTCAGTAACATTATGACTCGTGGGCTTTGGGGTTTAGTCAGTGGTGACTCATACGTTTTTGAATTGGCTATAAAAGCCTATAAACCATTCGTATACATGTATATTATATATATACCATATAATAAAAATCATGTTGTAATTCGGGAGTAGTTGTTACACATATGAGGTCCCGTAGAGAGACAATCGGTGTTCGATTAATAGCATTGTGTGGGAGATTATGTCAAAGTGATATCAACAGAGAAGACTAGTAGTTATCCAATATCACTGTGAGGTTCCTTATTTGTTTATATATTGTTATACATTCCTTTTAACGTTTGTTAACGGTATATCTATCCAACCTACTTGAATAGATATAAGTTTTATTTGTTATATCTTATCACCATAATTGTTTTATGAGTGTTAATGACACGGGTAAGATGTGTAATTTTAATTTATATATGAGTTTGAAATTGTTACTCTGGTATTATCTGTTATATCGATCTGGCATCCTGGGGCTCTGTCAACCGTTTTAAACTGTTTTATCTCCGTTAAATTCTATTTAACTGAGATGTATATTTGTATCATAGGTTCTTTTGTCAAATCTACAAGTTCAATGTATTCTCGGATTGCGATAAAACATCTCTTGAACACCACTACTTGATTGTGTGGGTTTTCTTAGCCACTACCTTTGGTTCCAAAGTACCACACAAGTATCCACCGAAGATATTCTTCATTATCTTCTTTGATTTCGCAATCGAAACACAGTCAGACCATACACACTCACTTCGACCTAGTTGATTCCGTTATCACTGATTTTAATCGTCGTGTAGAATCCTACCATCAAACCTTTATCATCAGTTGTTTCTTACATCTTGTGGGATACTGGTTGTTTTCCACAGTTTAACTTACATTGCCACGATGATACGTTTATCTATCCTGCCAGTTTGGCCCTGTATACTTGGTTTGGCTAAGCCACTTATGCCTTTGTTATCCTTTCTCTTTACTTCAAGGCTAAGCCATGATTATCGAGATAAACTTGAGATATTCTGATCTCTCAAGGAATCAACATCATTTGTGAGAGCTCTTATGTCTTCATCACCACTTGGTGATTAAAGTCTTCCACTGATTGGTCACTTATCAGAAGTGTCCATCTGCAACATCCATTTGTCCTCTTTTGCTGAATCCCTGGAGCTAATAACATCTCTGTTGTGGATATCTTTCTGGAGTCACCGTGAGACTCGTTACCCCTTATACATTGTTGTGATTCGTGTCATGCGAGTGTGGATCTCTTAGATCTACATATGTATGTTAACTGTTCAATGATAATACATGTAACATATACATTTGTATTTGTGTCACATGCAAAATGTGTAGTCTTATTATGTGATAAGTGTAATATCACTTCTGTGCCACTTGAATTATTGTTTCCGTGTTACTGTTATTGTTATTGTGCCTTTTTGGCTACTGATTGTTATCGTGATGCCTTTATGGCTACTAAATAAATAGTGATACGGTGTGCCAATTTGGTTGACCGTTACTGGGGCCCGCAGGCGGGGACTTGATTGGTTGGGAAAGCTTTGGGTGATAACTCGGTCATTTCTAATCTGCTTTCGCCTTGGTCAAGCGTGGTTAGGAGGTTTAGCCATGTGAGATCAAAGGCTCGGCGGATGTTCCGGACATCCGCACTCGACCGCCGTTTATTTCGGCATTGGAGTGTGCGGTAGCTTCATCTGATTCTAAGGGGTTACAAGGTTGGTATCTGGTTAAATCTGCTGTCTGGTATGATCTTTGACCCTTATGTGGCCACGACTGTTTATATACATACTATTGAATGTATAAATCTGCTTATCTGCTCTGAGTAGTTTCAACTATTGTACTTTTGGTGAAAGTTACACACTATACACGCACTGAACCTCACTGAGTTTAAAAGCTCACACCTCTTGCGAAACCTTTTTCAGTGTTACAGGTACAACCGGTTACCTCGAGTGGATTCCAAGTGGATGACTAGAAGATAGAAATGATGATGAGAGTGATGTCATTATTTGGGATCTAGCTGGTGCTATGCCAACGTGTTAGATAGAAGGTTGTAATTAATCATTTATAGTCTGATGATGGAATTATTTATGAAATGGTTGTAAAACATTTATGGAGTGTATGAATTACATTAATAGATTTATTTATTGGGATTCTAGTTATGTTCTGAAGTCGCGGCGAGAGCTTCGCAGGCCGCTCCCACACCGACCCTTAGTGGTAGGGAGCCGGGCCGTGACAAGCATGTAGTGGCTAGATCTAACACAGAAGCAGAGTATAGATCATTGGCTCAAGCTACTGCAGAAATCACCTGGTTGAAGTTTTTGCCAGCTGAACTGGCCAATGGCCATCCCTTTGTCCCAGAATCCTATTATATGGTGTGATAACACCAGTGCTACCTTCCTAGCTCACAATCCTATGTTCCATGCTAGGACTAACCATATTGAAGTGGATGTACATTTTGTCAGAAATCAAGTGCTTCCAAGCAATTCCATGTAGATATGTGCCCTCTCATTCAGTTAGCTGACACCTTAACTAAACCTCTTGGTACTACTGCTTTTGCTGCTGCAAGGTCCAAACTATACTTAGTAGATACCAAGTTTCGTTTTAGGGGGGATGATAAAGATATAGATAAGTAGATGCACTTATACACTTAAATGATAAGTGAATGTAAGAGTGACAAGTGTTATATTTCTGGTTCATATGTGTTAGATTTTAGACCCTTAGATTATGTTGGTAAAATCTCAAGGTAGATAGACTAGATTCTCTAGTTGGTGATATAAGGTGTACTACCCCGTGGTGTTAATTCAATAAAAATCTATTCCTTGCTCATACGGTAAACTTTAAAGTCTTTTAAATGTTTTAGCCCATTTTGACTTTTGTTTTTAGTTTAATAAATTTTATTTTCTACTATAGTAATATAATTTTCTTGCCGTGTATGGAAGTCTTACTATATTCTCTTTAACTTGTGTATGTGGATCATATTGATCGAACCACAGACCACACACATCGATCGAACCACATAAATTTGAAATTTTGTTTTTTATTCCGTTAATTATTTTGTGTTATCGTTATTATGTTTTTTTTTTTTCTGTTATCTTAAGGGCTAAAGTAAATTAACTTTGTAATATATTCTACAATAGGAAGGGTTTGTGCCACCTGTGTACTGGGACGGATCCACGTGACCCCACTCAAATTTAAAAATAAAAAAAAAATTGAAACGACGTCGTTTTGATAAAAAAAAATTCAATTTTGAGCTATTACCCGCCCAACCCGATTCTGACCCAGAAATTTTGACCTAATTACCCGTCCAACCCGGAAATTTTGATAAAATTACTCGCCCGACCTGATTTTTTTTTACGGTTACTATATTTTTGTGACGGATGACCCTACTGAATTTTGGCTCTAGATCCGCACTGCCGGTGTATGTAGATCACATGGATCGAACAACGTATAGTTATTGTTTTTGTATTTCTATTCTATTAATTATTTTGTGTTACCGTCATCATATGTTTTGCTTTTTCATTTTCTGTTACCTTAATGGCTCGTTTGTTAGGCATGAATGGAATAAAATGACAGGAATGGAATGGAATTGAATAATTTATTCCAGTCACGCGTTTGTTATGCATGATAATAGAATATCGTCATTCAATTCCAACGTTTGTCCTCGGTATAATAGAATGAAAATTTACAATTCCTTTGTTTGGTAAAATAGAAAGTTTGATGGAAATAAATTTAAATTTCAATGTTTTTTTTAAGGAAATTACCAATTCTGTATGTCGCATGAATAGGATGGAAAAAAATGATTTTTCCAGTGTTTGTGTATAATTATAAAGTAACAGAATTGAATGAAATTTTATTCCAACGAAATGAAAACAGTCTATTTTCATTAGCATAGAAAATGTATGAAATGAGATGCAATGGAATGAAAATTTACAAAACACGTGGGTGGTGTGTCTGGGGAGGTGGGGAGGGTGGGTGGTGGGATGGGGTGGGGTAGGGTGGGTAGGCGTAGGGGTGATTTTTATTTTTTTAAACAAACCTTGCAAATTTTAGTAATAATTTCAACACATTGCCACTACCAGAAAATGTATGGAATGAGATGGAAATGAAAATTGATAAAACACGTGGGTGGTGGGTATGTGCGAGGTGGGGGGCCGGTAGGTAGGTGTGTGAATTTTTGTTTTAATTTTTTTCTCACCCCATGCTACTATATTCGAAATGTAAATATCTACAAAAGATAAAGATCGTAAATTAGTCAATAGCCAATATAGTAGATCAAATGTTATAATTATCTAGACATCAACCACTATAAACATTTTTACATTCCATTCAAATTATATTCTACCGGAATTATCGTACAAAATCATAGCACATTATACATCCGTGCATTACATGTTTACATTCCATTGGAAACATACCACATTATCATAGCACAATATACATCATCATATATCGACAAAACTATTTTCACTTGCTACGCTAGTTAGGACTAGCCTATCCAAAAAATGCAACATAGTGCAATACCAAGCAAAATAACTACCATCACAAAAACCTACCGCCATGGTCCAAAACAATACCAAAACCATAGTCCACAATGATCAAACATTATGATCTTTGAGATTAGGATCATGAACACGGCCATTAAGTAGTGAAGTCACAAATCTCGATTTCTTTTCATGATCCCATTCACTGAACATATTTATCATTTCAACATCCTTACCAATGTTATCCAAAAGGAACACCTCCTGCTCAGTTGACATCATGGGGTAAATTTTCATAATATCACGCGTTAGTTGCCTTTGCATCTCCATTTTCTGGGTCGGCCTGTAAAGCTACAGATAAAACAATTCCCGTTTCAGTTATTTTCTCACCAATTTCTTTCATGGCTGATGCATTTAAATATTTAATAAATTCTCATTAGTAGGACTGCTTCTCTTTCTTTTTCTAGTCTGCTGGACAGCCGGGATAGAATATTCCATTCCATTCTAGGCAAACAAACGAGCCATTATTTCATTCCATTCTATACAAACAAACGAGCCATAAGGATGCCCTTAAGTAAATTAACTACGTAATATATTCTACAATAGGAAGGGTGTGTGCCAATATAACTGCATCAATTAAAGCCTTGTGCCGATATATGTTTTTGGGATGCTACATCTATTAAGTCGCTCTAGTGACTATTTGTTTAAAGTAGAAGTTTTTAACCGTAGTTCTTGTTTTTTTTTTTTTTTTTTTTTTTTTTTTTTTTTTGGTCTCAAATAGGACTTGAACCCTGATAATTGTTAAGTTATGACCAATTTAACCACTAAACCGATACGTTGTTGATTTTAATCGTAATCTTCTTTTTTTTTTTTGAGAAATAAGCGTAATCCTTTATATGTAACAATTTATATATCGACTATCATGGTTACATTTGATACAATTATATTGAAACTAATACAATATTTCGTTTCAAATATCATGCCTAACAATTTATATATATTTTTTGGGAAACAATTGATGAACGCTTTTCGCTAACCGATTGACGAAGGATGAATGGAGTAAATAATTGATGAAATTTTTTTTTGGGAAACCATTGATGAACTCTTTTTCGCTAACCGATTCATGAAGGATGAATATAATATCGTTTCCCAAACACTACAAAATTATACAGTCGTTTTCTTGCTTTTAGTTTTAGAAACAATTGATGAACACTTTTCACTTATTGATATTTGAAGGATGAATACTGTTTTTTTTTTTAACAGAGTCGAGGAAAAAGGTCCGGATATATCAAAAAACAGGGATGTATAGTTGCTATCAATGTAAAAGTTAAATTGTACCGAATGTCTTTTTAGAAAACTCATTCTCTCTCTCCAATTAATACAATGCACCTGTACCAATAATTTGCATTTTGCCAGCTCTTAGCTTCCAACGTTCGAGAGAAGTTAAAAATCTCAGTAAAATTTTATTAGTGTATTTTGCTGCTCTCTTTGATTTAGCATCCGGTTTAGTGTGTTTGGCCTTCATGGAGTTTTCGGTTTGTCAAAACTTTCCTGCGGGTCCTTCGCTTTGACAGTTATTTGGTTGTTTAGTTAGGGATGCGATCACACCTGTCCAATTTGTGGGAAAAATTAGGATTTTGGTCCTCTAACTTGGTCTACTTTGGATTTTAGTCATGTTCCGGTGAGAAAAATGGTCCTCTAATGATTCAACTCAGTTTAAACGGTTTGGGTTTTCTTGCTCTAGGAGAAAATAAAGAATAGTTTTTGTTATGGACTGAACTTAAGAAATAAGCTACCTACGTATCCAAAATATATTTGGAATCAAGCCCAATCGTAGTTCAAGCAGTTATGCACCAAAGTGGAGTTAGTGGGTAGTTATGCATTCTATCCACGTCTCACATTTATATAACGGCTCTTTTGTACAGGTGTTCATCTTTGATCTGCTCCATCTCGACCAAAGATCTGTTGTGGCTGTCATGACTAGGGACCTGCCCTGGTCGTGACCTATGGCCGTCATGACTAGGGACCTGCTCTGGTCGTGACTTATGGCCATCATGACTAGGGACCTGTCTTGGTTGTGACCTATGGCCGTCATGACTAGGGACCTGCCCTGGTCGTGAACTATGGCCGTCATGACTAGGGGCATGTCCTGGTCGCGACCTTACTTCCGGGTCAGGGGTGTGGTTCTGGATGTATGACACGTGGCACGTATCCGGGTCACCCTCAATCAAAGCCCCCCAGATCTTAATCACTGTGGCTCTATCTTGAAAACGGATTAAGATCTGAAGCTCACCACACTTCCACGTGTATCGAATAGGTGGCGTAATCAATGTTGCGTCGGTTATTTCAAACGCCACCATAATGACTTATGTAATCTTTCCAGACGACGCGTAGTCGGAACGTCCCATCCTTTGATGAAAAGCTATTAAACCCATCAACTCCTGCAAATAGTCGTCATTATCTATATCTAAAGATATCAGATCTGCTCGATTTGCGCATTGAATTACCAAGTAAGTTATTTCTCTTCTTGTGCGATTTCCTTTATTTCTTATGAATCCAGATCAACCTGGTACATCAAACCATGGTGAGGATCAACCTGGTACATCACTTCTTTTATTCCTGCTCTTCTTGAGTCACCCCCGGCTGAGTATAGTATTTCTGGGTTATCTGCACCCATAAGAGCTCTAAAATGACCCACGAGACAAAAAAGATGATGGCTTGTCATGCAATTGATTCCAAATTGAGTGATTTTGATATCACTAAAATTTGCGATAGGTATGGGATAAACAAGGATGTTTACGCCCCCACTCGACCTGAACCTGGAAAAAGTGCAGCTGCTCCTCCTTCTGGGTACTGTGCGGTTTATAAGGAGCAATTTGAATACGGCCTTAGATTTCCTCTTCCTCCTGCTTATTTGGAGATACTCCGATATTATAATCTAGGGATTGGTCAGATAGTCCCTAACAGTATAAGAATTATCACCGGTTTCTTGATTTGGTGTAGGTGCTTTGTCACCCCTTTCACGTTGTTACTTTTTAGGACTTTTTATCAATGTAAACAGATTAAGAATAGTCCTGGCTGGTATTTCTTTTGTAGAAGAACCAATAGTCTGAGTAGCATACCTCTGATTAAGAAAACCGATCAATCCTTCCCAGATTGGAAAAAACATTTCTTCTATATTAGGCCTCAAACCGCCAGGGATTTAGGTAAGTGGAACACTTCTACTAAGAATAGCGATGTGTTGGAAAGCAAGATGGATAAGAAGTTGCTAAAAGGCATTAGAGGGTCTAGCATATATCTGGGTCTAAAGAACTATAGCTCCAATTTAATCGATGCTGCCCACTTGGAGACCGCTGGTCCAGAGCCTTATATTGAGCTATCAGAGGAGAGATACAATATAAGTAGGATTCCTGATTTTGAATTTTTATGTACCTTCTCTGATGCACGCTTTTAATTATTTGTTGATGTTTTCAGTGGCAAGTTTCACCGATATCGTCCAGATAGCTGATGATGCCTTACCTCCCAGGGACCAGGATGCATCTGAACCCATTACCAACCCGAACTTACCTGATCCTACTGCCAACCCTGTTGATGCTCATCCAAATGAACCCTCAGTTGAAACGGATCCTGCTGATGATGATTCTGAGAAAACAATCGACAACCAGATGGTCCAACGCACCTCTCAGGTGGAGACTACTACTGAGATTAGCCGTCCTTCAAAATGCATCAGATCTTATAGTCAAATTGATGAAGGTACTGGGGCTTTTGAGTAGGCCAATGAAGAAAGATATGATTGGAAAGAGTGGTCCAATCAAGATTTGTCAAAATTTGTAAGCATATTTTCCCAGATATGTTAATCTGTCTTTCTTATGTATCATATATTGACTTTATTCCCTATACTCTTTTTTAGGGTGCCAAACCTGGTAGGGAGGTCCTTTCTAGATTGAAGAATTCCGGAAAGGTTGAAGAAAATTTATTTGCATCTCTATCTGAGTGGAAAGAGAAGTATGAAGAGCTGTTGAATACCTATGCAGCTGAAAAGATTGCTTTGTCTGATCGGCTACAAGCAAAAGATGATAAGATGACGAGGATGACTGCTGAGCTTCAAACCCATGTGGCTAGTGCAAATGAGGTGAAATCCAAGATGGAAATGATGATAACCGACCTGGAGGCGGAAAGAAATGATCTAAAAAACGCACTCCCTGACCAGATGGCTGAAGCTATTGCCAGTTACAGAAATTATGATGAGCTGGCTGGAAATATGAAGATGCTTTTTGCTCCCATTATATGGTATGGTTATTCTACAACCATTGATGATATGAGATCCATAGGCTCTGATGTTGACCCTGCCAAGCTGATTCATTCGAGTTGGTACATGAGTGATGCGCCTCAAACTTATGAGGCCAGGTTTAAAGAATTCAGAGACGGAGTTAACTTGGTCTCTAAATATGCTAAAAAGCCTCCTGCTGTTCAAATTGGCACATCATTTGAAGCTCCCCCAAGTTCAAAATAGCTGCATCCTTTTCTTTTTCTTCCAAGTTAAATTTTGACATTTTTCTCTGCAATTTCTGCACTCCAAAACTTTTGCTACCATTTTGTAATATTTTTATAAGCTTGCTTTTATCTTTATGCAACTTTGCCTTTATATTTGCATTTGCCTTCATGGCTATACACTGTCCCCCCCCCATTATGGTATGTGATTTGTTTGGAAAGCACATGTCATACTTTGGTTTTTTCCTAAGTGTTTTCCGATCAGGCATGGTGCCTATTCAATTTAAGGCCTGACCTGAGGTCTTAAAATGATCTGAGTTATCAAAGCTAAATAAATATTTTCTTTTTTAAGGGTTACTGACCTGACCTGAGGTCTGATAATTTAGGACCTAGCCTGGAGTCTTAAACTGAATTAAGTAAATACTCCTTTTTTAAGAGTTAAGTAAATACTCCTCTTTTTAAGAGTTAAGTAAATATTTCCTTTATCAGAATTAAGTAAATACTCCTCTTTTTAAGAGTTATTGACCTGACATGAGATCCGATAATTTAAGGCCTATCCTGAAGCCTTATATTGGTCTGACTTTTCAGACTTAACAAAATATTTCTCTTTTTAAGAGTTATTGACCTGACCTGAGGTCCGATAATTTAAGGCCTGGCCTGAAGCCTTATATTGGTCTGACTTTTCAGACTTAAAAAAATATTTCTCTTTTTAAGAGTTATTGACCTGACCTGAGGTCTGATAATTTAAAACCTGACCTGAAGTCTTAAATTGGCCTGACTTTTCACACTTAAATAAATATTTCTCTTTTTAAGAGTTATTGACCTGACCTGATGTCTGATAATTAAAGACCTGACCTGAAGTCTTAAATTGGTCTGACTTTTCAGAGTTAAATAATTTGTTTTAAGAGTTATTGACCTAACCTGAGGTCTGATTATTTAAGACATGACCTGAAGTCTTAAATTGGTCTGACTTTTCAGACTTAGCGAATTTTTTCTCTTTAATAGTTTTTCAATACAGTTGTATTACAATAAACACAACTTCATTCAACATAATTTAAAGAATTCAACATTACAAAATAGTGCATAATACATTTGCCAAATGACAAAACGATAAGTACTTGCCTTACACATAAAACTTTTTCAAGTTAACTGCATTCCAACTTCTGGGAATAGTCTTTCCTGTACTGTCTGCCAATTGATACGCTCCCTTCCCATGCACCTTGATGATCTGATAAGGTCCTTCCCAGTTTGGACTCAGCTTCCCACTGGATTCTTGTCGACTGATTTTTACGCAAAACCAGATTCCCGACTTTGAAATAACGTTGCTCGACCTTTGAGTTATAGTATTGAGACACTTGTTGTTTATATTTAGCCATTTGTATCAGATCAATGTCTCTTCTCTCTTCTAGTTCATCTTTTGTATGCCTTAACTCCTGTTCATATACCTTAGCATCATATAGGACAGTTCTTGGAGATAGTAAACCAATTTCGGCATGGATCACTGCTTCTCATCCATAGGCTAGGGAGAACGGGGTTTCACGCGTTGATGTATTTGGAGTAGTCATGTAGGCCCAAAGTATATTTGGTAGGTGTTCTATCCAGTGCTTTACCTCTTGTTCTAGCCTCTTCTTCAATCCGACTTTGATCTGCATGTTAGTTTGTTCCACTTGTCCGTTGGCTTGTGGGTGACCAACAGAAGTGAAATGCTGGGTTATGCCCAATTCCCCAATTCAGTACACCATTCCTTAACCCTTCTGTCTTCAAATTGAGTACCATTTTCTGAGATTATGGTTTTAGGTATCCCATATCTGCATATTATATTCTTCCACAAGAACTTTTGGATCTGTTTGGCCGTGATGGTAGTTATGCATTCTATCCACGTCTCACATTTATACATAACGGCTCTTTTGTACAGGTGCTCATCTTTGATCTGCTCCATCTCGACCAAAGATCTGTTGTGGTTGTCATGACTAGGGACCTGCCCTAGTCGTGACCTATGGCCGTCATGACTAGGGACCTACTCTGGTCGTGACTTATGGCTGTCATGACTAGGGACCTGCCCTAGTCGTGAACTATGGCTGTCATGACTAGGGGCCTGTCCTGGTCGCGACCTTACTTCCGGGTCAGGTGTGGTTCTGGATGTACGGCACGTGGACGTATCCGGGTCACCCTCAATCATCTAAATTGTTTATTTTTTTGAAAAATAGCCCTATCTACCGGAAATATCTGATTGAGCACCGGAATTTTCAATTTAACCCCATTTTAATTTAAAAAATGATTTCTCCTTCCAATTTCCCCCAATTTCATCCCTCAAAATCTAATCCTTAATTAATTTGCAATTTTTCAATTTGAAAGCTCAGAGATAGGCGATGAATCATTTGCAATTTGGAATTGGAAGTTCTCGCAAAGAAATAACACCAAAGTTCATAATATCTCTACATTAGCTATTATTTCTGGAGGAAAATGCAGCACCACCGCAACCTTCTTATCCATATATACCATTCTTGCCGAAAGTTTCAGCCAGAGCATAACCGGGAAATACAACAACACCACCTCCACCTCCGCCTGAAAATGCTAGTCCGGTTTCAACTAGCGAGAAACAAAAAAGCAAAAGATTTCCTATTGGAATGTCAATTGTGATTGATATTTCAGGAATTTTGTAACTGGGATTAGCATTTTTCTTCTTTTATAAGCAAAAGATTAAAGATTCAGATGAATCCCAGAAGAAAATTAGAGAAATTTTCTTACTTTAATTCCTCAAGAACTAGTAACACCGCCATCTTCAAATTTCTTGAAATGGACCCTATTGCAAAATTATTGTTTGTTGAAAACAGAGAATCAAATCCAAATGGCTTTGTTTCTAATTCAAATTATCAAGCACTGATCCACTACAGGAGGGAAAGGAAGGGCCATGGGGTGGAGGATGAGCAACCTAATTGTCTCTTAGCAGATTTAGCCTATGTATCAATGGATGCAGATAAAGAAGATGGGTTGAAGTGGAGTTTAAATGCTATAGGTAAGTTTGAAGGTTTGAAGGTTTTCATCTTCTTCCTCAATTCTCATCTTCCTTTGCAATTTTATATTTCGTTTCATGCTGAAAATCCTCAAACAAATCAACTCAAATTAAATCCAACACGTTTCCGATAGGACCGAATAAAATCAAACGATCAAAGGCAAGACAACCAAAAGTCACAACATCAACATCAGAAGCAAGTTCAAACAAATGGATTGTGCTCACTTGCGACACCACTACCTTAATCTCTTATGTTTCTGGTGATGATTTTTTCAATTGAGGAGGAGAAGCGTAAAAACAAATTACAGAGAATTTAATATATATAAATAAAAAAATTAAAAGATGAATATGAAAAATTGAAGGCAGTAAATGGAGGAAGAAGATGGAAGAGGATTAGACGGGAGATGCAAAGTAGTAAATTAGGAATTAGATTTGGAGTGATGAAAGTGAGGGAAATTGGAAGGAGAAATCATTTTTTTTTGAAGTAAAATGGGATCCACAACCACATAGGATTGAATGTGGCTGCCTAGTGGCTGCCACGTAAGCGTTTTTTAGAGATTCCGGTGCTCAATCAGCTATTTCCGGCGGATAGGACTATTTAAAAAAAAAATACAAGTTAGAGGATCATTTTCCTCACCGGAGCAGGAGCATGATTAAAATCCAAAATGGGCTAAGTTACAGGACTAAAATCCTAATTTTGCCCCAATTTGTGTGTCTAATTTCGGTGTCTAAGTAAAAACGATGTCGTTTCATTTTGTGTTTTATGTTTTTATTTTATTTTCTTCAAGAAATAAAACACAAATGAAACGACGTCGTTTTTACTTAGACACCGAAATTAGACACACAAATTGGACATGTAATCTCATCCCGTTTAGTTGGTTGTTTATAGTCTCATTTGTAGTTAGTTTATCCTTGGTAGTGTTTTTGGTTAGTCCGGTTTGTTCCGGCTTAAACCGGCATTGTCCGGCGTTGTATCTCTTGTTACCGGCACTTGTCCAGCTAGAATAAAATCTTTCGTTTTTTTTTTGAATAAAATATAAAAAAAAAAAAGCCTAATCCGGTGTATCACTTTGATTTTTGCGATGCATGCATGCATCATATTAGAGTCGTCCTTTTGATAGACGGTTATGGGTGTTGAACTATCTTCTCTCTTAGATGTTTAAAGTAATAGGAATATAGATAATTAACATTTTAAATATTTCAACACGTCTCCTTAAATTTGAGTTTATTATGTTGCCCAAAATTTGATTTTTTTTGTTTGGGAAGACTATGCTTGAAGGAGTTGAACTCATAATCTCATGCTCTGATATAATGTGGAATTATCATCTTTCAAAAAATTTAAGTTAATAGGAGGTAGATAATTAACATACAACAATGAGATAAAAAACTGACCTTGCACAAGTTTCAAAAAATCGATTTTTGGCTCCAGAACTATTTTTTTGGGGATTGATTCTCTAAAATAGATATGTTACACCGGTAGAATCGGTGTGATGCAAATAATAACTCTTTAATCTGTTTGTCTCGGAATCATATTGAATTTTATCTCATATAGATCTTGCCTTTGCACAAGACTATTTTTTTTTGTCGGGTCGGAGTGGAAGCGCCTTATGGGCGAGAGATATCACTTTTTGCACCAAAGAAAATTAAATCATAGTGTAATTAATTCTGAGATGAGAAATGCATCATGTAATTCAGAAAAATTTATGATCGAAGAGATAGTGAATAGGAGAGAGTAGTGCAAGAGGTGCAAGAACTTGAACGGCTAGCAGGGGTAACCCAGAGCAAAGGTTGGGAAGGCTAGAGTCTTGGGCCTCCCGATTTTTATGGTCCCCATAAAATTTCAATCTTTATACACTAATTGTAAAAGAAACTTAAGTTCAATTATAAGTATTTGAACCTATGAAACACAGACATGCAGACACAGACACGCCACATGACACGAACACGACGATACTGCAAATTTCAAAATTGAAGGACATTACGTTATACCCGAAGTATTACAATGCGAAAGTAAAAAATAAAGAACAGAAAAGATGAAGAACAATTTTATTATATTCTAGACTGACACAAACAGAAAGGAAAAATAGAAAGAAAAACAACAAGGATATGTAACCGGGACGAGTTAATCTCTGTCCTTAAGACAATTATGCTCCGGCAGTACCCACGGTTTAGCACTTGTTTCCCAGGATAACCCAATTACCTGTTCAGAATTGAGGTACTTCAGCTTCTGAACTCAACGAACTCTTGGTGCTTCAGAATCTCTTCAACAAAAAACAAACTACCTTACTATATGATATGGAAAAAGTATTATTTGGAAAAATTTGTATTGTGACATTTCCACCAAAGAGGGTTTATATAGGTGGAAAAAGTAACTCCCACTCCTAAGGCCACTAACCCTCAACAATGGTCACTACTAGCACTTATGGCACAAAGTAAAAGTTAAGGCCACTAACTCATGTTTTATGGCCACTAAGAGTATGGACATAAATGGACATTTTCTCCAATTAACACATTACACGCCACCGACACGTGTTATATATATATATATACGAAGTAAAAACAAAATTGTGATTTTTATTCAAAATATTACAAAGTGTAAAACAATTGTTTATCAACAAGAAACAAATAAACTAAATATGCGTATTTTTTGTTAAATTATAATCAAAATTTAAATTTTGTTTTTAACGTTTCTATCAAGTAAAACTTAAATAAAGAAAAAAAAATGGGTTCAGAAGTATTGGCGACCGTGTCGAAGAGTGTCGACAATGTGTCAGATATTAAAATTCTAAATAAAACTATTTTAATCAGACGACAAATGTTTGAGGCATGTCGGTCGTGTGTCGTATCGGAAATGTGTCGTACACGGTGCAAATCTCATAGATTTGAACAAAATCAAGTTACACAATTGTCAGTCCTTAATACAATAACCCACTTTTATGCGAATTCCCACAATTCATTTTTTTATTGACCCGCAAGCATTTGTTTTGAAAGGATAATAAGTAAACATCCAACTTTAGTACCACACAATACCGTTAATTATCTCTCCTAATTCCTGTTGTGTCT
Organism: Gentiana macrophylla; assembly: GCA_026214975.1. Taxonomy (NCBI): domain Eukaryota; kingdom Viridiplantae; phylum Streptophyta; class Magnoliopsida; order Gentianales; family Gentianaceae; genus Gentiana; species Gentiana macrophylla. The sequence goes on from CM047810.1 coordinate 41,231,391, forward strand.
GTTCTCTTTTGGTTCTGTGAATCATTTTCTCTCTCTATCTAATTCAAACACAATCACACTAACACAATCGTATCCAATCGGATCAGAGACGGATTGACGAATTATTGATGAAAAAAAATTGTGCTTAAATCTAAGGTTGTGTTTGTTTTGTCTTGTAGTTTTTTAGGAGTTTCTTTTACATCACATCACCAATCATTTCGTACAATTCTTCCACCAATCAAATCTTTAACTACAAATAAAAAAATATTAAATCATCATTTCACTTTATTAACTTTATTACATTTTTTATCATTATTTTATTCATTATTCTACTTTATTTCATCAATCATTTAATAATCTACACAAATTTTAAAAAAACATCTAAACTTTCTAATCATTACTTCAATCACTTTATTTAAAAAAAACCCTAAAAAAATTCCAAAAAACACTCCAATCCAAAACAAACACAACTTAAATGTCTAAGTCCGATAAAATGACATTGGGCCCTGATTTCATAAGACCGGCTCTAACTGCTTAGATACATGCCGAATTAAAAGTTGCACCTAAAAGGGGTACGTAGAGGGGAGAAAATGTTTGTGTACTTATTTTCTTATTTCTTATATATGATGTACTTATTCACATAAGTATTTTTTATTTTTTGCTTGTATTCGGGCAATCATATTGTTCACCTTTCTATGCATCTGTTAACGATATAATTCAAAGGTATGATGTACAATGCTTTTCTACGTGAAAGACTCATTATGTAATAATCCGAATGAGTATTGCAATATCATCCTATTAAATCATACTAAAATAAACACATTATCTACTTGACAAAATTATGTGGATCCATGTATTTAAATAAAATCCACGTGAATCCATGGTTTTGCCAAATAAGTAGTGTGTTTACTTTAATGTGATTTAGTAGTATGATATTGCATTACTCAATCCGAATACAACCGACCTGGCCCATACGTACACCATATACCGAGTCTTGATACATTACGATGTAAAACTGGACCTCAACATGAAGTATATACGTACATAAACACACAATCATACGATCAATTGAAGAAATTATTTTCTAGTCATCTTTCATGAATCTATATACTATGACATGTTTACTTGAAAATATCATAAAACATTGATACTTTTTATCCGAACACTGTAATGCCCCCAAACGCCGGTCCGGGGGTCTGGTAGTGCTATATTATTTATAAATCATCCAATCAACTGTTTAGACTGTCGTCATCGCTTGATCAAAAAGGCTAATCCGAGTTGACAATACATTTATGTCTCACGCTTCTATGGGGTGAGCATGACATTGCTTTACAGATGTGGGACTTTACGTTTCCCCCACTTATAAGGGACTTGCGTCCTCGCCAGAACGACCAAGACTTGTCCCACTGGACTTGTCCTAATTTCGTCCATACCAGAAGAGTGTATAGAAGTGGTCTCACCGTCTCACATGGTGTAGAAGACTTGCGCCCTTGTAGTCATTTCGAATATCATTCGTAACGCCACGCTATATTTCGGTCTCGATAATGTTTGAATGATTCATACATGATCCGGTTAACTGCTTAGATCGTCATTCTCGCTTTGTCTAAAAAGTCTAACCCGAATTGACAAGAAATTAATGTCTCACACTTATTTAGGGGTGAGAGAAACATTGATTTACATACGCGTGACTATACAATCGCTTTCTACAAGTGGCAGGATTTAGAAAAAATTCTCAATTGATGCATCGGATCAAATTTAAAGATAATAATAATGTTTTTAAATTTTTTTACCAACAAATTCAAATCGTATTTCAAATTTCAGTAAGGACAGTGACTCTAACACTAATACACTCGGTCTACCCTGCTCTCTACTTGTAACGATGCAAAGCATACAAAACAATTTTTTGAAAAACTATAATACCTATTGTACGCAAACATAATAAAACAACAAGATGATTTGAGGATTAATCATACCGCTGCAACGGTGGTGCGATTTCCAGATCCACTCATCCGCTCAACATATATATAAATACAATCAAACAATCGTCTAAAGTCTGTTGACATTTTTTTAAAACCGAATGATTTTGTATAGGGTCGTGACTTGGGAGAGGCCTACTAGGCCATGGCCTAGAACCTTTTCCGAAATGCATATTTTTAGGGCCCCGATCAATTTAATTAGTATTACCTCCGTCCGAAAATATAAATCCGTTTAGTTTTTTAAATTTGTCTAATAATATAAATTCATTTAGAATATCAATGGAGTACTTATTAAATTTTTCTACTTTTACCCCTCGATTATTATATAGCCACACACTTTTACTACTTTGCATTAATAATAGTCAAATGACATTTTAGTCTTTTTCATCAAAATTAATGACACATAACCAATTTAACCAACTTTATTAATTTATTTGAAAAACCCCAAATGGATTTACATTTTGAAAAACCCCAAATGGATTTATTTGAAAAACCCCAAATGATTATTGTGGATAACATACCTCTACCGTAAATTGTTTGTTCATTATATATTGGGTCACAACATATATCACGCATTGTATTAAAATTTATCATTGTATATGACTTATTGATCGATCTTAATTAGTCCACGATGTCTAGTAACATAATTAGTTTGTAGTAACCATATCACTACCACATTGTCAATGCAAAAGTGTAATTAAGGTGCAAATTTAGGGCCGAATTCTATTTAAATAAAGAAAAAAAATCTTATTCAAATATATTTTTCACAGTAATAAATTCTACCTCAATATTATTTACATCCGTATTTTTCATTTTATCTTAAATTGAAACATTTATACACTTCAACGATCCAGCCCCGTATACAACCTGTACAGACGTTTGAACCAGAATGATATTTTTTTCTAACAATTATACTGACAAATATTTGTGTCAAAACTTCTCTTGTAATATTTATAAGTATTTGAGGTTAGAATTGGATCTAGCCTAGTGTATAGACAATTTCACTTCCTAATGGTAGCTAGAATTCGATTCTAGTCCCACGTCAATATAATAAAAATCTTATTCCCCTGTCTCAATTAAAAAACTATAATATTTTTAGTTTATATATATATATATATATATATATATATATATATATATATAATGGTAGCTAGAATTCGATTCTAGTCCCACGTCAATATAATAAAAATCTTATTCCCATGTCTCAATAAAAAACTATAATATTTTTAGTTTATATATATATATATATATATATTAGTTTGAAACCCGTGCAATGCACGGGAAAGTTGAACGTCACTGTTATGATTAATGAATAGAATTTAAATGCAGAACATGTGTCTCATTGCAATCGTTAAGCGATAATAAAAGAAAATAAATTGTTTTGTCTTGCTCAGAAGTTATAAAATTGATGTTACACAACATCGAATCCATTTTACCTCAGTTTAAGATTGTCAAAATTTACAATAAATATATAAAAGATAAATACTAAAAATATTATTACAATATGGTACAACAATTATAGTTAAATAATAAGCTTAACACGCTACCTTTTTTCATAGGGACGTTAAAGAACCAGCGTTGAAGACGATTACGTCTACCAACATATTAGCCTCTTAAATTTGTTTGTCCATGCTTTGCACCTAGTCAAAAACCCGTGCTCAAACACGGGGATGTTTTAAGATGGAGAGAAGGATGTTCTAAGCAAGGGAGAATTTATGTATATCCGAGGGTTACGTAACCCCGTGACCCCAATGAGATCTGATGTTTTTTTTGTTTTGAAACAATGTAATTTTTATTTTAAAACTATAGTATTAGGCTCCGATGACATCAGTGAAACAAATTCTTATAGGGTGTAATAATGAAATATTTTATATAATAAATCATTTCAACAAATTTTATCCGTTCTCACATTTTCAATGACGGCTAACACGCATAGGCGGATGCATATGTTCTTATATGGGCCCGTGGACCCCGTTAAAACTAAGAAAAGTCAACATTGCAAATATTTCGAATCCCAAAAAAAGATATTTACTTTAAAAAAATTACATATCCCATAACGGAATGGACATTATAAACTAAATAATCGATTTTGTTACCATTACTATCCATCTTTTTAAAGAATTACTATCCATCTTCTTAAAGAATTGCTCAATAGAAATGAAGTACGATCAGATCCCACTAAAAACTAATAAAAATTCATCCAAGTAAAAGTGATATTATGCCAACAAACTTCAATAGGAGGTCGGATCCTCTGCCGTAATGTTTGCTATGATATGGCAAACGGTCCAAAACGACGTCGCTTTGGACCAGATGTAAAAAACATTTACTAACAATACACAAAACAACATCGTTTTGGGGTATTACACTTGCACAACATGATGTTGTATTCGTGATGACATCATACAATCCTAATTCCTTCGGTAGTGCATCCCCTCCAACCAAAAAGAACATAGTAAAATCGGGGCGAACACCAACCGAGTGTGAAGCCAGGAGATGGTAGCTCAGCTAGCCATAAGTGAACAACATCATGTTGTGCAAGTGTAATGAGATATCAGCGCTCTAGGTTAAAGAAGAACAAATAATTATAACACATGGAGATACCGGGTTAATGAGATATCAGCGCGATCATTGGAGCACATGGTACATACATTGCACCAAGAAAAGACAAATAACATAAACACTCACACTGCTCAAGAAATGCCTCACAACAAACCGTTGCCTTGAGACATAAAATAGAGAAATGCAAAGGGTTGAACTCAAAATTTATTTGATATACACATTATTATTTTTTTAAAGTGATATACACATGATTAAGCGTACAATATATAGACATTCTTGTACCTTTTCATGAGAGCTCACTATAGTTTAATTTAAGTATTTCAAATAATTCTAATTTTCCATATCCTACTATATTAGAAGAAGGAAGGGTTTTACCCCTTCCTTCCACGTGGCTACACGGATGATTAGAATTCATTAGGAAAATATATGCTTTTGCTTTGCTTCTGTTTTGAAAAAATGTGTTGCTTATATTATTAATTGTTTGGCCTGATCGTTTCTGACCCATTAATCTTGAATATTTGTTGACCCGGCCTGTTTAGAAATATTTATAAAAAAAAAACCCAAAGAAAAGTCGTTTAACATTATTCAGATGCAACCGGCTAATTTGGTCTTCTTCCTCAAATGCTGCCTCGCCGTACCATGGGTACCGGCGCTCTAGGTTCGATTGAATATGGAGAAGACAATGGCCATTTTTTCATCTTCTATGTCAGAGGAAAAGCTAAGAATGACATTTGACATGCAATTATGTACGGTTGGAGACCAAAGCGTGTTTATAATCAATGGATTCACCGATCTCAATTGGTAAGCTTCTCTACTCCCTACAGATCTCATCATTACCTACCCCTCTACACAGATTTCTTGCCATACAATTTTTACTTTATACACGAGTGTGCTTCTTCCACTTGCTATTCATTACTCCTCTAATCTAAGAGCAATTACGCTTTGTGGTTTCTGTATATTTTAACGAGGATACTGGTTTGCTTGTGCCGATTTTGCTGTTGTATAAATGCTCTTTCTCTTTAGGTTGCATTAATGTATAAATATAGGTGTTGTATTTTGGGTTCAACCCTTCGGGTTGTGTTACTTGAAAGGAGCCTTATTTACTAGCCTTTTCTTCTACTATTTGCTCATAAATATGGGGGGAAGGGGTACATTGGCAGGAAATATTCTGTGCTTCTTGTGTATAATTATAATCCGTCCGTGGGTCCATGAAAATTTGTTTGCAGTGCCTTTAATAACATGTTTTTCAATGTGGACTGCCATTAAAGCCACTTTTAACACGTTTTCAAAGCTTTTCGTTCTTAGGGAGATCATATAACCTATGTAGCAGGCACATAACTAATGAATCAAAATGTCAGGGACATATTACTGGTTTTACTGCAAGGATGTGTATGTAAAACTCATAAAATTCTTCTTTCTTATATAATCTTCCTTTATTGTCTGAATAGAAAAGCTAACTGATGTGATCCAGTTCATGCTCGGAGGATACATCATTCGTGCTATTTATGAATATTATTTAATTAATTAGGATTTGGTTTTATTTTATATTGGATTTTTAGCACTTTATTTATTTATTCTTTTATTAGCCAATAGAACATTTCGTTTCCGCCGATAGGAGAGAAGCGCATTTTCTAGTGGGATTTTCTCCACATTGCTTTTAACTTTTAGTTCTTTTGGTTGTGTTTCTATATAAGACAAACACTAGCTTTTTATTTGGTACAATTATTATATGAAAAATCAGTTTATTGAGTTTTACTCAACCAAGTCGTGAGACTTGAATATCACTGCGCAGTGAGAACTTTCTTCGTCGTAGAAGGTTCACCCTTTGAGATTTACGACATTGTGAGCATTTGTTGGGCGTTCTGCGCCTCACGATTTAGTTGGATTACTAGTTCAGGATCATTGGCTCGTCATTGTTCCCTTAGTTACTTCTGGGCAAAACATCGATCCGGTTCCAACCGGAATCACATCGATTAACTAAGGGAACAATGACGGAGCCAATGATCCTGACTCCAGTAATCCAACTAAATCGAAGCGCAGAACGCCCAACAAATGCTCACAATGCTGGTAAATCCTCAAAGCGGTGAACCTTCTACGACTAAGAAAGTTCTCACTCGCAGTGATATTCAAGTCTCACGACTTGGTGAGTAAAACTCAATAAACTGATTTTTCATATAATAATTGTGTACCAAATAAAAAGCTAGTGTTTGTCTTATATAGAAGCTTACAACCAAAAGAACTGAAAGTTAAAAGCAATGTGGAGAAAATCCCACTAGAAAATGCGCTACCTCCTATTGAATGTAAAACGAAATGTTCCTATTGGCTAATAAAAGAATAAATAAATAAAGTGCTAAAAATCAAATATAAAATAAAACCAACTCCTAATTAATTAAATAATATTCATAAATAGCACGAATGATGTATCCTCCGAGCATGAATCGATCACATCATTCCTCCCGGTTCGAAAGGATTCGTCCTCGAATCCACCTGGATCGAATAGTAAGCGTGGCTGAACATATGTGAGTAGGCCCTCATAGTGAAGTACATCCAAGAAAAGTATCAAGGTGAACACTTGAGTAACCAGCCTCTTGTACAAACGAAGGGGACCAACATAATAATCAAAGAACCACAAAATCGAAAGGACGACAATGAACCAAAAATGGATCATGATAAATATGTGTTGCTCGTATATCTTTTAAGTGCGCAAGCGACCCAGCCGACTTGGCAACATTGTCAACGCCTCCAACAAAAGAAGCATGTACCTGCAAAGAAAATGCTGGGGTAACACAATACAATGGTGGTTCAACGGTGGCCACCTGTGGCACCGCATCCGCAACAGCCATCTCAACCACGGAAGCATCATCAACATCAACTATAAACTCAGATGCCTCAACACTCTCAACCTGATGCACATCAACCAATGCCTCCACCTTGTTAATAACCTCATCCACAATAGGACAAGGCAGCCTCTCATCAAGAGTTTTCTCCACCTCAACGGTTGCAATAGTTTCCTCGTGGCGTGTGCTCATGGGCTTTACATTTTCGTCGAGATTCACCCAAAGCAGTTCACTTTTCTTCTTAAATCGTTCTTCTTCTTGCTTACTCGCTCATTGCTTCTTCCACTTAGCGAGTATCCCTAGTATCCGAGTCTTTCTTCCTCAATCCTCGATCCTCCTCTTTTTGAAGCATCACTCTAGCCAAGTAACAAGGGGCACAAATTCTTGTTGCAATTCTCTTTTCATAGCATTCCACATACTAATCTTTGGTACCTTATGTATATGACTCAAAAATTTTAATTCTGTCCACCATCGCGAAGCCTTCCCTGTGAACAGAAGTGGTGCAAAGTAGCACTTATCCGCATCTGAATAGTTATAGCGTGCAAAATAGTGCTCTAACTCAGCTTCCCAAGTAAAAATATGCATCACCATCAGGTGCACCACTAAATGATGGCAGCCCCATAATTACCTCACAACTCTCGTGTTTACACTCCCCTCTTTCTAAGTCGTACAAAGTACCCTTGTCAAATGAACCAGAAAAGCAAGCAAAAGTAAACAAAGAATCAAAACCGACTCTCTGAAGGGACACTCAGGTGGTTAGACCGAGAAAATGTATAGAAATGAGTGGGATGAGGTGTGAAGGGTTGCTAATGTGAGTAAGAAAGGTGAGAAGCAAAAGGCACGGAAGAAGTAATGAAAATAGGTGACTGTATTATTTCACGGGTGTGAAAATTTTCACACCTGGGTGTGATATTTTCATCAATTGCAGGCCTCTTTTTTTTTTTTTTTTTTGAGACTACAAAAATGTCACATGTGTGAAATTTGACACACCGGGGTGTGAAGCTCACGTCCAAATTTGCAGCACTTTTTTTTTTTTTTTTTTTTTTTTGTAATCTGGTAGAACAAAAAGAAAAAGAAAAAAATAAAAAATAAATAAAATTAGGTCAAACTTTTAGGTGGGATGCACAGCCGCCAAAAAAAAGGAAAAACTGTTGGTAGAAATTTTTTTTTTTTTTTAATTTTTTTTTTAATATTCGGCTGTTGCACAGGGGATTGACAGGTGAATCAAAAGCAAAACAAATATGCAACTCAATACGAGAATTCTAACGGTACGCAAACAGGAGATCAAGAAACGCAAGCTATTTTTTTTTTTTTTATGATGGTCAAACAGAGGAACAAAATCAACAGGAAAAAGGATTTTTTTTTTTTTTTTCTTTTTTATGACGATGCAAGAAAAGCAAGAACAGGTATAAAGGAAAACAAAAATAAAAGGGATATTTGCTCACCAAAGTTGCTGAGCTCTGATACCAACTGATGTGATTCCGGTTGGAACCAGATCTGATATTTTGCCCATGAAGTAACTAAGAGGAACAATGACGAGCCAATGATCCTAGACCTAGTAATCCAACTAAATCGTAGGCAGAGAACGCCCAACAAATGCTCACAATGCTGGTAAATCCTCAAAGGGTGAACCTTCTACGACGAAGAAAGTTCTCACTCGCAAGTGATATTCAAGCGACTTGGTTGAGTAAAACTCAATAAACTGATTTTTCATATAATAATTGTGTACCAAATAAAAAGCTAGTGTTTGTCTTATATAGGCTTACAACCAAAAGAACTAGAAGCTAAAAAGCAATGTGGGAGAAAATCCCACTAGAAAATGCGCCTACCTCCTATTGGCCAGAAACGAAATGTTCCTATTGGCTAATAAAAGAATAAATAAATAAAGTGCTAAAAATCCAATATAAAATAAAACCAACTCCTAATTAATTAAATAATATTCATAAATAGCACGAATGATGTATCCTCCGAGCATGAACTGGATCACATCACTAACCTCTTGTGCTTTCCTCATGCTTTAGTGCTTCATATTTGAACCAGTGGTTGGTTGCTTACTGTTATCGTTTACTTGCAATATTATGGCAAAAAAAAAAATTGTGTTGCGCTGAGTTACTGGTACTTTGGTTCTTGGTCAGCTAAGAAATTGTTCTCATGTAATTTCCTTCCAGGTTCTATGGAAGTCAAAGCTACAGGAAAGATGGGTTGCTTAGATTGGGTATGTACTTACTTTTTCCTTGCTTCAAAGTCTTCTATTCATTAATGCTTGGCCAGGTCAATGGTGAGTCGAGATTGATAACAACAATGGTGACCTGCTATTGAAGTGACTCTTAACATAAACAAAAATTACTACTTTGGGGGTAAACATAAAAACCCAGTATGAAGGACATAAATTATGATGTTTACAGTTGCATTGTTGTGAGGGTTTGGACTATTTGTTTGCTTATACTTTACTGCTTCATTTTCACCCAATACTTGTTTCATTACTGTTATGACCTTCTTGTAATCTTATAAATGTCTGCATCTACAATATTGTATACAAAAAACGACTTGCAGTTAGGTTCTTGGTCGGCTGAGAAATTTTCTGCTGTGTTTCTTCTGCGGGTTTTACAGGAGACGGAGCTACTGGAAAGATTTCTTGCTTAGCCTTGGATATGTGCTTTGTTTTGTTTGGTTCACAGCCTTTTATTCATTACTATTTCAAGGTACACTGCTCTTATGTTGGTCTGCATGCTGGTTCATAGTGTATTCTGATTTTCTTACCTGTTGGTGTACTCTTGGTGCTGGGAAAGTGGTTTGTTATGAGAGCCCTCCACAATTCTGGTTTTTATTCTCCTGGTTAGAAGATTTTCTTCTGTAGTATGTTTTCCGCTCAAATTTGTTTACTTATTTGTCTTTCTTATGCTTTTCCTCGGATCATGAAGAATTCATTCCATGTCAACCTGGTGAGTATTTGATTTGTATGCGTTCTTCTTTCTCTGTATAATTTGTTCATTTTCGAGCTTTAGGCTTTCACAGTGGTACTATTACACATAGATATATTTCTTTTCTTATGTGTTTATAATTTGATTAATGCTCAAAATTTCTTTGTAATCAACTTCCAGGTGTGTTATTTGTCGAAGAGGATGAATTAACAATGGACATTATGATTTCACTATCTACCATTTTCAAGATATTGTAATTTGTGGTATTATGAGTTTGTTGTGGTTGAACGAGTGTATGTCAGGGAGTTTTCTGCATGTTGTAAACAAAGAAAGCAGGATTTATTATGTTTTGTGTTGCTGAAGAAAATGTGATGCGGAGGAGTTAAAGGTTACGTTCTGATTAGTTTTTGTTATATCTTTTGCTTCCGCCTCTACACTTACCATTGGTTTGCTTGGTAGGTCCTCAACAATACTGCTGCAAAGGAAAGTTCCCCTACACTGTAAGGTTTTAGGAGTCTGCTTAATTTTTGCATGTTCACCACCTAAATTACGCTTGCTGATTGTTTCTTAGATGACTGACCTTTCATTGAAACTTTAAAGCTCATTTACATTTTTCTCCTTTACTGTTTAAAGGTGACGTAACAGCTGTCAGCTATTATTTGTTAAATTTGCAGACCAAGACATGCTGGGTTAAAGCCATAGATCGGTTCGGTGTGACAAAAATTCCTTTCGTGGTATGTGGTTTGTGCTAACTGTAAAAAAATTGTTGAAGCTAGCTCGGAACGGAACGTTGCAATGTTCTTTTTACGCTGGAAGTTAGGTAAATCTAGAATTAACTTCTATAGTAAGAACTCGTGGGGTGGGTCTTGGGTGGTCACTCTACAAATGTGGAGTGATCACCCAAGACTTACCCGAACTTGTGGCTCACTTTAGTTTTACCCATTCTTACATTTTTAATAAAAGAATTAGGTTGCTGGTGACCCTGCATATTGAGAAAACATACATGAAAGGCACGATTAACTCTTCAGATGCCGAAAATCTATTTCCATTCACAACACATGAATTAAAACGTTTTCATGATGAGGTATTATTTATGCTTTAACTGCATGTTTACATGTGTGGTCTTGGTTCTATATAACTAATACGTCTTACACTTTTCCACCGAACCTCATTAGAAAAAGAAAATCTTATATAAGTTGCACACGAAACATGGTTAAACATAGAATGGAACAAAAAAATTGTTTAACTGATAGGTTTCTGAAGCATATTCATGAACTTTTGAAAAATGTTGTCCTTGATCACATGCACATTGAGTTGTTTGGTCCATTACAAAACACCTAACCCTTTATGTGTTTGCAGGGGTGTTCATTTATAGTCAGGTTTCAATTGAGATGGATAACACGGATGTATCGTGCTTTGTTAAGTATTTTAATAGAAGTATAAATTGTGAAGTGATTCTAGGTTTATGATTCTTAAAACATACACTGACCGACGAAATGAAGACATTTGATGAGGGATGATCATTGCTTCAGATGTTATTGTGTTATTGTTCAGCTGATGTTGCAAATAGTCCTTCCAGCTAATCTTCATGCTTATTTATGTATCAAGATTCACTCTTCATCACTAAAATATAATGCTACACCATTGCTTTGTTTTTATTTCATTTTAAAATAACTGATTCTCACAATTACAGTGGTGCGATTTTCATTCTTATAATTTTACTCAATGAAAAGTTATGTGCGGAATAAACCAGAAAAATTAGCTGCTCTCACTTTTTTTTTCTCTCTCCCAAAAGCACTTAAACTCCGGCCGTCCCTCGCAAATCTCCTCTTATGCCCGGCGTGCCTCAGGCCGGCATCCACCCTTCCTCCTTCTTGTAAATATATCCTCTTCTAGTTAAGCTTCTTTTGGTTTCTCTCTCTTGCCTCGCTTTTGTTTTTGCTAGATCTATCTCTCCGTCGCCCTTGCCCGGTGCTCTGCTTTGGCGGATGGTTTTTCCGGCGACTTTTGGTGGCGTGCTTTGATGGTGTGATTTAGATCTCGGGGCTTAGGAGGTTGATGGCGTCATCTGTTTATGGCTGCCTGCCGCTACTTCTTGTCGCGGTTTCTTCGCCGATGGCCTGACGATTTGGTTCCGGGAGTCGTCTTCGGAGGTTCGGACTTCCGGCTTCCTGCTTTCCGCCGCGGATCTCGAGTTGTTGTCGGCCGCTAGTGGCAATCTTTCGTGTCCAAACGCCACACGTGGCATCTTCGCGCACCGCGGTTCGTTGGTTGGATATCGGAGGAGTACTTGGTTTTTGCGTGGGCATGGTGGTGGTATCTTGGCGGTGCTTCTTTGTTTTTCTTTTCTTTAGTGATACTATTAGTATATCAGTATTAGTTTGTTTGTCTGGTAATGGATGGTATAAGAGGATCCGTGTCTGAGCGTCTCATTATCTTTTGGAGAATTTTTACTCTGTTGCTCAGCACCCTCTTTCGTTCTATTACCCGGCTTATGTTGTTGTAATCTTTAGTTTAGTTGGCTTTGTCCGGTTTGTTCCGGCCTTTCCCGGCGGTGTCCGGCTTTGTATTTTATTTTACCGGCTTTGTCCGGCGTTTTAATAAAATCTTTCGTTCCCCGGGGAAAAAAAAGAAAAGTTATGTGCCACCTAACTGTAGTTGGTAGTGCTTTAAATGGTTACCTTGATTAAAATTACTTGTTTAGAATATATTTATGTTTATGTCTTTCAACCATTATTTACCGATTAACTTGTGTCTAAAATGTGTTTACCCAAACAAGTTTTGTAACTGATATGTTAAAGAATATTTGTATATCGAGGGCCTTGCACCATTTGTATATCGAGGGCCTTGCGGTGCAAGGCCTAAAGCACACTAGTCTACACATATAACAGCTGGTTAATTGAACATGATGACTCACGCATGCACCTCGAATGATACACGTGGAAAGTATATTAATGTAGGTTTTCCACCTTCCTACCACCATTTTTATCCATTAAATCAATTATCAGACTATAATTACCACAAATATGCTGGTCATTTTGATGATTATTGTAGTCATATCCCGTACCTAATTAGCACTCATGCGCTAAATATGTGCAAAAAGATCTTTAATAGAGATTCAAAATATAGATTAATCAATGAAAGCTGAAAAACCCACAAATGAATGCCTAAGTGCATCCTGCCAAAAACTGTCAACGCATATCAAAAAATATGAGCATTCCCACCTACACTAATTAATAAAACCAATCTTTCTTTCTTCTAAAAATAAAAATACCCCATGAAGTACCAAGCAAGTGACCTTAGCAAAATTCAACTCATAAGTATGATAGACAGTAGAAGAAACAAACGTAATATTAAAAGATGATAAATAAGGAGGATGAAATCTAACCTTTTTAGGGAGGGATTCACATTTGAACAATGTGTTGGACAATTTCCTATTTGTGGTCATTGATTTCTTTTTCCCAAAATCCAATTAGGACAAAACCGAGTCATATCCTTTATCCAAAGAACAAAAGAAGATTGATGAGCTAGAAATATATTCCAATGAACAATGCAAATGGATTATAAAGCGCTGACATCCAATCCAACTAAGAGGGAGAAAATGTGATATCCCACATAGGTAAATTAAGTGAATGTTCACCCCTATATAAGTGTGAGACATAAAGGTCTTGTCAACTCGGGTTAGCCCTTTTAGACCAAGCGAGGACTGCGGTCTAAGCAGTTGACCGGATCATTTATGACTCATTTAGTGCTACCAGACCTGGGGTCTGGGGGCGTTATAGAATGGTATTCAGAGCCGACTATCAGACGGAACTATGCGCTGCACCTTACAAGAAGACGGTGTAAGGATGACCTCTAGTTACCTCTGGTAGGGACGATCCGGGACAAGTCTTGGCCGTCCTGGCGAGGGACGCCAGTCCCTTATAAAGGGGGAGAATATGATATCCCACATCGGTAAATTAAGTGAATGCTCACCCCCATATAAGTGTGAAACATAAAGGTCTTGTCAACTCGGGTTAGCCCTTTTAGAACAAGCGAGGACGATGGTCTAAACAGTTAACCGGGCCATTTATGACTTATTTAACGCTACCAGGCCCGGGGTCTGGGGGCGCTACAGAAAACTTGGACTCAAGAGCCAAGAAAAACCAAATTGCACCTAGAACTGAACGTTAAGAAAACCAATATATTGAACCAAAAAATCAGACAACAAAAACATCGGTAATCAGAGCAAAAACATTCTGAATCAGAAAAAACTGCAGGATCTACTTAAACACAACACAAAAAATATTAAATACATATCCGAGACAAACGGGAAAAATAAACAAAATGAGCATTGTAAACTGAAAGTACTTCTTGGCAGGTTTCCCTTCATATAGTGCTCGCATTTGGCTTTACCACTTGCTGCAACTTCAATATTATGACACCAAGCTTCATGGTCTTCTGTACACGCTTGTTTTTTATTTTTGCTGCATCATAGAAAAATTAAGAAGCCAAGTACAGGAAGGGTAAAAATTCCTCAAAATCCTCAAACTGTAAAATGAATCCATCGTAAAATTAAGGTTTTCATCTGGAACATGAGAGGTTGTTGAAAAATAAGGTAATCAAAAGAAATAAATGTGTAGCTTTTTCTTTGTTTTTTTTAATGTGTTAATTGGCACCTCTTTTTTTGCTTTTATAGGGAGAAGCAAGAAGGAAAAATAGTGAGAAGGACAATGCATAATTTTTATAGTGAGAAGGACAAATAGTGAATCCCGAAAATCAGTGAATCTCCTCGGTGTATCCCGAAATCAGTGAATTTCGACATTGAATTTCGATAGTGAATCCTGAAAATCAGTCAATTTCGACAATGAATTTTGAAAATTAGTGAATTTCGATAGTGAATTTTGACAGTGAATTTCGACAGTGGATAAATAGTTTTGTCCTTTATGCAAAAGTTTCAAAAGACTGTCGTTCTACTCAATTGATGAAATATTTTTGTCATTCTCCCTCATTCCTCATAGAACTAGAATATAAGATAAACATACGTGCTCTTTATGATGTATATTCAAATATTGTGAGAATATATAGTACCCACTGATCTACTATGATTCTATGAACACCAGCGTACACTTCCAAATTCCATCCAGAAGTATTGTAAACAAAGGCTAGGATAATGAATTCAACATTAAAAAGTTTGTAAATGACCCAAATTCGCAGAACAACCAAGAAGCTTGCCATTCCGATACGTAACAAAATGCATAAAAGACCCACTGTAAATATACAATGATTTTTTTATTTTTATTTTTCTGAGAAGAGTGAATATACAATGATTAAAAACACAAAATCGCAGTATAGAGTAGAGAATATATATAATCTGACATTGGCAAAGATGCTTACTTGTTTTTTCTTTGGGGCATTTGTTTATTTAGTATTGTTTAGGAAGATTATTGTTTAAATAGATTTTCTAGAAAGATTATTGTTTAAATAGTTTTCCATACATCTTTTTTAAAAACACAATTCGAAATTCCCAAAATACCCCAGATTTAAAAAATAAAAAATAAATAAACATTTCCCGAAAAACATATGACCAACAAGAATTTATGGTACCCGCCACTACCACAACCCATTTCCTCCATTTCCGCCGGTAAACTATCATCAAAGAGAAGCAAACAACATAATTACTATCTTCAGGAGCTCATCAAACATCAACGAAGAATCAATTCATGAGAATACACGACAACAACAACCAAAAAATAAAAAACAGAAAAAATCAGGCAGACGCCGGGCAATCCATTTCCGCCTGTACAGATTGGAGAGAATGTAACATAAGAATATCTTCATGAGGTCATCAAATAGCAAAGAAGAATCAATTGAAGAAAAAAAAAAAAAAAAAAAAGAATTACAGACGCAAAACAACAAAAAGGAACAAAAAAAATGCACACACAACACAAA
The DNA here is from genome assembly GCA_026214975.1 of Gentiana macrophylla. NCBI lineage: Eukaryota > Viridiplantae > Streptophyta > Magnoliopsida > Gentianales > Gentianaceae > Gentiana > Gentiana macrophylla. The sequence goes on from CM047810.1 coordinate 41,247,594, forward strand.
ATAACAGAACAAAAGTTTAATACTCCTTATATTCAAATTGCAGGGGAGGAGGGCGGGGGACTTTTCACGGCAACGAAGGGGAAGGGAAGGAACCGGAGCCACTCAGATTTTGTTTTTATTTTTCTGTATTTTTTATTTTCTTACATTTTTTGTTTTTATTTTTCTCTATTTTTAATTACTCCTTATAAGTTATTTAAGTTTAATGTAGTTCTAAATGATAATAGGGTTATTACGACGCGATGAGGAAGCAATAGAGAGGCTGATACGCGACAAACATCCTGACCACACGGTTTTACGTCATGTATGCAATTCCCTATTGAGGATTAAACCGCGTGGTCCAGATGTTCAACACGATGCAAATTTCTCGTTCCTCTCTGCGATCGAATAACCCATGATAATAATAAGTGATTGTAAATGAAATGATTATTTTGTTACCCTCGGTATCCGGGACCAATTCGACCAATTCAAAGTTTTTTTAGATAAAGTGATTGAAGTAATGATTAGAAAGTTACGATGTTTTTTTGAAATTTGTGTAGATTATGAAATGATTGGTGAAATAAAATAGAATAATGAATAAAATAATAGTAAAAAATGTAATAAAGTTGATAAAGTGAAATGATGAGAGATGATTTAATATTTTTTTATTTGTAGTTGAATGATTTGATTGGAGAGAGAATTGTAATCAGACGATAGATCGAGGTTCGATCAAGGCGATTACTGTGATCAGGGTTGATTACACACAATGTCACGATAGATCGAGGTTCGATCAAAGTGATTACTGTGATCCGGGTTGATTACACGTAATCAGACGATAGATCGAGGTTCTCTCAAGGCGATTACTGTGATTAGGGTTGATTACACATAATAAGATGTTAGATCGAGGTTCGATCAAGGCGATTACTGTGATTAGGGTTGATTACACACAATGTCACGATAGATTGAGGTTCGATCAAGACGACATCGTGATCCGGTTGATTACACGTAATCGCACGATAGATCGAAGTTCACTCAAGGCGACATCGTGATCATGGTTGATTACACATAATAAGATGTTAGATCGAGGTTCGCTCGGGCGCGACATCGTGATCGTGGTTGATTACACATAATAAGATGTTAGATCGAGGTTCGATCAAGGCGATTACTGTGATCAGGGTTGATTACACACAATGTCACGATAGATCGAGGTTCGATCAAGACGATTACTGTGATCCGGGTTGATTACACGTAATCAGACGATAGATCGAGGTTCGCTCAAGGCGATTACTGTGATCATGGTTGATTACACATAATAAGATGTTAGATCGAGGTTCGCTCAAGGCGATTACTGTGATCAGAGTTGATTACTCATAATAAGATGTTAGATCGAGGTTCGATCAAGGCGATTATTGTGATCCGGGTTGATTACACGTAATGTCACGATAGATCGAGTCTCGCTCAAGGCGATCACTGTGATCAGGGTTGATTACTCATAATAAGATGTTAGATCGAGGTTCGATCAAGGCGATTATTGTGATCGTGGTTGATTACACATAATGTCACGATAGATCGAGGCTCGCCAAGGCGCATTCGTGATCGTGGTTGATTACACATAATGTCACGATAGATCGAGGCTCGCTTCAAGGCGACATCGTGATCGTGGTTGATTACACATAATGTCACGATGGATCGAGGTTCGATCAAGGCGATTCATTATCGTGATTAAGGTTGATTACACATAACGTCACGATAGATCGAGGTTCGATCAAGGCTATTATCGCGTGATCGTGGTTGATTACATATAATAAGATCTTAGATCGAGGTTCGCCAAGGCGACATCGTGATCGTGGTTTATTACACATAATGTCACGATAGATCGAGGTTCGCTCAAGGCGATTATCGTGATCCGGTTGATTACACGTAATCGCACAATAGATCGAGGTTCGATAAAGGCGACATCGTGATCAAGGTTGATTACACATAACGCCACGATAGATCGAGGTTCGATAAAAGCGCGACATCGTGATCAAGGTTGATTACACATAACGTCACGATAGATCGAGGTTCGATCAAGGCGACATCGTGATCATGGTTGATTACACATAATAAGATGTTAGATCGAGGTTCGCCAAGGCGACATCGTGATCGTGGTTGATTACACATAATGTCACGATAGATCGATGTTCGATCAAGGCGACATCGTGATCCGGGTTGATTACACGTAATCAGACAATAGATCGAGGTTCGATCAAGGCGATTACTGTGATCAGAGTTGATTACACATAATAAGATGTTACATCGAGGTTCGATCAAGATGTTATATATATTATAACTTGAGCTTCTGGATAAAGCATTGGTGTATTGATTGGTAACACAACCCAATCAGCCCTAAAACTCAAGAAAAGAGAAGCCAAGGAAAAAACAGAGACGGAAAAATAAATTGATATGAACTTATAATACTCAAACATGCTGCCATCATGCAAAGAAACTACAGCAAAAAAGATGTGGTAGCAATCAAGAAACTACAGCAAAAAAGCAGAAATTTTTTTTTGGCAGTCATGTTCTTCAATTCCAACAACTTTTTTCTTCAACGTTATGTTTAGCTTGGTTCTATCAGAAAACGCCACAAGCCACTTCACCGAATCATCACCATCTATCTTCATTGGTAGGTCTGGAAATTTGGACGGTATAGGGCTTTCACATCAGATCTCCAATTCATATAGCATAGAATCTATTTTCAACTTCTCAATTATTTTTTTGTACAATTCATCATATGAAATAGATTTTTCCACAAGTATTACTGTCATGTTTTCTTCGTCATCCACATATTTCCTTGTCCAGATTCCTTCGCCATTCTTTTGAAATTCAACAAAATAACATATTTGCATCCACACTACATCCGTAGCCGGATCCGAATTAGCCATCTACAATATCCTGTTCCAATAGCCGAGGTTTAAATTCAAAAATTCAACTCAAAGAATACAACAAATTCATGTTATCAAAGAGAACAAATGTCATCAAACAACAGGAATTGTAGTCAACAAATGATCAAAGTCATCAAACAACACGAACAAATGCTATAGACAACAAAACGCAAAAAGTGGGACAATTCTTCTGGTTCATTCTGTGAATAATGTTAACACCCCAAGCAATCTTATGAATAATGCTTTTAAATATTCTTCTGGCTCATTCTGTGAACAAATGCTTTAGACAAGGACAATTTCTTCTTTTCAACATTATTCACAATACTACTTTAGACAACAAATGCTTTAGACAACAAAACGTAAAAAATTCTTATAGCTTCTAGATATTGAAGCTTCCTATACTGAGCCTGAATCTCTATTCTTGTATATTTTGTAGATACATCGGTTATTGCTACTCTTGTTACTAGTATTGGTAGTCTACATTGCAAGTAAAACTATATAAACTCTGCTTTTCTTTTTTGCGTTTTGTTGTGTAAAGCATTTTGTATTCCATCTCAACTAGTTCTTAGTCCGTTCAATATCAAACAAATCACACTTAAAACACTGAGTTCCTTCCAAAAATAACTTCGTCAAAGCATTTCCGAAATTTAAAAAATACGAAGAACAAAAATACGAATGAGGGGTGAGCAACAGCAACAGCAAAACAAATCTGAGAGATCAAATCAATACATGAATGAGGGGTGAGCAACAGCAACAGCAAAACAAAGCTTTCTTCCAAATCAATTTTCGATTTGGAATCTCCTTAACCTGATTGAGCTTTCGATTTGAGCAACAAAGAATAAAGAAAATCCGATTTCAAAGAAGAAGAATATCCGATTCAAAGAAAGATCAACAAAGAACAGCCGCCACCGATATGAGAGCTAGGATTGTGGGATGAGAGCGCCTCACTGCGCTTGTTTTGTTTGCCTCCGATTTTGGAGAAAAAGCGGAAAGGGAGGGAAATGAACACATGAATGGGAGGGTGAATTTGTCTTTTCAAATTAATCCTCTTTTTACATTATTTTTTATGGACTCTCTATTGTGGAGTACTACATAGAGAAAAAACTTTGACAAAGATACTATATAAACAATTTTCCCTTTTTCTTTTTACCATTGTATTTAAGTCTCTTCATCCAGCGATAATAACAATGAAAACCGCAAAAATCGATGAGCAATATGAGATGATTCGGATTTATGCTACGCTATTGAGATTTGAGAAAGTCAAGAGGGTGGTCAGATGAGATTTGTTAGATTTGAAATTCAAATAAAAGATTATCGAGTTATCCACAGGTATAAGGAGAGATATATCAGCAACTGAAGTATCGATTGGAGCTGGAAAATAAAATCATGCGTAATCCAATCAGTTTTTGCCGAGATTTGAGGAAGATTAATTAAGTGAAATGATTCAGATTTTATTTTTATTTTTATTTTTAAACACACGGGTATGACACGGGTCAAAGGCGGGTTTTGGGGCAAAATTGCGGGTAAATGGGTTAAATCACTTCCTCTATTGTCAATGCAAAAGTGTAATTAAGGTGCAAATTTAGGGCCGAATTCTATTTAATTAAAGAAAAAAAATCTTAATTCAAAATATTTTTTTCATGGTAATAAATTCTACCTCAATATTAGTTACATCCGGATTTTTCATTTTATCCTAACTTGAAACATTCATACACTCCAACGATCCAGCAGCCCCGTATACAACCTGTACGTACGTTTGAGCCAGAATGATATTTTTTTCTAACAATTATACTGACAAATATTTTTGTCAAAACTTCTCTTGTAATATTTATAAGTATTTGAGGTTAGAATTGGATCTAGCCTTGTGTATAGACAATTTCACTTCCTAATGGGAGCTAGAATTCGATTCTAGTCCCCACGTCAATATAATAAAAATCGTATTTCCCTATCTCAATTAAAAAACTATAATATTTTTAGTTTATATGTATTCATTGATTTTTGGGATTCACTGTCGAAATTCACTAATTTCGGGATTCACTGATTTTCGGGATTCACTGTTTGTCCTTCTCGCTATAAAAATTATGCAGTTGTCCTTCTCCCTATAAAAAATATGTAGTTGTCATGTTAATTAAAAATATTCCTGATTGTGTCATTATCCCTATTTTTCCATTAAATTTAATCATAAAAAAACGTGTCAATAAGGTAAACTTATTATCTTTCTTTTCCCCACCCCACCCCACTTAGTCTTATACCAATGCCTACTCTACTTATCATTCGTTGTGTCACTTACTATGGTGCTACTATTTGTTTATTTTTATTCTTTGACATAGTAATAAAATAATTTTAAATAAAAAATGCCAATATGGTAAAGCTTGATATCATTACTTTTCACGATTCGAACCTTGCTCTACCGTAACATGAGCAATGCAAGTGATACGCTAATCCCGGAAAACAAGCCCGCGGATCCAAGCCTTGCCCATACGTAAGCCCAACACTGGACATGGTCCTCGGCCCAGACAGCTCGTCCCATTACAAGCTGAACCAAGCCGAGAGCAATCCAGCCTGCCTTATACCTGAACGATCCCCACCATTGGCTGGCATGACGATCAAACCAGCATCCAGATCAATACGAAGATATTGGGGGCCGATCTGCCCGCCTCTAGCTCGCAGCTCGTATGCTCAGATCAAGCCCACAAATAGGAAAGTCTGCGTGGTTACATGTGAAGAGCTCGCAGCGGTCAAGTTACAAGCTCGCCCCGACCAAGCTCGTTCAGCGACCTCCCGTCCTACTTATCGCCTATGTAAACCGCCGACTAAAATATCTATAAATAGCGGTGTCCTTTGACACACCAGATCTACACTAATTGGTTTGATCCCTTGCACTTAAGGGTACGTAGGGAACCACATTGGCACAACCATAATCCCTCAACCACCCCGTTTTTACTTATGCAGTTTATTTATGTTCTTGAGCACCACCGTATAATCACCGGACCAATTGATGACAATTAGCTAGATATTCACCGTTTAGTTCGTTTGTGATAATGCCGACATTATCAGCAAGCTACCACCAAGTCTACATAACAATTTTTATGTAACAGGCCACAAATATTTATTAATCTACATTGAGTTGAATAATAAAATATACAAGGGTATTACCATAATTCTAAAAAAGTGAGTGGGCCATAGCCTCTAAACCCAAGGTAGCTCTGTGCCTCCGCCCATTTCTATAACAAAGAGGTTGGACTAACATGATACACATATATATATAAATAATACAATAAAGCACATTTAAGTGATTTAAACAAGAAGGCAAAGCATACAACCAACATGAATGAAAAAGTAATATTGTGAGATGTTTAAATACACGTTTTCATGTTATGATACAATGTTAAAATACAGTATCTTTACAAAACTTAATCTTTATTATTTTGTTTGAAGGGCAAGAATGCAAAGCATATGAACAACATAAATGAAAAAGTACGTAATATTGTGAGATGTTTAAATACATGGTTACATGTTAGGATACAATGTTTTTTTTTTTCTTGAGATGAGGATACAATGTTAACCTACAGTATCTTTTCAAAACTTAATCTCTATTATTTTGTTTGAAGGGCAAAATTAACGTGAACTTAATCTCTGTTGCTTTGTTTTGTTAATCTTCTCATCATTAAAAGACATTCCTTCCGAAATGTCTAGTAATTTTATCTCCAGAATAATTTTTTTCGTTTATTGTTAAAAATGATAATTTTTTTTTTTTTGAGGGTAAAAATGATAATTTAAATATAGAAATATGTAAAGAAGGCAATGTAATTTTTTCGGGTAAAAACGACATGTTTTTATTCCACTATAATTTAAATTCTTTCGTATTCAACTACCAAAACGAATATATCTTTTAATCTGACCGTCGTAAAATGATAATTCTTTCATCACATTTTTCCTTTTTTTCATCCTCTTTATTTTGACATCTTATCTGATACTTTTTCAACATTATTTTCAAGGTTATTTTTGTAAAAAAACATATAAACAGTGGAATACTGAAACATTGAATTTGAAGTCAGTTCCACTGCATCAAATAGTGGATTTGAAGTTATGATGAGTAAAATTGGTCTTTATGACCCAATTTATATTTGGGCCAAAGACCCAAAAGTATACAAAATGGACTTATTGGATTTATAAGGACAAAAAAGAATCTGTTGGACATATAAGGACACAAATTAGATAGATAGACTCAAATATCCTTAATAAAGAAAAAAAACAAAATAAAAAGGAATAAAAAAACTGGCGCATTGGTAATGTTTTTTTTTATTATTATAATTTTTTTTTTATAAAAAAAGGCACTGTTCGGGTTTTATTATTATTATTATTATTATTATTATTATTATTATTATTATTATTATTATTATTATTATTATTATTATTTTATTATTATTATTATTATTATTATAGTGATTGATGTTTTTTATTTTTATAAATTATAAAAAAACCGATGTAATGACTATCGCGATACAATGACCATCCCCGATACATTGACCACTGCGATTCAATAACCACCGCGACGCATTGACCACCCCGATGCATTTACCACCGCGATGCAATGACCATCCTGATGCACCACGACGCCCGATGCGATGACCATCACGATGCAGAGACACCGCGATGAAGTGACACCGCGATGCAGAGACACCGCAATGAAGTGACACCGCGATGCAGAGACACCGCGATGCAGTGACCACCCCCGATGCAGAGACACTGAGATGCAGAGATGCCAAATTGCAGAGACCCCTTGATGAAGTGACGTCATATTGTATCGATTTATGCAGTGACATCATAATGTATCAATTTATGCCGTGACGTCTTATGGTATCGATTTATCGCGTTGACGCCTTACAATGACGCGTCTTATTATATCGATTTATCGCGGTGATGTTTTATGGTATCGATTTATGCAGTGACGTCTTATTGTATCGATTTATGCAGTGGTGTCTTATTATATCGATTTATGCAGTGACATCATGCAGTGACGTCGTATTATATCGATTTATGCAGTGATATCATACAGTGACACCGAGAATTCATTAGTCTTGAACATAAATCCATATAAAAACTCTTTAATAAATGGGGTAAGATAAGCATCCACACTAGTAGGAACAAATCGACACACCGATCTCGCAACACATCGACATGACCAAACAACATGTTCAGAGTCTAGTTTCAAAGCGAGCCTCTCTATAACAAGTTCAAGGTTATATAAGCGTACTATAGTTTCAGCTAATTGTTGATACCTTCCTCGTGCATCGGTTGTAGTTGTGTATCCTTCGAAGGAGGCTCCAACATAAGCTTATGAGCAAACACCTTGGAAAAGCATTCTACAGAACTTCCATTTCTTTCAAGGAAAACATTTCTTAGATTTTTTAACTCCGACAGTTCATCGAAACTTGCAGGCACATACACCAAATGGCAAGCAATCCCATTCCAAATGATACTACCGCAACATAAAAACAAAGTAACACATACGAAGATGATTCACTGCAAATTCCAATCAAAAAACTGAATATAAAAAAAAGCAAACAGAACACTACTATAATAGCATATTGGTAAACACTAAAGCTGCATCTTAGGATGCATATATCATATATCAAAACATAAGGACAAAACAAATGTCTTGTTTTGTTTTGTTTGTATTCTTACTTGTAGAAGTAATAAAACTGGAATTATCTGTTCAATCTAGTGCTTTGACTGCTTTGGCTCAACACCCAGACTTGACTTGCTAGTTTTCTGAGCTAACCAGTAAGATTATTTTGCACACTGGTGTTGGTTGATCAGAGTTTGTCAAACCAAACCAACCAAATTGCGTAAACTGATCGAATCAATGAGATGAATTTGATAAACCATAAATCAAACTGAGTGAAAAACAAGTCAAATCGATACAAAACGGTTTGGTTTTGGTTTTGAGAGTTATAAGCAACACATTACACCTGTACCAAGTTACCAGCCAACAGAACTTTCATCATAACCTGTTAAACAAGTAGCAGCAAGACAACAAACCAGCTTGCCAAATGCCAAAGGTCAACATCACCAACAAATTGAGGCAGCACTGTAAACACTAGAGGCAACAGTAATCAATACAAGAACCTAAAAGTCTTTGGTTCACAGGCCATTGAACCAAAAAACAGAGGCAAGTGCCCAAAAACAAGGAGTATTAGAGAAAACAACAATCTGACCCGGTTGCAGCAAGAGGGATCATCAGGAAGACTATCCAGGCTCTTGTAAACAAGCTAAGAACATCAAAACCACCTAACTTAGATCCCCAGAACACAGAGCCAAAACCAAGTCTTCAGGAAGGATCATACGACAAAAGTGATCAAGGACTCATTTGATGCAAAGGAGAAAGAACATCCGATGTTCAACCTCCAAAATGTAGAAATGGGACTAACAAATGATTGGCAATTTGATTCTTTACTCACCTAGTTAATCATTAGCCCCAATTTTCACATTGACTAGCAGCTTGACGAACACCTCATGAATCACCATAATAAAAAAAAGCGATATGAGATCGTAATCAGTGAGATTCTACTAATGAATCACACACTGCAAAGAACAACTAAACGGTTCTCGCTTCAATACTGAGATTCCGTGAGTTCTTCAATCAACGGAGAACGAAGCATTCATCAATTAGAGAAGCAATTAATGGTGCGTACTCGAACCAGAGGCCAAGGCGGTTGGTGAGGATTTCGAGTCGGCCATTTGTGTCGAGGTTGCGGTATTTAGAAGGAAGAGGGGAAGGAGGTGGAGGTGGAGGTGGAGGTAGTGGCGCCGGAGAAGAGGTGGCGGTGGAGGAATTGATCAAAAAAAATTTGGTGAGTTCTAATTAGATTAGTGTATTTTTGTCCCACGTAGATATATTATGTCCTATATGTTCAACATATATTTTTATGTTGTTTTATAAATTTAATAATTATAAAAACTATATTTTTAAGTAATTAACCATTTATATTTTCACTGTTCTGATTCCTATTATTTTTCCTATTTTTTTTTTTTTTTAATCTTTTAAACCATCCCCTAAATTTTTTTATTCACCATTTATAGCAGAACCCTTTGTCTACTGAAACTCAGACTGATTTTGCTTATCTAAAAAAATGAAGAATTCATTTGCTTCCACTTTCATCGTCTCCTCCTTCTCTTTCTCTCCATTTCTTCTAAATTCTCTGCCCAGAAGCCAAAATGCCATCCCCAAGACCAGAAAGCTATACACAAAATCCAAACAGCTTTTGGAGTCAATCCTACCCCTAATTGCTGTGAATGGGACGTTGTTACATGTGACAACTTTGCTCCCTACCGTGTCAGTTATCTTCTCATTTTCAATTCCAACATCTCCGGCCAAATCCCGGCTGCCATTGGCGACCTTACGTCTCTCCAAATTCTTGAGCTCGTTAACGTCCCTAAAATTACTGGAAGCATCCCACCAGTCATTACTAAGCTCACTAAACTTGTTACACTCGTCGTTAGCCACGCCAGTCTGTCCGGCCCGATTCCTACTTTTATTGTTAATCTCAAGAGCCTCACTTTCTTAGATTTATCTTTCAATGCTTTATCGGGCTCGATCCCTCCTCAGCTTTCTCAGTTCCCAAACTTTCAAGTACTAAACCTGGAAAGAAACAAGTTAACTGGGACCATACCGGAATCTTTCGGACACTTTCCCAAAAGCTTCCAGTCTCTATCTTTGTCCCGCAATTTTCTTACTGGAACAATTCCGAAATCCTTGGGCAATTTAAATCTACTTACTATTGATTTGTCTGGGAATAATTTCATTGGCGATGCATCGTTCTTGTTTGGCAAGAACAAGATAATCCAGGATGTGATTTTACATAGAAACAGCTTAAAGTTTGATTTGTCCAAGGTGGAGTTCCCAACAAATTTGAGGAAGCTAAACTTGAGCCACAACAACATTTTTGGGAGCCTCCCGAAGCAGTTGACAAAGTTAGATTTCTTGAGGTTCAATGTGAGTTACAACCACCTCTGTGGAGAGATTCCTCAAGGGGGAAACCTTCAGTTCTTTGGAATTGATTCCTATTTCCACAATAAGTGTTTATGTGGTGCTCCGTTGCCTCGTTGCAAGTGAGAGTCAAGAATGCCGACCATGGTGATCTACTAAGTGCCACAATGTACTGTGTCAATTATGAATAACTATGTCCCTAGAATGATTATTAGAAATAATCGAAGCAAAGAAAGATGTTTTCTTTGCGCATTTTAGCTGTTTAATTTGTATTTTGATTGTTTGTGTACGTAATTGGTTCAATATCCTTAAAATAGAGATATTGTGAGGTTTTAAAGGTTCCTTAACATCAAAACTTCAAAATATTGTCACACGTTGTTGGTACGGTATCACTATGACATGGTGGTGTGCCAAACCAAACCCCCTATGTTAAAATCATGAATAACATGAAAGAAACAAACAAAGAAGGCTAAAACATATCAAAAAAGTATGTTGCACATGACACACGATGACATGATCTGACACTGACAAATCGCACGATATACGATATAAACACACAAATGATACATTAATTTAAAATTTAATGACAAAATTTAATATATATATATATATATATATATATATATATATAATGTAAATAAAATTTAATTTATCAAAAAAAATATTCGTAAACATCTGAAAAAATTAAACAAAATAAGATACGTATTACATAACCTCTATTAATATCCAGAATAGATATTCGACCTTTAATGAACGGATGTCACTTCCGTGGCTTGTGGCAGGGGATTTTAATGAAGTTCTTTTACGTACAGAGCAAGATGGTCTGCATCTTCGACCGTATCCACAGATCATGGCTTTCCAGAGAGCTCTTGCTGATTGTGACTTGGCAGATTTGGGGTATGTTGGAGCACCGTATACCTGGTATAAACGAGCAGATGGTTTGGCGACTCGGGTTCTGTTGGACCGGGGGGTGGCCAATTTAGGATGGCGCAATATCTTTCCGCAACATTCGGTCTTTCATTTATCCAGTTCCAAGTCTGATCATGTCCCTATTTTGATCTCCTCGGCTAATCCTTTTGATCGGGGCTTGATCCGGTGGGCACCGGTGCCACGGTACGACCCCTTTTGGATGAGGAACCAGGAGTTTGAGGAGCATTTCAGAGCATCTTGGCAGTGAGACATCGTTCAGGGGCCCTCTTCTCTCATTGGGAGGGTAACACAGGTTCACGGGGAACTGCGACGTTGGAGTTCTCAGAGGCACGGGAACCTTGGGAAACGTATTGCAGAGAAGGAGGAAGACCTTCGGAAATTGCGCGAATCATCTAGTTATTCAGTCCATCAGGAACGCAGTATTATACATCAAATAGATCAGTGGCAGACTATGAAGGAGGAGTATTGGTGGCAGCGGGGTAGAAGTGAGTGGTTGGTCATGACAAACAGGAACACGCGATACTTTCACCATAAAGCAGCGGCGAGGAGGAAGAGGAACACTATTCACTTGTTATATAATACCCAAGGGGTGGTGTGTGAGGAGCCGGATGACATCGAACGTGTGGTTGTTGATTACTTTCAGTCCATTTACTCGTCTAATGAGATTGCTGTTGATTTAGAGGGTTTACATTTTGCAGAGCTTGAGCTTGGGCAGTAGCAACATTTGGCGGCATATTTCACGAGGGAGGAGGTATGTGCTGCTTTGAAGCAGCTGCCGGGGAGAAAGTCGCCGGGGCCGGACGGCATGCATGTGGTCTTTTTACAGAAATTTTGGGGTATAGTGGGAGAGGATGTTATGCATGTGGTGTTAGATGTTTTGAATAATGGTGTTTCCCTCGGCAAGCTGAATGAAACTTATATCTCGCTGATTCCTAAAGTCGCCACCCCCGTGAAATAAATACCGCGACTTCGGTCTTTTTCAATAAAATCATCACGCAATAAATCAACAAAGCCTAAAGTGATGTCTCTTTCTCCTTCAAGTTTACCTACTACGGTACCAGAGTGGATATGATCTCCACCAGACATGCGAAGCGAGTTATTAAAGCATGGGTAAGCGAGTGAGTGGATCAATCAACTTAAGATCACTCGTAAGAGGAGAGTATTTTTGTTATTACTAGCGCTCTGCTTATAAGGGCTATAGCTCAGTTGGTAGAGCGCCTCGTTTACACGTGCGCCAATGTTTTTCAGGGGAATTTATCATACAATCAAATCAAGAAATTGTGATTTAAATTGATGTCTTACCCTATAACTTTAACTTTGAGGTAGGTTTTGGATTCTATCTGTGTATTCCTTTTTATCCCTACAAAATACCAGATAAAATAGAACACTTAAAAGTAAAAAGGATATAATGAAATTCTTTGTTCGTGCATTTTTCTTGGTATATCCAGATAATAGGTAGGAGCATAAACTGAAACATTCTGGAGCTACAAAGATAGTTATGAAATCGTTGGGTAAGGCGGTCAAGCTACCTGCGCATGTTTGGTCCGATCGTTTAGCCGCTCTTTCTAATAGACGGGAATGTAAATAGAAAACATCCCCTGGGAAAGCCTCACGACCTGGTGGATCTAATCCTCCACGAAAAGTAAGAAATTCAGCATATTTGGACCAATTCAGGGTGGTAAAATTTCTCTTTGCCAAGGAGAAGATGCGGGTTCGATTCCCGCTATCCGCCCAAGATAAAAATAAAATAGTTTAATTAAAACTAATTAAAACTAAACTTCAATATGATAAACACTTACGTACCTCTTCGTGAAAGCGAATGGCTACGTCCGGCAGCGGCGCGAGGAGTTAAGACCGGACGTGCTGCAACCTAGGGATCACCAGGCAGCTCTTTCGCTCTCTTTAGAGCATTAAATCCTCTTTCTTCGCTAAGGAACTTGCAAAATGTATCTGTTAATCATAAAGAGATCCATCGTTCTTGACCCTGCTTCACTGGTATGACTATCGAAATCGTGAGCATCAGCATGTAGGTTCCAGCGACTCTTGTATCCCTTTCATGCGTTTCTGATGTCCGTTCTTCGAACAGGGGTCGTCGAGCCTGCTGCGTACGATTAGCCAGCCTTGCGGCGGCAAAAGGATTAGACGTCCCCCCATGCTACGGTTCCCTGCGGTCCAAACCTGGTGCCGATAGGAAGGAGACAGTGAAGAAATTAAAAAAGATTCTGCTCGTGAGCGAAATGGTATAAGCCTGCCTTTAGAGCATTAAATCCTCTCCCGTAGGTCGAGTAGCTCCGCTCCTCATAAGTCTTCCGGGGGTTCTCACGGGAAGGGGACACTCCAAAATATTAGCAACGTGACCTTCTCGTTCACAATCCTTCACTCTAGGGCGTACCAATAAGTCAAAGATAGCCTACACAGTAGTATCAACACAACAAGCGGTTGGTAGATGAAGATATTTATACATCTTTTCACATATGGAAATATGAAATTCAGACTCATGTGACAAGTCAAGGCCCGGAAAGGGAACTCCGGGCGAATATGAAGCCGAATATGAAGCGTGTGGATACAAGTTATGCCTTGGAATGAAGGACAATTCCAAATCCGCTTTGTCCTCGTTCTCTCAAGCGAATTTATACTTCTAACCTCGCTGTAACTAAACACCGGCCGAGACACTACTTCTTTAGTTCGGATTTTTATTGTAATCTAATATATCCGGCCATTTTGCACGAGAATTCTAATTTATTGTCAAAGATGTGAATCCCTGTATAGCTTCACAAGGTTGGCCATCACAGCACGGTTAACACCGCGAGATGTAACCTCCGGAGTAATTGAAACATCATATTGGTGCAATAGGTAAAATGAAAAAGAAAGGTGAGGCCCCTAGCGATAGGGGGAAAGGATGATGTGAATTCAAAAGCGTAATTTTATCTTAACGACGAGATCTATTATCATTTTTTGTATGTCCTAAGAAATTTAAAGTAGGAGAAAATTCTCCTAATTTGTGTCCTACCATACGGTCTGTTATATAAATGTGCGGATAAGCCCTCCGATTAGCTTAGCCCACCCCGCCCGGTTCAAGTGATCACTCACAGGAACCGGTCTTGCTAGTGATGTGGAAAATGATCCCATTTTTTTCATCGGATCCGGGTAGAGACCAAAGGTCTTGAGCGACCGATCCGGCAGAACAACTCAAAAGATAAAGAGTTGAATATGCAACAGCAATCCAAGGTCGCATACCCAGACGGAAACTAGAACTGGCAGATTGAGCTTTAGGCAGAGCAAGAGTTCAGATCCTATGGTATTGAGCTTCTTAGACAGTAGTGGGGTACTTTGTTGATAGGAAATCAAGAAGCGAAATGCGTTTTCAGTTTATTTTCGTGAATTCATGAATTAAACTAAGTTTACTCAGTTTAAGTCAAATTAATTATTTTGACTAACTGTTTTTACATAAATGATAAGTAAAAAGGCGGTACAGAAGTGCGATTGCGACTAATCGTGAGCTTGCGTATGTAAATGAAAGAGTATCTCCCTTGATAACTGAATGCAAGCGAGGCTGGAAGCAGTGCTAGAGCATCTCGGTTCGAGTCCGAGTAGCGGCATGTCACCCTTTCACTTTTAAAAAGAATAAATAGATTCTATAACCAGTCAGAGCAAATCGTCGAAGATGAGATAGAGGTTAGACAGGGTTCTTATCCGGGTCTGTCGGGACTGGGGTTACGCTGCTTTCCGAAGACCGAAGCAATTGGATGCCCAACTCGGGCCTATATGACATGACCGATCAATAGAAATACTCCACCTTTGTCATATATTCCATACAACACACTAGATAGATATCATATTCATGGAATACGATTCACTCTCAAGATGCCTTGCCTTTTGAGTTTCTATCAGAAGAGTCTTTTGGAATCCATACAACTTTCGCTCAACAAACAAAGGGGCAGCCCTCTCTCTATCTCGCCTACGCTAGGCATGTAACGAAGATTCTCCCGCTTTTGGACCTTCTTTATTTTATTCCTCTAAATAGACCACGGCCATAATTAGTTCGTTCTTCCAAGGCGGAAGGTGCAGATGATGAGTCATCCGAAGGCGACCCAGAAGAGCAAAAGCAATGGCCGAGGTACGTCAGTCACTCGAAAGAGGTGAGAACGCCGGAGCAGCCCCAAAATCTACTAAAAGAGAAAGAAAGAACCCGTTTACCCGGTCAGCCATACGGCGGTGAATCCATTCCCGGGCCTTGTACACACCGCCCGTCACACTATGGGAGCTGGCCATGCCCGAAGTCTTTACCTTAACCGCAAGGGGGGTGCCAAAGGCAGCCTATATCTCCATCTCCGCTCTTCTTGCTCCACCAATAAGCTCCCATAGCAATAGTAGCCTCTGTGTTAGCATCTTAGGAAGCGAAAACTAAGAAAAGAGAGAGCCCCCGCCTGTTTGAGCCGTTGCGAGCCGGAAAGCGTACCGGGAAACGCGGCGGCATAGGAACCACGGGACCCCCTACTAGTAAAGGGAAAACGGAAGTGATCCGCCGGTCCCGAGGTCTTTCTATAGATATTAGTGGTATTCACCCCTATGGCCGTGGTCTATTTAGAGGAATAAAATAAAGAAGGTCCTTTACCCGATGCGATAAGAATATCTGGAGATTCAGAAAAGCCAATCGAATAGAAGATCTGCCGGTATTACATCATGACGGAGTTTCGGCCGATTGCTCTTTGTAATTCGATCTACAAGCTCATTTCTCGGGTGATAATTAATCGACTTAAAGGCGTGATTGGTGATGTGATTTCAGAGAATCAAAGTGCGTTTATATCAGGCCGTCTTATTACAGATAATGCGATAATTGCTTTTGAAGCGTTTCACTCACTGCAGGCGGGGTTGCCGGGATGTGATAGTCATGCTGCTTTGAAATTGGACATGGCTAAGGCCTTTGATTGAGTAGAATGGAAATACCTTTGGAGGGTTATGGAGCATATGAGGTTTCTATTGCCTTTTATTGATCTAGTGCGGCGTTGCGTGACGTCTGTTTCATACCGTGTCTTGATTAATGGAAAGCCCAGTAGGAGAATAGTACCGACCCGAGGCATTCGGCAGGGGGACCCGTTGTCGCCATTTCTTTTCATTTTATGTGCTGAGGGCTTCACGGCGTTGCTTAATGACTACGTGCGTAGAGGTGCATTGCGGGGCATTTGATTTGGACGCGAGGCCGAGGTCTCTATCTCTCATCTGTTGTTTGCGGATGACTGTATGCTGTTCTTTGAGCTTTTGGATGGGGCGGTGTAGACACTGGCAGAACTATTTGACAGGTATGGTGCTCTTTCTGGTCAGGTGATTAATTTTCATAAATCTAGCTTATACTTTTCGGATAAAATCTCGGTGGAGGTGTGGGATGCGGTGTCTGTTGAGCTACAGATTCCCTTAGGGGATGGTTCAGGCAAGTATTTAGGGATGCCCTTTGTGGTGGGGAGGAATAAAATTCAGGCGTTCGCTTTCTTGAGGGACAAAATCTGTAAAAAAAAAGTGGCTGGCTGGAAAGATAAGCTGCTCTCACCGGCTGGGAAAGAGGTATTCATCAAATCGGCACTTCAGGCTACCCTACATTTATCATGCAGTGTTTCAAGATTCCTAGCACCCTCATACGGGAACTTGAGAAAGCGATTCGGAGTTTCTTTTGGGGAGATACAGACAATAAACGTAAGATACATTGGAAGAATTGGGAGGCCTGTTGTTTACCAAAAAATTTGGGGGGTTTGGGGTTTCGTGATTTGGCTTGTTTTAACCTGGCTTTGTTGGTGAAGCAGTCTTGGAGGATCCTGAACAGTCCAGGTTCGCTAGCGGCTAGAGTTTTACACGCGAAGTACTTTGAGGATAGTACCATCCTTGCAGCTGGGTTGGGGCCTCGGCCGTCCTTTCTTTGGTGTAGTATTCTGGAGGACCAGGACCTGTTGTTCAATGGGATGAGATGGCGAGTGGGGGATGGGGACTCAGTGTATGTGTTTCATGATGCTTGGACAAGTCGGCAACCTTCGTTCCGCATACTTTTTGCAGGGCACGAGCTTCCAACAGATTCCAAGGTATCGGATTTATTTATTCCAAATTCCAGAGTATGGGAGTCGGATGCCATTTTGGAGACTATCATAGCCCCTGGTGGGCACCCAGATAGGCGGATTTGGCATTATGATCGTAAGGGAGTTTATACAGTTCGGTCTGGGTACTTTCTGGCCTTATCACTCTATCGGCCATCTTCTGTGGCTAGGCCATCTTCTTCGGGCGGGGAGGGTAAGAAATGGAGGAGTTGGCGGTACCGCTGCGGCACCGCCAGATCCAAAGATTTTTTGTGGAGGTGCCTGCATGATTGTCTCGCTGTTGGCCAGGGACTACAGAGGAGGCAATTGGAGGATGGCCATGCCTAGCATGCGGGGAGGGTCTAGAAACTTTACGCCATGTGCTTTTCGAGTGTGAGATGGCAGATAGAATTTGGCACATGTCGCCATTCTATGGGCTATTGGGACGCCTTCGTTCTGTCTCTTTTGCGGATTTCTTTATGCGATTAGTAAAGGATCAGGGTGTTCAGGAGACTGCGAGATTTGTGTGGCTCATGTGGGGGATTTGGAAGACACGTTGTTCCGCGGTGTTTGATGATCAGCTGTCTACGCCTCCGTGGTGAGTACGCGCTTTCTGGCAGCATCGGCGGAGTATGCAGAGGCTCTGGCGGCTTATCGGACGCAGGCCTCCGTCCCACACTTTGTGGATAAGTGGGTGCGTCCAGTAGACGGTGTTATAAAGGGCAATGTTGATGCGTCGGTCACTGCGGTGGGAGTAGGGGTAGGAATCATTTTTCGAGATTCTCATGGATCAGTTCTTCATTCTTTTGCATATCACTTCGAGCCAGGGGGCTCGGTGGAATATATGGAGCTAAAGGCTATTTCCTTGGCTTTGGAGGAAGCGCGCCATTTGGGGATTCAACGACTACATGTAGAGAGTGATTGTTTGGCATGTATCTCGAGGCTCCATAAACCTGTCGAAGATCTTACGGCACATGGATGTCTAGTACAAGAGTGTTTGCCCATGTTACCGAGTTTCACTTCTGTTCTTTTACTTTATTCGGCGTATGGGGAATGTCCCAGCGCACCTTTTAGCTCGACATGCTTTGTTAGTTTTGACTCGGACATCTTGGGGCACTTCGCCCCCGGGTGACGTTTTGGCTGCCTGTTTGGCGGATATTATTTAATAAAAGTTCTTTTTCCTCAAAAAAAAATTTTTGCGATTGACCTTCATAATATTACAAATTGTAAAAATAATTGTTTATTATCAAAAAAACATATAAACTTGATACGACGTATTATTTATGGGGCAGTGGTTTAAAATGACAAAAAAGAGGAAAAAAAAAGAAACCAGGACAGTGGAAATATAAAATGGATGATAAAGACAAATCCAATGTTCATAATCTCAAATCCACTGTTTTCAACAGTGGAACTGGCCTCAAATATAATGTTTCACTATAACAGTGGAATAAAGACATGTCTTTTTTACCCGAAAAAAATTCCACTGTCATCATTGTATATTTCTAGGTTCAAATTATTATTTTTAACAATAAACCCATTATTTATTTAATTATTATAGAAATTAAAATCGTGTATTTTAACGTTTTACATTGAAAAAAAACTTAAATAAGGAAAAAAAAAATTAAAAAAATTGGGTTCAGGAGTATCGGGGAGTGTAGGTGCCGTGCCGGGGAGTGTCGAAAGTATGTCGGAAGCGTGTCAAATATTTAAAATGGTATAACTGTATATAAATAGCACATATATGTTATGATTAAATTGGTATAACTGTATAGACATGTTCGCGATCAAACGTGAAGTAAACTCATGTTTGTTCGTAGAGAAAACGAGTTTAAAATCTTGTTCAATCTTGATTCGTTAAGGTAAAAAACAAACGATCACAAATACTAACGCGTCTAACACCAGCTTGTTCGTGAACGTTTCTGTCGCACATACACGGACACGGGCACGTCGCACGACACGACACGGATATGACGATACAGCTAATTCCAAAATTTACTGACACGAGACGCCGCCGACACGTTTTATATATATGTGTGTATATATATATATATATATATATATATATATATATATATTTAATTCAACCGTATTACATAAACTCTATGAATATCCTGAATATACATTGCCAAAAGAAATTGTGATTGACCTTCAACATATTATAAAGTCGTATTTCTTTGGGTTGGTAGTAATGGAATGCTTTCATTATCTAAAATGAAGAACATTTCCCACCAAAAGATCAGTCCAATAATACCACTCACTGGTAAATAGCGCAAGACTTCTTCGTGAATCTCCGCTATTTGAATATGGAACATCATAACAACGAAAAGGTTTTAAAATGATCTTTTATCAACGAAAAACCATATAAACTTGATACAACGTATTATTTAGAAATGAAAATCGTGTAGTTTAACGTTTCCATTTAAGAAAACTTAAATAAAGAAAAAAAAAGTTTAAAAAATTGTCTTCAGGAGTGTCGGGGAGTGTCGGTGAGTGTCGACAGTGTGTCGGATTTTTAAATTTTAAATAATATTAATTTAATCAACCGACACGCGCACACGACATCGGAAATATGTGTCGAGCGTGTCGTGTTTGTGTCGACGAATGACTTGGCGCACTGACCAGATTAAAGTGTCGGTGCATCATAGGTTTTGTTCGTAACACTAAAAGGGGTTTATTGGTTGGTCCAAAACTATCATAGAATTAATTAGTGATTCTAAGAGCATCTCCAATCCTTACATTTTAAAAATTTTCATGATTGTGATTTTTGAATATTGCTTTGAATCTTTTATATCAATTTCAACTAGCCTACACGTGTAGTACACGTGACATTATTGTTTTATATATTTCAAATGAACTCTAGTTGGTTACCGTATTGTGTGTCATTTCTTCTTTTAAATGATACTTCATGCACAACCATTCGATAATAACGGTTGATACAACATATTTTTTTTTTTATCTTTGATACTGACGAGTATACATTATGATCAATGGATACTACATTATGACAAAAAATGAATAAAAATTTCATCACTCGTCAAGGGCGGAGCCAGGATTTAAACTTCGGGTGGGCTAATGGACTATATCAGATTCGTCGGGTGGGCTGGATTAAGGATATTTTATGGATCAAACGGGACTACATAGAATTTTTAGTGTAACATTTTTTTTTTCGGGTGGGCTTAGCCCCCCTTAGTCTAATCATAGGTACGCCCTTGTCACTCGTTATGGATGTAGGTTATGCCTATAGCGTTACTCTTCTGATCAGGGACAATTAGGATTTTTATAGTTGTGAGGATAATCATATCAGCTGTTATAGATACAAGGAAAAGATGTTTTAGATGATCATGTATAGTTTTCACTAGATTTTGATATTGTATAAGTTTAAATCAGACAAGTACTGTAATAGTAATATGATAGGTTTCAGTAGACTAGGACCAGTCAAAACATCAATAGAGTAAATTCAATATATGTCTGAAGACCATAGCTGAAAATCAGAAGACCGAGGGACCAAGCTCAGATCAGGAGAGTGAGAGCACTCACTCAATTTAGAAGACATGAAGATCAAGAATCAAAAAATTGTTTATTTCAATTTTTGTGATGACTTGAAGTAACTAAATGTGATAAAGATTTGAAGTCAAGCAATGTGATGAACACCTCAAGAAGATAAAAAAGGCTATACTCTAATCTCCTAAATATAAGATCAAAGAAATTAATTCAAATCAGAAGCAAAGAAAATATCAAACAAGAATCAATGGTGTACAAAGAAATATTCAGATGATGAAATAAGATAACTGAAGTGAAGATTGAATCATGATTAAAGAGCAAAAGAGCAAAAGAGCAAATTTTACAGTTATAAAAGTTCAGACAAGAAGACCAATTTAGCTGAGACATAATATATTCATAACAGAAGAGTCAGCTAAATATAATCAGGCTCAGAGTAATGCAGTCGTTAAGGATGATGATCAGACGAGAAGGACCAAATAAAAACTGAAAGGTAAATGACTTAATTAGCGAAATATCTTAATCATTTAATTCAAGATATGTATACATATAAATATGGATAATGTAAAATCACATTAATATTATCACACTAAACACAACACTACTTACTTTGCAAAACAATATGGATACAAGTGTTCAAATAAAATCCACATTGATCCACATGATTTTGCCGTGTGAGCAGTGTGGTGTTTTAGTATGATAATACTAGTGTGATATTGCATTACTCTATGCATATACATACATATACATGCATATACATACATACATATACATACATATACATATATATACATACATACATACATATATATATATATATATATATATATATATATATATATATATATATATATATATATATATGTGGAAATATTACTCAATAGACTCATCTCTTTGAGGCTTCAACAGGTGCTCAAAGCCAGATTCTTTGAGCCTCGTGATTTTCGTGCATAATATTTTGTACACCTTATTTAATTGTAAAATTAATTGTAAAAGACATATTAATTGTGAGTCATATAAACAATTAATATGTCAAACTCTAGTTTACTTTATGTCATAGACATAACTTTTACTTTTACTTTTGCATGCTTGCCGCCCACATCTACATACTCAAGTGGCCGCCAAGCTAGCTAGCTAGTCTCTCCATCTCAATTGTATCTATTTATACATCTTTTACTCAATGAATAAACTAAGTTGAAGTTTACTCTTGTGTGTATCACATTCTCAAACTCTCTTCATGGTATCGAGAGCCTTACCGAGTTCTAAAATCCATTTGCAAAACTCAGTTCTTTTCGAGAAAAATGTCAACATTATCTGAAGTTTCATCTTCTTCAGTAGACTCACAGCTGCCTCAGCAGACTGGGATAACTGAACACTCTTCTTTTACAAATCATAAACTTGATGGTAACAATTACTTGCTATGGTCAAGGTCCATGAAAATGTATATCTCCGGCCAGGGCAAGATGGGATATCCGTCTGGTTCCAAACTCCGCCACTCGAAATCGACCCCAAGTTTGAAGCATGGGATACAGAAAATAACCAAGTCATGACCATCCTCACGAGGTCTATGACAAAAGAGATCAGTGAGAACTTTATGATGTATGACACTGCTAAGGAAATCTGGGACAATGCCAGAGACCTTTACTCAAAAAGGACAATACATCTCAAGTCTATGAACTCAAGCTCAGATTCAAAATTGCGATAAGGGGATATGTCTCGTAACTCAATACTTTAATCAACTATCTAAGGCATGGCAACACCTAGATATGTTGGAAACTCACCCTGGAATGATGTTAAAGATGTCGCACTCTTTAAAGACATTATCGAGAAAAAGAGAGTATTCAAATTCCTTATCGGATGAATCCTACTCTTGATGATGTCGAGGTAGAATTCTTGCTACTAAACCTCTTCCAAATCTCAAATCCATGTTTGCCGAGGTCAAACATGAGGAAAGCGAGGAGGAAAGTGATGTCGCTTGAACCCCTGCCGACAACCCTATCAAGGTACGCCTGTGAAGGTTAATGAGACTTACAGAAGCCTCACCTGAGAAAGCCGGAAAGTCGTTCTTCGTGATCACCGCAAACGCACAAATCACACCAAGGACAATTGTTGGAAGCTACATGGCAAACCTAACCCCTCTAAAACCTCAAAACCAACCAGGAAAGTCAAGGCAAACTTATCGGTGAAGAGGAGAATGACAAGAAGTCAATGCTCGTTTGTCGCCTTTAGAGCCTTTATTGCTCAAAGATCGTGAAGGTAGCTCCCCACCTGAAATGGCCACTCATGCTAAAACAGTATATTTTACTCACCTCTTAGTAATGAGACTGGATTGTTGATTCGGGGCTTCTTCCCATATGACTCGTAATAAAACCTTATTACCCAATATATGCCATGCAACCAAATTCACTGTAATTAAGACTCGCTGATGGTTCTGCATTTCTTATGCAAAAGGTGTTGGGAAGGTTAAACTTACTAATCGGATATATCTACTGAATGTCCCGTTTGTTCCAAAGTTAGATCAGAACCTTATATCTCTCGGTAAACTCACTAAAGATCCGAATTGACCGTTGTTTTTAATAAGAATCGGTGTACATTCCAGGATCTTTCTTCTCGAGAAGTGATTGGGCAAGCTAAACCCCTTTCAGGATCTGTTTTGTGATCAACCTCGCCAAGACGTAAGATCAAGACAGATCCGCCTCAAAGACTGCACTCAAAACCTAGACAATATCATGTTATGGCATTATAGACTAGGACATCCAAGTTTTGGTTATTTAAAGTCTTTAATCCCTGAATTGTTTAAAGGATGTAATCTTAATGATCTTCAATGTGATATTTGTCAATTTGCTAAACTCACCAAATCTGTGTATGCTAAGTTACCTCACTTGCCCTCTTCCCTTTTACCCTAATTCACAAAGTGATGTATGGGGACCTCAAGAGTGAAAAGTATAACAGAAAAGGTGGTTTGTAACCTTCATTGATGATCATACCGTAAACACTTGGTCGTTCTTAATGAAAGACAAATCAAGTTGGACCTATCTTCCAAGAATTTTATCACATGGTCTCCACCCAATTTGATACTAAGATCAAGATCTTAAAGACTCGATAATGCTCGGAATACTATGAGTCTAACCTCGGTAACTTCTTGACAAACAGAGGAATTGTTCATATCGGTAGTTGTGTGGAAACACCTCACAGAATGGGGTTCTTTGAAAGAAAGAACAGCATCTGGCTTTGAAATGGCCAGATCAATCATGTTCACTACACATGTTCCTAAATACATGTGGGGTGAAGCTATATTGATCGCTACATATTTAATCAACAGACTTCCCAAACAGAGTGTTAGGTTTCAAAACTCCTCTCCAAACCCTTCCGACACACACTCTCGCCTCATCTTATTACCCAATTGCCTCCAAAGATCTTTTGGTTGTACTGTGTTTGTTTATATCCATGCTCAACACGAAGTAAACTTGATCCTAAAGCTCATAAGTGCATTTTCCTTGGATATGCACAGACAGAAAGGTTACAAGTGTTACTCTCCTATCAAAAGAAATTTCACAATTCTATGGATGTGAAATTTTTGAAAGGACTCCATATTACAACAAACCTCATGAGCCACCATCGATGGAAACTGATTGAGATTGAACTAAGTCCGTTCCTCAAAGAAACCATTAACCCTCAAGCAGACTCATAATCTTCAAAGATCCTGCAGATACTCACATTATCGACCCAAGCATCACGACCCGACCAGTCTGGCGACCTGAGTCTGGCCGACCCGAGCTCGCCGAACTGTAACCTCAAAGAACCTCATCGAACCGCAGTCCTGGACCCCGACCATCGACTCTCGCAGCTTCATCAAGTAGATGATGACCTATTGCTCTAAGGAAAGTGGAAAAGATCATGCACCGATCATTCTATTCATACTTATTTATCTTATGATCGCTTGTCTCCTGTCTTTGCCATGTTTACACAGGACTGGACTCTCACTCTATCCCTAGAAATATTCAGAGGCCCTTCAAAATGATAAGTGGAAGGTCTTTGTTAAAACAGAGATGATCGCTCTCTTGGATAATCACACTTGGGACCTCACAACTCTTCCCAAAGGCAAGAAAACATTAGAATTTGCAGATGGTTATTCACTATCAAATACAATGTCGATGGTAAAATTGACAAGTATAAAGCCGATTGGTAGCAAGGGATTCACTCAAACTTATGGCATTGACTATAAGGAAACTTTTGCACCAAGAGCAAAGCTCAACACCGCTGTGGCATCGATTTCCCTAGCTGTCCAACTTGACTCGGCCTCTTCACCAATTGGACATCAAAATGCCTTTCTAAATGGGGACCTCACTGAGGAGGTTTATATGACTGCACTCTCGGTTTTATCAATCCTAATACTCAAGGCAAGGTGTGCAACCGAGGAAATCTCTATATGGCTCAAGCAATCACCAAGGGCATGGTTTGGCAAACTCACTCATCGTGGTTAAAGTCGCTTGGATATCATCAATGCAACTCGATCACACCATGTTTGTCAAGACAACCAACCGCAGGAGGTCCATTCTAATTGTATATATGGATGATATCATCCTTCACTGGAGATGACTCTCATCGAGATCCGTAACTTGAAGACTCTTGGCAAAGGCGTTCCAAGTTAAAGATCCTGGGCTACCTCAAGTACTTTCTTGGTATGGAAGTAGCTAGAACCACCAATGGCATTTCAGCCTCCCAAAGGAAGTATGTCCTGGACTCCATCAAGGAAACCGGCATCTTTGGGATGCAAACTCGTTGATTCTCAGAGACCCCAGCCATACCCTCATCGCATGGTGACATTCTTTGTCCAGGAAAGAACAATATCAAAGGCTTGTAGGCAAACTCATATACCTTTCTCACACAAGACCCGATATTGCATATGGGGTCGGGCCCAGTCAGTCAATTCATGCATTGCCTCTTGAGCAACATTGGGATGCAAGTGAATAGGATATCGAGGTATTTAAAATCCACTCATGGCCAAGGCCACGCTCTTCACCAAGTCTACCGATAGATCAATCAAGGTCTATATCGATCTTCGATCATTTGGATGTCACATTGATGCGAGGTCTACCATGTGCTATTGCTCATATATATGGGGAACTGGTTACTTGGAGGAGCAAGAAACAACCCACTTTGTGTCAAGAAGCGATCTTTGAAAGTCGAACTAAGGGCACTTGTACTTGGCATTTGTGAAGCTCTCTCTGGTGAAAAGTGCACACGATCAACTTCAAAGAATCAGACGCAAGAACCTATCACACTCTGTTGTGACAATAATTCAGCCTTATGCATGGCGGAAGATCCATCCATCATGATAAAACCAAGCATGTGGACATTGTGACACTTTTCAAGGAGAAGATTGATGCCAAGATTATTCAACTCCAAAGATGTTCCTCAGCAGATCAGAATCGTCGATATTCTTACCAAGGCTATTCCACCTCTTATGTTCGGCCAGACTAAGTAGCAAACTTGGTTGCATCAACATATCTGACCGATTTGAGGGGGTGTGGAAATATTACTCAGCAGACTCAGTCTGCTGAGGCTTCAGCAGGGTGCTCAGCAGATTGCTGAGCCTCAGGATTTCGTGCATAATATTTTGTACACCTTATTTAATTGTAAAATTAATTGTAAAAGACATATTAATTGTGAGTCATATAAACAATTAATATGTCAAACTCTAGTTTACTTTATGTCATAGACATAACTTTTACTTTTTACTTTTTGCATGCTTGCCGCCCACATCTACATACTCAAGTGGTCACCAAGCCAAGCTAGCTAGCTAGTCTCTCCATCTCAATTGTATCTATTTATACATCTTTTACTCAATGAATAAACTAAGTTGAAGTTTACTCTTGTGTGTATCACATTCTCAAACTCTCTTCAATATATATATATATATATATATATATATATATATATATATATATATATATATATATATATATATATATATATATATATATATACATACATAATGTAGGGATAGTGTATCGTGTGTGGAGTGATTTAATGAGTGATCCGTAATTACCGGAAATTAATTATGGATTATTTATTAGTAATAAATAACTCGAAGATAAGATTTATTTTATTAAGTAGATCTAATAAAATAAAGCTATCACATAACAGATCTGACTGAAAATAAAGGAATAGTAAATTGCGATGCATAAGTAAACGACAAACCGAGGCGAGTAGTTACTCTTTCCTTAAGACAAATTGCTCCGAAATGGTGCCCACGGTAGTAGCAACTGTCTCCCAAGATACAACGGCTTTCGTCTCAGATTTAGAGGCACTTCAAAAATCCGAGCTCCGGCGAACTTACATAGTGCTCCGACTTCTCTTCGACTCATATCTAGATCTATATGACTGACTCTTTTTTGTGGAAAGACACAAGAGAAAATTCGATCCTTAAACTTTCATCCATGGGGTTCTTTATATAGTGGAGAGGACGAACCAATGCTTGAATCTGATTGGTCGAAACACGTCATCAAAATTTTCCCCTTGGAAAAGTAATTGCTGACTTTTCCTTCAAGGAAAAGATAATATTGGCCGCCCTTTTATTCCCACGCATGTAGGGATTAAAATCCCTCATTCTGATTGGTCGGATGATGTGTCGTCTGAATTCTGATTGGTCGAATGACACAATCACATTCCAAAATTAATTTTATGGTTAATTTCATAAAGAAATTTTGTCCAAAAAATTAATAGTAACACCCGAGCCGGCCGAGCTCGAGCACGAGCCGAGCCGAGCCAGACAGACGGCGGCGGCGCGCGCGCGCGTGGAATAATCTAAGTCCTCCCTCCTGCACAAAAGTGCCTTGCCCCTTAGGGCACATCTATAAGAGTATACACTAGCTCTTATTACTTGAGCTCACAAGCCTCAAGTTACCTATGTGGGAGAATGGGGTGTGGTTCTCCCTTCAACACCCATACTTTTACATATTTTCTACCAACTTTAGCCATTAATTTCTCATTCACCCGACATCCGAATCGAGTGATTCAAAAGCCCATCATCAACTACTCTGTATGGAGTATTTAATGCTATCATTAAATCTCGATGACATACATCGGAGCCTATCCGTAAATCGCGCTAAAGTTGACTATTCAACCCTTCAAAATGGGCTTTTTCTCCAACAATCCCCCACATGAATGAAAATTAATGCAAATGCAAATGCAGACTCTGAAGAGAAGTCAGATGGAAAAATATTACATCAGGAGAGGTAGCTTCGGCCTTGAACGCCGCCTTAGTGAAGTACTATCGGATTTACTCGCTAATCGCTGAACTAGGTCTTGAATCGTTTCGGCCTTTTAGTGTAAACCAAGACAATAGCACTCACACAATATTTCCCCTAGCACCTTTCGGTTCTCATGGTTGTGTCCGTCTCGGCCCTGGACAACACTTGGTTTCAGAAAGTGCTTTAGAGAATTCAAGCCTCAAAATTCTCATAGAAGCGGCCCCACTTCACACTTACATAGGTGACCTCCTATCAAAGGTATTCTGCCCTACCCCACTTGAATATCAAGATATAGGAATCATTAAAAGCTAAGCTTAACCTCATACCTCTGCAGACAACACTTTTATTCTCTCAGAATGGGTAGTGCTAAACTGTTCCTTATAGCTTAGTTGTCCCTTTTGAACCATGATCTTGGGATCTCCAGTCAACATGGTTGGGTTTCCACTACAAGGAAACATGCGTAATAGGCTTCAGTCCCATTCCGGTTGTCAAAATTGACATCTGATCTCTAGCTAAACCTTTTGTAAGCGGATCCGCAAGATTCTCCTTCGATTTTATATTAATCGATGGAAATCACACCATTAGAGATCAACTGTTTAATGGTATTGTGTCTACGGCGTATGTGTCAAGACTTACCATTATACATACTACTATGTGCCCTTCCTATCGCCGACTGACTATCGCAGTGTAAGCTGATAGCAGCCACAGGCTTAGGCCAACATGGAATATCCTCTAGGAAATTCCTAAGCCATTCAGCTTCTTCTCCAGCCTTATCCAGTGCTATGAACTCGGCTTCCATTGCGGACCGAGCTATGCACGTTTGTCTTGTATACTCAGGACACAACAGCACCACCAATCGTGGATTTTTGTATCACAGTATCCTTCTAATGCTACTGGATATCGTAATCCCAGACTCATAGTGTACTTCATGTACCTCAAACACCCTATTTAAGGCTTTCCAATGGTTATGGTCTGGATTACTCATGAACCTACTTAGTTTTGTTTATTACACATGCTAAGTCTGGTCATGTACAGGTTGTTATGTACATCAAACTTTCAATCACTTGAGAATATCTCAATTGATCCACAGGACTAAGTGCATACTTAGGTCAAGTGGAGTGCTCACTGGACTTCTATCAAAGACATTAAATCTTTTCAAAACAGACTCAATATAATGAGTTTCTCACCACAAGTCCAAACATTCTAGAGATTTTACTCCCTAGTATCAAGTATCAACACTGCAACTCCCAGGTCCTTCACATCGAAGTTCCTTGTCAACATCCTTTCCATATTCATGATACTCTCATGAGTACTTCCCATTATCAGCATGTCATAGACATATTATCATATAAGTGTGTTCTTAACGTAGACATATATATGTCCTACCCACTTGACAACGTATTGTCAAACTCGATATGCCGTTGCTTTGGCTATTATTCGAGCCCACTGAAAGACTTAACAAGTCTACACACCTTACTCTCTTGTCCTGGAACTATGAACCCTCGGGTTGTTCCAAGTACATCTCTTCTTTTAACTCACCATATCCATCTATTTGATGGATTTCTAGGTTATAACCCTTATATAAGTAATTCTCACAACTGGTGAGTAAACCAAGGCCTTCTTTCTGTTGATACCCTTGGGCTATCAACAACGCCTTACAATAAATCCATCAACCTTTAACTTCTTCTTGAAAATCCACTTGCACCCGAGTGGTTTATTTCCTGTTGGAATACCAACCAACTTCCAAGTGTGGCTTTGCATGATGGATTTAGCCTCTTTCCAGAAATGGGCTTCTCGAATTGACATTGCCTCAGCATATGTCTTGGGTTTGTTTTCTACCATATAGGCAGAAAATCAGGACCAAAAGCTTGGGAAGTCTTAGCCCTCTTACTACGACGGGGTTCTTCAAATTCTTGAGAATCACTCTCTTTTTCAGACTCATATGCCCGCTTACTCATGCTTGCTTCTTCTTTAACACTTTCCTTACAAGGAAAGATATCCGCAATGAACACCACATTCTTAGACTCGGTGATGACATGTTCATGTACATCATTGATGTCTGATTTATGCACCAAAACCAATAGGCACTAATGATCTTAGATCTTATCACTCACTTTGGTTTAGGTACTTCGACCTTAGCCAAACACCCCCACATTTCCAAGAATCTGTAGCTAAACCATTTGGGGTGTCATCCTTCTTCACTGAAGGGATAAAATGAATTTTCTTGAGAGGGCAGCTCCCCCCACAAGTTCTGAGGTATACCCGAACTTAACAACATAGCATTCATCCTCTCTTAAAGAGTTCGGTTCTTGCACGTAGCAATACCACTTGATTTAGGTGTGGATGGTGTAGTTGTTTGATGAATGATGCCGGGCCCTTAGCAAGACTCATGAAACAACACATCATATCCACCATCACAATCACAACGGATGCGTCTCATCCGTTTGCTATGTTTATTATCACCTTCATTCTGACAACCCTCAAGGCATCACAAGCCTTATCTTTGCTTTTCAGCATTTAAATATCACAATATTTGGTGCTATACTCAATAAAAGTAACATTATACTTTTATCACCTCTAGTTTGCATGAATCTGGAGGTTTTGTGTTCCTTTCTACCGGTCTACTGGTGAGTTAGCCAACATGGCTTCAACACATATTAGACACTTGTGATGAGGATCAAATTTCAAATTTGGTAACAACACCATGTTCATCAATAGACGAACGAATTTGAAATTTTCAAGTCTTAGTCACAGTGTCACAAGCAAGATTACTCAAGCATGTAAGCAGATCTTAAAGCCAATCACACGGCTCTTTACGGAGCATCACTTTTGTGTTCAATGCATACGCCATTTGTCATCATAATGATCAATCCAAGATGATCATTCAAAGCGTCGGTCGTTGCACCACCGAACTTCTCCATCCAAAGGAATGAGATCGATCGGTCATTTGGTGCTACGCCTAGTGCTACTACAGGCACGTACACTTGTGGCACAAAAGACACAGTCTTATATGATTCACATCGGTGTTTCCCTCCATTTTTGTTTAATGAACAAAAGATCAACATATATAATTCCTAAATGATAGTGGTTTTCTACTATGTTTTCTTTACACAGCGAACATGTTGTAGAAAAGTGCTATTTCTCCAATGTGAAGATTAAAACATACTATTCAGCCTCATGCTCGATACACTGCTGTATTGAATTTGAACAAAGCACAGTACATTTCAGAAACTACTAGTTCATAATTCATACATCACGGAGTAAGATCAAATAAATTTTTCCTACCAGTGTATGCACATTAATATGTTAAATACATATTAAAGTAACGAGTTGTTTGCCCATGAGCAACACTTTATTAATTTTATGCAATCGCACGGAAGCAACAACCGACCATAGTCGATGAACATATACATCAACCAAAAATTGCATTCTTATTTCAAGCATATGGAAACATACGGACCAAAGAAAATCATAATTACCACCATAATCAAACTAGTTGCTGCTGTAAATAGATGTATTGGTCTACTATATTTAGATACACCACAAAAAGAAACAAGAAACTCTTTCCTTTTCAATCCCCACTACCATTGTTGTAGCTACAAGGATCCATAAAATAAGAGTATGTATAGCAAATTAATCCATATCCACGTAGGACTTGATGAAACTATGCATCTATACACTATAGATATATGGAGATATATATATAATTTTCATTTCCTGAATATCCGCACAACATTAAGAGATCAATTGGTTCCATTGATTGCAGCAAACATGTAAGTAACACTACTGTATTCGAACACTAGACAAATCAATGTTGATCTCAGCACATTCCCGTATGCAAAATTTCAGCCATATAAGGACATATCAATCAACGAATTATATATAAAAATCGGTTGTTGAATTTCCTTTGGTTTTTTTCCCCCCTCGTAAATCCTTGGTTCATTCTCTACCCAATTTCAGTGATCAAAAATCGTTCTTACACGGATACGTATAGAGAAAGAAATTCAACAAACTCGTATCAACCAATCAACATAATAGCACAAAAAAATAGGAATAACCCGTATTAGTAGACTAGGTAAACAGGTAATTGACTTGATCATCAATTATTACCAAAGTTATACCATTGCCACGGTAAGCTATATAATTTTTTTCCCTTCGTTACGCAAACACTACTGCATATTCGGACGAGAAAAATATCCATGGTTTTACACCAGTACAAATAGTAGAACTCATGTTCTTATGAAATTGTAACCATGTGTGAGGTGAAACAGAACGAGAAATAAGTTGAAAAATTCGACTCAGATCAATCGCAACCAATCACCGTAAATCAACTAATGCAAATATCAATCAGAGTCAAGTATATTTAACATAACTATATTTCTGTATAATTTCCTTTCCGAAATTACGCACAAACAATTCTAGTTTGTAAGGTCAATATGCAATTATAAGATTCACCGCTGAGAAATGAAACAGGCCATTACCGTACATCTAATATTATCAAATCTATTCACCTTAAAGTTTAAATAGTTCATAGCAATAAAAATAGTTCCAATTATGTACGAGATCATGAACAGAATTTATGAGGAATCAAACGAATAAAACTTAAACAATTTGATCAGATCTGTAAGGCAACACGTTAAACACGGTCCTATAACACACGAATAAAATTTGTCTTAAGCTTGTAGGGATAGTGTATCGTGTGTGGAGTGATTTACGGAGCAGATCCGTAATTACCGGAAATTAATTATGGATTATTTATTAGAAATAAATAACTCGAAGATAAGATTTATTTTATTAAGTAGATCTAATAAAATAAAGCTATCACATAACAGATCTGACTGAAAATAAAGGAAAAGTAAATTGCGATACATAAGTAAACGACAAACCGAGGCGAGTAGTTACTCTTTCCTTAAGACAAATTGCTCCGGAATGGTGCCCACGGTAGTAGCAACTGTCTCCCAAGATACAACGGCTTTCGTCTCGGATTTAGAGGCACTTCAAAAATCCGAGCTCCAGCGAACTTACATAGTGCTCCGACTTCTCTTCGACTCATATCTAGATCTATATGACTGACTCTTTTTGGTGGAAAGACACAAGAGAAAATTCGATCCTTAAACTTTCATCCATGGGGTTCTTTATATAGTGGAGAGGACGAACCAATGCTTGAATCTGATTGGTCGAAACACGTCATCAAACTTTTCCCCTTGGAAAAGTAATTGCCGACTTTTCCTTCAAGGAAAAGATACTATTGGCCGCCCTTTTATTCCCACGCATGTAGGGATTAAAATCCCTCATTCTGATTGGTCGGATGATGTGTCGTCTGAATTCTTATTGGTCGAATGACACAATCACATTCCAAAATTAATTTTATGGTTAATTTCATAAAGAAATTTTGTCCAAAAAATTAATAGTAACACCCGAGCCGGCCGAGCTCGAGCTCGAGCACGAGCCGAGCCGAGCCGGACGGACGGCGGCGGCGCGCGCATGGAATAATCTAAGTCCTCCCTCCTGCACAATAGTGCCTTGCCCCTTAGGGCACATCTATAAGAGTATACACTAGCTCTTATTACTTGAGCTAACAAGCCTCAAGTTACTTATGTGGGAGAATGGGGTGTGGTTCTCCCTTCAACACCCATACTCCTACATATTTTCTACCAACTTTAGCCATTAATTTCTCATTCACCCGACATCCGAATCGAGTGATTCAAAAGCCCATCATCAACTACTCCGTATGGAGTATTTAATGATATCATTAACTCTCGATGACATACATCGGAGCCTATCCGTAAATCGCGCTAAAGTTGACTATTCAACCCTTCAAAATGGGCTTTTTCTCCAACAATCCCCCACATGAATGAAAATTAATGCAAATGCAAATGTAGACTCTGAAGAGAAGTCAGATGGAAAAATATTGCATCAGGAGAGGTAGCTTCTGGCCTTGAACCTGCCTTAGTGAAGTACTATCGGATTTACTCGGCTAATCAGTGAACTAGGTCTTGAATCGTTCAAACCTTTAGTGTAAACCAAGACAATAGCACTCACACAATATTTCCCTAGCACTTTTCGGTTCTCATGGTTGTGTCCGTCTTGGCCCTGGACAACACTTGGTTTCAGAAAGTGCTTTAGAGAATTCAAGCCTCAAAATTCTCATAGAAGCGGCCCCACTTCGCACTTACATAGGTGACCTCCTATCAAAGGTATTCTGCCCTACCCCACTTGAATATCAAGATATAGGAATCATTAAAAGCTAAGCTTAACCTCATACCTCTGCAGACAGCACTTTTATTCTCTCAGAATGGGTAGTGCTAAACTGTTCCTTATAGCTTAGTTGTCCCTTTTGAACCATGATCTTGGGATCTCCAGTCAACATGGTTGGGTTTCCACTACAATGAAACATGCGTAATAGGCTTCAGTCCCATTCCGGTTGTCAAAATTGACATCTGATCTCTAGCTAAACCTTTTGTGAGCAGTGTGGTGTTTTAATATGATAATACTAGTGATATTGATATATGCATATACATACATATATACATATATATATATATACATATACATGCATATACATACATATACATACATATATATATATATATATATATATATATATATATATATATATATATATATATATATATATATATATATATATATACATATATATATATATATATACATACATATATATATATATATGTATATGTACATATATATACATATATATATATATATATATATATATATATATATATATATATATATATATATATATATATATATATATATATATATATATATATATATATATATATATATATATATATATATATAGACACGGATGAAGTCTGGAACATCACTTCAAATTTAATCAATGGTCAAGCTTAAATTGCGGAGGATAAAATCATGGACCAGGGAATTCCATGTTTTGACAGGATGTTGGCGTGAGAAGGACAAGATACGATTTGTGGAATCAATTAGAATGAATATTCAAGAATTCCAAAAAATAATCAGATTAATTACAAAACGTCTAATTATTCAAACGACAGACGTTTGAAGATGAATGTTGGATGGATTCAACACTATAAATAAAGGACTTGAAGAATAGTAAAATCAATAAAAATAAAGTATTGTTAAGTGTACCGTTACTCGGCAAAATTTTCTACTCACCAAGAATACTTCGAAAATTCTCTAAGGCATTCAAAACAAACTCCATAAATCCAAGAAGTTGCAACACCCAAAGCTTTAAAGACATATCCATAAATAACACTTGAATAAGAGCAATGATCTTACAAGACATATCCAAAAATTGCTCAAAACTCTAAGGATTCAAACTCAACACTTTGATTATTCAAAGTTTGGATCTGTGAAGAATTTGAGGGTGTGAAGGTACATGGTGTGAAGGAATGAATCAACTAAATCAAGGAATCTGAGAAGGAGCTGTGTGTTTGGATGATAGTTGTTAATTAAAGAAGTCAATCTTTCAAGGAACAACACAGTTATTTCAGTGAAGCATTTGAGACGGTTGTCAGGGACTGATAGTTCGTATTATGAAGCTGAGGGTTTCAGTTAAGGACAATCATATTGTTGTATTGGTGTTTGGATTTACAATAGTGATACCTCCTGCATCACAAGGAGAAACGGGGACGTACAGGATTACACCACCTCGAATCTCCATAATAGTTATCTATGTTCTTTATTTTTTATACTTTACTTTCCTGCAAATGTACTTTTAGCTCAGTAGAATAAACTCACCTAAACACAAAAAACTTAACAAACACACATGAATTTGAAAATTGTTTAAAATGCTTTTTAATCCATTGCATAAACTCTACTGGAATCAATTTAAGTAATGAAATTGAAATCAGTTAAGTTAAAGTTTTTCAAAAGTTAACAAGTTCATTCACTCCCCGCCTCCTCTAAACTTGTTTCAAGCCTTTCCAATGGACAACAGGAACCCATCGTAAAAGATTAGGTAAAGGATATGTAATAGATAATGATATGTGTATGATATGTTTAGTCTCATCGGTTTGGAGAAGTGTCTTTGTGGCATAGAATCTCCGTGGTTTTTACACTGAGGTGAATGGGACTGCTTGGGTAGATAATGGTCTCAAAAGGGATTTGTCTATGAGGAGATGTTGCGTTGTGGATGTTTCTATGCCGTGAGATTCTATTAAGGGCGTGGTAAAGGCGAAATCAAGAGTTGCATAATACTCAAGGTCGACGACCATCGACAATAGTGTTTTTGACATTGACAGTTCGTAAAGTTAGGGAATTGCAGATAACTTGGATTCAAGGACGGAGACATGGGGTAGCCTGGGGTGCTAAACTCATATATAATTCAGTTGAACATAATTAGTCGTCTTAACCAAAGCATATACCTGACTATACTAATATAATCTATTGACTCACCCAAATATTAATTTCTGGACGACTCCGTCGTAGTTAGGGAGTTGACATTAGCATGCTCTCTCATGTGCGTAATTGTTTAATTGTTTTGTAAACCTGCACATTTTTTTGGATTAAGTTATATATATATATATATATATGTGTGTGTGTGTGTGTGTGTGTGAGATCCGTTTTTTTTTCATTTTAATATTTGTATTATTTTTTTAATGAAACATCTGTGATGATTTAGAACACATGTGACAGCTCAAAATTTTGTCACACTATAGAACACTGAACTCTCAGAACCGGAGTGGGGGAAATTATTTTTTGGTGACACCTAAAAACACTATAAAACAAGTGTTTTAATATATAAATAAGCAGGGTTCGATCCCCGCCCCCTCCTTTCGTTTCCGAGAAAAAAAAAAAATATATATATATATATAAGCAGAACACTTAGAACATCTTAAAAACACCACAAGTGATTATAAAAAAAAACAAAAAAAAAACACCACAAGTGTTTTTAAAAGTATTTATATATCTTTGAACGGTATAAACTATGAAGATACCACACAAAAATTTTGCACTCGGAGAGCAGATCTCACCACCAATCTCTCTAGTAAATGGGTTCAATAATGAGTGGTGAGGTAATCCCTGTATGGTCTATTATTGTGAAGTACTTTACAACCGAAACCCCACTATACATGAACTTCTGAATGATTTCTTTCTTCCTTTCTGCAACACGCAATACACATTTTTTCCTGAAGATGAGACCATTATGCAGATGAGATCATATCCCTTTTTCGTCATACATATTACATAATGCTACGCCTAGGAAGAAGAACCAATAATTTTATGGAAATTTTGAAAAAAATGTGTTTGGAAAAATTATTATTTATGTTGTATACCTCAAAAAAATAAAATTTGAAAAGTATATCTGAAAATCATTTCGTAGTTGGATCTCCCTTCAACACCTCTCCGCACACATTTTGCACCAAGTTTAATTAAGCATTAATTTTCATTCAGCTGAGTCCCGAATCGATTGATTCAAAACATATCATCAACTACTTTGTAAGTACCATTAAATAATATTATAAACTCTCGTTGATACACCTTGGAACCTATCCGAACACTTTAACGGAACCCATTAAATTGTTTATACCTCCAAGAAAAATGAAGGATAGCAAGAAATTAGAGATTCTGATGATGAAAATGTGGGGAAAATCGAAAGAAGAGAAAGTTTGGGAGGCGGGGAAGTTTATTGCCAGAGGACTTATCTGTGAATTA
The DNA here is from genome assembly GCA_026214975.1 of Gentiana macrophylla. Lineage (NCBI taxonomy): Eukaryota > Viridiplantae > Streptophyta > Magnoliopsida > Gentianales > Gentianaceae > Gentiana > Gentiana macrophylla. Next base: position 41,285,896 of record CM047810.1, read on the forward strand.
TTATCTCAACCAAAAGCTTAATGTTATGGCATATAGATCCAAGGACGGAGGTAGTAAGTGGGCTTAGGGGGGCTAAACCCACCCCATTTTTTGGGGAGAGGAATGAGGGAGAAGAACATAAATATTTCATCAATTGAGTAGAAGAACAGTCTTTTGAAACTTTTGCATAAATGACAAAACTATTTATTCACTGTCGAAATTCACTTGAGTTCGAAATTCACTGCCGAAATTCACTGATTTTCAAAATTCATTGTCGAAATTCACTAATTTTTTGGATTCACTGTCGAAATTCACTGATTTCGGGATTCACTGGGGAGATTCACTTATTTTCGGGATTTGTAAATAAAATATGGAGGAGTTTACTTAAAATGGGTGTTTACAACTTTATGTTTATAAAATTCTAGTAAAGTTTACTCAAAACGGGGGTTTACAACTTTTTGTATATAATTGTATTAGAGTTTACTAAAAATGGGGGTTTACAACTTTTTGTATATAATTGTATTAGAGTTTACTCAAATCAGAGGTTTACAACTTTTTGTATAATATTTGTAGTAGAGTTTACTCAAAACAGGGGTTTACAACTTTTCTTATATATTTGTATTCGAGTTTACTCAAAACGGGGTTTACAACAACTTTTTGTATATAATTATAGTAGTGTTTAATCAAAACAGGGGTTTACAACTTTTTGTATATAATTGAAGTAGAGTTTACATAAACTCTAATACAATTATATATGAAAAGTTGTAAACCGCCGTTTTGACTCAACTATACTATAATTCTATATACAAAAAGTTGTAAACCCCCGTTTTGAGTAATCACTAATTCAATTATATACAACAAGTTGTAAACCCCCATTTTGAGTAAACTCTACTATAACATTATATACAAAGTTGTAAACCCCCATTTTGAGGAAACTCTACTACAATTATATACAAAATGTTGTAAACCCCCGTTTTGAGTAACTATAATTATATACAAAAAGTTATAAACGCCCGTCTTGAGTAAACTCTAATACAATTATATACAAAAAGTTGTAAACCACCATTTTGAGTAAACTCTATAATTTTATATACAAAAAGTCCAAAGAGAACCACAGTTATAGCCAGAACTACTCCCGTTATAATCGGGATGGCAAGATCCTTAGAGCAGTCATATCATAAACTATTGACGAATACTATATTATACAATTTTAAAAACACGTTTTTATTTAAGATGAAATGCATTAGACTCTTTATTTTACATAATGCGGAAGATATAAAGGAAAATTTACAGAATCTACGTTTTTCTAGTTTACAGAATCTTTATTTAAGATGAAATGCATCAGACTCTTTATTTTACATAATGCGGAAGATATAAAGGAAAATTTTCAGAATCTGGATGAATGAGGTAGATATAAGGATATTTTACAAAATCTGTAGTTTACAGTAAAAAATAGAGTATCTCCTGCAGTGTTATTTTTCCTATTGAAATCTCTATTCCCGTTAGATCCTGCAGTGTTATTTTTCCTGTTGAAATCTCTATTCCCGTTAGATCCTTACCAGAAAGAGAGGAAAGGATTCGTATTCATCCTCCACGTAGAGACACAAATATCCATGCAGAGACACAAATAAATTAAATTCAAAGAGAACCACAGTTATAGCGAGAACTACTCCCGTTATAATCGGAATGGCAAGAGACTCTTTATTTTACATAATGCGGAAGATATAAAGGAAAATTTGCAGAATTTGGATGAATCTATTCCCGTTAGATCTTTACCAGAAAGAGAGGAAATGATTCATATTTATCCTCCACGCAGAGACACAAATATCCACGCAGAGACACAAATAAATTAAATCCAATGAGAACCACAGTTATAGCGAGAACTACTCCCGTTATAATCGAAATGGCAAGAGACTCTTTATTTTACATAGTGCGAAAGATATAAAGGATAATTTGCAGAATTTGGATGAATGCAGTAGATGTAAAGGAAATTTTACAGAATACGCAGAGACACAAATAAATTAAATCCAAAGAGAACCACTGTTATTTGCAGAATCCGGATGAATCTATTCCCGTTAGATCCTTACCAGAAAGAGAGGAAAGGATTCGTAATCATCCTCCACGAGAGACACAAATAAATTAAATCCAAAGAGAACCACAGTTATAGCGAGAACTACTCCCGTTATAATCGAAATGACAAGAGACTCTTTATTTTACATATGCGGAAGATATAAAGGAAAATTTGCAGAATCTGGATGAATGCGGTAGATGTAAAGGAAATTTTACAGAATACGCAGAGACACAAATAAATTAAATCCAAAGAGAACCACAGTTATAGCGAGAACTACTCCCGTTATAATCGGAATGACACGCAGAGACACAAATAAATTAAATCCAAAGAGAACCACAGTTATAGCGAGAACTACTCCCGTTATAATCCGAATGACACGCAGAGACACAAATAAATTAAATCCAAAGAGAACCACAGTTATAGCGAGAACTACTCCCGTTATAATCGGAATGACAAGAGACTTTTTATTTTACATAATGCGAAAGATATAAAGGAAAATATACAGAATCTGGATAAATACGGTAGATGTAAAAGAAATTTTACAGAATACGCAGAGACACAAAAAAATTAAATCCAAAGAGAACCACAGTTATAGCGAGAACTACTCCCGTTATAATCGGAATGGCAAGAGACTCTAGTAATTTAGGGCGACGAATGCATCCAATTTTTTTTATTTTTTTGCCTCTAATGGGGTTCGAACATTGCTCTCCACGCTCCAATATTTTTTATTTTTTTTGCCCCTAATAGGGTTCGAACATTGGTCTACACGTCAAATTATAGTCTAGCTCACCATTAGATCGATGCACATTGTGCCGAATACATCCAAATTTTATTTTCATAAGAATCTAAACACGATTCAATGTAAATAAATCTAAACAAGATTCGAATTAATAAAAGAAATTTCATAACAGCACATCGGAATGCGACTAACTACATTTCAACGTAATCGCTTAAAACAATTAAGAACATGAATAGATATTGACTAGCCGCAGAACTAACATTAAACAGGAGAAATCTCCTATACATAAGAGTTTGAACGTCCAGATTTCATAAGAATCTAAACACGATTCTATGGTAAATAAATCTAAATAAGATTCGAATTAAGAAAAGAAATTTCATAACAGCACATCTAACTACATTTTAACGTAATCACTTAAAACAATTAGGAACGGGATTACGGGAATAGATATTTGACTAGCCGCAAAACAACCATTAAACAGCAGAAATCTCCAAGCTTGAATGTAGAAAAGCTACAAGAATTTTAGGAGAAGAGTAGATGACGGGAGCCGGAGCTGGTGAGATGAAAGTACATCCGGTGGCCATGTCTACTCTTCTCCGTAACCGCTTTTTTGTAACCGATTACCCACTCTTTATTTTGCTATTGAATTGAAAAGACTACTGCTGAAAGTCCATCCTTTTATATATATATATAGGTGGAGGATATCCCGCAGTTGGATTTAGCAAAATAATGTCACGTTATTAGTCATTTATGCCATTTTATTCAAATTAAATAATTGTATTTATGCAGTCTTTTACTATCTTGCCCTTGTAGTTCACCGGTCTTTACACTGCTGGGCATGCTTTCCGTTGCACAAGTTGTTGAGTTTGTTAGGGAGAAGATGGTACAAGGAGAGGGACGATGGGTGTAGTGAGTCAGCTTGTGAGATGTTATCTGATTCCTTATCTCCATAAAATTCTCTCGTCTTCATTCCAATTTTCTTTTGTTCCTCTTTACCCTTTCTGCGTAATTTGGGGCTTTTGTCAGTTACTTATTCAATTTATATCTAATTACGTGACATTTTAATTTGGTATCAGAGACACTGTTCCTCCGATCCGTGGAACCATGGCCGACGGAACTAGAGCTAAACAATTAGCAGAGGAGCAATTGAAGCAACATCATCGCACTATTTAAGAATTAAGGGTCGGGCAGATTGAAACAACAAAGAAGGTTGATGAACTATCAAAACGATTCATGATATGATGTTGATGATGGCCTCCCTTTCTGAAGATGTGAGGAAGTCCAATTCCCCGAAAAATTCTACAAAACCTCCAAATGCCAATGCCAAACTTGCATGCAGTGTCGAATCCAGAGAGAAGGTTCAGTGGGGTCACCCGTCATAAATTTTTGGATCGGAACATATGGTTGGACGGGTAATAAGGTCAAAAATTCCGGGTCAGTATCGGGTTGTGCGGGTAATTAGGTCAAAATTTTGATTTTTACCAAAACGACGTCGTTTTGCAATCTATTTTTTTATTTTTTAAAAGTTTAATGGGGTCACGTGGCTCCGGCACAAACCTGTAACGCAAAATCACACTAATATTATCACATTAAAACACCACACTACTTACATGGCAAAATAATATGGATCACTGTGAATTTTATTTAAACACTTGTATCCACACTACTTACGTGGCAAAATAATAGACCCTTCTTAATAAATAAAAATACCCGGTCAATTAACAATTCCCGCCCTAAATAACTTAAAATAAGAAAAATAAAAATAAAAATGTACGAATTCAAACCCCATACTTGTAAAAAGATAATATGGCATTTTGTACTTTGCAATATTAGATAAACTGACTCTTGAAACCTCTATTGTACCTATATATCACAAACAACCTCTGTTCAGAAATTGGAAAATCAGGTTGTGTCAGACCTTTGACTTGCAAATCAGGTCATGGCTTTTCTGACATTAAAAATCAGGTAAACGTAAAGAATCCTCATAGCTGTAAACGTAGGTTCCTTACGTTTAAACGTAAGAAACTTTACGTTTAAATGTAGGGTATTTTAATAAATTAGGAAGTTACAATAAATGTCTATTTTTCTACGTTTTAACGTAGGTTAGAATGCATTTCTCTACGTTTAAACGTACTTTTTCTACGTTTACAAAGCAATTATCTACGTTTGGAAGTGGTAGATGGCAATTAATGTTGTTGTAAGGTACTTGTTCAATTATCTACGTTTGGAACGCATTCCTTCTGAGTCTTTCATCTTAATATAAATTTTCTAACCACTTCTTCATCTTTCAAGTCCATTTCTTCATCATTCAAGTGTTCAAATGGGTAAGTTTTTGCTATGTAATTTGTCTTAATTCAAGTGCTCAATGTGATTATCACTACAAAAAACTGGACTTTTTGCGACGGAAGGTTACCGTCGCAAACTAGGATTATTCCGTTGTAAACCCTAATTTGCGACGGTTTTTATTTGTCGCATTTTTCTGTCGCAAAACTGAGTTTGTGCGACGGTTTATCCGTCGCAAATGATTTGTGACGAATGTTGCGACGGATAATAACGTATTTTATTTTTTTTTAAAATATAATTTCCGTCGCAAAAAACTATATAATCCGTCGCAAACAATTGTATAATCCGTCGCAAAAATATATAATCCGTCGCAAAAAAATTTTATAATCCGTCGCACAAATTGTATAACAAAAATTGTATAATCCGTCGCAAAAATTATATAATCCGTCGCAAATATTTTTATTAAATAATTTATTTATTTTTAGATCCTTACATATCCGTCGCAAATACACTTTTTCCTCATAAATATAACTTTGCGACGGAATATTTCGTCGCTAAAATTAAAATTAATCGTCAGAAAATTATGGTCGCTTTTGCAAGTGACCGCCAAACTACGCAAAAAACAACCATAATTTTCCCGGTAGCATTACAATTGCTACCGGCTATCAACAACAACAATATAAAAGGGATACGATACCAAAATAAATAAAACGATATGTCAAAGGGATATGTCAAAGAGGATATGTCAAAGGGATAAAACGATATGTCAAAGGGATACGATAAGCCAAAATAAATAAAAATGTATAAAGCAATATGTCACCCAATCGGACCCGGTGTACTACCTAAACCCATGTCACCTCCTCCAGGTCCGTGATCGATCGGTCATCTCTGTCTGGTGCGCTCAGACCGGGTTGCATCCTCCGGAGGATCTTTCGCCTAACCATTTGGGTAATCCACTCCTCCATCTCGCGCTTAGTCTGCCTTCCCGACGCTTTCTGTCTCTCTCTAGCTCCTCCAACCTCGCTGTGTGCCTCGCATTAATCTGTCTTTCTCTCGCCATCTCCTGGGTGAGCGGGTGAGTATGCCCGGAGAGTATGTCTCGGCCGGATGAGTGTCGAGCGATGAAGAGAAGTCTGTCAGTAGTACATGGAGGCGGTGACCCCATGCCAAAACTCTCCCTTCTTGTCGTAACCACTGGGCCGTAGCCAGAATAAAGACGCGACTGCCGATGCGGGTGTGTCGAGTGCGTCTCTGGGCTTTCGCCTTCTTCGAGGTGAAGACGTCCCGCAAAGTATGATATAAATTTGTTAGTAACAATAATTTATGATATATATATATATAATGTATATATAATATTTAGAATACATAACGTACCAAGATTTTCTCAAACTTCCTCGAGACGAAGTTGCCCGACTTCTTCTTCTTCGAACTAGTCACCAGATCTCCGACTGATAGGGGCACTTCTCTATTGTCCTCCATGGCCCGAGCGAAATCGATAACGCCGCGTCGCCCATAGCATGTGTCCTGTGGATCTTCCTTCCTCACCGGATCAAGCTCGGTTTATCTTCTTTTTCGTAGATGTTTCCTTGAATGCCTATTCGACAAAAGATAAACAAGTTAGTACATACATATATATATATAAAACACAAGTATTATTAATTAAATATTGAATAATTGCTTACGGGACTCCCAATCCACTCCTCGAACTGACGGAGAATATCCGGGGTCATCCAAAACCGAGCACGGGGGTTTGTTTGAGCCCGATACATATAATCACGGACCCTGTTGATAGCATACCGCTCAAAAGCTTCCCTAACCAGGCGCTCGTGGCGTAACTCGAAGCTGAAATGACTCTGCAACATAGTTATATATATGTTATATGTATAGTTATAATTATAGTTATATTTATATATAGTTATATTTATATGAACGTACCACTCTAAATGCGTGCCACCACCTATCCTGCTTTGCTCCGGTCGGGCATTATGCCATGTGGTGGCAAAAGTGTTGAAGCCGCTGATTATGGCGGTCTTGGCCATTTTCTTGACATAGTTGTCGGTAAACCTGTCATATTGAAAACAATAAGTTGTTAATATATTTGGTTAATCAAAATATAAATAAAAATACAAACAAATTAAAGCAAGATATGTATTAACTTACCATCTCCCCTCGGGATCCAAAACCGGCAATCCAAGGTCACCATTGACAATGACACCCAAATCCTCCTCGATCATCTGGTGTATCTCATCATCCAAACCGTGAGTGTGTGTGGAGGAAGACGCTCCGGGGGAGGGGGAACTACCCCTACCAGCGTCTACCTCTACCTATACCTCTACCTGACATCTATTTGACACAGAAAATGACGTTTATACTAATCTAAATGCAATTATAATAAAAAGGCGTTTATACTAATTAATAATAAATTACAATGTTTAATACATTATTATTCACTATAATGACAAAATAAAATATTTAATACATTATTATTCACTATCACTACTAGAATGGAAGAGTTCTTCCTCCTCTTCATCGAGATCTAGATCATCAAACGATTCTTCTTCCTCTCCATCTTCTTGTTGAATGAAATCCGCCATCTCATCATCATCCAAGTCATTATCCCCAACATCGGAGTCAACATCGACATCAAGATCTTGGTGGACAATGTTAAGAGGATCGAGATAATCGGAAACATCATTGATAACTTGTTCTTGGAAAACGGTTTCTCGGCGGGAGCATCGATAGTCGATCTTGCCTTTGTTTTGAAAACAACCGACCATTGATCTTTGTCTTTTTCAAACTTGGATATGGAGCATAGTAGACTTGCTCGACTTGATAAGCCAGAACAAATGGATCATAAGCGCCATATTTCCTACCACGATGAACTTCAACTATCTTATAATCTTTATGCACATTCATGCCCCGTTCAGAATTATCAAACCAATCACATTTGAACAATACGGCTTTGTAGGCAAATGAATGTCCATAATACACCAACTCAATGATTTCATTTAAAGTGCCATAATAGTCGGCACCTTCCGTGGAAGCCCGACACAAACTCCGTTGTTGGATGAAGATTTACCAATATCATTTGCCGGTTGAATGTCCGAAAGTTGTAGCCGTTAATCGAATAACGTTTCCAAGTTTTGACTTGACGAGAAGGACCACTTGCCAAAGCTTTTAGCAAATCATCATTCAACAATGATGCTTGTTGTGCAAACCATTTGGTAAATTCATTTTCATGTTTATTCCAAATATCCGTCGAGGTCAATTGAGGCTGTTGAACACGAATAAATTGCTCGAACAATCTAAGAATGAATCATTTTGTCAGTTAATGTATATTTGTTCAGAAAAAACTGTTAAGCATTGTATATATGTAGTAATGAGGTACTTACAGTTCATACGGTTTCATGATTTCGCAGTTAGACAATACGTACTTGTGCACAAAGTCATATTCTTTATTATCCAAGAACCTCGTCTTGCACTTCCCGGCTTGTTGTACCATTATGATCACGGAATAACTCGAGTAAATCGAACGATTTGCGATGCCGAAGTCTCACCAACAAACAAGATTCTTTGCTTTTGTTTCAATATGATCATCGTAATACATAGAACAGAAGTTTGAAATATCTTCCAACAAATACGCATTGCATATTGATCCCTCTACGAAAGCTTTGTTACCAATCTTTTGTTTTAAGTGATTCAAAAACCTTTCGAATGGATACATCCATCGATATTGCACGGGACCACCAACTCTGACCTCATACGGCAAGTGTACCGGTAAATGCTCCATCGAGTTAAAAAACGCTGGAGGCAAAATCTTCTCTAACTTGCAAATAATCTCAGCAATGTTATTCTCTAAACGAATCACGTCTTCTATTTTTAGGGTAGCAGCACACAAGTCTCGAAAGAATTGACTTATCTCAGCCAATGCATTCCACTCATTTTTCGAATCAATTCTCGAAGGGCAACTGGCAACAAGCGTTCCATAAAAACGTGACAATCATGGTTTTCAAACCACGTAGAATGTATTGATCATGATCTACGCACCTACTCAGTGTCTCAAGCATAACCGTCGGGGAATTTCAACTTGGTGACCCATTCACACAACACTTTTCTTTCTCGCTTGTCCGAACAAGTGTACAATCGGCGCTTTACGCAAAGCTCTTTCAAATCTTTAGCGATTTTGGACCACAAGCGCTTTTGCCTTTAACGTCCATAACCATGTCAATCGTTTTTCAAAGAAGTTTTTCTCAATATGCATCACATCCAGGCAATGTCGAAGCGGCAATGTTTTCCAATACGGAAGATCCCAAAAATGCTTCTTTTCCACCAACCATTCTTGGAGTTTTTAAGCCGTTTCAAGTCCGAACCGAGCCATCAATGATGCTTGGTAGGTGTTGTACAAATTCCCATACCTCCTCACCACTCAATCTTGGGTGGAGTCGCGTGTTCATCTTGTTTGGACTTCAAAAACCTTTATCGGTCTGAAAAATATGGTCTTCAGGAGAAGCGCCGATGACAATCAAACCAAGTGCATTTACCACTATGTTTGAGCCGAATGACTTGTTTCCATCACCACAATAGGGACAAGCTTTCACACCGGCCGTAGTCCACCCGGATAACATGCCATACGCAGGAAAATCATTGATAGTCCACATTAGTGCAAACCCTCATATGAAAATTTGTTTTGTGGATACATCGTAAGTAAACAACCCTGTTTCCCACAATTTGCTTCAACTCCTTAATCAATGGTTGCAAATAAACATCGAGGTTTCCTTTCGGATTTTTCGGCCTGGTACAAGCAACGATAAGAATATAAACTGTCTTTTCATGCACAACCAGGGCGGAAGATTGTATGGTGTAACATGACTGGCCAGCAAGAGTAGTTCTTCCCAAAATTACCAAAAGGTGCAAAACCGTCTGTGCAAAGTCCTAACCGCACATTTCTAGGCTCCTTAGCAAACTCGGGGTGCATTTGGTCAAAATGCTTCCAAGCTTCAGCGTCACTTGGGTGGGCCATTATACCGCTTGTCTGGGGTTTTCGCGTGCCACCTCATTTCCTTGCCTATATGTTTCATGGCGTACAACCTTTGGAGTCTAGGTCCAATCGGGAAATAAGTCATCACTTTGTTAGGCACACGTGGACCTCTTTGCGTTCGTTTTCGGTTTATATCGATCATGGTCACACTTCCGACACTTGTCCGGATTCGCGTCCTCCTCCCAAAATAACATACACCCCTTGGGACACACGTGTATTTTCTCGTGGGGTAGCTCTAATGCCTTTAACAACTTTTTGGTTTGATAGAAGTTCGAGGTCATTAAGTTATTCTTCGGAAGAATATCTCCTATCAAACGGTAACCCCGTCAACGCATTTGTGAGAGAGGTTGTGATCACATTTCAAAGTGAGCAACCTAGAAGCCGCTTGTAAAGACGGAGACACTACTTCCATCACATACGAGTTCCTCTGCGTTTTCAAAGATTTCAAAAAGCGATGCAACTTCAGGGTTTGGTGTCTCATTGTTCTCCTCTTGGTTAAGAAATTCTTCTCTTACGTGATCAATCCTATCACGTAATCGCGTCATTAACCATGTCTCGATAAGGGTTCACATTCCGTTCTTCTTTGAACGTTGATCGGAATGGGAAACTCTTCACCATGACACACCCAATCATAGTAGTTTGCGCAAAACCCATATTTAGTTAAATGTAATCTCAAGTCATGTTCGATCGAAAATTTAGTGTTCTTACACTTACTACATGGACACTTCATCATTCCATTATTTGCCCGAAACGAATCTAACTGCTTTGCATGTTTTATGAATTCCTCCACACCATTCACAAATACCGGGTTAAATTTCTTGTTAGCATCCAACCTCTCGTACATCCAACTACGTTCTATTCTCTTCATTTTCAATCCTACACATCATATCATACAAAATATGAGACTAACAATAGTCTTTGAAGGTTGTCTCAACACTTTTGCAAACTCAGAGTTTTACTCAACTTACTATGAAACTAACAACACTTTAACCTAAATTTTCAATTCATGGTCAAAGGTTCGACGTCAAAATAATTCGGAGGCTTTGCCGGATAACAAAGTACCCCAAGTACCATTTTCCAAGCGGGTAGGAACAGCACCTTTGAGGACCTTATGTATGTTATGCTTATCATGTAAGCACATACTTATCATCATTTCAATCCAAATTCAACAAACCAATTCAACCAACATCCGGTTTCTAAACTAAGCATTTTCAACCAACATCCGGCTTTGCACATACTTAAGCATTCAACAAACCAATTCAACAAACCAATTCAACCAATTCAACCAACATCCGGCTTTGCACATACTTAAGCATTTTCCTAACTTATCTAACTAATACACATAAGTAAGCATTTTCTAACTTATAATTACTACACATATATATCTATAAATCTATACTACATATGATACACTATATAAAAAAATATAAAAAAAAACATTAAAAAAAAAAAAAAAAAAAAAAAACGAAAAATATATTACATACTACAATATACAAAAATTACATACTACAATATATATATACAATATAAATTGAAAAAAATATATATATATAAAAAAAAAAACTGTACATATATATATATATACATATATATATATATATATATATACATATATATATATATATATATATATATATATATATATATATATATATATATATATATATATATATATATAAAAAAAAATATATATATATATACATATATATATATGCAGCGGGGAGGGGAGGGGGGAATCGGGTGCAGGGGAGAGGGTGGGGGGGGAGGGAGAAGAGCATACTGTGGGTGGGCTGCGGCGGTGGTGGAAGGAGGTGGCGCGGAAGAGCTTCAGCAGGGGGGCGGCGGGTGAGAAGAGAGGGGAAAGAAGAAGAGAAATGAGGAAGAAAAGGGATGTTGCGACTGATATCCGCCGTTTTGCGACGGAATTTAATGTCCGTCGCAAAATAACCCTAATTCCGTCGCAAACATCTAAATTCAGAATAATAAAATAATTATATAAAATTTTATTAAATATTCCGTCGCAAATTAATAAAAATTCCGTCGCAAAATTGCCCGCCAAGTGGAAAAATTGGTCCCGCCAAATGTCCCGTCGCAAACAATAAAACATCCGTCGCAAACGTAAATTTGCGACGGAAATAAAGTCCGTCGCAAAAATGCCGTCGCAAAACTGCTGTTTTTTTGTAGTGTATGTTATTTATGCTTGTAATGAAATGTACATAAACGAAATTTGTGTTTTTAGTAAGTTGTTTATGTAATGTTTATACATTTAAGTAGTGTGTTTAAGTCTTTTCTTAGTGTTATTGTTTAGGGTTTAATTACTAGGGTTTGTAAGTAATGATATGTATTTAACCGAAATGTGTGTTTTAAGTAGGTTGTTTATGTAATGTTTATACATTTAAGTAGTGCTTAATTCTTTGGTATTGTTCGATTGTAGTAAACTTTGGTATTGTTGATTTGGTATTGTAGTTTTGAGAAGGTGGGAAATTTGTTGTTGGTAGTAATGTAATTGTCCATATTGATGGTTTGATCGTGCATAAAGTCTTTGTTCTACCCAAAATGGTACTGAAAATGGCTCTGTTTCAGAGACCATTATTATTGGAAATATTGATCACACTTAAACTTAGAGTGAAAGAGTTTTAAGTGTTAATTAGTAGGGTTTAGTGTAAGTATGTTTTGTTTTCTATTTGTGATACATTTGCTTAGGTAGGGTTTTGAATTACTATATTGAATGTCTATAATGCATTTTAAGTTGTTATCTAAGTTGATATTGAATGAGTTAATAATGACTTGAATTTTTTTTTTTAAAAACAGATAATCGCAACACTATGATTGTTGTCTCGTTCAACGGAGAATTTACGTACGATCCTCTCTATAACCGGTGGAATCATGTAAATGGATCGATGTTCTCATTATTTGTCCGAAAGAACATAAGATTGAATGCGTTGTTGGATAAATTGCATGTGAGGCTTGGTATTGATCGGTCTGATTCAAAGCTCGGCGTAAAAGCTTTGTTTACTTATGGTAGAGTGGGCAATATACCACCTGATAATATCTTAGATGATGAGACACTAAATGGTTACATCGAAGCGGCCTCTAACAGTGAAAATGTAATTTTTTGTGTGAATGCCACACAAGTGGAGGCAAACAATGAACCGATAATTGAGGATGATGGCATTGATTTAAATCAAGATTGCAATGCCCACGATGATAACAATAATTCGGATTATAGTCTTGGAAATTTCTTCTCGGTACAAGAACTTGCTAGAGATCCAAATTTTAATCCGTTCGAGCAACAGTATGGATGTAGTGGGTTTGAAAACCATGTTTCTACACAAAGGCTTGGTGAAGCTTCGGACCAACAGTTTCAGTATTGACCAGTTAGACCAAGTCGTAATCTTTCAAATCAACCTTCAAGTAGTCGTGTTCGTGTTGAAATGGTTGGTGATTACACTGCTCCGTTTGAATTCGGTCCTCCAAGTTATAATGTTATAAATAGCCAATCACATAATCCGTTTCAGTATCCTCCTAACCAACCTTCATGTAGTCGTGCTCAACCTATCCAACAGCCATATAATTTGTTTGGTGGATCAGTCACTAGTTTTTTGGTTTCTTCGTTTGCACCTCATATTCAAACCGATCAAACGGGCAGGGTTGACAACAATAATCAGGGTGCCAATGCTAGGGTAAGTGTCCGAGAAGATTAGTCATAGAGGATTCCCACATTTGAAGATGATGATTTACCGCAATGTCTATCTACCGGTACGTTACATATGAATGACGTGAACGAATTGTTCATTGGGAAGAAATATGATTCGAAAGAAGATTTTAATTTGAAAATAAAATCGTATGCGGTTGCCAATAATTTTCGAGGATGAGCTTGGGTAGGTCGGACACACGTTGCTTGTATTACACATGTCTAAAAACGATACATGCAAATGGCATGTAAAGGCGAAAAAGTGTGAAGACGAATACACATGTCTCACATACATTTGAGATCACAACGCGTTGAATGGTGTGCATACTTGTGCCTCTCGGAACGCGGATAATGACAATCGACAAGCAACACCTATTGTTATTGCGAGTCTGCTAAGTCAGAAAATGAAAGAACTCGACAATGAGTATAAACCCAGACATATTATGGAGGACATGCTCACAACTTACAGTGTACAGTTGACTTATGACCAAGCATACCGAGCTCACGAGATGATGAGAATGTTGGTTAGAGCAAATTTCCCTTCTCCGGTACAAGAACTTGCTAGAGATCCAAATTTTAATCCGTTCGAGCAACAGTATGGATGTAGTGGGTTTGAAAACCATGTTTCTACACAAAGGCTTGGTGAAGCTTGGACCAATGAAGCCAGATTGATTGACCGTTAGACCAAGTCATAATCTTTCAAATCAACCTTCAAGTAGTCATGTTCGTGTTGAAATGGTTGGTGATTACACTTTGCTCCGTTTGAATTCGGTCCTCCAAGTTATAATGTTATAAATAGCCAATCACATAATCCGCTTTGAGATCCTCCTAACCAACCTTCATGTAGTCGTGCTCAACCTATCCAACAGCCATATAATTTGTTTGGTGGATCAGTCACTAGTTTTTTGGCTTCTTCGTTTGCACCTCATATTCAAACCGATCAAACGGGCAGGGTTGACAACAATAATCAGGGTGCCAATGCTAGGGTAAGTGTCCGAGAAGATTAGTCATAGAGGATTCCCACATTTGAAGATGATGATTTACCGCAATGTCTATCTACCGGTACGTTACATATGAATGACGTGAACGAATTGTTCATTGGGAAGAAATATGATTCGAAAGAAGATTTTAATTTGAAAATAAAATCGTATGCGGTTGCCAATAATTTTCAGATGAGCTTGGGTAGGTCGGACACACGTTGCTTGTATTACACATGTCTAAACGATACATGCAAATGGCATGTAAGGGCGAAAAGAGTGAAGACGAATACACATGTCTCACATACATTTGAGATCACAACGTTGAATGGTGTGCATACTTGTGCCTCTCAGAATGCGGATAATGACAATCGACAAGCAACACCTATTGTTATTGCGAGTCTGCTAAGTCAGAAAATGAAAGAACTCGACAATGAGTATAAACCCAGACATATTATGGAGGACATGCTCACAACTTACAGTGTACAGTTGACTTATGACCAAGCATACCGAGCTCACGAGATGATGAGAATGTTGGTTAGAGGTTCACCGACGGAGTGTTACAATGCGATACCCTCGTACCTGTGGATGGTGCGTGAGGCCAATGAAGGGACCTATGTTGACTTTCAGCTTGATAATCTGGGAAGGTTCGGTAGTTGTTTCATGGCTTTAGGAGCAAGTCGCCGTGGGTTCAAGTATTGTCGACCTATTTTGTGTGTGGACGCCACTCATCTAAAAACCCGTTTCTCAAGGCAACTATTTTTTGATGTTTCTGTAGATGCCGGTGACAACCTATTCCCTGTAGCCTTCGGTATTGCTGAAAAAGAATGCAACTATTCATGGAGGTATTTCATGAGACAATTGAGGGTGGCCATTGGAGGTATCCATGCTGAAAAATTGAGCCTTATATCTGACAGACACAAGGCTATTAGAAATGTGGTTGGTCAGGTATTTCCCAATGCATATCACGGTGTTTGCTATCATCATTTAAAAGGCAATCTAACAAAAATGGAAGGATTACGGTTTTTGTGAAGACACATTCTATCAAACAGCCTATGCATTCTCGGAGGCCGAATTGCTACGAAAGTACGCCCTGATCAAGGCACAATGTCTTGGCTCATATCTAAAACTAGAAGAAATAGGTGTAGAACGGTGGGCGCGTGCCAAATTTCCTGGGAAAAGATACGCCTTAATGACAAGCAATTACTGTTGAAAGTTTCAACTGTGCGATTAGAGGAGCTCGTCTTTGGCCTGTTCCTAGCCTCTTGGAATTCATTAGAGCTACACTGCAGAGATGGTATAATGATAGACGACAAAAGGCGCTTGATTGTGCGACTGTGTTAGCACCGGAGATCGATAAAAAAGTGGCTTCAATATTACTGCTAGATGGAAGTTCAGGGTTAATCCTATTAACCCCGATGAGTTTGAGGTTCATGGAAATAACTTGCTTCATGAGGTGGTAAATCTACGAGAGAGGAAGTGTTATTGTGGTTATTTTGAGAAAATGGAAATACCATGTACGTATGCTATAACAGCCGCAGCAACACCCATAATTAGTCCACCCGAACTCTGTTCACGGCATTATAGAGCTGAATGTTTCAAGGAGATTTACATGGGTAGCATATATCCAGTTCCTAACAGGGAGGATTGGGATGTTCCGGAGGCGGTAAGAAACATGAAAGTCGGAGTTCCTAATATGAGATATGCGCCTGATGCCAGTGGAGCTCCAAGAAGAGGTAGAATTAATACCACTAGAATTCCTTCTGAATGGGAACGTCCAGGCCATCAGTTTGTATGTAGTAACTGCAAATATTTAGGACATAACAGAGCCAGTTGCACACAATACCGGTAGGAAGTCATTGTTTTTGTTATGGTGATATTAGAATGGATCGTTATTGTGTAACGGTATTAATGGATTGTAGTATTTTATTAATGAATTGTAGTAATGATTGTATTCAGTTATTAATCGGAATCAACAGTACCTCTGTAAAACTAACAGTAATTATTACAGGGCTTACACAAAAAAAAGAGTAATGATACGTTGGCTTACATACAGGGCTTACAAACATAAAAAAAAGAGTAATGATACATTGAGATAACAATAAGATGACGCTTAAATAAACTAAGGGTGATCATTAAATACGATAGGATGACGCCTAAATAAATAATCTTCAATATTTAGTAATCACCACATTAAACACGACGTGATTTTCTATAGGTTGATCAATGATTTCAAAGCTGCATTCATCTCCCGCATTTAGGTCATTGTCCGTAATGAAATCATACAACCCGCTTAAACGAACTTTTTGATTTACCATATATACAATTCTAGCAGGCCATGATTCCCCTGTGGCGATTCGCAGTTCCACGGTCTTGTTTCGCAACATGTCTTTTGTTCTAGAAAATGCCTTTGGAATACTCTACAAATCACAAGAAATATAAATACTTAAAATGGGGGAAAAAAAAAGATAAAACAATAAAACAACTAAAAATATTTTAAATATCTCACCACATAATAACAACCATGTGAAAATACCCAGTTTGCCAGCGTCGTCTGAAAATAGGGATTTTGGTTACCCGCACCTGCATCATCATCTGCATCATCTTCATCACTCTCGGACTCAGGAAAAGTCTTCTCACAAGAAGTGTGATCATAAACAATAGTGTCGAAAGTGAAATCCCCCCTGTGTTCAAACACTATAAACTCTCTCTCATTCAAGTAATGAGCCACCACATACTCCTCCCAACCTTCCCCAAAGAAACGAAGAATTCCATTGTCTGTGGCTCCAACCCTCACTTCCCATGTCCCTAATCGGCTTTTGAGAACGGCCCTATCTAGGTTCCTCAGTGTGTTGTTCAACCTATTAACGTATGCTGGAGGTAGTGTCTATGAAAAAAGAAACATTTCAAGTTTGTTCAATCATAATACAATTGATATAAATGTAAGTTAATTAATAATGACATACCAAACTTGTTGCGAAACTGCCATCAAGAACTTTAAAGAAACGATCATTATCCATTTGCTTCAGTGTAGATTATAAATTGAAAGGTGAAGATGAAGAAATGGAATTGAAAGATGAAGTGGTTAGAAAATTAGATGAACTAAAAAGAGTTTGAAGAAATGAGAGAAATGGCTCGTACTTGTACAACAACAATAATTGCCATGTACCACTTCCAACACTAGTACTTGCATTCCCTACGTTTGGACGTAGATAATGTTGCTTTCACTACGTTTAGATGTAGAGAATTTTACATCCCTACGTTTGGACGTAGATAATGTTGCATTCTCTGTTGGGATAGTGTATCGTGAGTGGAGTGATTTATGGAACAGATCCGTAATTTACGGATTAAATTACGGAATATTAATCTAGAAAATAAATCATGCAAGTAGAAAAATTCATATTATTTAGCAGATCTAACAAAACATATATCATCATGCATATATGACCCAAACATTAGACAATAACTATGCACAAAATAAAGGACTAAGACAAACCGAGGCGAGTGGTTACTCTTTCCTTAAGACAAATTGCTCCGGTATGGTGCCCACGGTAGTAGCAAATGTCTCCCAAGATACAATGGCTTTCGTCTCGGATTTAGAGGCACTTCAAAAATCCGAGCTCCGGCGAACTTACAGAGTGCTCCAAATTCTCTTCGACTCAAGAACTAAATCTATATGCTAGACCTTTTTGTGGTGGAAAGACTAGAGAAAATTCGATGCTTAAACTCTCATCCATGGGGTTCTTTATATAGTGGAGAGGAGGAACCAATGCTCAAATATGATTGGCCGAGACACATCATCAAACTTTTCCCCTTGGAAAAGTAATGGCCGACTTTTTCCCGCAGAAAAGTCATTGGGCGAAATTAATATGATTAATTTCGAAATAATCAACTCCTCTGATTGGTCGGATGATGTGTCGTCTGAATTCTGATTGGTCGAACGACTCAATGAATTCTGATTGGTCGAATGACACAATAATATTCCAAAATTAATTGATGGTAAATTTCATAAAGAAATTTTGTCCAAAAAATTAATAGCAACACCCGACGACCCGACCGAGCTCGAGCTCGAGCACGAGCACGAGCACGAGCCGAGCCGAGCCGGCCGGACGGCGGCGCGCGCGCGCGTGTGGAATAATCTAAGTCCTCCCTCCTTCACAAAAGTGCCTTGCCCCTTGGGGCACATCTATAAGAGAATACACTAGCTCTTATATATGGAGTACAAGTCTCCCATCTTTCCAATGTGGGAGAATGAGTTGAGGTACTCCCTTCAACTCTTATCTCCAACACATTTTCAACCAACTTTAGGCATTAATTTCTCATTCATCCGATATCCGAATCGAGTGATTCAAAAGCCCATCATCAACCACTCCGTATGAAGTATTTAATGATATCATTAACTCTCGATGACATACATCGGAGTCTATCCGTAAATCATGCTAAAGTTGACCGTTCAACCCTTTAAAAGGGCTTTTTCTCCAACAATCCCCCACATGAATGAAAATTAATGCGAATGCAAATGCAGACTCTGAAGAGAAGTCAGACGGAAAAATATTGCATCGTGAGAGAGGTAGTTTACGCCTTGAACTCGCTTTTAGTGAAGTCTTATCGGATTTACTCGGCTAATCAGTGAACTAGGTCTTGAACTGTTCAGCCTTTAGTGTAAACCAAGACAATAGCACTCACACAATATTTCCCCTAGCACCTTTCGGTTCTCATGGTTGTGTCCATCTCGGCCCTGGACAACACTTGGTTTCAGAAAGTGCTTTAGAGAATTTAAGCCTCAAAATCCTCACAGAAGCGGCCCCACTTCGCACTTACATAGGTGACCTCCTATCAAGGGTATTCTGCCCTACCCCACTTGAATATCAAGATATAGGAATCATTAAAAGCTAAGCTTAACCTCACACCCTCTGCAGATAGCACTTTTATTCTCTCAGAATGGGTAAGTGCTGGACTGTTCCTTATAGCTTAGTTGTCCCTTTTGAACCATGATCTTGGGATCTCCAGTCAACATGGTTGGGTTGCCACTACAAGGAAACATGCGTAATAGGCTTCAGTCCCACTCTGGTTGTCAAAATTGACATCTGATCTCTAGCTAAACCTTTTGTACGCGGATCTGCAAGATTCTCATTCAATAGTATAATCGATGGAAATCAAACCATTAGAGATCAATTATTTAATGGTATTGTGCCTACGACATATGTGCCGAGACTTACCATTATACATACTACTCTGTGCCCTTCCTTTAGCCGACTGACTATCGCAGTGTATGCTGATAGCAGGCACTGGCATGGAACATCCTCCAGGAAATTCCAAAGCCATTCAGCTTCTTCTCCAGCCTTATCAAGGCTATAAACTCAGCTTCCATTGTGGAACGAGCTATGCACATTTGTCTTGTAGACTTCCAGGACAACAAAGACCACCAATCGTGGATAAGTATCCACTGGTGGACTTCGAATCTTTCATATCTGATATCCAGTTGGCATCACAGTATCCTTCTAATACTAATGGATATCTTGTATACCATAATCCCAGACTCATGGTGTACTTCATGTACCTCAACAACCTATTCAAGGTTTTCCAATGAATTATGATCTGGATTACTCGTGAACCTACTTAGTTTGTCTGGTCATGTACAGGTTGTTATGTACATCAGACTTTCAATCACTTGAGAATATCTCAATTGATCCACAGGTTCACCTCTGTTCTTGACTAAGTGCATACTTAGGTCAAGTGGAGTGCTCACTGGACTTCTATCAAAGACATTAAATCTTTTCAAAACAGACTCAAGATAATGAGTTTGTGACAACACAAGTCCACCAGATACACTAGAGATCTTAATCCCTAGTATCACATCGGCAACTCCCAGGTCCTTCACATTGAAGTTCCTTGCCAGCATCCTTTCCGTATTCATGATACTCTCATGAGTACTTCCCATTATTAGCACGTCATATACATACTATCACATAGGTGTGTTCTTAATGTAGACATATATATGTCCTACCCACTTGACAACATAACATTGTCAAACTCAACATGCCGTTGCTCTGGCTATTATTCAAGCCACAGAGAGACTTAACAAGTCTACACACCTTACTCTATTAGCCTGGAACTATGAACCCATCGGTTTGTTCCAAGTACATATCTTCCTTCAACTCATCACAAATATCCATGTGATGGATTTCCTGGTTATAGTCTCCAGCTATACCGACGAGAACCCTTATATAAGTAATTCTTGTAACTAGTGAGTAAGAAGTCAAGGCTTCTTTTTGTCGATACCCTCAGGCTACCAACAATGCCTTACAATAAATCCATCAACCTTTAACTTCTTCTTGAAGATCCACTTGCACTCGAGTGGTTTATTTCCCGTTGGAAGACCAACCACTTCCAAGTGTGGTTTTGCATGATGGATTTTAATTCACTACATATAGCTTCTTTCCAGAAAGGAGCTTATGGAACTGACATTGCCTCAACACATGTCCTGGGTTCATTTTCTGTCACATAGGTCAGAAAATAAGGAGCAAAGGACTTGGAAGTCCTAGCCATTATACTACAACGAGGCTCCTCAATTTCTTGAGGATCACACTCTAATTAAGACTTATATGTCCGCTTACTCATGCTTGTTTTATCTATTTCCTTCTATGGAAAGAGATCTTCAAAGAACACAACATGGTGATGACATCATGTCAGTTTTATGCACCAGAAAACAATAGGCACTACTCTTGAGAGTATATCCGATGAATAAGCAATCAATCGTTTTAGGTCCTATCACCACTTTGGTTTAGGTACTTCTACCTTAGCCACCCCCCACATTTCGAAGAATTTGTAGCTAGACCTTGGTCTTTCCATAACTCATACGGGGTGTCATCCTTCTTCTTTGAAGGGATCTTGTTCAGAATGAATTTTGCTGAGAGTATAATTCCCCCCCAATAGTTCTGAGGTAAACCTGAACTTAGCAACATAGCATTCATCATCTCTTAAAGAGTTAGGTTCTTGCCTTCAGCAATACCGGTTGACTAAGGTGAGTATGATGTAGTTGTTTGATGAACGATGCCGGGCCCTTAGCAAGACTCATGAAACAATACATCATATCCACCACCACAATCACTACGGATACATCTCATCCGTTTGCTATGTTTATTCTCACTTTCATTCTGACAACCATCAAGGCATCACAAGCCTTATCATCGCTTTTCAGCATATCAACATCACAATATTTGGTGCTATACTCAATAAAAGTAACCATACTTTTATCACATCTAGTTTACACAAATCTAGAGGTTTTGTGTTCCTTTCTACCGGTCAACCGGTGAGTTCGTCAACATGGCTTGAACACATACTTGACACTTGTGATTAGGATCAAATTTCAAACTACATGTTCATCAATGGATAAACAGATTTGAAATTTGTATGTCCTAGTAATAGTGTCACAAACATGACGACTCAAGCATGTACGCAGAGCATCACATTTTGTGCTCAACATAATGATCAATCTTAGTTTGATCATTCAAAACATCGTTCGTCGCACCACCGAAATTCTCCATCCAAGGGATGAGATGAATCGGTCACTGGTGCTACGTCTAGTGCTACAGCAGGCACGTACACTTGTGTCATAAAAGACACAGTCAATGTTGGATTCACATCGGTGTATCCTTTCATTTCTGTCTAATAACAGAAGATCGACAAATTCGCAGTATCTAGGTTAGTTGAAATTGAAACCACAAACAACCACTAAAAAAATCAACTTCCATGATTTAACTATAGATACCACCACGTACTGCAAATAAAATTTTATACCACTACCAAAGAATTGATTCGATTGTATAACATATGATCAACTATATTACCACACCGTCTATAAGGCATTCAGGATATACAATTCCATATTCTTAAGCAAGTTGCATACAGACTTGATTAACCACCTTTAACAAATTTATTTGCAGTAACAAAACATCAACATGTGGTCAACTGTTCAACTCTTTATCCACCAATGAAATGACGCAAAGAAGTCATTACACGTACAACCATCAGCCGGAACAAATAAGGATATTATTCCAAGCTACCATAATAATTATTTAGTATAAACACTAATTAAACACTATTGTGTTGCACTGAATACTGGTAAATAAATTCTACAACAATGCCGTTTAAGAAACCAAAGAGATGGACAGAGAATCAATCAGAAGAGTTGCTAATTTCTTTACAAACAACTTAACATATACGGATTCGTTTGCATCGCCATATATATGGCCCTTTTTTCCCCCTTCTTTTTCTCTCCAAGAGAAAGCAGTACCTAACAACGATTCGTTATGTGTTCAATCAAGAGCATAATTGATCGACGTGATTAATAGAATGTAAATCCTTGGTTGTCATTCCTATATTCTTTCCTTATTTATATCCTTCGAGAAATCACTCTGATTACATCCATCTTGTTTGCAAAGTATTACGATTTGCAATATTATATATTTATCATCCAATGATATATTGGCACAACATAAAAATATATGTCAACAAGATGCCCATCAACACGTACGTCATAGAAATATCTTACACTTGTGTTTGCTTGTACCAGCACACAAACCTAACAAATAAATAAATTATTTGCTAATCAACACAATCAAAGGGCAACCTTTACTAAACAATACTTCCGGCGAAAGTGCAGACCAATTGTAGTCAGACCAACGTGGACAAGGATAAGGAAGAGAATTATGTGAATAAAACCAAATTGGATCAATCCCTGAATCAACGTTTTTTTTTTTTTTTTCCCTTTACTTTACTCACTTTTCCATTAACCATTATTCTTATTAACACACCACACCGGAAGCACTTAATTTGGTGTACCACAGGCAGATGTAAATACATACACACAATTAATAGGTTACTCATCAAATCTAATACCCCTGCAACACCAACAGCATGAAAATACAAGTACCAATTTGTTTCAAGCAAGGGAAAACTTAAGCTGTTCTAAAACCATAGATTGGTTTTAACCGGATTAGTTTAATAGATTTGACAGCATAACGATCCTACAACACACGAATTCAATTTGTCTTAAGCTTGTTGGGATAGTGTATCGTGTGTGGAGTGATTTATGGAACAGATCCGTAATTTACGGATTAAATTACGGAATATTAATCTAGAAAATATATCATGCAAATAGAAAAATTCATATTATTTAGCAGATCTAACAAAATATATATCATCATGCATATATGACCCAAACATTAGACAATAACTATGCACAAAATAAAGGACTAAGACAAAACCGGCGAGTGGTTACTCTTTCCTTAAGACAAATTGCTCGGTATGGTGCCCACGAAACCACCGCATGATCTCAATTGGGGACGGATTATCGACTTGATAAGACCCATCGCTTAAATACCGTGGTTGGCTAGTAGTCGACGGGTCGTCAATCTTCATCAATTGCATCATCTGCGCTTTTCGTTTACCCAATTGTACAACACTTGGACCACCACTAAACAAATTTCAATACATGATCAAGTTAGATAGTTTTTCACAATATAATTTATAGTTTCGAAATTAAAAATCAAATAACTTACTATAATCCATCTCAGGCTCCACAACCGATGTCTGGCTGGTCGTAGCCTCGGGAGGGGGAGGGGGCATAGCCTCGGGAGGGGTAGAGGTCATAGCCTCGGGATGGGTCGTAGCCTCGGGAGTAGCATCGCCAGTATCTGCATCAAAATAGGCACTCTCATCAATTCACGATAACAAGCAATATCTATGTTAATAATACAAATTTCAATATAAATAAACCTACTAAACAATAATTAGATATGAATAACATAATGCTTACCCGAATAAGGATCCTCCACGAATAATTCGTCGACGAAATCCTTCTCGACTTCCTCCTTCTGAACTCCCTCCAGCTGCACTCCCTCTTGCCCTGATTGGAAAATTCCTTCAAGAATCTTATCATACCCGAACATTATCATCGGGTCGTCAGACGGGGTAGGAGATGGATGAGTATCTCGATCCGTGGGACGACCGGTGGAGGTCGATGAGTATCTTCGACCAGTGTAGATCGATCAAGATATCTTTGATCGAGATGATGACCTGTGTGGACCGATCAGGGTCAAACTGAGAAGATGTGGCCCGGTCAGTATTATGTGTAGGAGGTGGAGGTGGAGGCCGATGAGGGGTAGACTGAAAAGATGTTGCCTAGTTAGTATCATAATACATACAAATAAATTTATCGCATAAAGAAATTGACAATGAAATAATTTTTTTACCTGATCTCTGGATGACAGCGTTTGCATCTACCCCTTAAGTTCAAGAGTATCGCCCTATGCTCATTCTGCCGCTGTATAACCTCTCGAATTACTTACCGGTTCTCGTCATTCTGCCGGCGAATTTCCTCCCGAATGTCATTCAGCCCATTATCTATCCTTCTCTTCACAGCCCTATAAAGCCCACAGCTTCATCTCCTTCATCAGATTCATCTTCTTCCGCCTGTAGCATCTCAGTGTATGAACTGTGCGGCACACGTCGTGAATGAGGAGGTAGAGGTTGTTGTGAAGTAGAGGGATGTGAAGTAGAGGCTGACTGTTGTATAGCAGAGCGTGGCTGCTGTGTAGTAGATGGACGTCTAGGAGGTGGCCGTGCAATTGGTACAGGCCGAGTGATCATGCGTGGTGGCTCATTAATCTCCACATCAGGGATGCCCCTATCTGGCATCAACTCCCTATCAACTTCCCTTGCAACCGGATATCCTATAACACGGCTCTGCAAACAATGTATATTTCATTAGAATTAACAATAAGAAAATGTTTAACCATACCGGATATAATTAAAAGAAAATGTTTATTAAGCTTATTACCTTACTTGCCTTCGCCAACACCCCCTTCCACTGCGGAGGGGTAGTCTTGAAACTCCATCTCATCATCCGAGGAGCTGCATCAGGAGCTCTGAGGGTGGCAGCAATAGTCGGAACAACAATGTCCTGGAGGGTCTCGTAAGCCCAAAACTGTAAGGCATGTATAACCCCTTGTATCATCAACCTGCCTTCTGAACTTTCCTTGTATGTATTCATCATGTGACAGATCTTTCTATAAGTCTGATCCCACAACCAAGTACCCCATGGAAAGTCATTTACGCCTTCTACATTCTTGACCAAATAGAAGGTCTCACGAGGTACCTTAGTAGTCTCATCATGACCCATCATAATCCCGTGAATAAGGTAGACTAAACCTACACGGTAGAGAACTTCAGGATGCTCACCCTCATCCAATAACCATCTCTCAATATCCGGTATGGTGATCGGTTTTGGGTCAGGATGATGGATGTGGCCGTATGTCCCCTCAGAATAACACCTGGAATAACTATCGGGAGCTTCCGGGAGATCACCAAACCTAAAACCGGTAATCATGCAAAACTCCCGCCTACCGAACTTCGCGGTCGTTTCACCAAATCTAAAATGAAGCTCACCGGCCACATTCGGATAAACGGCACTGAAACATACATATTGCAAAACTTTGGCAGAAAACTGCCAGTACTCGTACATTTGAATGAATTCTCGAAAAATTAACCCCACCTCTCAATGTTCCCTCAAATCCGATCCTTCTCATATGAATGTCAAGAAGATCCCGGAGCTTGGTCTTTTCCCCTCTAAAAGTCCATGTCAAATTTTCCTTTACTTTGTAGACATCAGTTCCATGAGGGCCAATCAACTGTTAACAAATAGCATTGTTTCAAGTCAATCACACACATATACTAGTCAATCACAAGCTTTATACACTAACATTGTGAAGTAAATCAACTATATAGTACATCTACTACCAAAGAAGAAATAACAGAGCTACCAATACCTAAATGATTAATGTAAGTGTAAGTGTGATCTAGTTTTCCAATAACAATGGTCTCTGAAACAGAGCCATTTTTAGTACCATTTTGGGTAGGAACAACACCCTTATGCACGATCAAACCATCAATCTCACCATCAAACCTCAATCAATCTCAACATGAACATATACATGAAAAATACATAGTAAGTGTGATCAATATTTCCAATGAAAATGGTCTCTGAAAAACAGAGCCATTTTCAGTACCATTTTGGATAGGAACAGTACCCTTATGCACGATCAAACCATCAATATCACCATCAAACCTCAATCAATCTCAACATGAACATATATACATGAAAAATGCATAGTAAGTGTGATCAATATTTCCAATGACAATGGTCTCTGAAGAACAGAGCCATTTTCAGTACCATTTTGGGTAAGAACAGCACCCTTATGCACGATCAAACCATCAATCTCACCATCAAGCACCCTAAACTGGAAATCTGCAGTTCTCTACGTCCAAACGTAGGGTCTCTACGTCCAAACGTAGAAACCTTACGTTCAGACGTAGAGAAATGCAAGTCTCTACGTCCAAACGTACCAAATACGTTCTTCAACAAAATCATGCTAAACAATCAGGCTAAATCAACAAAATCAATAAAAACTTACGTCCAAACGTAGAACACCTACGTCCAAACGTAGAAAATTCAGCCTAAACACACAAAACCCAGTTTAATCGTCTTCTTCAAAATAACACCCTTACTTCAACCCACATAAAGAAAAATCAGGCTAATCCCCTCTATCACACAACAATATCAGGCTAATCACCACAAGGCCAACAAATATCAGGCTAATCACCACTACAAAACACTAAAAATTGGAAAATATATAGAACATAATTTAGGAAACAATATAACAATAAAACGTTTTAAATCAGAAATAAGGGGAAACACTTACACTTTCTATATTGCTTTGATCCATTATGCTTGAGAGCAGAGGTGGCAAATCTGAATATTTGGTGCAAAATCGCCATCCAGACGTAAAATAACAGATCAGAAACGTAGGAATTAGAACATTTGGAAGGGGATAGAAGAGAGAGAGAGAGAGTGATTCAAAATATTTCAAAACTTTACGTTTAAACGTATGGAAACTTATGTTTAAACGTAGGTGTCCTTACGTTTAAACGTAAGGACACCTACGTTTAAACGTAAGTTCCCCAAGTTGTGTGTTTTTAGGTTATTTGAATTCCTTACAATTAAACGTAAGGATAATTACGTTTACCTGAATTTCCATGTCAGAAAAGGCACGACTGATTTTCAAGTGTCAGGCCTGACACAACCTGATTTTCCAATTTCTGACCTCTGTTGTATTTATATATCAAAAACAATTGAAGTGTGACTAATAAGGATATCAGTTGTATGAGGATCGCGATTGAAAGTTGGATACTCTTTTGTATTTTAAGTTATACTGTTAACGTAGTTTTATGCAGTGAATATGATGATCGCTAATACACGTTTGGAGGCTCTTTTGTATTTGAAGTTGTTGTAACCGTGGTTTTATGTGACGTTATTATCTAGACGTGTATGTGTGGACTGAAGATTTTATTAACGGTTAAATGTGTGCAAGTACTATATTGCCCATGTTTAATACACAATATCACATCTAATGTTGTCACTAACGGTGTGACATGAGGTATGACTTTCTAGATGTCGATTGTGCATTCGACTTTCAAAAAGTTACATGTTGAGCTTAAACTCGACTCTTAAAAAATCGAATGCCAACATTATGGGCCATCGTGTCTCTAGACCTTTTACCAAGCCCATCAAAGTCGGACTCTTTTTGCCTAATTTTTAACCGAAATTCAAAAGCCCACTAGGCTTGACGTGGAATGTCGATCATATTTTAGTTTTCTTCTACTCTTTATCAAGTCATTCAAAACTCTTGATTGAAATTGGCTTCATCGTAATTAACACACTACAAAATTTTTTTTTATTTTTTTGAAAGGTACACGTAGACTAGATAAAGTGACAATTAAAGGATAAAGAGAATAATCCAATAATGAATAAGAGACATATAATTTAATTTGCGCCAAAATAAATCATATCAATGGGAGAACAAATGAAATGGTTGAAAAATTCTCATCAGTGTGGTAAGTAAAAATAGTCTTGCCATGCATTTGTAATGCAAAATGCATAATATATAACATGAAATTTGAAAAGAAGACCACAAAAAAAAAAAAAAAAAAAAAAAACGAATTAATTAAGGACATTTAGGTCCGCCTTCTTTAGTCTTCCAGTCGTTATAACAAGGGCAGAGGTCCTTGTTGCCACTAGTCCCAGGCGGCACACACAAGCATTTTGCACAACACTTTATGCAGAAGAACATACATGGCTTCCTGTGCGATGTTGCTGAACACCTAAATCTGCATCTTGGCAAGCATTCTTCAACCCCCGCATCCAAAAAAGAACAAAAATAAATATATATATTAGTTAATATAATTAGTTATATAGTTAAACCTCGATAAATGAATACCCTCGTAACCAAAAAAAAAAAATATTTGGTTTAACAAGTTTATTCATTTATCGAACATTATTTAAAGCCCTTTTGCTCAAATCAGGACTAGAGAAAATTATTCATTTACTGATGTTATTTATTTATCAAGGTTTATCCGTATATTATCTAAAACTAGAGAATCCAGGAAAGGCTATTTTAGAAGATTATTTTCACAATACCTTGGGGTTGCAGGTGGTCGATACCCTGTTGGAAAAAAAACGCATAAAATTATTTGCACCACAAATGCATTCATAAAATGAAAGATGTATTTATTTGCACCACAACGATTCTACTGGTGTACCAGATTAGTTGTGCAACACAGCAGATTCAATTTATTCAATGTATGCAACAAGATCGATAGTGTGGGAAGTCAAATATTGCCGATCAATACATTCGACTTTCAGAAGATCGATTCTGTAAAAATTAAAAGTGCTGTGCACAGGCAGGTGAGACATCCGGTAGATCGGATGTGATGTGAATAATATTTTCAAATTGTAAAAAAATAAATAAAGAAGAAACAGAAAATGAGAAATAAATTAATAAAAAGAAATTTACACGTACACTGCCATGAACAACGTCGGAGAAGGTAACCAAAACAAGTAAACCGAAGAAGATGAAGAAGAAGACACCATTGGAGGAATGTTTCGCCATTGACTGATGGACACTCTTTTTACGATCAATTGGATCCTTCTTCAAAAAAATTAATTGGCAGGTGAAAAATGTACTACGTACAATATACTGTGTATTTATTTATATATTTACTGGAAATACGACAAGTTTTTGTGAACGTATTAGGGCGTCGGTTTTGGGAATTATTTATAGTATTAAATATCAATTAGTACAAATTATAATCATAGTAACGTATAGTAGTAGTAATTATATGATTTTAGGGATTATACTAAATCACAAGTAATTAAAGCCTTGATATTTTTCATACATTTATGTTTATTCCATTCCATCAATTATTGTTTTTTTTTAAAGAGAAATATCTAATCATTCATTAATACTGTGCATCGTTATAAACATAGTTTTCCTATTACTCACGAAATTGATACCATTTCTGTCCTAAAATATGAGTAGTGTTTTTTGAAAAATTAAGAAATGATTGAATGCATTAAATTTGAGGGAAAAGATGTCTAAAATATTCTTGATTATCATTAACAAAATGATGGTAAAGTATTTAAATGTAGTTGGATTATAACAAATTAGGTAAAAGATAGAGAAAAAAAAGTAGTAATAAATACGGTAATGTAGAATAATTTATATGATGCAACAAAAAAAAGATATCGAATGACTTATATTTTGACATGGAGGGAATATATAGTATGCCCAATGAAAAAATCGAAAAAAAAGCGATTGATAACTGATAAGTTCACTTTTGTTTTAATGCTTTGAAAAGCTGTTATGTGTTACTGCAAACAAACATTTAAAAAAACAACGCTCTTATGTATGTTTTTGGTTAAAACCGGAAATTTATATTAATTGCATAAAACTGTACGATTGTTCGGAAACGAATCAAATCAAAAACTATGCAAGAAACATAGAAATAAATTGGAAACTTATTTGTGCCACGCTGGATGAAGTTCACGCGCTTTTCGTGTAGCTTGTGACATAAAAACTGCCTTCGGAGGTCTATGTCGATCTTCATTACGGAATTCTTTGTTGCGCCACTACAATATGCTTAAGATTAATTCCCGAAATAGAAACCTCAAAAACTCGATATTATCCTTCTTGAACATGTCTTTTTGAAGGCACTTATCAAACCAAGTTGGTGCATCATGGACATTAAAAAACTCGTTCCAAACTGGGGATGTACGATGTCCTTCCACACATTATGCTCCCAGTTACAATCTCGAAGAGCATGCAAGATAGACTCACTAGAACATCCACAACACTTGCATGTGTCGTCATCTATGATATTCCTCCTGGTAAGCGTCTTGGCAGCTGGGAGAGAATTTCTACGGATGAGCCAAAGAAGAATGCTACCTCGAAGTAGGCCATTGATAAATCCAATTGACTAATTTTATCCAGTTCGTCTGTGACGTGGCTCTTATGTACGTGTGGTTTTCATATCTCCTATGGTAAACTACTACATAGTTGTAATGAACACCTGGTGGGTATAGTATATATATACTAGTAGAAAGACTCGCGCAATACACGAGAAAATGTATAATAAAATAAAATGATGAGAACCCCTTTGAATGTTAAGAACTATGAATTATCATCATAAAGTTTAATTCATTCATGAGGCAGGAATTAACTCTGCCGGTCTTGCACTTATTCTTCCGGTAGATGAACTTGCAAAGACATCTGATAAAGAAAAGTTTACGATAAATCCATTTGAGCTAAATAAGTTCCAAGAAACATGGCATAAGCCATTACAATAATAGTATTCACCTTTACTACAGGAAATTAGAGCATCAGTTGGTGCATTTAGATAACCATGAATACATTCAAACAAATGATATTAATTAATTAAAGAGCTTAAAACTTTATATATGCTGAGACTAAAGCATGTTTGTCACTTGTAAGGCACATTGACATATGTCCATTTCATTTTGCTGACACCTCCCAAGCTGAAGCAGAGATTTGGGACTTTGCTTAGAATTTGAAACTCAAATGCCATATCAATTTCGCTTAAAAATCTAGGGAGTTATTATTCGCACCACATCAAACCTACCGCTGCACCATTTTATAGTTTGCACCACACCTTAAATGAAAAATCTACCTTTACACCACAATGAATTTTATAACTATTTCACTCTTTATTTACACCACAATTTCTACCTCTACACCACACTTTATAACTATTTCCACACCAATTTTTTTTATTACAAATTAGTCCCCCTATTTTCACCCACCTTATAACCCACACCTCTACTTACAAACCTCAAATTTTCCCACCATAAACACCTTCTTCAATAAACCCATTTCAAAACAAAACACTTATTTCCATAATTTATCATCATCTTCTTCCATAAACCTTCATCTTCATCCTCATCATTTTTTTTTTCATCATATATTCATCTCCATTAAAAACCCAAATCTTCACCTTCAAACACAAATCTTCATTTTCATAACAAACCCACCTTCAAAGTTTTTTCTTCTTTTCATCTTTAAATCATCTTCATCTTCAACTCTTCTTCATCTTCATCGTCATCTTCATCTTCATCTTCTTCATATTTTCCCAAATTTTTTTTTATCTCATAACCATATCTATACCAAAAAAATCAATAGCACCACAAAAAAAAAAGCTTCTTTGGACGATCTATAACCATTTTCAATGGATGAAGGCAATGAATCAAAATCACACCTTGGAGAAATTAGGAATTCAAACACCATGGATGAAAAAATACTTTTCAACTCAATAACTTACTTCATGTTATTTTCCTTGAGATGAACATGTCAAAATGCAATAATGTACATGAAATTAGGATATTAAACTCTCATGTTGTGTTTGGTGAATGAATTTTGACAAAGTTTAAGCCTTTTGTATCATTAGATCTCGCCCAGGTTGATGCAACATTACCAGGGTCGAGTCTCAGAGATGCAACCTTGGTAAAGTCGCATCTCCTATGCAAGATGCAACCTTCCCAAGGTCGAGTGTGCGTTTCGACCTTCCCAGGGTCGAAATTTGGCCATTTTCTACGTTTTGAGATGCAACCTTGACAAAGTTGCATCTCTAAAAAACCATCTAAACATCATGAAAGTTTGTGTAATTGATTATCTAACACCTATAACACGTAAAATACAATTGTTGAGGTGTATATTGATGTATAAGAGAGGTACATCATGCAAAACAAACAAAAATAATATAGCTTTGATCATAAAATACCGGGAACGGAAGAGATCCAACACCTACAAGGTCGAAAAAAGATTTTTCGACCCCATGGAAGTCGAAAACTTGCAATTCGACAGTCCGCACTGTCGTTTCCTTCAATAGTTTTTGTCAAGCCATGTTTCATACATATTAGTCTAAACACACGATAGTAGTTTCAAATTAAAATCAAACATTGAAATACGATAGTTTTCTCCAAGCCATGTCTCGAAATAGAAAGGAAACATACGATATTTGTCTCAAAATATGCAAAAAACAATACGATAAAGCACAATCATTTCTTCATGTCTTTCGCTTTTTCCTTCTCCACGACCTTTCCCTTCTGCTTTCCTCCCTCTTCAATAGATGGTTTGCTACGTGGTCATTCTCTTTATCGTACAAATCATAGTTATACTCGTCAGCAAGATCTAAGAGGTAATCGTATTCACCTTCTTCTTCATCTTTGTCTTCTTCACTGTTTTCTTCATCATTCATATCATCGCTCCTCCATTCACCACTTGCTTCTTCGTTTCTTTCGTCGCTCCCTTGACTTATCTCTTCATCTATCTCTTCGTCAACGCCTTCACTTTCATTATCTTCGTCTTCACTACCCTCCTCTCCACCAATATCTATTTCTTCAGGTTATTTTCTTTTCCAATTTCTTTCTTCTTCGTCGCTATCTTCATTACCGATTTTATCCCTCTGATGGAGGTCAAGTTAAACTATTAACTCGATGCCTACTAACACACTAGCAAGAGAACTAGGTTCAATTGTAGTATAGCCAGATAGAGTCGAGGTCGATCCCACAGAGACTCGGCACAAACAAAACACAACTTTATCCTATTAGAACTAAATTGAAAGGGCGGTCTACGACCAACTAAATGCAATAAATAAAATAGTGACAACCACAAGACACAAAGACAGACTAAAGACTACTAAAACACGGATAATACGGTTGATATTATCTAAACAAATAGTATTGATTACGCTAGTAGATTATAACTCCCCATAGTGAATTAGGATGATAACGAGACAAAACAAACGTTAAAGATTAATTATTATGACTACGGAGTCATCCCCTAAGGTAGATTTAGCTCCAATTAGGCCTCTAAATCATCGTGCCTCCATTACGTGACTTCGCTTTTTAATGCCTCCATCTCATATAACTTCCGACACAATTACGAGACTAGGGATGCCGGTATAAACCGTAACCTCATCTAAGCAACATTCCTAGGGTAAGGCGACTTCTTAGATGCCGATTCAATCTATATCCTAAGTAACAATCACTTTTTGGGTTTCATGTTAAATTATGATGACGAATAACTAAGTTGATCAAAGTTTAATTACTCGCTTTAATTCCAATTCAGAGAATCTGACGTAGTCGAAGCCGATCATAATATTGTCCTACACATTGCCAGGCTCGGTCGATCGAATGACAAGACTCGGGCGACCGAGTGACATGTCTCAGTCGACCGAACACGCTACGTGGTCGGAACAAATCATGATTACTTCTTAACGCTTCTAACCTAAACACATGGGTTCGTAAATAGATCTACATCACGCAATCAATACAAATAAAAACTACTCCATAATAAAATACATCGATCTACAAATAAAGATCTGCATAATTGAATAGTCATACCTCGAAGACGAGAGTGACTCCCACTCTTTAATGCGCTCCCTAATCGGAGAATCCGATTTAATCCACAATGTACGAACATAAAGAAAATAAAACTAAAACTCAAAATCTAAAATTGTATGAATTGTTTTGTGTTGTAGTGGTGTGTGTTCTCAATTTCAGAAATCGCCGCTTATATAGAGGATTTTGCCGACATAGGATGGATCTAGAAGATATGCACGCTGCTGGTTTGGATAGCCTCGGGTGACCGAACCTCCGCCTCGGTCAACGAATGAAGTGGCTCGGTCGACCGAGCCTCCTTTTCGCACATGTTAAACGCGTTTCTTGTCTAACTTGTTCCCCACTGCATGCTTTCGTGCTGATCTGATTTGTCTCTTGATTAATGCTCCGATTCTCTTCCTTATTATCTTGAGATTTCGAATTGAATGATATTTATCCTCCCGATTTATCATGATCTGCAAAATCAGCATTTATCGCACAAATAAATTGCTCTTTTATAATAAAAACAGTTAAATACCAATTATCATATTAATAATCACTTATCATTAAATAATAAATATAAACACGTGATTAAATATGAAATATATATAATTAACTCCGATTTAAGGTTAGAATTGATGACATAAACAGGTATATTTTAACTGTCATCAAAATGCCCCCCACTTAAACTTTGCTTCATCCCGAACAAAGCATTAACAAGTTATTCCCCAAGACAACATTTTCTGTGGTCAACTCATACTTACACAAGAGACCCGAGTCAACTCATACCAGTCATGCTCATTGGATAAGCATTATTCACTCCTCGCTATGAATCGAAGTGATTGTGTGCATGTGCATTGGTTTTATATAAATGTAGCAAGATTAAAGTTTATGCAGACTTTATATCTAAATTCACCAACATCAGCATTCATACTTCTTATGCCTCGCAATGGTTAAAGCACTAGAACAATAAGCAAGAGCGTATCTATAGGGTTTTTGGACTTGGAGACCGAGTACTACTCAAAGCCTCTAAATTTTTTTCAATTTTTTGCATATTTTTCGAATACTACTAACCTCAAGGAAGAAAACTTTTCATAGAGTATCCCCCTATCTT
The DNA here is from genome assembly GCA_026214975.1 of Gentiana macrophylla. Lineage (NCBI taxonomy): Eukaryota > Viridiplantae > Streptophyta > Magnoliopsida > Gentianales > Gentianaceae > Gentiana > Gentiana macrophylla. The sequence goes on from CM047810.1 coordinate 41,321,586, forward strand.
AGATTAAGCATAGCATCGAATATTACCACAAGCGGGGCTACTTTGGTAATGTTACTACAAGCCCAGTTGTTTTAATACATTCTCAAAACACAGTGTACGCCCCAAGCTTATTACTCCGCTTTTGTTGGCTAGAAGATCGAATACATCAATCGACAAATGCCGACACTCGGGTCCTCATAACCAATTATCTACGCAGTGTACACATACTTCTTTCAATTATTATAACTCATACGGTACTAAGCGATTCATATATTGAGTTATTGAACAATACCTAACTACTTGCAATTGTTGGCATGAATATCCTTAAGTCTACTAACACTTTATCGCAAAAGTATAATATGACCACGTACTCACGCAACTTGGTTCATTTCCTATTAATTCTAAGTGTAAGAACTTCACAAGTTTAAGTGTACGAGTTAAGCAACTTGGCATTTATCCATAAAAATTTTAAATTTGGCTCAATATTGTCTCAGTATTCCGTTCCTCTTGACTTTTTCAACATATAAAGACAATATATAGCTAAGTCCCCCGCGCCCCCACTTAAACATGGCATTGTCCTCAATGACAAAAATAAATGAGAGTTCAAGATGAAAGACTTAGCTTTGGAAACGGCTCCCAAGTAAAGGAACATTATCGGAGTAATCATCGCACAAAGTGTGGAGAGACAGACACATCCTGTATAAACAAACAAGCTCCACTTAAATCGTCAAATACCATGTCTATGGGAGTTATAAAATAACGTGGCAAGAATTAGATATAGATATCTAAAAACAATTTAAGCCACTTTACTTTATAACGCCATGGACAAGACCAAAGGGATTTAAACCTAAATAAAAACTCACATGACGGCTATCAAGGAAAAACCTCGCTTATTCCGAACTTAGACTCGAACATGGCGAGATGAAAAAACCGTGATAGGCGATGCTACTTTATTAAAAAGAGAAACGAAAAAGATAGTGATAAGTAGTAGTTCTAAGTTTATAGTCGCTAGCTCGACTCACCAAGATGGTTTATTCATAGACAGGGTCATCGAGGTACAAAACCTCCTCCTCAAAGAAAGAAAGCGGAAGCCCGTGATAATGCTTAAGACGGTGTCCATTGACCACAACCGACTCGCCTTTAAAATTCAATAGCTCCACCGCCTCCGGAAGGAAAGACTTGTTGTACTTGAAATGGGCCATACCATCTTGATTTCAACTTACCCGGGAAGAGTCGTAAGCGCGAATTGTACAAGAGAACCAGATCACCCTCTTGAAAGGTTCTCTCCGTAATCTTTTGTCATGAAACTTCTTCGTATGTTCCTTGAAAATCTTGGCATTCTCGTATGCCTCTAAACGAAACTCCTCCTGGCGAAGTTAATTCTAACATCCTTTCTCACCGCCAACGCCTCATCAAAATTTAGCATCCTTGTTGCCCACATGGCCCGGTGCTCCAGCCCACAGTGTAGATGACATGCCTTTCCAAAACAATCCTATATGGTGACATTCCAATCGAGGTTTTATATGCAATCCTATAAGCCCATAAAGCGTCGTCTAAACGTAACCACCAATCCTTCCTAGTCGATAACAGCTTTTTTTTCCAGATACGCTTTATCTCTCGATTGGTGACTTCACCGCCCACTAGTCTGGGGTGATATGTTGTTGCTAGCTTATGTCGAACCCCATACTTAATCATCACCGCTCAAAAGGTTTATTACAAAAATGACTACCATTGTCGCTATAATCGCCCTCGGCGTCCCAAACCTTGTAAAATGTTCTTCTTCAAGAATCTAACCACAACCCTCGCATCGTTAGTAGGGAAGCAATGGCCTCAACCCATTTGGATACATAATCAACAAAGAACTAAGATGTATCGGTTAGATAATGATGAAGTGAAGGGTCCAACAAAATCTATTCCCCAAACGTCAAAAAGCTCCACTTCTAAGATGCTCTTGAGTGGCATCTCATTCCTCCTTGAAATATTACATGTCATTTGACAAGCATGACATGCCTTTGCATATTGGTGTGCATCCTTAAACAATGTCGGCCAATAAAAACCGCATTGGAGGACTTTGGCCGCAGTTTTATCTCCCCCGTAGTGTCCTCCAACTTCATAAGAATGACAATGCTTCAGGATATCATTATACTCTTCCTCTGGCACACATCTTCGAAAAACATTATCAGATCCTAGCTTAAACAAGTACGGTCCATCCCAATAATAATGTCTAAGATCTTTAAAGAATTTTTTCCTTTCTAGGACAGTGAGATTTGTTGGCAGGTACTTTGCGGATAGGTAATTGACAAACAAACTAAACCATGGTTGCTTCTTCTCCTTCACAACCTCTATTCGCGAAGAAAGCGCAAAGACAATCATCATGTCCCCGACGGTGGTGATGGAGAAAAGTTGTTCATCGTGAAAGATTCTCCTATCTCTCGTAATTCCTCACCATCCTCTAATTGTAAGCGCGATAGATGATCGCCACCACATTCTCACTTCCTTTCTTATCTCGGATTTCTACGCCAAATTCTGCAAAGAAGAGAATCCATCTCAACAGCCTCGGCTTTGAATCTTGCTTTGCTAGGAGATACTTAAGAGCCGCATGGTCATCCCACAAAGCTGACTTTAGATCCCACTAAGTAAGATCTAAATTTGTCAAAAGCAAAGATAATCGCCAAAAGTTCCTTCTCCGTTGTGGCGTAATTTCTTTGGGCAGCATTCAAAGTCCGACTTGCATAATAAATGGGCCTAAAAATCTTATCCTTTCTCGACCCAAAGCGGCGCCAACAAAGCAAGTATCACTTGCATCACACATCGTCGAATGGAAGATCCCAAACCGTGCGACTTAACGGGTGCAAGAATCGCCTACTTTTTATTTCGTTGAAAGCTTTTATGCACTCATTAGAAAACACGAATGGTACGCCCTGGCCAATAATTCGGTAAGAGGTCTAGAGACCAAGGAAAAGTCCTTGATAAACCTACGATAAAATCCGGCGTGGCCTAAAAACCTCGCAAAGTTTTAAGATTAGTAGGTGGAGGTAATTTCTCGATTACATCGACTTTGGCTATATCCACCTCTATACCGTTCTTTGATACGCGTGGCCCAAGATTATACCTTCCAGAACCATCAAATGACACTTCTCCCGCTTAAGCACAAGATTAGTCTCTTCACATCTCTTCAACACTCGTGCTAGATGTGCTAGACATGAATCAAATCGCCTCTCCAAACACGGAGAAATCATCCATAAAGATTTCCAAGAAATCTTCCACCATATCCGCAAATAATGACATCATACACCGCTGAAATGTCGCTGGGCGTTGCACAATCCAAATGGCATTCGATTATAAGCAAATGTCCCATATGGGCATGTAAATGTTGTTTTCTCACGATCTTCGGCGAGATGTGGATTTGATAATATCCCGAATACCCGCCAAGAAAACAATAGAAAGCATGCCCGCTCATCTCTCGAGCATTTGATCGATGAAGGGAAGAGGAAAGTGGTCCTTACGAGTTGCATCATTTAGTTTCTTAAAGTCTATGCATACTGATGACCGTGATTAGCCTCACAGAATTAATTCATTCAACTCATTGGCTTGTACCGTCAATCCTCCCTTTTGGGAACTACGTGGATAGGGCTTACCCATTCGCTATCAAGAATTGGAAATATAATTCCCATTTCTAGCATTTTTATAACCTCATCCCTAACCACGCCCTTTAATTGTGGGGTTAAACGCCTCGAGGTTGTGCAACCGCTTTCTTTTCGTGGTCCACGGAGATCTTGTGCATACATACGCTAGGACTAATGCCTTAACGCCGCCTATGGTCCATCTAAATGCTCCGCGGTACTCTCTCGTAACTCTCATTAGTTTCTCCTCTTGTAAGTCCGTCAAGGAAGAAGATATGATTAGCGGCAAAGTCTCATCTTGAAGAAACACATACTTCAAATTCGCAGGAAGAGGTTTTAAAGTCAAATTTGTGGGAGGTTCTTCCAAAGAGGTCTTCAACTTTCGACCGGTGAGTTTGAGTTTGAAGTACTTATGCCACGCTGGTCTATGATAGAATCTTTCAATCTCTCGCAAAGACTTACTTCCTCTCTGTGTCTTGGGGTCCTCTACTACATCCTGGCCATATCATCTTCTCCTCCTCACTACTCACGCATTTGACTTCATCTTCTTCTTCTAAGACAAGATTCAAGAAATCCTTGATGCTTTCATGTTGTTGAAATTCTGAACGATCCTATCAATGGAATCTAACATGAAACATGCACCCTCTCCATCATCAAAGTTGTTTCATAGTGTCGAAGACATTGAATGCAACTCTCTCCTCATTCACTCTTAACACCAACTCGCCTTTGTAAACATCAATTAGCGTTTCTACTAGTAGCCATGAAAGGTCTCCCTAATATCAATGGTACCTCGTAGTTAGCTTCCATATCTAATACCACAAAGTCGATGACAGGAATACAAACTTTTCAACTCTAACTAGCACATCCTCAACCACCCCACACGGTTCCTTGACGTAACGGTCAGCTAATCCTGCAGTGTGATTGAGGTCTTCTTAAGATCTTTCATGCCTAGTTTTCGAAAAATAGATAGTGGCATCAGTTCACGCTTGCTCCTAGATCACACAAAGCTTTGTTCGCACATACGTTACCTATGGTGCAGGAATGAGAAAACTTCCGGATCTTTGCATTTTGGGGGTAACTTATGTTGAAGAATGGCTGAGCACTCCTCATTAAGGCATAAGGTCTCTAAATCTAGAAGTTTCCTTTTAGTTGAGACGGCGTCTTTTAAAAATTTGGTGTACTCAGGCATTTCAGCTAGTGCTTCAACTAGGGGTATATTGATTTGTAACTTACTGAGCATATCCACGAACTTCTTATACCTCTTATTATCAAACTTAGGCTTCGGCTTTGGTGGAGGATAAGGTAGAGTTGAAGGATCGACATCAGTGAAAATTGGATACTTGTTGTTGTAAAGTTCAACTCTAGGGCCAGCAGGTTCTTTATACGTTCTTTGCTCAGGCAGAGTCTCGGAAGTATTAGTCTCATTGCTTGGCTCACTATTCTTATTCTTTGTGACTTTCTCTTGCAGGGATAGTGGAGTTAATTCTTTTCCACTCCTTGTCATGATCGCATTCACGTCCTTAGGGTTCTTCTCTGTGTTGCTTGGCAACCCTCCAGGAGGTCTGGTTGAGACTTGCTCAGCTAGTTGTCCTACCTGGTGTGTGAGATTTTGAACTAAAGCTTCCTCGGTTGGTTACTTTGGCATCCGTCTTCGACAATATTGGCTAAAGTTAGTGGCTAACTCAAACCATAGATTTTGAAAGTTGCCCCATATTGTCAAGTGACGACATTACTCGCTTTTTCTATCGCAGCCTTCCCAACCAAAAGTTTTAGTCCATTGTGGTACATAAGTGGTAGGCGGTTTAGGCCTTTCTCCTGCGTTAATGTCACTATATCGAATCCAGGATGGTTATGATTAGGTCTGCACCTCCCCGACATAATTGACTTCTTGCAGACAAAGATTCTCACCTTGAGGTGCTACTCGATTCCAAGCCCCCCTTTTCTACTCTTGTCATCCTCTCTTGCATCCCATCTACCTTATCATTGATAAATGAAAGTTGTTCTAAGATTTTGGTAGATGCACTATCATCAAATATATCAACACGACCATCTTCACAAGAGCTATGTCATTGCCTCCCATTGGCTATTCATCGCTATTTGCTCCATCTTCCTTGTGCCTCCTCCGAGATAAAGAACAAACGCTCCATTGCCGGGAAGCGCCTACTCTAATTTTCTCGTCTCTCTCAATCCATGGTAAAAGTTTGCATTAAAAGCCAAAGAGAGATGTCATGATGAGGACACTTCCTCATAGCTTCCTTGAAACGCTCCCAAGCTTGATCAAAACTCTCCTGTGTTGTTGCTTAAATCCTAGGATATCTTGGCGTAACTTAAAAGTTTTTCCTAGGGAAAATACTTATTCATGAATTTTTGCAACAATTGTTCCCAAGTTGTGATAGATCCAATTTCTAAAGAGAGAAGCCATTGCTTAGCTTTATCTTTCCAAAGTGAAAGTGGAAAAGCTTAAGACGAATGTTACCCTCGGGATTAATTTCGGTTTCACGGTGCTAACGATTTCCAAGAAATTGGCCACGTGAACACCAGGATCCTCGCTTTTGGATTCCATGAAAAGTGGAATAGTTGGTCACCATTTGAATTACATTAGGCCTAGGGTGATAGACTTCCGCAAAGATCTTGCAAAGCTGCTACGATAAGCGGGAATGAATTGTTCAATAGTTGGCGTTGCATAACTTTGCAAAGTACGCCGCCGCTCCTTGAACTAGGGCTTGGTTCTCATTATTAGCATTTGCATTCACATTATTGGCATTATTGATAACAGGATTAATAATGTGATTAGGTACCCGGTTTGGATTGACTGGATTTCCTTCCATTTCCGCTTTTGATTCGTAATGTTCGTAATGATCGGTTGTATGTCCTTCTTCCACTCCTTGCTCGCTTTCCTCAAGATTTGGATCCTCTTCTCCTTGCTTAGCCAGTTCCCTAGCTAACTTCCTATTCCTTCTCGCAAATTTCTCTATTTCAGGATTATAAGGTTCAAGCGGTTCCTTCGATTTCCGAGTAGCGTACTATAAAATAATAAACAACAATAAAACAATCAATCACTAGTAAAGGCTAGGCCTTTAACTAACTAAGTAAAACAGACTCGAAATAAGTTTGAGAAAAGAAAACGTAAATCAAACAGAAACAGAATGTTTTAAAGCTAAGACAGAATCAGAACAGAAAAGAAAACTAATTCTCGGTCGACCGAGGGATAGTGTTCGGTCGACCGAACACTTTTTTTTATTTTTTATTTATTTATTTATTTATGACACTGTTTAATATACTGCACTCTTATTCACAGAATATTCATTTAATCCAGCTTCTAACAAAATAAGCTATATCTTAATTTAATGACTCGAGTCCCCGGCAACGGCGCCAAAACTTGATGGAGGTCAAGTTAAACTATTAACTCGATGCCTACTAACACACTAGCAAGAGAACCAGTTCAATTGTAGTATAGCCAGATAGAGTCGAGGTCGATCCCACAGAGACTCGGCACAAACAAAACACAACTTTATCCTATTAGAACTAAATTGAAAGGGCGGTCTACGACCAACTAAATGCAATAAATAAAATAGTGACAACCACAAGACACAAAGACAGACTAAAGACTACTAAAACACGGATAATACGGTTGATATTATCTAAACAAATAGTATTGATTACGCTAGTAGATTATAACTCCCCCATAGTGAATTAGGATGATAACGAGACAAAACAAACGTTAAAGATTAATTATTATGACTACGGAGTCATCCCCAAGGTAGATTTAGCTCCAATTAGGCCCTCTAAATCATCGTGCCTCCATTACGTGACTTCGCTTTTTAATGCCTCCATCTCATATAACTTCTGACACAATTACGAGACTAGGGATGCCGGTATAAACCGTAACCTCATCTAAGCAACATTCCTAGGGTAAGGCGACTTCTTAGATGCCGATTCAATCTATATCCTAAGTAACAATCACTTTTTGGGTTTCATGTTAAATTATGATGATGAATAACTAAGTTGATCAGTTTAATTACTCGCTTTAATTCCAATTCAGAGAATCGACGTAGTCGGCCGATCATAATATTGTCCTACACATTGCCAGGCTCGGTCGATCGAACGACAAAGACTCGGGCGACCGAGTGACATGTCTCAGTCGACCGAACACGCTTCGTGTCGGAACAAATCATGATTACTTCTTAACGCTTCTAACCTAAACACATGGGTTCGTAAATAGATCTACATCACGCAATCAATACAAATAAAAACTACTCCATAATAAAATACATCGATCTACAAATAAAGATCGCATAATTGAATAGTCATACCTCGAAGACGAGAGTGACTCCCACTCTTTAATGCGCCCCTAATCGGAGAATCCGATTTAATCCACTATGTACTTAACATAAAGAAAATAAAACTAAAACTCAAAATCTAAAATTGTATGAATTGTTTTGTGTTGTAGTGGTGTGTGTTCTCATTTCGTAGCTGCCGCTTATATAGAGGATTTTGCCGACATAGGATGGATCTAGAAGATATGCACGCTGTTTCGGTTTGGATAGCCTCGGGTGACCGAACCTCCTGCCTCGGTCGATCGAATGAAGTGGCTCGGTCGACCGAGCCTCCTTTTCGCACATGTTAAACGCGCGTTTCTTGTCTAACTTGTTCCCACCGCATGCTTTCGTGGCCGATCCGATTTGTCTCTTGATTAATGCTCCGATTCTCTTCCTTATTATCTTGAGATTTCGAATTGAATGATATTTATCCTCCCGATTTATCATGATCTGCAAAATCAGCATTTATCGCACAAATAAATTGCTCTTTTATAATAAAAACAGTTAAATACCAATTATCATATTAATAATCACTTATCATTAAATAATAAATATAAACACGTGATTAAATATGAAATATATATAATTAACTCCGATTTAAGGTTAGAATTGATGACATAAACAGGTATATTTTAACTGTCATCACCCTCAATTCAAGTAATAACGATTTTCTTTCCACGAGTTTATCCTCTTTTTCTTCCACCCGTGTGCTTGTTTTTCCTCTTCTATAAGAGGCAGTCATTGCTTGACGTTTTCTTGAACACTCCTCATCTGTGATAGATTTGCTTTGGCCCTTTGTCCTAGCCATCTACACATAGAAAATTAAACACAAGTTCATGATCATTTTCCATTCAAACAAACACACGATACAATCATTAATCATCTAGGTTTCATGATCTATACACATTTAACAAATAAGAGGGAGAAACGAACTTAATAGAGTAGAAATTGAGAGATTCGACCACACGAGAAGTCGTTTCTCGTTTCCCATTTTTCGACCCTCACAAAGTCGCCTTACACACAAGACATGCGACCCCCAGAAGGTCGCATGTCAACACTCCCATTTTTTTTCAACACACGTGTAAAGCTCAATTCTTTGTTTACAATCGACATCATCAAAATAGTTTCTTGCTTCTATCATCTTTATACATTCATAACATAACTCACAAACTATATGCATCAACAAAATTACTACTTGTGCATAATCCATTCTCTTAAGCATTTTATCGAACACTTGGTAGGCATATAAAATAACTTGAAGAAACTTAACAATGGCTATCAAAATATGTTAAATGAAAGATGATAAACACTATATAAACGTTTACGTACCTTGTTTAACACCTTTGAAGCAATGAAAATTGATCTTGTAGTTGTTGATTGGTGAAGATGAAAGTATGAAATTAAAATGGGTTGTTGTTGATTGGTGATGATGGAAGATGAAAATGAGTTGTGATGGAAATGAGTTGTTGTTCTTGTTGATAATTTTACTTAGATATCAATGAATTTTGTGGGAAATGAAAGAAGGAAGTTGGGAAGAAGATGAATGGTTTTTTTTTTAGAAATGAAGAAGAGGAAATTGAGAAGAAGATGAAAGAGGGGGGTGGGTTTGTGTGAGAAATGTAAAAATAAGTTGGGAAGAAGATGAAATGGTGGGTTTTTTTTTTTTAGAAATGAAAAAGAAGATGATGGAGAAGAAGATGGGAAGAATTGGGGGGGTGTTTTGTATTTTTTAAAAGTTTAGGATATATATATATAATTATTTAAATCTGGAAAGAGTAAAAATATATTGGCAAAATGATGTTTTTTTTTCAAGTTTTGAAAAGTGACTGTGGTGTAGTGGTAGATTTTTAATTATTAAAATAATAGGTGTGGTGTAAGAGGTAAATGACATATTTTTCATAAAGTTGTGGTGTAAAGGTAGGTTGAGTGTGGTGCAAATAAAAGTTCCCAAAATCTAGTATATTTTCTAAGTAAGAACAAACTCGAAATGTGAAAATGTAAAGGGTATTTTTGGTAATTCCTAATGAGTACAAGTGTACTAGTTAGTTGAGCCTAGATTTGTGTGTTAGGCACTAGATTGCCTTATCTATCCGTTTGACTGCATTGTAAACATTATCATGAATGAATGAACATGAACAATCATCTTCTTCCTAAAATGTTTTCTCTTTAATTCAGAATCAAACTTGGTATCGTGAGCCGTAGACCATCGCCATGAGCTCGGAAATGTCCAGTTCTCCGGTCACCGCTGCAACTCCTGTTACTGCATCGGCTGCAACTCCGGTTTCAGCATCAAGTCCGGGAAACCCTGTGACATCAGCAGCAACCAGTCATCCGCAAGTGATTCCTAGCTCAGTTCTTGGTTCCTTCTCATATCCAGGCTTTATCTATCCACCACCGTTGTTTTCTGGGAGTTTTCCACTTTCTCAAATCAGTGGGTCTGTGTTACCACTATCGTTTCCGATGGTATCCTCCTCTCTCCGGTCACAGTCACCAAACTCTTACATGCATGTGTTTTCTCCTTTCCAAGGACACTTGAGTCAAACATGCACTGTCAAATTAGGTAGAGAGAATTATCTCCTTTGGAAATACACTATCTTACCCATCGTTAGAGGCCACAAGATGGAAGATCTGCTTCTAGGGACGAGACCTAGACCTCCGGACACTGGCATATTTAGCTCAATCCCAAATCCAGCTGTAGAAGAATGGAAGACGGCAGATCACTTGCTAATGGGATGGCTTCTAAGCTCCATGACTGAACTAGTCCTGATAGAGGTAATGGGTTGTTCTACCTCACATGAATTGTGGTCTACTCTTGAAGTGTTGTTTAATAATCAGTCCGAGGCTAGAATTCTTGAATACAAGAGTGCCTTGACCAAAACTGAGAAAGCGTCCAAGTCCATGAGTGATTACTTAGCTCAAATGAAGTTATATAGTGATAATCTTGCTACTGCTGGTTACCCTATTACGAAGTCCGAACTGATTTTGGCTGCTTTGAGTGGTTTGGACAAGGATTACGGGTCAGTTATAGTTAATATAACCTCCAGGATAGGATCTCTTACCTGGCCTGAAGTTCAATCATAATTGTTGACTCATGAAAGACTCTTAGCTAGGTTCAATCCAACTGCTACTATCACTAATCCTAGTGCTGGTGGAAAATCTAATACTGCTGCTCATCTAGCCACTATTCACAGGGATCTAACACTAGAAATAGGTCAACTATGAGACCTAACTACAATGGAGGTCGGAATAACAATAGAGGCAGAGGTGGTAGAGGTAGAGGAGGAAGATCTGGGACCAGAACTTTAAATGGGAACATGCCTACATGTCAGCTGTGTGGAAAGAATGGTCATACTGTGAATGATTGCTGGCATAGATTTGAGCAGGATTTTCAGGGAACTACATCTACTCAAATAGGTGGACCTAAGAAGATATCTGCATTTGTAGCTACCCCCAATACTGTCTCAGATCACTCCTGGTACACGGATAGTGGAGCCACAAAAAATGTCACATCTGACTTAGGTAATCTGATCATAAATCATAGCTACAATGGTACAGATGCCTTAGTTGTAGGAAATGGTGAATCTCTTACAATAGCACATGTTGGTCATACTATTTTTGCATACATCTAATGGTCCCATATATCTGCATAACATCCTTCATGTTCCACAAATTACAAAAAAACCTTCGGAGCATTTCTAAATTGATTGCAGATAATTCTATTTTGGTTGAGTTTAATGGTTTTTCTTGTGTTGTCAAGGACAAAACTACAAGGACAATGCTTCTCAGGGGTCAGCTTCAGGATGGTCTATATAAGATAGCCGTGCCTCTTAATGGATGCCAACAGAGTTCCCTTCAATCCAACTCTTTGTCTTCTTGTTTTTCTGTTTCAAAGACTTCTGCGAGTTGTAATAATCTTGATAAGAATCCTGATGTTTGGCACAGGAGACTGGGCCATCCATCCAGTCAGATTTTATCCTTTGTTTTGAGTACTTGTGATGTAAGACTTGTTGGTACTTTATCTTTTTATGAACCATGCCGCTTCTTGTTTTTCTGCTCTTCAAAGACTTCATGAGTTGTAATAATCTTGATAAGAATCGATGTTTGGCATGTGAGACTCGGGCCATCCATCCAAATGAGATTTTATCCTTTGTTTTGAGTACTTGTGATGTAAGACTTGTTGGTACTTTATCTTTTATGAACCATGCCGCTTGGTAAAAGTCATAATTTATTTCATCCCCGTGTCCGCCTCACATGCCAAAAATGTGTTTGATCTAAAGTGCATACAGATTGATGGGGTCCTTCACCGATTAAGTCTCAGAAGGTTATTCTTACTATGTTCACTTCATAGATGATCATACAAGGTACACATGGATCTACCCCTTGAAGTCCAAGTCCGACACTTTTGATGCCTTCCGAAATTTAAGGCTCGTAGAAACTCGCTTTTCCAAGAAGATTAAGTGTGTTCAGAGTGATTGGGGAGGTGAATATAGGATTTTTCAAAACTATCTTATCATTGAAGGATTGAATTTAGGCATCCATGCCCTCATGACCTTGCTCAACATGGTAGGGCTGAAAGGAAGCATAGGCACATTATTGAAACATGCCTGAGTCTTCTTGCTCAAGCAAGTATGCCCTTGAGATATTGGTGGTATAGCTTTCAGGCCTCGAGTTCTCCTTATAAATAGTCTTCCTACTCCTGTCATTCATCACAAGTCCCCAAAAGAATGTATGTACCACACCGCACCTAACTACAAAATGTTCAAGACCTTGGTTGTGCAGCTTTATCCTAATCTTAGACCTTACAAAACCCTAAATTTGAGTTCCATACCAAAAGGTGTGTTAACTTAGGCCTCAGTCCCTGTCACAAAGGTTACATGTGCCTTGATGAAACAGGCAGGATCTATGTCTCTAACAATGTTAACTTTGATGAGAGTCTCTTTCCCTTTTCTCAAGGCTTTGCTCAAGGTCCTTCACATCAGGTCCTTGTTGATCCTGCCCTTATTACTTCTATCCTTACCATGCCATCTCCTCAGTCAGAGGGGGCACATACAGACATCCTGAGCAGATTGCCTAAAGAAAGTATTGTTGCTGCTTCAACCTCTGATCAGGTAACAAATATTAATGGACCTACTTTTACCCCTGTTGCATCTACACATTCACCTGCTATGTCTTCTTCAAATGCACCAACTGTGACTTCATCTATTTCACCAAACACTGGAGATACTGGAGATGCATCAGCATCAGACACACACAGTGATGCATTCTCCAGTCCCTCACCACCTAGTCTAAGCTAGACCTCATCCTATGCAGACTAGATCAAAGAGTGGTATCTTCAAACCCAAAGTCTATTCTGCAGCCATTGCTAGTGCACATTCCTTTCCTGCTAAACCATCTAATATGGCAGAAGCTATGCAAATTACAGAATGGAAAAAAGCTATGCATGTTGAATACAGGGCACTCATGCACAATAAAACATGGGATTCGGTTAGACTGCCTCCAGGACAGAGTGTGGTGGGTAACAGGTGGATTTTCAAACTAAAGCTTAAACCTGATGGTACCATCTTAAAGCATAAAGCTAGATTGGTTGTAAAGGGATACAGTCAGAGCTATGGTATTGACTATACTGAGACATTTAGTCCAGTAGTTAAATCTTCAACCATCAGAATAATGCTTACCTTGGCAAGATCTATTAATTGGCCTATAAATCGATAGACATAAACAATGCTTTTCTTAATGGAACTTTTGCAGAGCATGTGTTTATGGAACAACCTGAAGGTTTTATTGATACAACAAAGCCTCACTTTGTGTGCAAACTCAACAAGGCATTGTATGGGTTGAAACAAGCACCAAGGGCATGGTTTGAAGCCTTGAGGACTCAGATGATCAGTTGGGGATTTGTTCAGTCTGTGTGTGACACCTCTTTGTTCATGTTGAAGACTGAAGACAGTGTGTTGTTTGCCCTTGTGTATGTGGATGACATACTTCTTACAGGTAGTTCTACTAAATTAATTCATAAGTTTATTCAAATGCTGGACTCAAAGTTTTCTCTTAAGGATCTGGGCCCTGTTTCACACTTTATGAGGATGCAAATGACTAGAGACAATACTGGACTGTACCTGACAAAGAGCTACTATGCAGCTCAACTCTTGAAGAGACTGAACATGGAACATTTAAAGCCTTGCCCTACTCCTATGGTTGCTGGCAAGCAGCTTGTGCCTCAACAGGGTGAACCCTTGGCTATTCCTTCAATATATAGAAGTGCTAATGGCGCAATTCAGTACCACACCTTGACTAGGCCTGATATTGCTTGCACTGTAAACACTTTGAGTCAGTTTATGCAGGAACCACACACTGGCAAGCCCTTAAGAGACTGCTTAGATTTGTTCAAGTCACCTTGAGGCAAGGTCTGCACTTCATTCCTAGTGCTAGTCTGGATCTTCATGGCTTTACAGATGCAAATTGGGCTGCTGATCCATCAGATAGGAAATCAACATGAGGGTATTGTGTGTATTTGGGAAAATCCTTGATCACCTGGAGCTCAAAGAAACAGACTGTGGTTGCCAGATCCAGTTGTGAATCAGAGTATAAAGCTCTTTCTAACCTAGGTGCAGAAATTCAGTGGATCATGCAGCTGTTAAGTGAGATCAAGTTCAGGTTGCCCACCACTCCTATACTCTGGTGTGATAATACATGTGCAACAACTCTTGCTCAAAATCCTGTGTATCATGCTAGAACTAAGCACATAGAGGTGGATGTGCATTTCATTAGAAATATGGTTTTGGAGAAGAAGCTGAAGGTCTGCTACATTCCTTCTAGTGACCAAGTGGCTGATATATTTACTAAACCTGTACTTATCACAGCTTTTTGCAACTTCAAGAACAAGCTAAATGTAGGTGAACCACATGTTAGCTTGAGAGGGGGTGAAAATGTAAAGGGTATTTCTGGTAATTCCTAGTGAGTACAAGTGTACTAGTTAGTTGAGCCTAGATTGGTGTGTCAGGCACTAGATTGCCTTATCTATCCGTTTGGCTGCATTGTAAACATTATCATGAATGAATGAACAAGAACAATCATCTTCTTCCAAAAATGATTTCTCTTTAATTCAGTAAGTCAAACTAAATGCATGGACATTAAATGTTGAAGCAAATGTGGTGGATCTCAGGAAGTTGAACCTCCTTCTTAAGGCGCGATCTCTTTACCTTCAGAGTGACCAACCGTAACGCCTAAAATTTTCAACCTTTGCTATATGCTTGTATTTTATAAACAATATATATATTTTTACAATGATTTTAGAAGTTTATGTTATCATATTTTAAATGTTTCGTTTTACGATACACGACTCCTTAAAGACTTTTAGTTAACTTATAGCAATATATTGTGTAATATATGCGTATTATATATGTGTTCAGTGGACATACGCATATGTATTAGGTTTTTTGTGTTTTTCTTTCTGAGGGAGCATATGTATTAGTTATACATACATTAAGTTAATGCATATGTATGCATGTAAAAGTATATATCTATATATGTGTGTGAAAATATGTAATATATATACATACATGTTACTCGATGGTATTGTTATTTAGGAGTAACATAACACATAAATATGTGTGTTAATGTATTATAATATATGTCAATCTGTGTAGTTATGGATATATCTCCTTCTTTTTTTTTCTTCTTCTCTTCTCTCTTCTTCTTCTCTCTACTAATAAGAAGACATCCCAAAAGTTTGGGATTGAGCCACGTCGATGGAGGATAAGGGTTGCGTTTCTTACACGCACTTGATGGATTTTTTCATCAGGTTTTTCTATTTAATATTTTCCGGAATTTTCTATTAAAAAAGCAAGTGGCAGTACATAGTCTTTTTTAGCCGATATACCCCCAACATCCCATGTATTCATCAACGTGCCACACTACTGTTTATGTCCATGGTATCTGCTACGAATCATCTTTCTACACATTTTACTACTTAACGTAACATTAGGGCTAATCACGTGGTATGTATTTCTACTACTTACATTTATTTCAGGTTTCTTTAAACTTCTTATTTACTTTTGTGTATGCTTTGTACAAAGAAATGATGTCTACACTGCCATTTTTACGATGTTTAAGTTCTTTTTAAGTTCTACAATGGAAAGGCAGGAACAATATGGGTTAATTATTGTATACCCACGTTTTATATATTATTTGATGCCTTCAATGACAGATTCATTTCAAATTAAGGTTAGTTGTACAAGTTATGTATTTCCGTTCTTCTTTTACAATTCACTTTTTGCAAAATTAAAGTTTTTTTGTTTTTTCTATCGGGTTTGAATTCTTCCCATTGATGACGTTCAAAACGAAACATCTTACGACATCAATATTTCAATCATTCTGAGCTAAAACTAGTTGTTTTCGACTATTTATACATAGGGATGATGATTTTGACTCCAACCCGGTGGATATCCACCCGGGTATTTTTAGGATAGGATAGCAGTATGGGTTTGATTTTTCAAAACCCGCCATGAGTAGTGTAGAGTATGTATATGTATTCTTTACCCGCCATAATACCCACCCACCCACCATATAGTATATTGTCTATAATCTATAATATATTATGTATAAAAATAGTAAATAAAGAGAATTGAATAAGTTCAAAACGTAACCTTGGAAAAAGTATGTCACATTGTCATTTTGAAAAAAAAAAAAAACTAAATAATAATTAATGCAATTAATTACCATGCCCCAATCATTGGTATTTAGTATTTATAAAGATCGGAAGTTACCATTTTATTTTATTTGTAACGTAGAAGATTTGAAGTTACATATGCTTTGATTTCTCTCCTAATTCCTACTGCATTTGCCGCCAACCCTAGCGTTCTATTGTAGCAGCAGTAAAGGTGAGAAACCGGTAATTGATTTCATATCTTGTTGCGCGCTTTTTTATTGCTCTAATTTGTTTTTCAACTATAATTTATTTTTTGGTTTGGAAGCTATTTTTTTTTCTTGAATATTTTTTTTGTTAAGCTTTTTTTTCTCGTTGTTATGAAGACATAATTCTCAATGAATATTGTTTATGGAGTACCATTATCTAAATTGGTAATATTGTATTGATTGAATTATTAGAAAGCTATGTGACTGAGTGTCCAAAATGTCAAAGAAAAAAAATATTGTCAAAAGAGAAGATGTATATGTTTAGCTTTGGATTCGTTGAATCGTTGTGTGGAAAATATATTTTCTTGTTTATTTTATGGATATTGTGGACCAAAATAGTATATATTTGTTGTTTTTGTGTGGTTTTGGATGTTTGCTTTGCACTATTTTGCTTTCATTTCAATACTGTAATTGAAATTGGTATCGTGTTTGGATGATTGGATCATGTGGTTGTTTGAAAAACTTTGTGGAAACATTTTGTTGATTTTAATTTTGATGGAATTTGAATTTTAAGTCACTCTTACACTGATAGGTTCCTACACGCACGTCGACTTGAGGTATTATCTTAGCTACCTGTTACCTTTCCTATGGGTGTAGTTATCTCCAAAGAATTTCTTAAGGTTTCGAAGGTAGATTTAGTTTCTTAGCGATCTTAGCCGACACAAAAGTATTAGACGCCTCCCGTATCAAACAAAGCCAGAATTACTAAGTCGAATAATATTATTGTACCTAACATGTAAATTTGTTTATTTAAATACCATTATAACATGTTTTAACGTGCTATAAAAATATCTTAATAACATAGAATAAACAAATTAAAAGTACCTTAAATAACATTATCATCGGGCTCCACTTAACTCAAAGATCCACGGCGTAACACACGAACAGCCGACGTGAGCTTCCCCTTTCCATTTCCTTGATTCTGTTTTCCTTTGTTTTGCTTGCTTGGACATGATCTTGCAAAGTGTCCCAGATCCCCACAAAAATAGCAGGCACTTTCACTTGCTCGGCACTCACCAAAATAATTCCTATTACACTTTGAGCAAAGTGGTGTACCGGTCGATGGAGTGGCTTTCAGTGGTGCTGTTGTCTTCCTTGCATTCTGTTGAGGGGCTGTCCGGTTGCTGCCTTGACTTGTCCCAAAGCTTCTCTTAACTCCAACGACTATCGAAGGCTTATTTTTGAAGGTTTCAACTTCTATAGCCTTGTTTAACAACTCTGCCATATTCCTCGGCGTAGCTACCATCATACCACCTTGAATCCTCAAGGTAAACCGTTCTCAGCGGCCATCCGCTTCTCCTCAACTCTCATGATTTCGTGTAAAACCTTCCCAACTCATTGAAACGGTTAGTGTATTGAGACACGGTCGTGTGTAAGCCTTGACTATGTCTCAAGTATCGACTTGCTTGATTCGCTTGAACTGGCGGTGGGAAGTACTCATTGTAGAAAAGTTCCTTAAATTCTTTCTAATCCATAACTTTACCTCAATCGCTCTCTATGGCGTCAAACCAACTCTCTGTTGTACTCAACAAGAAAAACTGCACTAATCGAGCCATCTCTCGCTTTCGGGCACGTTCACATTTCTACATGCCTTCTCAAAACTCCTCAATCACATCTCTCGCTCGGGTGGTTCCACATTCCCATAGAAATCTTGCATACGGTTCCTTTTCAACCGGGTGTACCATTCAATCAAGCGGTACTTGCTTAACCACACGCGGTCTAACCGGAGGGCAACAAGTGGGTATACCTGGCGGGTAAGCTGGTGGATAATGTGATGGATAAACTGGTGGATAACCAGGGGGTGCTTGCAGTAATTGAGGTGGTGGATATGGCTGTTGAGGTTGTTGAGGTTGAGTCACGGGTGGTTCTTGTTGATAATGGTGGTATCTTGCATGGTGTGATGGGGTGTGGTATGGCTGATGTAGTCCATACGGTGGGTATCCAAAGCCGTAGTGATGGTCAAACCATGGTGATAGAGGGATTGTAGGCTGAGGTGGCTGACTCACTCGTGGGGAGTAGAAGGTCTGTTGTTGTGGAGGGTAGGTCGAAGTTGGAGGATAGCTTACCGGCGGTAGTGGAGGATAAACTTACGTCACTGGTGGTACAAAACCTGCTGGGATGTCACTTACCATTATAACCTGAACCGATCCTCCCACATGCCACTGTGGAGGTTGCTCCTATTGAGCCCGTGGTGACTGATTCAATTGACGTGGAACGTAAGGTCTCATAACTCCGCTCCCTACCACTGGTGTAGAACTGCTTGCCTCTGGTCTGACTCCCGAACTCTCGGCCCTATGAACACTTCTCCTAGTGGTTACCATTCTGAAAGATCAAGAAGATCAGAATGTTGCTAAGTGGTCTAAAGAAACTTATCTCAAGAAAGGAAGCCTAAAGGACGCTTCGCTTTGATACCAACTGTAACGCCCCGTTCCCGGACACCGAGTCCATATCCGGGAAAAAAAACATTTGGCACATATAATATTAAATAAATCAATATTATATGTAAGACTACTACTACGCAGATCGAGTTTTGCATTAATGGAAGCTAAAAGACTCGGTATTTTTTTGAATAACAAGAATAGAAATGCATCATTCTAAGAATAG
Organism: Gentiana macrophylla; assembly: GCA_026214975.1. Classification (NCBI taxonomy): domain Eukaryota; kingdom Viridiplantae; phylum Streptophyta; class Magnoliopsida; order Gentianales; family Gentianaceae; genus Gentiana; species Gentiana macrophylla. Next base: position 41,341,024 of record CM047810.1, read on the forward strand.
AAAGATAACTTAAACAACAACAACCATCTTACAATCATACGATGTCTAATAAAAGTACATCAACTTAACTTACAACAAGTCTTAAAAGAAAGAACAACAACATGTCTTTAAACAAAGTACAACATCATTTAATACATTGTTTATTACATTGAGAAATGTCTAGCATAATTTAAAAGCAAGTTCATATATCATCCTCGAAGTACTCGTCGAACTTCTGTTCCACATGTTCATCTTCTCATCCCCAAACACACAAAACTATGCATTCGAGGTAAGTACAAAGATACTCAGTAAAAGATAGAAGCTATTGTATTAAACAAGTATACAAGGTGTTCATTATGATTATTAAGTTATCCTTATGAAGCCGACTCAATCTATGGTTCATTTCATGCTTATCAACATGTCATGACTAAACGTTTCTAACTTAGCTTATCTTTGTTATACCTGCATTCAAGAGCACTGGGCATGGTGTATATCCACCACGAGATATCGTTTGCAACCTAACAATGGATCACACTGATAGCCACGGGTTTAACCCAATAGTGCATGCGTTCGCGAAGCCCTCTACCATTCACCGTTTATAGGCCATCGAGTTATTCATTTTTACCGACCGCCCACACGTCGCGCGATATAGCTTTGGGCCTAACCAAGAATGGCATGGTATTTAGTATTTTACTACACAAGTATGTCTTTATTAATCATTAACTAACCACCTATGTGTTGTCAAGGTAAACCTCACCTTAACCAACTCTACTCCCTCACTTAGTCGCCTCAGACACAACGCCCTATCACATGCACACACATTGGTGAATACTAATCCACCAAAGCACAAGCCTCGCCATGCTCTTCCGACGGTCCCGAACTTCAACTCTTTGAAAGAGTACATCCGGTGCCGTAACTAAACGCAGAAACTCAATCATGCCTTGATCATGTTTATTTAGTGTTATTAGATCAAGAAACAACACTTAAAACTCAACACATAGCTTAAAACATAATTTTTCCCAAAACTTATAATCAATGCGCATGCATTCATTGATCAAAGACTTGTTGAAAGTTTTGTTTCAACCAATGCGCGCGATTATCGCGCAATGCGACGCATTGTTCATGTCGGGAGTAACTCGAACATCTTGAAGCAAAGAATGCATGCGCATTCATTGGATGTGTATCGTATCCCACCGTTGGAACAATCCCGCCTAAACATGTTCCAAAGAATGCATGTGCATTGCTACCCAACGCGCACGATTTGACCTGGAAAACCCTAAACATGATTATTCTACACTTCTTACGATTTCGCAACCTTTCCAACACGTTTCAACATCAGTTTTAGCAGCAGAACAGTAGAAACATACAACATTAACATATCATAACATAGCACATTGGCCTAAACACCACAACACATGAAATCTTGCATCAAAACAACTCTAAACATTTTATTAAACTCCATAACACTTGATTTAGCACAATAGGAAGATCTCTTACTTGATTCAAGCACAAAACCAACTCCAACTGAAGGAAAACTGTAGTACTTGTCCCAAACTCCAACAAGAAACCTATTGGATACACACACGAGTTACGATCAAGGTTTCTAAACAAACTATGACTATGAATAAAACCAAGAAATTCCAAACTTGATCAAAACCGCCCCTCAGGGCCGAATTTCATTCCTTGGTGAAACTTGAAGAACTTGGTATCAAAACGATCATTGTCTCCTCACCAATCCGATGCTCTACTTTGATCTGAAAACCACCCAAGTAAACGCCGTAATTTTGATTGAGTAGCTTTTGCCTCTCTTTTACTCTCAAACTTGAAGGGAACGTGTTTTCGTAAATTCGACAAGTTACACCAATAGTGGGAGGTTTATCTTTTCCAAATAAAACATCTCCCCACTATTTTCTCCATTAAACCCTTAATTAATCCTTAAATACAATTTAGTCCAATATATATATATATATATATATATATATATATATATATATATATATATATATATATATATATATATATATATATAATTTCTTTAATCCATAATTAGAATAAATATAATATTTCGTTTTAAATGAAACGACACGCTCCCGCTCTTTTTCAAATCGGAATATTACAGTAAGATAATCAATTGATTAGTTCCACTAGACTGGCAGAGAAATAGTATTACCTCTCAATTTTTTTCCTTAGAATCTATCTTCCATTTTGTTATGTTTTTTGCCAAATGGCCCAAATTTTAGCCATGTTGTTGATCGATACTGTCTGATGTGTTTTCATTTTTGTTCTTATGGTTGAGACAGAGGTTGAGATGATTGCATGACTCTTGTAATTGATATTTTGATTTCCATCATAATCATTTTTCCTTACATTAAGTGATTTTACATTTTTTTTATTGCTTTTACTTATTCTGGTTGGTGGTGCTTCTCTTAGAAATGCGGTAGAATGTGGAGTTTAATTTCATTTACACCATGTGATGGAGAAAGTGAAATATAAAATGTTTTACAAATTCGATATGCTACCATATTTTTCTTTTCAGAAGGTCCTTACTTTCATTTTGTTTCGACTTTTTTTTTTTTTGACGTAATAGAACTTAATAGAGTTTATAACTTTTGAACTATTCACATGAAAGAATACTAGATTTCTTGATGCATTATTATTTCTTTAATGCCTCATTAAATATTATGCCTCATTTCTTTTCATGTGTGTCATTCATACAAAGAGGGGGGGTTGGTTATAATGACTGCATGTACTTAGAATATAGAAACGAAAATGAATGACATGAGGTATGAGGGAAATGGTTTTTTTATAATATATTCGTAAGAGTTAATATAATAATTGTGATATTAAATGGAATTTTCTTTTATTACTTTTAGATTCATTCAATTTATGTAACAATTTGTGTTAATTTATTTTATTGTGTATCCATATAATTGATTTTTTTTTCTTTATGTTATACTTAACTCAACAGTCCCGCATTTATGCACTTGAGCAGGCTAGTTTTAATAAATAAAAACAACGATTTTATATTATTGACTTATTTTTTATCGGTAAATAAGGGCACATTGTATTATTCTTTAAGGAAGGTGATGAGGCACAATATTATCTCTTAAAATGCAAAACAAACATATTTGGACCACACGTTTTATTAAGAAAAATACAACATAAAACATGCACCGCAAAAATACAGATTGGGGATAATGTGCAATTTATGTGTGCGTTGAGTATTTTTTTTTTTTTAATATGAAATTGGTAAAGAAGACGTAACATGAGCAGTGAATCAACTATGGTTAGATACAGAGAACCCGAAGAGTTTCAACATAAAATCATTAATTGCTTGTAGCAGTTTTTCTCCAGATTCGGAATACGGATCGTTAATGAAGAAACCATGATGCTCTCCTTCAAACTCCACATACCGAACCTTCTTTCCAAGATCTTGAAGCTTTTTTGCATAGTTTTCGACACGATCTCTCATCAATTCACGGCTTCCAACAATCACCAACATCGGGTCAAATATAACCGATTCAAGGCTTTTACTGAATGGCCCAAACGGGTTTGCCAATGGGTGATCCGAATCTTTTCCAATGGGTAATGATAACCTCCAAAACCTATATACACACATGGGTAGAGTCAAAGTCAATATATTATATGATTAAATGATAAAAGATATACAATCATTAATTATAGTTATTAACACACCGATAATGAAGCTTCCCACGCACGGCGCATGGGTAGAGTCAAAGTCAATATTTTTTTTCTAAAGGGTCAATATTGGTACATGGATTCCCAAATTAGTTACCAACTATCCTAGAATTAAAAAATAATAATAATGATAGAGGAGTTTTGAAAATTTTGTATCATGTTTACATTTCTACATCTCACTGTATATTTTTTTATTCGTATAAAACATATTTAAAGAATATAATCACAAGAATAAGAAGATGTTTAGTGTAGACAATGTATATTTTTGTGAATAACTCCATCTTATCTTTAAAGAAATTGACGCACTATAATTAATTGTTTCAAGTATATTGTGTATTTTTATTGTACTTTTTTTTTAATAGTTTTTTATCTTGGACATAGTATCTTACCAATAATATTGGTTTAGCTATATTGGAAATGTTAATTTCATAACAAAATGACATAACAAAGGTTCACAATACTTTTTATTTCAGAGTATCGATTATATCGTATATATGTGTATATATGTCACACCATCGGTAAAATGCATGTTCTGTAGTTAGTAAAGTGATGGGGCCACATAAATCATCTCCCGAAAAACTCATATTGCGGCTGAAATATTTTTTTTTTTTTCACGGTTAGGATGAAATTTCGATAAAGTTTTTATTACGATGTTATTACGATATTTTTTGATGTATTTTGTATTTATCCTAGTAAGGGTAGTTTGGGCATGTTTTGTAAAGTTAGAAGCCCTAAGGTGTACTATATATGTGTTGTACTTGTGTGATCCATGAAAGATAGAAAAAATTATCTTTCACATTTGAAGAACGAGGAAGTTGACGGGTAGTGCTTCGTCCATTATGCTTTGCAATAGTGTTGAAATTGGAAGACCAAATACTAGTATCAGTCAGACTTTGTACTATTGGAATTCCCTTGATATTGAATACTTGGGGCTTGAAAAAAAATGTGAAAAAAATACTTGGGGCTTGATATTTCCATAAAATAGATGAGCATAGGTAGAAGAAATCGAATTGGAATAAAGCTTGTGAAGAATATCAATTAGAAATTAGATTCAAATTGGAAAAGGGCTTTCTCAAAAGTGTGTTATATTATTTTGTTGTGCTTATTTTATCACTAATTTTCTTAATCTAACTATTGTGTCATCTTCCTCCTTTGTTATATGATCTTGACTCCATGTTATTATTGAGAATAATAAGTATACAGCAATGATTTCATTACTATAAAAAGGTAATGATATGAGTATAACGATTGTATCATATCTAGCTACACAACGGTTATCAGTATTATCATATTTTACATTATTATCAACTGTGCGTAGATAATCGTTGTATTAATAGGGTTATGTCTGTAGTATTACTCGCTATAATGAATGAAGAGAAATTAACGAGAGAAAGCAAAAAATCACCTGTCGAGAGCATCCAAAGTGAGCAGGGGTTCAGGCTCCCCCTCGGCTTCCGACTTAGTCCTTACCGTCCCTCCAAAGAACGGAGCCATAAGTACATAACCACGCACTCGAATAGGTGCCAACTCCGGCGACCCTGGCCCAAGTTGCACGGCCAAGTGATGAGCAATATTTCCACCGGATGAATCCCCCACAATATAAACCCGATCATAGTCAACGCCGCCATGTTTATGCAACCAAGGTTGACTATCTTGACGACGGGCTTGACTTTGAAGCCACCTAAGAGAAGCCATTGCATCCTCAACTGCCGCCGGAAGCCTATGCTCCGGCGCCAGCCTGTAGTCTGGAGCAAGGACAAGTGCCTTAAGTGAAGAAGAAAGACGGAGGCAGGCATTATGGTTGTTTGGCCAAGTAAAAGATCCCAGACAAAACCCGCCTCCATGAAAGAAGTAAACTATTGGTAGAGGAATCATTGGGGCTGACGCGACGACGGGAAAGTAGAGCCGTAGTTGAAGGTTATTTTTGTCGTCAAAAGTGAGGTCTTTCCACATGACGGAGCCGTCGTCATTGATCGGAATGTTGAATTTTATATCGTTATCCCGGTAAACGTAACCGTCGCTATACAGTTTGAGAACGCCATGGATATCATCTGCAACACGAGGAAGGGAAAGGAATCCATCAATACTCTTTTTTCTTGTGTGTGTTTTTCTCCGGTGAAGATGAAGAGGTGGAAGCATATAAATAGGCAGCAACCATTGAGAATTTTTATCATAAATTTTATGTCTTGACCTACAAGAAATTGCCTGGGCAGTACAAGACCAAAACCAATAGAATCCAACATTTTAAAACGTGCCACCAGTAAAACTTTCACCAATGTATCATCTTTGAAAGTCTTGACTGCTGGCTCAAAATTTCTTGACCGAACCACCCTAAAATTTCACATTTTTTATAAAACACACTTGCTTTGTAATGTTCACTAATTTACTAATTAAGCAACCATTGAGAAACTTTTATAAACACACCTGCTTTGTAATGTTCATTATTTACTAATTTTTATGTATGTCCATGCATCACTGAGTCATAATTACTCAACTCTGAGATTTTGTGAAAATGAGTTGAAAGGACAATATATTTATCTGAATGTGCTACAAGGACATTCGTTAAAAAGAAAAATTAGGATATAAAGGATCAAAATGTCGACTTTATCCTTAATTTAGCAACAAAAATCATTACGGACTATCATTCCTAAGGTTACCTCTCCTGCTGTAATGACGGACTTTTGACCTATTGCTTTGTGTAGCTCAGTATATAAGCTGATCTCAAGAGTGATTGTTATAGGCTTAAAAAGGAAATTGATATTGTTATATCGGGAATCAGAGTACATTTATCTCCGACTCCGGTCGGCTTATTACTAATAATGCTTTGGTGGCCTTTGAGGCTTTTCATTCGCTGTAAGGTGGCGGTGCATGGTGTCACAATCACACAATGCTTAATCTGGACTTGACCAAGGCTTTTGATATGGTAGAATGGGCTTACTTGTGGGCAAGTTATGGCTCGAATGGGATTTCCATCCTCGCTCATAGATTTGGCACGTCGGTGTGTCTCTTCGGTCTCATATCGTGTGTTAATTAAAGGCAGTGCCTAGTCAAAGCAATCCTACCGACCCGGCATTAGGCGAGGTGACCTCTTCCCATTTTTTGTTTATTATTTGTAAGGAGAGGTCTAATCGCATTCATTAATAGCTACTATGTCCGGGTGCTTTGCGAGGTATCTCTTTTCGTCGCTTTTGGTGACTTGATCTATAAACCCGATAAAGAATCTCAGTGGAACTAATCTGAAAATCAAACTGCGAATGATGGTCAATTCGATTAAAGTATATTCGATGTGGAAAGTCGGCTTTGATGAAGTTCAACCTGAGCTTTTCAAGTCATGATGTCAATTTTTGGTCTCGCTGAGTATAGTTGAGTTCCGTGATCCGAGCGATTGATTACAAGTCTCGGAAAGTCGGTTTGAGTTGAGTTTCATCTGGTGGATAACAAATGAGTCGAGGTCCACATCTCAGGGTATTTATGACAATTCGACAAAGATCTTTGGCGGTTAGGGTTTGTGATTTGTGTCTATAAATACCAATGTTGTAATCAATGCAATAGTGTGTCTTTCAAGACTTTGCCTTTCACTTTGAGGAGAATGCCTTGTAATTATGTGTATAGTAAAATATCTCATTTTTCATCGTGGAGTAATCGGCACAACGCTCTAAAACCATGTTAAATAACCGTGTTCTCTTTGTTTATGTGTTTTATCGATTCCACCTACTTTATGTTTGCATTGCTTCGTGATTTTATCTTTCTTAAATCGCAAGCTTCTCGTGCGTGTTTCAACAAACTGTATCGAGCACCAGGTTCAAGATTCAGGAGTTGTTGGTTGAACAGAGTTGATCTTCACCAAGACCGGTTACGGTGGTAGGATTTTGTGATCAAAGGTTTGTTCTTTAATTGAAGGATGTCAAAGATTGAACGTGAAGATTGATAAATTTACAAGGAAGAACATTTTCGATTTGTGGCAAATCAATGCGGGCCTTGTTAAAGCA